>CM030363.1:33753940-34494773 GCA_017893485.1 Hemerocallis citrina
CGTCGATTCTTCTTTCCGTGGTTAACACCACCACCATAATCATCACGTTATAAGGCAAGTACCTTGTACACTTTTTTTGTTCTCGTACAAGCATTTTTCTTGAACTCGTGGCAAGTGGTCTAGTTATCATTATGTTTTATTATCAAACTCCATTCGAGTCACTGGTTCCATGCTATATCAACTCAAGAGTGAACCGTTAACACATTTCGAATCGTGTTATCGAATATCAAATATTCAACCTTACTATCTCTAAAATTTCTTGACCTTGCACTAAGAATTCGATCATGTTTCCGATACTGGATTGAAGATTTTCTACATGGAAATCGTAGCCCATTGAGTTCCGAATCCAGAACATTTTACGGTTTCTCAATCGGATGTATAGATTGTGAGATATCGCGATTTTAGTATTGTGTAACTCTCTGTTCCAGTAGTACGTATTTTACTACGTAAATTTTTGTACTTCAATTTTCAGATCAGTTTTATTTTTCTCTTTGGACTCTTTATCTAAAGCCAGAATATTTTTTCTGATCAATTCTATAATTTTGTGAATTTTTCGATCGGAGTTTAAATACAAATTTTAAACCCTGACTAATCCTAATCCTAATCCTAATTCTAATCCTACCTAATTCTACGCCTAACTCCTCATTTTTCCTAAACCTATGATGATTTTTCTACACCTCCACCACCCCACACTCTCATTTTCCTAACCTATCCTTTGATTTTTCTACAGCCAACTACCCCCTTTGATTTTTCCACACCTAACCCCTTTGATTTTTCTACACCCCCTATCACTTCCTTTCTATATATACACACACACACATCAGAACATCCCACATCTTTCTCTTCTCTTATATACATTCTTCATATTCCCTTCTTCTCTTCCTCTGCCTCCTTCATACCCGAGAGCAAGCAACGCCCAAGCTCCATTTCACATTCCACCTTCGAGCCAACGACTCCGCTTCTACGATCCCGTGAATCCTGAAAAATAACCCGACGCCGCGCCGCCTTGTCGTCGTCGTCACTCACCGTTGCTACCGCTAGCTACCGTCTTACCGCCATTCTTACCGTCGTTGTGCCGTCGTCCGTTGCCGACGTCGCTTCCTTCCGTGGTTAACACTACCACCGTAATCGTCACATTATAAGGCAAGTACCTTGTACACTCTTTTTGTTCTCGTACAAGCATTTTCCTTTGACTCGTGGTAAGTAGTCTAGTTATCATCATATTTTATTGTCAAACTCTGTTCTAGTCATGTTTCATGCTATATCAACTCAAGAGTGAACCGTTAACACATTTCGAATCGTGTTATCGAATATCGAATATTCAAACTTACTATCTCTAAAATTTCTTGACCTTGCACAAAGAATTTGACCATGTTTTCAATACTGGATTGAAGATTTTCTACGTGGAAATTGTAGCCCATCAAGTCCCGAATCCAGAACATCTGACGGTTTCTCAATCGGATGTATAGATTGTGAGATATCGCGATTTTAGTACTGACATATCATGAATTCCTGAACCTGCACGGGATTACGAACGGTATTTTGTACTGAGAATTTGACCATCTTCCCGACACTGGATCGAAAAACTTTCTACATGAAAATCGTAGCCCTTCGAGTCTAGATATCCGAAACATCCTACAGTTTCTGAATCCGATGTATAGATTGTGAGATATCGCAGTTTTAGTATTGTGACTCCGAATTTCCAGAATGTGCGTGAAACATCGAAACCAGCGAAGAATGAATTTGTATGCATAGCTACTGTCTTTGGAATGTATCGTGTGAATATGCGTTGGAACTGAAAGAGAGTCTACTTTCTAGAATCTCTGACGGAATCGGATTTGCTTTTCTGTAACAACAGGAAAGTGGATTCGAATGCAGATATGTCAAGTTGTCTAAAAATTCATCTATACATTTTTGCATATAAACCCTTTATTTTTCATAATTAATGAACTGAATGTATTATTGTTCTTATAATAATAACTTGCATAGATATAATAAGTTAATAGAATGCATTTTATACCACTTGATAATTTATAATAACTACTCTCGATACATGTACTCGTTTTACGTCTTATATCCATGATTACTGCCCTTGATATTTTCCTTGATGAAACTATTTGATTACACCGTTCCACTAGTCGTACCAACTGCATGTTCCTAATTAATTATAAAAGAATAACAAGCCGGGGTTATAAGGGTACGGCTTAATAGTGGACAATATAGGAGAGTATACTCGGAAGGGGGCCCGTGTTTCCCGAAATAGTGATTCTTGATTCTTGATTCTTAATTCTTGGTTACACAATTCTTGATTACATAATTCTCGATCACATGATTCATGATTACATGTCTTGATACTATCACTGGAAGACCCGAGTACATAATCCTATAGAATTCACTACTTAAGTCTAAACGTCACATGATTGATATGCACCGAACTTGTGGTATGGAACACAGGATTGCGTGCATTAGATAAGTTAGTAAAACAGATAAACTCGAGATTTCCACTAAGCATGATTCTTGATTACATGATTCTTGATTACATGACTCTTAATTACATGACTCTTGATTACATGATTCTTGATTACATGATTCTTGACTACATAACTCTTGATTACATGACTCTAGATCCTTGATTACATGATTATCGATTAACTGATCCTAGGTTATCAATTGCTTATACCTTGAAGTCTAGAATACACTAGTTACAGTTATTACTTACATGATCATATTGTCCCAGTTCCTTGCTTACTTCCATATTGTATTTGTACTTTTACTTCTTGTTTCTTCCATGTTATATCTTGTTATATTACCCCTTTTTTTGCTTGTTGCTACTTGCTGCCCGAAACTTGCTCTAACGGGAACTTTTCTATTTTTCTTTGAGTTAATGATTATACAGGTACTGATGGACCCGATGAGCAGACTCTCTAGATGATCGTTGCTGCTTTGTTACTACTTCATGTTGTTTTTCTTTCAGTCGCTATTTTATCTAGTTGTTATAGCGAACTGCTTATCATATTATTTTAATTATGACACCTTGTATTCCCGGGCATTTTGATCCGATGTTGATGTATTATCTGGATGATGGTTATTTTATTTTCAGCTCATGTGATCATTATATTTGCCTGCATAAATGTGTTATAAATATCTTGTTGAGCTTATAATTGCACAGCTTATGGATGATGTATATCATTCGCTGGACCTCAGTTGCGTGCCTGTATTTCCCGTATAGTGGGAAGCGGGGCGTGACATATTGGCATATCATGAATTTCTGAACCTGCACGGGATTACTAACCGGTCTCTTGTATTGAGAATTTGACCATGTTTCCGACACTGGATCGAAAAACTTTCTATATGAAAATCGTAGCCCTTCGAGTCTAGATATCCAAAACATCCTACAGTTTCTCAATCCGATGTATAGATTGTGAGATATCGCAATTTTAGTATTGTGACTCTGAATTTTCAGATAGCGCGCGAAACATCGAAACCAGCGAAGAATGAATTTGTACGCATAGCTACTGTCTCCAGAATGTATCATGTGAATATGCGTTGGAACCGGAAGAGAGTCTACTTTCTAGAATCTCTGATGGAATCGGATTTTCTTTTCTGTAACAACAGGAAAGTGAGTTTGAATGCAGATATGTCAAGTTGTCTAAAAATTCATCTCTACGTTTTTGCATATAAACCCGTTATTTTTCATATTTAATGAACTGAGTGTATTATTGTTCTTGTAATAATAACTTGCATAGATATAATAGGTTGATACAATGAATTGTATACCACTTGATAATTTATAATAACTACTCTCGATACATGTACTCGTTTTACGTCTCATACTCATGATTACTGCCTTTGATATTTTTCTTGATTCTTAATTAATTGCCTTGATTTCACCGTTCCACTAGTCGTACCAACTGCATGTTTATAATTAATTATAAAAGAATAACAAGCCGGGGTTATAAAAGTACGACTTAATAGTGGACAATATAGGGGAGTATACTCGGAAGGGGGCCCGTGTTTCCCGAAATAGTGATTCTTGATTCTTGATTACACAATTCTTGATTACATAATTCTCGATTACATGATTCATGATTACATGTCTTGATACTATCACTAGAAGACCCGAGTACATAATCCTATATAATTCACTACTTAAGTCTAAACGTCACATGATTGATATGCACCGAACTTGTGGTATGGGACACGGGATTGCGTGCATTAGATAAGTTAATAAAACAGATAAACTCGAGAGCTTCACTAAGCATGATTCTTGATTACATGACTCTTGATTATATGACTCTCGATCATTGATTACATGATTATCGATTAACTGAGCCTAGGTTATCAATTGCTTATATCTTGAAGTCTAGAATACACTAGTTACAGTTATTACTTATATGATCATATTGTTCCAGTTTCTTGCTTACTACCATATTGTATTTGTACTTCTACTTCTTGTTTCTTCCATGTTATATCTTGTTATATTACCCCTTTTACTGCTTGTTGCTACTTGCTGCCCGAAACTTGCTATAACGGGAACTTTTCTATTTTTCTTTGAGTTAATAATTATACAGGTACTGATGGACCCGACGAGCACTCTCTAGACGATCGTTGCTGCTTCCTTACTACTTCATGTTGTTTTTCTTTCAGTCGCTATTTTATCTAGTTGTTATAGCGAATTGTTTATCATAATATTTTAATTCTAGCACCTTGTACTCCAAGGCATCTTGACCCGGTATTGATGTATTATCCAAATGATGGTTATTCTATTTTCAGCTCATGTGATTATTATATTTGCCTGTGTGAATGTGTTATAAAGATCTTGTTGAGCTTATAATTGTACAGCTTATGGATGATGTATATCATTCGCTGGACCTCAGTTGCGTGCCTGTATTTACATATAGTGGGAAGCGGGGCGTGACACCACAGAAGAAAGAAAGCCCCCATAGAGGTAAGAGTCCAGCCACTACAACAAACGGCACAACAAAAGTATCACAAAACCCCCAAAAGCCCACAGCAGAAATCAGAACTCATAAGGAGCAAAAGAGCAGCCCAGTCCCGAAGAACAGATACCCCCAGGCACCAACCACCGAAAAGCACACGACCAAAAGAGAGTCGATGGGATCCAACTTAAGACTGCATACCAAACAGAAAATAGATGGAGTTAACACCAATCACAGCAAAAGCACTATTGGAAAAAAGGAAAAGACAGTAATAACACGCCAAAAAAGAACATAGGATACACCTCAGAAAAATTAACGAGAGAGCAAATTAAAAAAACAAAACCAAAACAAAGTAAACCCAGAGGGTACACCTCACTACAATTAGGGCGATAGAAAGGTATTTTGTAAAAATAAAGTCCCCTCATTCTCCAAATTATGAAGGTGCATTTTCAATTTGTTTTTTTGAGAGAGGGCTAAAGTCCATAATTTAGTAAAGAAAAGAAGATTCTCCACAAGAGAAGAGATAGACCACGAAACTTTATCGAACAAACGCTTATTTCTTTCAGTCCAAACAATTCAAATGTACGCCATCATCGTATGGTCCCACGAAAAGAGAATAGCACTATAAATGTTGTTACTCCTCCAAGAGTTCCACCAAGACGAAATACAGTTTGGGCGGGAAGGGATATACCATGCATTAATGCAAATCGACCATAGTGGAGATAAAGAGGGGCACCTGAGGAAAAGATGATTAGCATTCTCATGGTGCAACTGACAAAAAACACAAAGTTGTCCGATAGCAATATGCCGCTTATTAAGATTGTCCACGGTCAAAAGCTTATCTTGAACAGTTAACCACACTAGAATTCTCACTTTGAGTGGAGTGGGACAACTCCAAATGATCTTAGCCACAGGAGAGGTAACCCCTCCGTGATTAAGGAAGGAATAAAAGGATTTAACCATAAAAGAGCCCGAAGATGTCCATCTCTAGGATAAGTCTTCCCGCTGTGACCAAGCAAAGGCTTGAAGATCAGAAAGAAGACGAACATAGTTAAGTAGCGTAGAAGGAGGGAGAGTCCTCCTAAATGGAATAACCCATTCCAGGGAGCCGTTAGCCTCCGCCAGATAGTCCGCAACCAAAGCATTAGGATTGACTGCAAGGCAGAAAAGATCAGGAAAAGAAGATGAAGTCTTATAGTTACTGATCCAAAAGTCATCCCAAAACAAGGTTTTAGAGCAATCAGAGCAGATTTTGAATACACCAATACGGAAAGGTAGAACAGCTTTCCAAACCTCTTCCAGAACAGGGAAGCCATAGGGGAGGGGATCGGATCCAATTCCCAGATTTTATGCCGAGAATGGTATTTGTGGAGGATTAAGCGAGCCCAGGAGGAGTTATCAACTTTTTGGATACGCCAAATCCGTTTCCCTAAAAGTGCAAAGTTTTGATTCCTTAGATTAAGAACGCCAAGACCACCTTCTTTTTTAGAACGACACACGGCCGACCAATTACAGAGGTGTTTACCTGCTCTATAATTGGCGGAGCCAGACCAGAAAAAATTTCTTCTAAGTTGGTCAATTCTCTTAATGACCCAGGTAGGTAAGTAGAAGAAAGACATCATGTATAGGGGCAGAGCTGTAAGAACAATATTAACAAGAATAAGTCTAACCCACGGGAGAGAAGTCTACCCAACCAAGCGTTGAGTCTCGATTCAACTTTGTCAATCATAGGAATCCAATCAGATGCGTGGAGGTTACCCCATCGCAAAGGGATACCGAGATACGGGATATGGAAGGAAGAAGAGGAGAAATTGAAGAAATGAGCGATCTTTGCCTGTCGGTTAGGGGATCCACCTAACCACATGACGGAAGTCTTATTAAAATTAATAGAAAGCCCAGAAGCCGCTTCGAAAAGATAAAGAAGGAGTTTGAGGTTACGCAGTGCCACCCCATTAGCTTTGGAAAAGATGATGGTATCATCAGTGTATTTGAGGTTGAGGACCCCTTTAAAACATTGGAATCCACCTAATCCATCACTCAGATTGGCATTCCAGGCTTTATTAAGAATTCGACTAAAAACATCTGCAACAAGAGAGAATAGAAGCAGGGAAAGCCGGTCTCCTTATCGGAGACCCCTCTTACACTTGAACTTCCTACCTTCGGTCCCATTAATGATAATGGATGAAGTACCAGAAAACATACTAGATTTAATCCACGCAATCCATCTAGGACCGAAACCTCGGTGAAGATGAGTATTTAAGAGGAAGACCCAATTCACTTTGTCATAAGCTTTTTCAAAGTCCAGTTTTAAAAGGATACCCTTAGAGTCAGAGTGTTTACAACCATAGATAACCTCCTGAGCAGATGCCACACTATCAAGGATGAATCGATCTTTAATGAAGCCTGATTGTGCAGGGTCAATAAGAGAGGAGATGACAAGGCTAAGGCGAACAGGGAGAACTTTCATGATAATATAGAATTAAGCAGGCTAATCGAACGGAAAGCAGAGACTTTGTTGGCCCCAATCAATTTGGGAATAAGGACAATGTGAGCATAGTTTATACGATCAAAAGACAATACCCCTTAATGAAGGTCTTTGAACATAAGAAGAATATCATCTTTTAGGATCTCCCAAAACTTTTGGAAGAAAAAAGCGGGAAATCCATCAGGGCCTGGGGCGGAATCACTCTTCATGGCGAACACAGCAGTTTTAATTTCTTCCAAAGTGAACGGAGCCTCGAGACTAGAAAGATCAGGAGCATCCTCATCATAAAGGAGATTCCAATCAAGAGGGACGGCATGCCTACCCGGCTCCCCCAGAAGGGATTTATAAAAGGAGAGGAAGGCAGCATGAAAATCTGCATCACTGTGAACTTCAACCTCATTTACAATAATAGAAGAGATGTGATTACAACGTCTACGATGAGAGACAAAATTATGGAAGAAATTCGTATTAGAGTCCCCTTCCTTGAGCCACCGTGCCTTAGCACGTTGAGCCCACATAATATGCACGTAACACAGAAGAGTAGCATATTCTTGCTTACACTAATTTCTGCGTTGCCTAAGGGGAAGAGGGATAGGGCCAGCTTCTTCCAACAAATCAATTGAGTTGATGGAAGAAAGAAGGGAGTTTTTGACATGAAGAGAAAGCCCGAAACGCTCTTGGCACCAAATTCTACACCCATACTTAATAGCATGCAGTTTGAGAAGAATCCGGCCCAGGCCATGGGAACCAACCACACTAGCAAGACAATTAGAGATGATGTTAACAAAAATTTGGTCTTCCAACCAAAATTTTTCAAACCGAAACTTGTACGGCTTAGGAAAGGAAAAGTTTGAGTGAAGCACAATGGGCACATGATCCGAACACGGATTAGGTAAAGCTTGAACGAAAGAGTTTTGGAAGGAGGCAAGCCAGTGAAGGGAGACGAGGAACCTATCAAGCTTCTCCAAGGAGGGGAGTAAATGCATATTAGACCAAGTGAAAGACCTACCATTGATAGGCAGGTCAATGAGATCGAGATCACGAATACAATCATTGAAACGAGTAGAGAAGTGGAAAGAGGAGGGGTTACCGATCTTTCATGGACAAAATGAGTAACATTGAAATCACCACAGAATATCCAACAACCCTGAATACACCCAATAAAGGAATAAAACTCATCCCAGAACTGCTGACGACGCGCCGGAATGCTAGGTCCATAGACCGATACAACGGTAAGGACACAATTGAATTCAAGCCATTGGAGGCAAACCACCAGGAAAAATTGAAGACGGCGAACGGAGAGTAGATTGAACTTATCCTCTTTGAAACCAAAGAGGATACCACCTCGAGCGTCAATCGAATCCAAAAAGATCCATTTGGAGATCCTCGATCCACCAATCGCTCTAAGAGTGGAGGGAAGGATGGAGTGGAGTTTAGACTCTACTAAGGTAATCATGTCACAATGAGAAGAAGCAATTAAATTATAAGCGGCATGTTGTTTCGGAGCATTACCAAGCCCCCTAATATTCCAAGAAGTACTAATCATTAGCAACATGAAAATCTCGGGCACGCTTGATTTCTAGACTGTAGGAGAGCTATTAAAACCTATTTTCTGGCATGATCTCTTCTAAAAGTAAGTACATTTTTGGCAATTGTGGCATCTCCATGTATGTATGATTTCTCATGATCCACTACCTCAAATTAGTTCAAAAGTAAGGGTGTGCAAAATGCCAAAACCATAACGGAGGACCACTGTGATTCCGGATGAAAACTCAGGGTGTAAAGTGAAATTCAGCCAAAAAAATGAAAGGTAAACAATAAGTTTAGAAGTTTAAAGGTCTTACCCATGTGTTGTCTTTAGGTAATGTGTACGGAGTAGTCGAGTACTTTCACCACAATTAGTCTCAAATCTAATCATTGCTATTTGGGATAAAAAGATTGTCGTAAACATACACTTGCCCATCCATGTGTTGGGCTCCTATTGGTTTTGAAGCTTTAACTATATATTCTTAAGGGATTATGCTTTTATTAATAATAAAATTGGTACATTCTATATCTATCAAGGCTAAACATTTTATTTTACAGCTTTTTATTCTTACTATATATTTTACCTTTCAATATTTTAGATTTTCACTATTACAAATCTGAACTAATTCATTTCTTTCTGGGTGTAATTCTAATGAGTGTTCTACTATTGTTTTTCCTTTATCTAGTTTGTTTTCTATTGCTTCTATTTTTTCATATATTAATCGTTGTGCATCTTCAACATTTTCTATTCTTTTTCTTAGTATTTTTAATTCATTTATGTGTATCATAGTACAAGCTACTTCTGAGCTGAAGCCTTGTTTATAAATTTTAAAGATACAAGTATAGAAGTAGACATGAATAGTAATTCAGAAATTTTTTATTGTAGCCCTGATTTTATCTAAAGCCTTGTTTATAAATCTTAAAGATACAAGTATAGAAGTAGATATGAATAGTAATTCAGGAATTTATTATTGTAGCCCTGATTTTATGATAATAATAAAAGATATGATTAAACATATACATATAGGCATACAAACGAAAGGATATGAAGAAGTACATAGCGGCGAAAATTTACTAGTCCATGTAGCATTCCTAGGAAGAATTACAACCAATTCTAAAATAAAACATCAACTACATATAAAAGAAGTAGAATTATTAAGTAGCAAGGAATTAAAATGATTAAGCCAATAGAATATGATTCAGCAAGGTTAGCAGGATTAGATTGGAATTTAGATAGATTTATTGAACCTACTAGAACAATAGTACCACAAGATTCTTTAATCTATACAGATACCCAAGGAAGAACTAGTGTTAGATTTATAGACTATGTCCCCTAAGTAAATAGAAATATAAATGACATAGAAACAGACTTAAAATCAGATCTAGTTCATATAGAATGTATGCATATAATAGAAATAGATACAGAAAAAATATTGTATCCCAACGAAGTAGAAATGACAAACATTAGTAAAACTGAATTATTGGAATCAGAAGAAATGCATTATAAAAATAAGACAATTTTAGAAGATGAATATAAAGAAATATAAGAATAGGAAAATTAGTAGAAGATGAAATAGAAGATCAAGTAACACAGTTATCTGATGTATCTTATAAAAAAGAACTAGCTGACACAGAAGATATTAGCACTGCAACATCTGCATCTCTATTTCATTGAACTTTAGTATTTAGTACTGAAAATTATACACGAGGTTATATGCCTAAAATCTCTTATTCATCTTATCATGAATCAGAAATAGATTCAGAACAAAGGGCAAAAGACAACCCTTAGAGCAGCCTATTAAGTTTCAAACGAAAGCACAACCCCAAATTCTAAATTTGCCCACATGACCCTCAGACTTGGTCCAACATATTAGATGTTTGGAAATCTCTAATATTATAATGGGAGAGTTGGGGTTGTCATTTGTAGCCAACCTGTAATTTGTAGACATTCATTCAACCATCTAATCTCAACCATTCATTTACTAACTGTTGTTAGTTACCATAATACCCTCAAAGTTCAAATTTATTTACGACATAATTATTTACAAAAGTGTCACTCATATAAACTAAAAGTTTGTAACACTATGAGTAATTTATAAAGAGTATCTAATGAATAAAGGAAGATCTTATTATTTACTATATAAATAAAAATTAAAATGTGCATCACATGTGCAGTTGCAGAAGAAATGTATAAATACTTAGAAAATGTTTAAGATACACACTGATTAATATATGAAAGAATAGAAGCAATAGAAAACAAATAAAGGAAAAACAATAGTAGAACACCCATTAGAATTACACCCATAAAAAAATGAATTAGTTCAGATTTGTAATCATGAAAATCTAAAATATTTAAAGGTTAAATGTATAGCTAGAATAAAAAGCTATAAAATAAAATGTTTAGCCTTGATAGATACATGATGTACCAATCGTATTATTAATAAAGGCATAATCCCTCAAGAATATATAGTTAAAGCTTCAAAACTAAGAGGAGCCCAACAGATGGATCGGCAAGTATATGTTTATGACAATCTTTTAATCCCAGATAGCAAGATTAGGTTTGAGACAAATGTTGGATCCAGTAGGCGAGACAACAAACACTAGAGGGGGGGGGGTGAATAGTGTTAATAAAAAACTGCGGAAATTTTCTCGGTGCAGTCGACTGATATAACCAAAATAAAGCAAAAACAGTAACTCTGTGCAGTCGACTTATGGATAAGATAGGCGACTGAAGACACAATGAAACTACAATCTAATACGACACTGACCAGTCGACTGATAGTGCAAGGAGTCGACTGTCCAGACACTTTTTGCAGAACTTAAGTAAACGAGAGTAAATGCAAAATCAAGACAACCAATTGCAGAGTACACAAGATATATCCTGGTTCGGTCCTCCCGACCTACATCCAGTCCCCAAGCAACCCACTTGAGATTTTCACTATTCTTGAAAAAGATTACAAGAATACCCTACGGCGTTACGACAACAACCTTGTCTAACCCGCAGTCCTTTCTCTCAACCAGAGAAAGCAGACCCACTCTACTACCAAGAGTGAAACAAACCGACTCTACAACCTAGAGTCAAAAACACTCTCCAACCGAGAGCAAAAGAACAAGAAAAACTTTACAGTCAACCTATAGCCTTGTTGGTGTTTTGTGTTGTTGCACGTGGCTAAAAACAAGGTCGACTTCTATACCCAGTCCAGAGCGAAATCGTTGCTATACTGGACTGAGTGTAGAGAACCAGAGAGTTTGAACTTGAAGGCTTGTTCTCAAAGATTTTCACTTGAAATTTCTCAAAGACAGTGCTCGGTATCTCAAAAGGTTTTGTAAAATGTTGTTAGATCTTTTCAGTGAGATCTGAACTCTTTTTTATAGAGTTAGATCTCCTGAACGTTGGGGGACAGTTATTCCAACTGTCAACCAACGGATCTAAGAGCTGTTGCTTTTGAAAAATCAATTTTGAAAACAGAAAACGGTCAAAAGCTCTCGAACAGTCGACTGGGTTGCCATATGAGTCGACTGATCAGAGTTTGAATAAATTTAAACAGTTTTGTACTGTCAGTCGACTGGCAGAGGCTTAAGTCGACTGGTACTCAAAAGTTAAATTACTTCAAACTGTTTTGACTCTTTTTGGGGGTTTTTAAGAGACACATTATGAAATTTTGAGTGTGTGTGTGTGTGACAAGGCTTTACATCAGACTAAGACTCAACAAAAAATAAGATACAATGTTTTTACAAGACGCTGCAATTTTGACACACTTGAACTAAAGGTCTTGAGTCTTGAGTCTTGTCTTGAGTGAAGTCTTGAATCTTGTCTGAGTGAAGTCTTTATCTGTATCCTTTGAGCTTGTTCATTTGTTCAGCTAAAATAGTCTTTTGTATGTACAACCTGCAATGTTAGCTGTATAACATCGACACATGTTGCACTGTGTTATGATCATCAAAATCAAGAATTAACATTCTCCCCCTTTTTGATGATGACAACACAATAGCTGATAATAACAGATAATATACAAGCACAGTAAAGACATGCTCCCCCTATTAAAAACACAGAATGCATTGTCCTAAGAATGTTTCATAAAACATGTATCAGTCGACTTATCAAAATGGCAGGCGACTGATCAGGAAACACATACATAGAAAAATCACAATAAGTACAGATGCAGCAGCAGCAGTCGACTTATATGCCTGTTGGCAGTCGACTGATCAGAGAATTTTCCAATACCCAGAAATAGAACAAAGTGAACAAACTAGAGGATATCAAACATATCAAACACAGATAATAAAGCAACCATAACACAGATATCTCTCCCCCTTTGTCATCATCAAAAAACACAAAATAACAATCTTCTGCATAGAAAAGAAACTAAGATAAAGTCGCATACATAAATAAGTGCATTAAAAAAATACATAATAGAAAAATAAAATAAAAAGTCTTCAATCATCCTCATCGGAGTCTTCATCGTCACCATGAGAAGGAGGATGAAATTGAGAATTGAAGAGATCAGTGAGGTGGTCAAGTTTGGTATCAATGTGGTCTAGTTTGGAATCAAGGTTATGAAGTTGGGTATCCACAGTGGCTGAATGTTTCATAAGATAGGAGACACAGTCATATAGAGTACGAGGATCATCATAGTTGGCTTGAAGAATAGGTGGATCAGAAGAGGTAGAAGGTCTAGAGGGTCTAGAAGTAGAACCTAAAGGAGCTTGAGAAAGTGGAGGAGACCTAGGGGGTGATCTAGAAGGAGGATCAAGAAGTTTCATTCGTGCCAAACTAGCACGATCGAAACACTCATAGTGAGTAACAACATTTGTCTCGGAATCAAGATCAATACCAAAAGCTACAAAGACTCTAGTGAGAAGACCACCAAAAGGTAGAAAGTGAGTGTGGTTTTGTTCAAGTTTAGAAAAGATGACACGACCCCAATTGACAGCAATTTTACCAAATATTGCATAGACAGCTTTTTGTAATTCTAGAGAATACTTGTCATAACTACCCTTTTTGGGAAGGATGTTATAGGCTAGTATGCTAGCTACAAGCTTAGCAATAGGTTTAATATTTTTGCTAGTTATTGGAGGGCCATGATTGGGAAAAAAGATTTTAGATAAAACAGAGGCATCATCTAAAATAACATCATCAAGATATACTCCTCCGTCATCAATACCCAGTATTTGATTGATTCTAGTGGGTGTGAGTGTCATTTTGACATTTTTCACAGACGAACGGATAACTACATCCCCATCGTGTTTTTGTACAACCCTCATATTTGTGTAAAACAAATATATGAGTTGGGGATAATAGTTGGGCTGATTAGATAGAGAGAGAAAATCATGGAGACTACTATTTTGAAATAAGGGGACAAGATTAAAACGATCAAGATCATTGAAGTTAACAAATCTTCCAGGGAAGATGGTAATGGTACAAATAAGGTACCATCATTCAAAGAGATCGAGACTTAAAAGAAATTGAGTGTAATCTTGAGATGAAGAACTACCCTCATGAGATCTCTTGGATCTTTTAGGAGCCATAAAAAGAGAGAGGGAAATGATTTTACCAAAGAAAAGATCAGACCAGAGGCGAGCACCAGCAGCAGTTGTGAGTCGACTTCCTTCTTCTTCATAGATTAGGGTTTGGGATTTTGGGTGAAAAATTGGAGATCGGTAAAGGTGAGAAAGAGGGGCCGGTAAAGGGTTTTAACTGAGAATAAATGGCTGAGATCAAAGAGGGAAGAAATCGACGGTAGAGATAAGAGATCACGGGTGAAAATAGAAGTGAATTTTATCTCAAAAGTCGCGATGAATAGTCGCTGAAGACGTTTGAACTCTCGACAGTCGACTGGTAGGGTATATCAGTCGACTTAGTCGAGAAGAGACTATATTTTGTATATCTGCTGATCAGTCGACTGTCATTAGGACCAGGCAACTGGTCAGAGAACAAAAAGTAAATAAGTTTTAAGTACAATACAGTCGACTTATCGAAAATACAGATGACTTAACAGAAACAAATTTCAACAAATATCAATAAAATCACATATTCCTAGTTCTCTCCTTAAGTTAATGAAAGTATCTTCTTTAAGGGGTTTGGTAAATATATCTGCTACTTGTTTATCAGTAGAGATAAAGTCTAAAGATATATCTCCTTTTAAAACATGATCACGTAGAAAATGATGTCGAATATCAATATGTTTCGTACGTGAATGTTGAATCGGATTTTTAGATAAATTAATTGCACTGGTATTATCACACATAATTGAGGGTTTCTCAAATGAAATACCATAATCTAATAAAGTCTGTTTCATCCATAAGATTTGTGCACATGCCAAACTTGCAGCGATATACTCAGCTTCTGTGGTTGATAGGGATACGGAATTTTGCTTTTTACTGCACCAAGAGACTAGGGAATGTCCCAAAAAGTGACATGTACCACTAGTACTCCTGCGATAAGTTTTGCTTCCAGCAAAATCAGCATCGCTATATGACAAAAGTTGAAAATTATCGGTGCGTGGATAAAATAAACCATATTCAGATGTGCCTTTAATATATCTTAAAATTCGTTTCACTGCTTTTAAATGAGACTCTTTAGGACTAGATTGATATCTAGCACATAAACATATGCTGAACATAATATCTGGTCTACTTGCAGTAATATATAAGAGTGAACCAATCATACCTCGATAGTGTTTTTGATCAACACTCTTACCTAATAAATCTTTGTCAAGAGTAGTAGTAGTAGCCATAGGTGTGGATTTACAACTAGTACTATCCATGTTAAAACATTTGAGTAGTTCCTTTGCATATTTGCCTTGATTGATAAATATGCCATTTGAGGACTGTTTAGTTTGAAGTCCAAAGAAATAATTGAGTTCACCCATGTGACTCATCTCAAATTCATTTTTTATGGTATTAGCAAATTCTTGACATAGATTATTATTAGTAGAACCAAAAATTATATCATCAACATATATTTGTATGATTAAGATATCATTCTTAACTCTTTTGATAAACAATGTAGTGTCTACTTTACCTATTTCAAATCCTGTTTCTAAAAAAAAAGTTTTCAGACGATCATACCAAGCACGAGGTGCTTGTTTAAGACCGTATAAAGCTTTTTTTAATTTATAAACATGATCTGGAAATTGTTCATGTTCAAAACCTGGTGGTTGTTTAACATAAACATTTTCCTTAATAAACCCATTAAGAAAAGTACTTTTAACATCCATTTGATAAAGTATCCATTTGATAAAGTATGAAATTCATAAAACAAGCAAAAGATAATAGAATATGAATAGATTCTAGTCTAGCAACAGGAGCATATGTTTCATCAAAATCTATACCTTCTTCTTGATTATACCCTTGAGCAACTAATCTAGCCTTGTTCCTTACAACTTGTCCTGATTCATCTAACTTATTTTTAAATACCCATTTGGTACCAATAATAGTCTGATCAGGAGGTCTAGGAACTAAATCCCATACATCATTCCTTATAAATTGGTTTAGTTCATCTTGCATGGCATTCATCCAATATTCATTCTCACAAGCTTCTTGTATATTTTTCGGTTCAAAATCCGACAAGAATGCTGTATGAGAGATCATATTAACATGTGAATGTGTCTGAATACCATGGGAAATGTCACCAATTATTAAGTCATGAGGATGATCTTTAACTTCAACAAATGACTTTGGTAAAGTTGAAGATATCACAATAGGATCAGTCGACTTGACTTGTTCTTCAGTCGACTGCTTTACTTCAGTCGATTGGTAGTCCTTATCAGTCGACTTATCAGTCAGATTAGTTTGTTCTAAGGATTTAATCACATTATCTAAAGGTGATGAATCAGTTTCATCATCTTTATTTAAGGTTGATGAAGGCAGAGATTCATCGAATGTAACATGCATTGATTCTTCAATAGTCATTGTAGACTTATTGAAAATTCTATATGCTTTACTCCTATTTGAGTATCCTAAAAAGATACCCTCATTAGATCTAGGATCAAATTTGTCTAAATTATCTTTTGTGTTTAGAATAAAACACTTACAACCAAATGTCTTAAAGTAAGAGACTTTAGGAATTTTATTAAAAAATAACTCATAACAAGTCTTTTTTAGCTTAGGTCTTAGAAGAATTCTATTTAAAACATAACAAGCTGTAGCAACAGCTTCAGCCCAAAAGTGCTTTGGTAGATTGCTTTCAACAAGCATAGTACGTGCGCATTCTTGCAAAGTCCTATTTTTCCTTTCAACCACTCCATTTTGTGGTGAAGCTCTAGGAAATGCAAATGAATGTGTTATACCATTCTTGTTGCAATATTCTGTAAATGTTTCATTTTCAAATTCTCCACCATGATCACTTCTAATAGTGACTATGGTTAGGGATCTTTGATTTTGAATACGTTTACAAAAATGTGCAAATTCATCAAAAGCATCATTTTTATGTTTTAAAAAGAATGTCCAAGTGAATCTTGAAAAATCATCTACTAAAACAAACACATATCTACTTTTATTTAAAGAAGCAACTCTAGTAGGGCCAAATAAATCCATATGAATTAATTCGAGCGGCCTACTAGTAGAAATTACTTCTTTTGTTTTAAAAGTGGATTTGATTTGTTTTCCTAGTTGACATGCATCACATAACTTATCCTTTTTAAAGGATAGTTTTGGCAGTCCTTTAACTAGGATATATTTAGATAATTTTGAGAGATTTTTCATGTTCACATGTCCAAATCTTCTATGCCATAGCGAAGATTCATTGTTAGAGGCTATTAAACAAAAGTCATTTGAAAAATCAATTGCATTCAAACACAATTCATAAATATTATTTTTACGAAAACCTTGAAAAATAACATTTTGCATAGTAGAGTCATAAATCAAGCATGCATCTTTTTCAAAAACTATTTTATACCCTTTATCACATAATTGACTAATGCTTAAAAGATTATGCTTTAAACCACTAACTAATAATACATTTTCTATGGTTGGGTTAGAAGTTTTACCGACCATGCCAATACCTATGACTTTGCCTTTGTTGTTATCTCCAAAGGTGACGGTTCCTCCATCTATGCTTTGAATGGTGGATAGTAGGTTGGCATGTCCTGTCATGTGTTTTGAACATCCGCTGTCTAATATCCAGCGTTCTTTCTTGGGTACCTATAAAAAGTTTAAGGTAAATATGGTACCCTTTTTATTGGGTCCAAAACACATTAGTTTGGGGGAAACCAAACCCATAAAGAGTTTGATCTTCCTCCATAAGCAGGAATATAATAAATAGAATTACACACATTTAACACATATGAGTTAATATAAGCAATTTTATCATTCTGATTTAGACTGACTGGAACCCATACTAACTTGTTCTGTCCAGTCGACTTAACAGTGTCCTTCAGTCGACTATTAGTGTACATCAGTCGACTGGCTGATACACTAGGTCGACTTATAAAAGATTTTGATCCCGTTGAATAAGATCCAATTCCTCTGGACAGACGACTAGTTGTATGGTTCAGTCGACTTAACCGAATGGTAGTCTTGCTTTTGTCACTAAAATTAACAACCTTAGGCTTTTCAAAGAAATCATACAACTTGTGTGTAACACTAGAAATAGATGCTGATTTATTTCTACTAGTGTTTACAACAGGAGATTCTTTTACAGAAGATTTTTTAA
This sequence comes from Hemerocallis citrina, assembly GCA_017893485.1. NCBI lineage: Eukaryota > Viridiplantae > Streptophyta > Magnoliopsida > Asparagales > Asphodelaceae > Hemerocallis > Hemerocallis citrina. The sequence goes on from CM030363.1 coordinate 33,772,548, forward strand.
AACCAAGTCCATATTTTTGACTAGATTTTACTTGATGATGAAGCATATCATTTAAATTCTCTTTGCCTTTGTTAAACTTAGATACGTTCTTTGAAATCTCTTCATAATTATTTTTGAGAGTTTCAAGATCAGTATCTAAACTTGCAATGCGAGAATTTAAGGATTTTACTTCCTTATCAAGGTTAAGATTTTCTTGATTAAGTGTTTGATTCACCTTCTCAAGATTCTTAACTCTAATCTTTTCTTTCTTTAACTCTTGGAATATTTCATTAAAAGCATTAAGAAGATCTTCTGAATCATACTCATTATTTACATGTTCTTGTGCAGCCATGAAACACACATTTGCCACTTCATTATTTTCATCCGTTTCTTCTTCGGAAGATGAATCACTATCATCCCATGTAGCTTGATAGGCCTTCTTGTTCTTGGCAAATTTGTTCTTTGAATATTTGTCCTTCTTGAAGTTGGATGATTTTCCCTTGTTCTTTGCATTTTCTAAGGGACAATCCTTCTTCATGTGACCTATTTTATTGCACCTGAAACATGTAGGAGGGTCATTAGAATCTCTAACTTTAGAATTAAACTTACCCTTCTTTAAGAACTTCTTGAATCTTCGAGTGAACATTGCTATCTCTTCTTCATCTTCTTCCTCATCTTCTGAGTCTGTCATGGCTTTAAAAGCCAATGATTTCTTCTTTGCTTGGTGTGATTCTGTATCCTTCTTTCGATTTTCAAGTTGGACCTCATATGCCATGAGATTGCCCACAAGATTCTCGAGAGAAAGTTGTGACAAGTCATTTGCTTCCTCTATTGCTGTGGTCTTCTTCTCCCATTCTGCAGTGAGTGCACGTAAGACTTTTCTAACTATCTCTGCTTGAGTGTAAGTCTTTCCAAGCGCCACAAGGGAGTTTGTGATGTCTGTGAATCTGGTGATCATCTCGGACATAGTCTCATTGTCCTTCATTCTGAACATCTCAAACCTGTGGACAAGAACAGAAATTTTAGACTCTTTTACTTTATTCGTTCCTTCATGTGTTACCTCGAGTGTATGCCAAATTTGATGTGCGGTTGTTGCATTGGATACACGGTTGAATTCTTCCTTTGTGAGTGCACAAAATAAGGCATTCATTGCTTTGGCATTGTTCATGGTTTGGCTCTTTTGATCATCATTCCATTGTGCATATGGAATGGTAGGGGCAGTGTATTCCGTCTCTGTCATTTGCCATATCTCGTAGTTGATTGATTGGAGGTAGATTCTCATTCGGCACTTCCAATAATTGTAGTTCGTTCCATCAAATAACGGTGGCCGTTGTGTAGATTGGCCTTCATGGTACTGATTTGTATTTGAAGTAGTTGCCATAGCCTGTAACCTTGCTCTGATACCAAGTGTTGGATCCTGTAGGCGAGACAACAAACACTAGAGGGGGGTGAATAGTGTTAATAAAAAACTGCGGAAATTTTCTCGGTGCGGTCGACTTGGTTATGAACTAGTCGACTGATATAACCAAAATAAATCAAAAACAGTAACTCTGTGCAGTCGACTTATGGATAAGATAGGCGACTGAAGACACAATGAAACTACAATCTAATACGACACTGACCAGTCGACTGATAGTGCAAGGAGTCAACTGTCCAGACACTTTTTGCAGAACTTAAGTAAACGAGAGTAAATGCAAAATCAAGACAACCAATCGCAGAGTACACAAGATATATCCTGGTTCGGTCCTCCCGACCTACATCCAGTCCCCAAGCAACCCACTTGAGATTTCCACTATTCTTGAAAAAGATTACAAGAATACCCTACGGCGTTACGACAACAACCTTGTCTAACCCGTAGTCTTTTCTCTCAACCAGAGAAAGCAGACCCACTCTACTACCAAGAGTGAAACAAACCGACTCTACAACCTAGAGTCAAAAACACTCTCCAACCGAGAGTAAAAGAACAAGAAAAACTTTACAGTCAACCTATAGCCTTGTTGGTGTTTTGTGTTGTTGCACGTGGCTAAAAACAAGGTCGACTTCTATACCCAGTCCAGAGTGAAATCGTTGCTATACTGGACTGAGTGTAGAGAACCAGAGAGTTTGAACTTGAAGGCTTGTTCTCAAAGATTTTCACTTGAAATTTCTCAAAGACAGTGCTCGGTATCTCAAAAGGTTTTGTAAAATGTTGTTAGATCTTTTCAGTGAGATCTGAACTCTTTTTTATAGAGTTAGATCTCCTGAACGTTGGGGGACAGTTATTCCAACTGTCAACCAACGGATCTAAGAGCTGTTGCTTTTGAAAAATCAATTTTGAAAACAGAAAACGGTCAAAAGCTCTCGAACAGTCGACTGGGTTGCCATATGAGTCGACTGATCAGAGTTTGAATAAATTTAAACAGTTTTGTACTGTCAGTCGACTGGCAGAGGCTTAAGTCGACTGGTACTCAAAAGTTAAATTACTTCAAACTGTTTTGACTCTTTTTGGGGGTTTTTAAGAGACACACATTATGAAATTTTGAGTGTGTGTGTGTTACAAGGCTTTACAACAGACTAAGACTCAACAAAAAATAAGATACAATGTTTTTACAAGACACTGCAATTTTGACACACTTGAACTAAAGGTCTTGAGTCTTGAGTCTTGTCTTGAGTGAAGTCTTGAATCTTGTCTGAGTGAAGTCTTTATCTGTATCCTTTGTGCTTGTTCATTTGTTCAGCTAAAATAGTCTTTTGTATGTACAACCTGCAATGTTAGCTGTATAACATAGACACATGTTGCACTGTGTTGTGATCATCAAAATCAAGAATTAACAACAAATTGTGGTGAAAGTATAGAATACACATTACCTAAAGACAGCACATGGGTAAGACCTTTATACTTGAAAGAATACTTGATTTTAGGATTAAGCTTTTTACTAAAAGACAATGGTAGTGTACTGATAAGCAAAGATTATTTACAGTTACAGAAACATAAGCTATTTACACCAGTATACATACATAACGAACCTACTATGACCAGACAAATAACATAACCAAGAATAGAAAAAGAATGTCATTGCCCAGCAGAAGGACAATGTCAACTACAAGAAATTACTAATAAAGAAATTGATGAAATCTGTGTCATAGACATTCAGACAGAATTTATAAATTTAGTGCAATTATATTATACTTTAATTAGTGAGCAAGAAATAGAACAATTAAATCTCTAAAATGGAAAATTTAGGAATACTATGAGAAGATATACTAAAATATTGGGGAAAATAAAAAAATAGTGTGTAAACTAAATATAATTAATCCAGAATATAAAATTAGAACTATAAAGATAAATGCAAATAACCAAGACATGGAAGAATTTAAAATGCATATTGCAGAACTTCTTAAGTTAGAAGTAATAAGAAGATATGATAGTCCTCATAAATCAGCAACTTTTATAGTCAGAAAACATAGTAAAATAGTTAGAGGTAAAAGTAAAATGATAATTAATTTTAAGAGACTAAATAATAATACAATAGATGATGGATATGATATACGAGATCAAACAAGACTAATAAACCAAATTCTAGGATGTACAATTTTTAGCAAGTATGATTTAAAATCAGGCTTTTGGTAAATTAAAATGCATCCAGATAGTATAGAATGGACGTCATTTACCTGTCCAGAAGGTCATTTTTAATGACTTGTAATGCCATTTGGCCTTAAGAACGTGCCATCTGTTTTTCATTGAAAAATGGATGATATATTTGTAAAACATAAGAAATTCGTTGTAGCTTACATAGAATACATTTTAGTACTCAGTAAAACGCGACAAGAACACAGAAGACATTTACAATTAGTTATTTCAAAATTCATTAATCATGGCTTAATTGTTAGCAAAAAGAAAATGCAGTTATTTAAACCACAAATAGAGTTCCTTGGAGTAGTCATAGGCCAAGGAAAAATAAAGCTACAACCACATATAGCCCAGAAGGCTTTAGACTTCCCATACAAATTATAAGATTTAAAACAGATTCAACAATTTTTTGGCCTTGAATTATTCTAGACCATTTATCAAAGACTTAGGCAAAATTGTAGGTTCTTTATACTCAAAAACAACTCAAAAGAGCCAAAGGTATTTTAATCAAGAAGATATTAAATGAGTTAACAAACAAAACAGTTAATAAAATATCTCCCTAAACTAAGTCTACCCTTAGACTCAGATTACCTAATAATAGAAACAGACGGTTGTAATACAGGGTGGAGAGCTACCCTTATTTTATTTTTTTTAAGAAAAGAGTATTCAAATAAAGACACAGAAAGAATATGTAGATATGCTAATGGTAAATATAAAGAGAAAGGTTACATTAGCAGTATTGACACAAAACTTTTAGTTATTTCCTATGCATTATATAGTTTTGGACTATTCATAATTTCTAAAAAAGAAATTACACTTAGAATGGATTGTGAAGTCATTGTATCCTTCCATAATAAAAGGAATTTAGATAGTAAAAAGCTCACACAGAAGATGGGTAATTTTATTGACCGTTGACCTAGGTACACGTATCAATTTTGCCTATATTAAAGGTACTAATAATAATATTTTGACACGGTTACACCTACTTGTTTAACACTATACTTTGATCTGCTCTTCGAAAAGGAACATCTGCTCTCACAATTTCGTCTCCATCTACCAACACTACTGGGAATGTTTCAAAAAAAAAGTAGGCATACAGCGTACAAAAAACTCGTGCCCTTCTTTATCTCTAAAGACAGGATGTCCTAACCCTTAGCAGACTTCTCCATCAGAATGATTTAGAAAGCGTGGTGGACCTAGTACACTTCGTGAAACTAGATTTAATCATTTTTATGGATGTAACCCCTGTTTTCGTTTATACCAAAATTTTCTCGTATCCTTGTATTCCAATTATCTACAATTCTTATGCTCTTTTGAACCTAATTGTACACACTAGAATATTCAAACTATTGTTAAAATCTTTTCTAATCAACAATTATATTTATTTTGAATGAATGTATATTTTAACTTTATTTTCTATTCCTATTTGATTGATTATTTATATTTTAGCCCAAAACCAAATCTATTATTATTCGTTGATTAATTTAATTAATGTAAAGTCGGATTCCTAATTCATTCTATACCATTATTATTTGATCATCTATTTATTTTGATTGAGCCCAACCCAAACTTGTTATTTTTATATGTATTTTTATACAATAAATTCAATCCCAATTTCTAGTTCAAAATATATCCTACTATTCAAGTTATTATTACTGTTATTATTTTTAAACTCAACTAAAGCCCGATTCATTCTACGATTTATTTAGCTATTTATTTTTGTAAGCCCATTATATTTTAATTACAATTATTTCCATCTTAGCCACCCTACAAATTACTTAATTCTTTGTTATATTATGAAGCCCATAACTCTAAGTCCAAAACCCAAACAAAATAACAGCCAACATCCCCACTCATCTCTCAGAACCGAATCCCCACTATTTTCTCCTAACCCACATCCCTTAATCTCCATTATCTTCCCAAAATAATTCCCCACTAAATCCTAACCATCCCCTAATTATCTCATAATCACCCCACTAACAAATCCCTCATCTCTTAATAGCCATCTGCGTCCTCTCTTTCCTTCTTCATTTCCCGAAACCCAAACTCCTCCCTCGTCGCCACCATCTGCCACACCTAGGGTCGGCCCTGGCCCCCACTATTAATGAGGGTGTTACGGTGTTATTATGTGGCTATATGAAGATCTAGAGCTGTCTGATACATACTGATACATACTGATACATACCTGATACAGGTTGACCAATTGTATAGAGTGTATATAGTGTTAATTGATGTATATTGTTCATTCATGAGTAAAGGGGTACTTCGAGTTGGGTCTGTAATAACGGGTAGGGTCTGAAGTGAGTCTGTTAGAGTCGGTTAATTCAGTTACACTGTAGCTCACGTGCTATGAGCGTGGGTTTCTTTGCCTCTCGTCTATAAAAGGAGATGGCTTGGTCTGTAAAGAACAACTTTAATCACATTTCCAAATTTCCAATTCTTTTCTTGAGAGTTCTTGAATCCCAACCGCCATTAATGGCAAGAAACCGCAACAACCAGATCACAGCTACTCACAATAAGGTATCAGAGCCAAGTTCCGGCGAGGAAGATGATCGCGATGTCGGGGGGTCGTCAATAGGAGAATCAGATATCGTCGAATGGAGGAATCAGATGGTGTCGCAGATGGCTTCGGTTCAAATGTAGCTCGATTTTGTGGTTGATCAGCTCCGTGAGTTAGCGATCCAACAAAATCGATCACCCAATCAGATTCCTAGTATGAATCCAAATCCAGCACCTAACCAGGAGGTAACAAACCCTAACACATTCCAATCTAGATCATCCTTTAGTTTTAACGGTGTTCATAGGATTCCTTTTAAAATGGAGTTTCCTTCGTTCACGGAGGGGGATCCTACGGAGTGGATCTGTAGTGCATAACAGTTTCTTGAGTTCTACGAGATTTCAGATAATCAGAAACTGAGATTTGCGTCGTTGAATCTCAAAAGGAGAGCATCTCAATGGTATAGGAGACACATCAAGAGTATAAAAGATACCATCACTTGGTCTCAATTTTTGGAGGAGTTAATTACACGGTTTGGTCCGACTGAATTTCAAGATTATGAGGGAACTCTGTCGAAATTGAGTCAAAAGAGATATCTGGAACTATACATCCAAGAGTGTGATACGACTATCCAACTTCGTTGAAGGATGGACTGAGAAACACTATCTCAGCACCTTTGTGAGTGGCTTGCGTGATGAGATACGCTGGGATGTTAAGGAACAAAGGCCTAGTAATGTTAACGAAGCCATTGGTTTAGCTCGTGGATATGAGGAAAAGCTACATTGTAATCGGAGATTCTCCAAAGCTGCGTTTGTACCTAAGAGAGTCGTGACTAACAGTTTCACATCCAAAACTCCAGAAGTGTCACCTATAGGAGGGGGAGTGCCAAAGCAACTAATGCCTCATGAGTTGAAAGAGAGAAGAGCAAAAGGATTGTGCTTTAACTGTGAATAAAAATATACACCTGGACATAGGTGTGTATCTCAGAAATTCTATTTCTTGGAAATGTTTGATGATGAGGAAGATGAACTGATTAAGAAAGAAGAAGGAAATGTGGAGCAAGGAGCAACTAATTTGAGCATGGAGGGGGAGAGACTTGGTATATCTTTTCAGGCACTCACAGGAGACACTTTATATCCACAAACTCTTAGGGTGAAGGGAAAAATCAAAGGGAGAGAAGTTAATATTTTGATTGACATAGGCTCCACACATAACTACATCGACCCTCAGTCAGCCATTAAATCAGGTTTGAATATAAATCCAGAACCTAAGTTCAAGGTGACTGTTGGTAATGGAGAGATAATGCACAGTGAAGGTCTTATTAAAGGATCTATGTTCACTGTACAAGGGGTGCAATTTGAAGCTAAACTGATGATTCTACCTTTGGGACCTTCTCAAATGGTTCTAGGGGCTCAGTGGCTAAGATCGCTTGATAGAGTCACCATGGATTTTGACAAGCTCACAATGGAGTTTATGCAGGAGGAAAACTTAAGAAATTATATGGAGTTAGAAAGGATCAAATCCAACTCATTAATGTAGAGGAGTTGCCTAAAGCTATTGAGAACTCATATCAGATCTTTATGCTTCAAACTCTGCAGAGTGCAGGTGAACCTCTTCTATGTGAAACTCAACTCCCAGAGTGCAGAGGGGGATCTATTAAAGAAATATTGGCTCAATTTCCTTGGGTTTTCATACCAAATCTTCCTATGCCGCCGAAGAGAAGGGTAGATCATCAGATTCCACTTGTTGAAGGTCACAAACCAGTTTGTATCAGGACTTATAAGCAACCTTATTATCACAAGAATGAAATTAAGAGGCAAGTCAAGGAAATGCTGGAGACTGGGCTAATCAGGAATAGTGGAAGTTCATATGCATCACCAGTCATCTTAGTGAAGAAAGCAGATGGCACTTGGAGACTATGTGTGGACTATAGAGCCCTCAATTCCCAAACAGTTAAGGCCAAGTTTCTCATTCCCATTATAGATGATTTGTTGGATGAGCTTCATGGTGCAAAATACTTCTCGAAAATAGATCTTAGATCTGGTTATCACCAGATTAGAGTTCATGAATCTGATATCCACAAAACAGCTTTTAGAACACATCAAGACCACTATGAGTTTGTGGTTATGCCATTTGGACTTACAAATGCCCCTGCGACCTTTCAAAGCCTCATGAATGAGATATTTCAAGAACATCTAAGGAAGTTTATATTGGTCTTCTTTGATGATATCTTAGTTTACAGCCCTACATGGGAGAGTCATCTTCAACATCTAGCTAAGGCACTGGAGATTTTGCAAACGCATCAATTGGTAGCTAAAGAGAGTAAATGTAGCTTTGGGAAGGAAACTGTTGGATATCTGGGCCATATTATCAGTAAAGATGGGATTGCGGTGGATCCTTTGAAGATAGAAGTAGTGATGAAGTGGCCTCAACCTACTACTGTTAAGGAGTTGAGGGGATTTTTGGGTTTAACAGGTTACTATAGGAAATTTGTAAAAGGGTATGGAAGTATTGCAGCTCCACATACACAACTGTTGAAGAAAAACAATTTTCATTGGGATGCAACTGCAGCTGAAGCCTTCACTAAATTGCAGGAGGCACTCACTACTACTCCGGTGCTACAATTTCCAAATTTTGCTAAGGGTTTTGTCTTGAAAACTGATGCTTCACTCTTGGGCATAGGGGCTGTGCTAATGCAAGACGGAACATCCCATATCATTCATGAGTAAAGGTCTAAAAGGTAAAGCACTAGCTCTCTCTACTTACGAAAAAGAAGTGTTAGCAATACTTAGTGCTGTTAAGTTTTGGAGGCAGTATCTGTTGGGAAGGGAATTCACTATTAGAACTGATCAGAGAAGTATAAAGTTTATACTTGAGCAAAGGGTGAATACGGAGATGCAAGAGAAATGGCTTTGGAAGTTATTGGGATTCAACTTTTCAGTTGAATATAAGAAAGGTAAAGAGAATTTGGGAGCTGATAGTTTGTCAAGGAGGCCTCACAGTTCAAAGGAGGTTGAAGATGGAGCTCAGAACTTAGAAATAACCTTTGTAGTGCCTCAATAGGTGGAGGAAGTTAAACTAATGGTACAAACAGACCCGTACTTTGCAGAGTTGGCTGAGAGAGCTGAAAAAGGATAATTGAACAACCAAAAGTATAAATTTCTTGGTGAGATTTGGTATTATAAGGGTAAGATACTCTTGAGCTCCAATTCTGATTTGCGTAGTAGAGTGATTGTTGAGAGTCATGACTCCAAAATAGGTGGACACTCTGGTTTTCACAAGACCATGAGTAAAGTAAGGAGGTCATTTGTGTAGAAGGGAATGAGCAAACATATCAAGCAATTTATTAGAGAATGTGTGATTTGCCAAAAGAACAAACATGAGGCTCAGCTACCAGCAGGATTGCTTCACCTTTTACCTACTCCAGAGTTGATTTGGGAAGACATTTCCATGGACTTCATTGAGGGTTTGCCCAAGAGTTAAGGTAAATCTGTGATTTTTGTAGTTGTAGACAGATTATCTATATACTCACACTTCATGGGGTTGTCTCATCCTTATACTGCGCAAAGTGTGGCTCAAGTTTTCACTGATCAAGTGGGTAAACTACATGGAATGCCTAGGAGTATAGTGTCGAATAGGGATCCAGTCTTTATGAGTTCTTTCTGGAAAGAGTACTTCAAGCTACAGGGGAGTAAACTACATGCATCAATTACTTATCATCCCCCATCCGATGGGCAAACGGAGATTGTTAATAAAGCTCTTGAGATGTATCTTCGTTGTATGTGTGGGAAAAGGGATGAAGTGGTTATGTTGGGCTGAGCTGTGGTACAACACCAACTGGCATACTTCTATAGGTATATCTCCCTTCGAAGCTGTATATGGCAGACATGCCCCCTCTCCGAAATTGTATGTTAGAGGCACTGCTAGCCTCCAAAGTGTAGAAGAGGAGCTGCTAACCAGGGATACTATTCTTAAGTTGCTCAAGGATAATAGTAGAGAAGCACAAGAGAAGATGAAGTATTTTGTTGATAAGAAGAGGAAGGAAAGAAGCTTTGAGATTAATGAGTGGGTATTGCTTAAGTTGCAACCATATCGCCAAGTAAGCCTCCGTAATCCAACACCACAGAAGCTAGCACCTAAATTCTTTGGTCCTTATAAAGTGCTTGAGAAAGTGGGCAAATTGGCTTATAAGCTGGAATTGCCTCCTAATTCTGTGCTACACCCAGTCTTCCATGTGTCCAAACTCAAGAAATTTTGGGGAGATCGAACTGTTGTTGTTACTAATGAAGTGCCTGATTGGTGGGTGAGAGATGAGAACTCTATGGTGCCGGAGTTGATAATGGATAGGAGAGTTTATAAGAAGGGAAACGGTGCTGGGGTTAAGCTTCTGATTAAGTGGTGTGATCAACCTGAGAACTTAGCTACCTGGGAAGATGCTGATGACATCCGTCGTTCATTTCTTGAGTTTGAGCTTGGGACAAGCTCAGTTTGAGCAGGGAGGAGTTGTTGCGGTGTGATTATGTGGCTATATGAAGATCTGGAGCTGTCTGATACATACTGATACATACTACATACTGATACATACCTGATACAGGTTGATCAATTGTATAGAGTGTATATAGTTTTAATTGATGTATACTGTTCATTCCTGAGTAAAGGGGTACTTCGGGTCAGGGTCTGTAATAACGGGTAGGGTCTGAAGTGAGTCTGTTAGAGTCGGTTAATTCAGTTACACTGTAGCTCATGTGCTATGAGCATGAGTTTCTTAGCCTCTCGTCTATAAAAGAGATGGCTTGGTCTGTAAAGAACAGCTTTAATCACATTTCCAATTTCCCAATTCTTTTCTTGAGAGTTCTTGAATCCCAACCGCCATTCATGGCGAGAAACCGTAACAACCAGATCACAGCTCCTCACATAGGGCCCCTATATCTTCCTACCACTGAGTTTCTCAGAAGCCATAATTAAAAATTACTAAAACTCTTGATATTCTTAAAAGCCATAATTAAAAAGATGGGTAGGTAAAAAGCCACGTGTATAAGCCATAATTAAAAATCACGTCAAATTTTCTTTTGGTGCTTTCTGTCTAATGTTGTGGTTTTTGACCTTGTACTGTCGTTTTTCTTTTAGTGCACAACAATTTTGCATGTTCACTGATACCCTTTTAATATAGGAAATATCATATGCTATTTGGCATCAAGTCAATGGAATGGAATGATAAATCCTTCATGTCAACAGAAAATCACACTAATTTTTTTGAGTATATTTATCATGAATTGGGGTTAATAATAGTGAGTATTAGACCAAGATGGCATTGTGAATCAATCATTCCCCAGTGTGCAAGTCACAGTGTTATTACAATATTACCCGAGTGTTTTTTCATGTGAATGATGTTGTACAACACACTACAAGTCTACAATGCATAAAATAGAACAATTTTGAAAGGTGTTTATAATTCATATCAAATTTTGATTGATATAGAATGTACGCTACTCACATTTTTCAGTTGAATTCGTATGATATATATAAATATATATATATATATATGACGTAATGTAAAATTAGTATTCGAATATGTAAAGAAGGCCCTTTTTTTTCTGCACAAGGCCCTAAAAATCTCAGGACCGCCACACCTGACAATCCCTGAACCCATTCTCGATCTTGCGTCACCCTTCTCGATCTTGCCTCCCTCTCTACCGCATGCGCGTGACCAACCTCCCGCTTTCGACAAGCACCACCACCCAGCCTCCTGCTCCATCACCTCTCCACATGTCCGCCACCACCGAATGACAACCCCGCAACCCCTCTTCATCACCCTCGCAGCAAGCTCCAGAGCTCCACCTTCTTCACTGCAACCCAGTGCGCCTTACTGCCACCGTCAACAACACCCCACATCGCCATCATCACTACCACAGCATTACCACCAGCACCATCACTGACCGCTGTCATCTTCTTCAACCGAGCTCCTCCTTCACCCCGACCCCATATTCGAGCCTCCTCCAACTGCCACCATCAGCCTCTCGCTGCCTTGCCACCACACACAACCCCTCTCCTTCACCTTCTCCCACCACCGTTACACTCCTTGTTGCACCCTGCACAACCCAAACACCGTGATCACCCGCAGCCACCACCACTGCGACCTTCAACCACCCTCTTCTTCTCCACATCCATTACGACACCATGCACCACAGCCTGTGTGTAACACCCCGTATTTTTATTAAAAATACATTTATTTCAATTTTGCACGTATGATGCATGTGTTAATTTTTCCATCCCTAATTTCTTACTCTCATTTACTATTTTAGCATGCATAATCTTTATTTAGCCTTTTATTAAATCCATGATAGATTCTAGCCCATTAGATTAATTAGAAGGCATGCCCACTAGCTTAATTAATTAATTAATTAAAAAGAAAGCCCATAAGTCAAGCCCATTAATAAAATCCTATTTTAAGTTGTGTATGGACTCACACATAATATGTAATAACTTTTAATACACATTTTAGAACTATAGGAATTATATTAAATATTGTGTATGTGTGTGCACTAGTGCACAATACGTGCACATGTTAGTTGAAGAGGCAAAAGGGGGGGTGGCGGCCGGTTTTTGGCATAAAGAGGATGGGGGTTAGGGTTTTGAAGTGGTGGAGATGTGAAGAGTTGGGGGTTATGGGAGTTAAGAAAATGAAGAGTTGAGTAAATTTATTAGGTAGAGAAATTTGCAATTTAAACCCTCACTTTGTCCTATAAATACACCTTAGTTCTTCCTCTCATTTCACACCTAAAATAACAAACTTAAGAGAGAAAAAGAAAGAGTGAAAGAGAGTACCTTTGTGCATTGGAGAGCTTTTGCTAGGAGAAGGACAAGAAATTGCTTGTTGGAGCTAGGAGCTAGAAGTTGTCTCTCCATTCTTGGTTGTTATTCTTTATAAGAGGTGGGCGGTCTTGATATTTTCTAATTCATAGGTTGAGCATGCTAGAATGTGATATTAGTAATATACATCAATTAGATGTGATGTGGGTAAATCTTGTGTTTTTTTCTAATTATAAGACATGCATGCTTATTTATTACATGAGTAGTAATGATAAATTTGATGTGATGAATAGAAAACAAATTCATGTTTGTAGAAATGTTGCTATCGATTGAGAAACAAATTGTCTTCATGTTGTTTGTAAATGTGAAAAAGAAATGATGAGTATGTGTGCTAAATTGTAGAAATTTTGCTATTAATTGAGAAACTAATTGTCATCATGTTGTTTGTAAATAAGAAAAAGAAATGATGAGTATTTTTTGTCATATACATGTTAATTTATGAATATAGAAACTTGTAATTGAGAAAAACAATGGTAGAGACTTTCCTTAAGTTTAACAAATAAAATTTTGTAAAGTCAATTTGATACACATGAACTCATTTGTGGTCTACAAGAGATACAAATTGCTAGTTGACTAAATTGAAGAAATATATTGCATGTTCATAAAAGAGAGGAAATAAAATGTGAAATCTAGATATTTTGTCAAAAATATAAAGTTGGTGAGCTACTGTTAGAAAATAAAATCTTTTTAGACGAACCATTTACAGTTTAATGAAAGATTAGAGCAAATGAGAAATCGAGTTTCGAGAAAATATTTGAATGACAAGAAATCGAACAAAACATATTAGCATAACTCGATAGACAGAAATCGTTCATGGACTTACTGGTTAACGGCTGAACTTTAAAATTGTTACTGTAGCATGACTGTGATCTGAGGCCTTGAGTTCGAATCCTAACTACAGTCCCACTTTTTATTTTCGGTTTTAAATAACTCAAATGGTGAAGCGCTGTATAAATAGGTTTCGGCTCACCTTTATAATGCCAAGTCCATATGGACTTATTGGCTAGCGGGTTGGGCCTTGGGTGGTACTGTAGTTGCGTGTGGTCCTGGGTTCGAAACCCGTTGGGTGCAAATTTGAAATTTTTATTTTTTTTGGCTTTTCAATGGATTTTAATGTGAATAAAATTTGGAAAAAATCCTAGAATTCCTATAATATGAAATAGAATTTATTAAAAAGAGTTTTAGAATTTTTCAAGTATATTTGAGAAGTTAAAAGGAGAAATTGAGAGAAAGAGGAGTTTGACTCAAGAATTAATTATTAAAGGGTATGAGATTTATTTTAGAAGAAGAATAAAATATTGTTGTGTGAAGTGATTCTCCCTTGAAGAGATTACACTCTTATTTGGTTTAAGAAATATTTTGATGCGAGTTGAGGCATTTTATGAACTTAAATTGCTAAAAAGAGTTCAAGTGATGGATCTATCTTCATGAAAAGAATTATTGTTGTATTTTTTTTAAATCGTAAATGAATAAGTGAATCATGAATAAGTACTAAAATAAGACATTGATCTATTTGTGAATAAGTTGAGGATAAGAATACTTTGAGTTAAGACATGACTATTGAATGGATATGAGTGCCCATGGATTTCTTGTACATGAAAGGTTGTGATTTAGAGTTAGTAAGGCCTCGGGTACCTGGCATTGTTGAAATAAAAGAATTGAGTTATATTTTTGAGATATGGCCATGGAGCTATCTCGGTATTTGTGATTAAGTCCGGTAAGGGGGTAAGACTAACTCTAGGTAAGATAATTTATTCATGTCTTGAACTTAAGAACTAGGCACTTAGAAGAAGATGTAGTAAACCTAGGGCAAACGTAAGTGGCACTCTATATAGTCGGGCGGTGGATTCCAGGGACTATAGACCCAGTCGGCGGAGGATTCCGAGACTGTGGTTGCTTCGTGGGAGACGAGCTTTTATCTTAAATTCGGGACTATCCATAGTCGGGCGGATAGTTTGCCGTACTCCAATGTATATACGTATACCGGGGCTAGAGGGGCACTTGCAGGATGATTCGAACGATGAGGAGTCTCTTATAACAGTCGGGCGGTGGATTTCGGGACTGGGATCCATACTCGTGGAATGAACTAAACCTTGCTTTATTACTGGGTAGTCTTCATGGTGAGGGATCGAACCCTATAATGTGGAGTACGTAGGTGCTTGCCCTCGGACCTATGTAGTATAGGATACATAGAATCCAAACAAGTATGCATTAGTGTCATTTGAGTGTAAAATATCTGCATTAGGCATTAAGGCATCGCATACATTTACATGTTTAGAGTAGTCACATTTTACACTTTATTTGCATTCAAAAATTGTGGTTTGTTAAAGTATTGAGATCGTTATATTTCCGGCATAGAGAGGATGACTGTGTATAACATTTTCGTCGGTTGTAAGAACCTGACGTGCCCACAGCTTATTGTGTAGGAATTGGATTTCTCATGAAGAAGTAAAGTTGATATGATGCTGTTACATGTTAAAGATGTTGCAAGTTATATATTATTTTCATTGTTGTAATTCATTTTATTTTCTGCCGTGTACAAAATTGTAAAGAACTCTGATGTATGATGAAAAGTTTAAATTTCCTTGTAAAATTGTACGAAGTGAAGTGTAAAGATCTTGTGGAATCTCGAATTCGGTCTTATTTAGAATTCGGGCTGTTACACTGCGTAGACCGACCTCCCTGAGCCGCCCTACTGCTCTCCCCACCCCGCAGCCTCACTGAGTGCCGCCCTCCTCCTCTGCCTCGTGCGCAATGTCGACCGCCGCAACGGCATCGCATCTCTACCGCCAATAGAAACCACCGCAACCAACCTGCAGCAACCCGATGCCCACAACTGCCTCCGCTATCGCTCTCCATCTCGGCGCCGTTCAACCCCCTGCACCTCACTCTGTCTCCACCCCGAACAACCCTCTTGCTGCCGTCCTTATGATTGTTGTTGCTCTCGCTGTGTTGTAGTTCGTGCTGCTGTAGCCGCTACCACTCTCATTGTTGCTGTTGTTCTCGTCGGGGTTGCTGTCGCATGTTGTTGCCTTGCTTACCGCATCACCGTTGGGAATTCTATTCTACTTGATTGATCGTTAGGGCAAGCATTCTCTTGTACACCATTTTCGTTACCATACAAGCTTTTGCCTTGAATGTTGTAAGTAGCCTTTGGTTAATTCATAGTGTTATAATCTCATTTTCCTTCTCTTCATGTGTTGATTGATCGCAATCCATTAGTATATATTATTCTACTTGATTCTTGTTAATCCCATACTCGTAAAATGATCTTGACTATCCCTCGTTATTACATGCATTGCACATACACATGATAAAGAGACATAGGTATATGATATCATGTTAAGATTCAAATTTGATCGAGTCGTGATATAGTAATGCAAATATCAAATTTATGTTTAATGTCGTAGAAATTACGATTCTTGCTATGAAAAGAGTAGAAGTCATCCTAACTACTGCATGTGGATGCTTATTAAATTCTAATCATAACACTATATATCTTTAGGATTACAATCGCTATATATTACAAATTTTGTAACTTTACCATGCTGTCTACTCGAGATTGTGATGAGATTTTGACCTAGTTAAATTTTAAATCAATTAGAACTTTATATACAAGAGTTGTAGCCCCCTAAACCTAGTTTCTGGAACTTCTAACAGATCTAGAATCTGACATGTAGAGTTCAGGATATCCTGATTTTTGTACTGATAGGTTTTTAATTCTAGATTACTGTTTAGAAGCGCATCGACCCAATTAATTAATTAAATTATCATGTTAACAGTAGAATAGAGACTTGAAATTTACCAGAATGTTACTAGACATGATTAGGAGTCACTTTATAATTTTTATAAGATTTTTAAATGAGTTTACAGTTGATTTATATATATAAGAACCTTGCACTGAGCTGCTGCCTGAACAGTAGACCAATAGAGAACTGTCTGGTTGACTTAGCTATTGTATTTATAATGTATCGTGTGAATATGCGTTGGAACCAGCAGGGAGTCTAGTTTCTTGAACACCTGACGGAACCTGATTCTCTTTCCTGTAGAAGTGGAGAAGTTAGTTTTGTGCAACAATGTCTTGCTGTCCAAAATTGTATCTTCGTGTTTTTAAATATAAATATGTTTGTTCTTTGCATTTTATGAACTGAAATATAGTACATGCATTGCATAGCCCTTGATACATCATTGATCTTGTCCTGATACCATTCTCGTTGTTGAATGTTCATGTTTAATTATTGTAAAAAAAAAACAAGTCGGGATAATAAGGGTAAGACCTAGTAGTCGGCGATATAGGAGATTGTACTCGGAAGGGGCCCGTATTTCCCAAAATAGTGATTCCCATTACATGTTACATGGAACTAAGTGCCATGTAGAACTAAGTGCTACGTCGTGGGATGACGAGGGCCACCTCTAGAGTCTACGTGGGCCACCTCTAGAATCCATTACCTGAGTACACGTTCCTGTTATATGTTATATGTTATATGGTTACAAGTCACATGGAACTAAGTGCCACGTAGGACTAAGTGCCACATCTTTGGATGACGAGGGCCACCGCTAGAGTCTACGGGGGCCACCTCTAGAGTCCACCACTTGACTACATGATTCCTGTTTACAAGATTTCCCGAGTACAAAACCCTATAGAATTCACCACTAGAGTATAAATGTTACTTGATTGTATGCACCCGAACCTGTGGTATGGGAAGAAGGATTGCGTGCATTAGTTAGGATTGATAAGAGATTGATAGACATAAGATTAACACTGAGCACGTGCATATGATTTCCGTTTACAAGTCACATGACTATAAGTTACATGATTCATGTAGACATGACATGTTCCCGTTACATGATTCCTTGTTATTGATTGAATGTACATTGAAGTCCTGTTTACCTATCTCATGTTTCATTTTACTAGTTACATGATTCCTGCTTATAAGTCAAGTTTACATGACCCCCCTGTTTATATGTTTTCATTTTCCCATTACATGACTTGTTTCCTGTATACATGATTCCATGTTTCTTGTTAAATCCCTGTTCTTGTTCGTATTTTTTTTTGTACTACTTGTGGACAGTAGCTTGCTCTAATGGGTACCCTTCCTCTTTCTTTTGAGTTAATGTTTATATGGGTACAGATGATGGGATACTGAAGGATCTTGATGTACTGTTATTGCATTGTATATTCTCGGGCATTCTGTAAGTTCTTGTATCTCAGATATTAGTTATTGTATTATATTCTTATTCATGTGATTATTACTTTATTGTTGAGCTTACTGGTATTGTATAGCTTATGGATGATAAGAGTTGATACAATTATATCATTCGTCGGGCCCCAGTTACGTGTAGTATTGGTATAAATACTCGAAATCCGGATCCGACCCGAACCCGACATTGGACGGGAATCGACCTGGCCTATCCGGGTCCGGGTCCGGGTCCTAAAATGGGACCCGTTGTACTTTTGGGTCCGGGTCTGGGTCCGCTCAAAAGAGACCTGGCCCAACCCGTTAAAAGAACCCCAAAAAATCAACATAAAAATAAATATTCTATCCTCATCCCTCCCCTCCTTCCTCCTCAATTCTAAATCTTTCTCTTTCAAACTCAAAACTCATGCATTTTTCTTCTCTTCTCTATTCTAAATCCTCCACTCGCCGCCTCCGCTCGCCGCTCACACTCTCGCTCCTACTCGAACGGGTAGGATTATTTTAATAAGACCCGGACCCGGAACCGGACCCGGTTCTCACGGGTCCGGGTCCGGGTCCAAATTTTGGACCCGTAAGGGACTGGGTCCGAGTCGCGGCAGTGAAGGACCCGACCCGACCTGACCCGATACCAATGCTAGTTACGTGCATGTGTTTCCGTATAACAGGAAGCGGGGCGTGACAATGGAATGCTATTTTATTGAGATATTTGTAACAAGGCTTAAAACAATTAGTGATACGAATATTCTTTATCACTTATTAGAACATTTTTTGGAAGATGAAAACCAAGTAAGAGACATGTTAATAAGCAGATGACTAAGAGAAATTTATTATAGTTCTATGTTTGTGCAGCCAAGATTACTCCGAGAAGAAACCAATAACCGAGATTTAGTTCATCCTTTCGCTCAAGAATTTGATCCTAAACTTGTTCAGTTTCTCAATCCCTTTCTTGATCACACTGACCTAGATTTTACTTTATTTTAATTTTTACAAATTAGCTCTATAGAATCATTTAGCAGAAGCATTGATTGCATCTATGATAAACAATTTTTTTATATCAGCTAGCAGGTCAGTTTAATCCCACTGAAGATGGATATGAAACAATAGTTAGAATACAATTAATCAATATCCGAATAGACAATCTTCTTAAATTTTCAAAACTTTACTTCCATACTGATCTAGTGAATATTTTTGATAATGATATTCAGATAGTGGGACCACAGCCAGGTGGCTCTCATAATATTCAGATTGTAGTACCCTGAACTTATAATCAGAATGTGGTACAGAGACCACAACAAGAAAGAATGAGATTTGGTAATCAAGAACTGTTAGTTGTAACCCTCGTTCCCGCCAATATGTATTTTCCGTGTATGATATTTCGATTTGTTATAAATTATTTTCCGTTTTCTAAAATTCATTTTTTTCAAATTTATTTTACATCTCATGTCAATATCCATTTCTTTTCATTAATTGTATTTATTGTTATTTTCAAATGATTTTCATATCGTAATACAAATCCAGTTCTATTCTATCATTTAACCTAATTTTCTTACTTGATCAATTACTTATACCAAGTCCAAATCTATTATTTGATTATTTATAAAGTGTTAAATCCAAATCTTATTATTTTTGTTGTTGTTGCTGTTATTATTATTATTATTTTTGTTGTTGTTGTTGTTGTTGCTGTTATTATTATTATTATTTTTGTTGTTGTTGTTGTTGCTGCTGTTATTATTATTATTATTTTTGTTGTTGTTGTTGTTGTTATTATTATTATTATTTTTGTTGTTGTTGTTGTTGTTGTTATTATTATTATTATTATTTTTGTTGTTGTTGTTGTTGTTGTTATTATTATTATTATTATTTTTGTTGTTGTTGTTGTTGTTATGTATACTATTTGATTTATTGTGCTATTATAGTACTATCTATCTATTTATGTATTTATTTATTGATCTAAATCTTTAAATCCCTATTTTATTGATTATGTATATCTCTAATTGGATTTAAAACCCAACCCCATGATTTTCCCTAATGGATACTACCCAATAAACCAAAACCCATTTACCCTATATATAGACCTAACCTATTCTAAACCTTAACTGTTCTACCCCCCCAACCCTCGCCGCCTACCCTGTTCACCCTCTCTCCTCTCTCCCGTTCAGCCATTTCCTGACCTCCGAAACCCTCCATCTCCATCCCGTCCTCCCTTGCTCCACCTTACCTCCTCGCTGCGCCGCCCCACAACTCCTGTCGCCCTCTCCGGCCTCCACAGTCGCTCACCCCTGTGCACCTGCTCGCCATCTCCGCTCTCCTAGCCCTCGTTGAGCCATCTTCTCCACTACAAACCACCCGAAGAACCCACTCCAGTCCCCATCGCCTTCATCGCCCCTACTGCCATTCCGGTCACCGTCGAAGCCCCGCAGCAAGTCCCTTGCTGCCGTCGACCATCCTCGTCCACCGTAGCCATAGTCGAGCCACCCATCGTCTACCAGTGCATCACCTACATCAGGGGAGATTTTTGATCATTTGAATCTGGACCGTCTGATCCCTTGATCATTAACATCATCATCAAGTTCATCATCCAATCAAGGCAAGTAACTTGTATGAATTTTCTTGTTCCTTGTACAAGTTCTTTTTCCCTGTAGTCATGGACAGACTGATTTCTTGTGCCCAACTCTCTCACAAAAATGGCATACTACAACCTTGGTTGTCTCCTGGATTTGCTCCCATTCATGCTGTAGTCGTGCCAATCTGAAATCTAAATGTTCCTACTCCTTTGCTAGGCCCGCTAATATAGCTCTGCAAGCATCGCCCAGTTTCTTAGCTCGACGACCTTTCCTGGTTCCGTACTTCCTCAATTTCCTTATTCCCAGATGTATGCTGGCTGCTATTGCTGTGCATTGATCTATACTAAGCCATTGCGATGGTGAATGCAAGTCCGTCTTGAGGTTAGCTTGTAGTGAAATCTCCTTCGGCTCCTCGCTCGAGATCATCAGATCATCCTTTGAAATCAGCTCACTTTCTTCCATCAACACATCCTCGGTTAGGATATCCTCGAATACCATCCTTAAAACGCATATATACTGGAATTAGCCTAGATATAGAAAATTTTATAAAACATAAGTTGAAAGAAACAACAATATGAATTATAATTGTCTACAACTAGCTAAAACCCGAACCCTAAAAGTCATCCAAGTTTAATTTTTCTACTGTGTTGGACTGTAAATTGAAGTCGGCTCTGATACCACTCTGTAACGCCCCGATTTCCATACACTGGGAAACCGTGACATAAGCCAGAATTTTTTCCTTCAATTAGCCACAATACACAAAAAACAGGAAAATTTAAAACTTTTTGTTCAACACAAATGTATTACAAGTCTGAATGTTATAAAACTGCAATACATTACATCAGTGTTACAATAATGCCATACAAGCCCAAGTATTACAAACTTTCAATAAAAATTATATCAGAGTACAATGAATAATATATAACACTTGGTACTTTCACTTGGATGCTTCTCAACATAAATAAATTTACAACAGATGTTACAATTGAAATAAAGTCAACGCTTTGTTTCTCTTGCCTTGAGTCCTCCTAAATCCTGTACTTGTAGTTTTTCAATCCAGTACCTATTGAAGTGGGGACGTCAGTATATATATTGACGCTTTAAGGCTGATGACTAGCAGCGATTCTCAACTTTAAACAAACAGATTGATGAAAAGAGAAAAGTGTATATATAATTGATGTGTCAATGTATGCTATGACTTAGACTCTAATGCAAGATTAACTAATGGAAGGATGTTCTCATTCTAATGCAAGCAAGACTCTGGAACAGTATGCAGCCCATACTACATACGCCCCATAACAAGCCGTTTCTTTATATATAGGGATTTGAACCCGCCCCATGAATTCTACTCTTGTACTCAACATGTTTATGAAGATACAGTGTGACTGATGAGGTTTTCCTGAAATGGTCTAATTCTGCCATTCACAGTCATATAGTGGTATCTCCGTTTGCCACTTTTGCCCGGTGTACCGGACCTCACTCAAAATTTGATGAACCTTCAGAGTTAACTACAACACAGGTTAGCTCGAAGCATCCCCTGTGGTCCCCTAGCAGATAGATCGTAGTCTATGGCTTGTTTGCCTTTCTTGATATAGAGCATGACGGAGTTCCAGAGGTCCATCCCCTAGCTCCGACAGGATACTTCCCGCCCTTATCATGGCACTTCAGAAATTAACAGACGAGCTAAGATATGGATCCCGTGCTCCCAACTCATGAGAAGGCACAGACCGTATCCCTTTGACATGAAGGGTACAACCAATAATACCACCTAGTGTTGGCCTATAGAACAAGTCAGGTCATAAGGTATCACCCTTAATACAAACTCTTTCCCTTCGACGAAAATGATAATAAATAAGGGTTAAGTAGTAATAGCCATAAGTTACTACCCTAACGATGTCACTAATCCTAAACAATACGAGGGATGACAACAATACTAATACAACATGCTATGTCTTAAGTTAGACTTCGCAAGATAATTCTACAAGGTGCTCAACCTAAACTTACCAGATTCCCTAAGGATCATGTTCATAGCCTATCGATCCAAGACCTCGGTAATACGAACGTATTCGCATGCTACTACCCTGAACCTGGATTCCGTCTACACTCCCGGCCCGCGATCAACCTACACCGGTTAAGATCTAACGATGCACGAGGGGTGACTCATCCACAGTCCACGAGGAGTAAAATAAATACACGTCTTGATGGTTGATGGCTCATAGGATAATGATATCACCCTAGACGAGCACAACAACTGCTGTACTAGCTAATAAGCTACATGCGAGCAAAACAACTTACATACGAGCCAGCTATCTACGTATGAGCCAAACGAATTACATACGAGCCAACTGGCTATGTATGCGACAAATGAATCATATAGAAGCAACTATAAAAGTCTTTTAACAACCTAGAAGCAAAATAACATGCTACTAGCAAAACTTGATCTTTTATATTTAGAAGCAACAGAAGAATCTTCTAATAGCCTAATATAAACATACTACTAATGAGAACTTGATCTTTTATACACAAAGGCAACATAAAAAGCCTTCTAACAATCTAGAAGCAATTAAACATGCTACTCTTATCGGAATTCAACAAAATTGGACTTTTTAGAAAGGTGAGAACATATACTATAATTCTCTAGTTGAAAACTTTCTCAGATTAAGTCAATAAGAGGTAGAAAACCTCGAACAACCTAAACAGTGAGCTTCAGCCAAAAAGGCCAGTTGCTGTGACTTTGTAAAAGTCATAACTCATACTCCGCTTATCGAAATCTAACCAAATAGAACCTTTTAGAAAGGTGAGAACCTCTAATAAAACTCTCTAGTTAAAAATTTCTCAGATTCATTCAATAAAAGGTAGAAGAACTTCGAACAATCTAAACAGCGAAGCTTCAGCCAAAAGGCTAGTTGTTGTGACTTGTAAAGGTCATAACTGCTACTCCGCTTATCGGAATCTAACTCAATAGGACATTTTGGAAAGGTGAGAACATCTAATACAACTCTCTATTTGAAAACCTTCTCAGATTCAGTCAATAAAATGCACAAAAACATCGAACAATCTAAATAGCGAAGCTTCAGCCAAAAAGCTAGCTACTGTGACTTGTAAAGGTCATAACTCCTACTCCGCTTGTCGAAATCTAACCAAATAGAACATTTTGCAAATGTGAGAACCTCTACTACAACTCTATAGTTGAAAACATTCTAAGATTCAGTCATTAAAAGGTACAAAAACCTCGAACAATCCAAACAGCGAGCTGTGACTTGTAAAGGTCATAACTCTTACTCCGCTTATCGGAATCTAACAAAACAGGAAATTTTGGAAAGGTGAGAAACTCTACTACAACTCTCTAGTTGATGACCTTCTCAGATTCAGTCATTAAGGGGTAGAAAAACCTCGAACAACCTAAACAGCAAAGCTTCAGCCAAAAGGCTAGATGCTGTGACTTGTAAAGGTCATAACTCCTACTTCGCTTATCAGAATCTAACCAAATTGAACATTTTGGAAATGGGAGAATTTCTACTACAACTTCCCAGTTAACAACTTTCTCAGATTCCTTATGGAATCAAATTCCTGCTCTTTGAACACAATTCAAGAACAATAAAAGAAAGCACAAGCTGAAACTTGTAACGCTCGTAACTTTTGCTATACTTGTCGGAATTTAAAAAATTGGACTTTCTGAAAATCTAATAACATCTACTACAACTTTCTAGTTAACAACTTTCTCAGATTCCGAATGGAACTCAAAATCCAACTCTTTGAACACAATACAAGATCAACAAAGAGGACATCAAAAGCTGAAACTTGTAAAGCTCATAACTTTTGCTATACTTGTCGGAATCTAACAAGATTGGATAATTTGGAAAGGGGAGAACATCTACTACAACTTTCTAGTTGACCACTTTTTCAGATTCCTCGTGCAACTCAAAATTCAGTCCTTTGAACACAATTCAAAACAACAAAAAGCACAGCCAAAAACTGAAACTTGTAAAGCTTATAACTTTTGCTATACTTATCGGAATGTAACAAAATTGGCCATTTTGGAAAGGGGATAACATCTACTACAACTCTCTAGTTGAGCACTTTTTCAGACTCCGTAAGGAACTCAAAATCCATCCTCTTGAATACAAGTCGAATCAACCAAAAACAGCGGTTTCTTTTTTATGCTCGCTGTTTTGGGGAAACGATTTGTTTCACCCATCAAATTAACCCCAAAAAAATCTATAAAAATTAGAGCATGGTAGTAACACATACAAGAAGCTCTCAAATTAATTTGGAGTCAAAATTCTAACTTTAGCACAAGTAATTAATTCTAACCATAAAAACTACAAGATTGAATCTTTAGTGTTTTATTTTGTGTTCTACCACTTCAATCCTTGTATGCCAATTATTCTAGTCCATCCATTCTCATATGCACATGGTTTTAGTCCAAGTTCTTTAACATACAACAATAAAAACAAATAAATCAAACACAAAAGTAGAGAAACCCCCACCCAAACTAGTAGGAAGAACTTGCTAGCTTTCTTCCTTCTCCTTCCTTGTTCTTGCTCCTCTTCAAGAACACCGCAAGAAATGAACCCACTCTATTTCTTTTGATTTGATCTCTTTTTATTTTCTATCTTCTCAATTTTTTTCTAATTAAACAAGTAGAAGAAGTAGAAGAAATATAAGAAGACGAGATGGAGTGAGATGGAAATGAAGAACAAAATGAGAAAGGGCTTTGCCTTCTTGGCTGTGGCCAGCCACTTAAGTAGAGGGAGAGAGAGAGAGAGCTTGTGGGTGAGAAGAGATCCACTTGTCTCTCTCTCTCTCTCTCTTTGTGGCTCAAAACAATTGGAGTTCAATTTGTAATTTTTATGTTACAATCAACACCCAACTCAATTCTAACCCTCCATTTTGATCGTGATTCATGATTGAACAAAATAAAAGGTATTTTCCAAAATCACATACTACATGATTTCGTACAAACGTACAAAATCGATACAGTACATATACGTACATACATCTACATATACAAATAATTTTTATTAGTTAAAATGAATAATCTCTACAAAACAAAATTTAATTCAGAAATAATAATAAAATAATTTTATTACCGGTTCAGAAGATTTCAGTACCAATTTGATACAATACAGATATATACAGACCTGTATATATATATAGATAATGTTTATTAACAAGACCGGGTCATATCCATCAAAACATTTCAATTCTGAAAATAAAAATAAAATAATAAAATAATAATTTTTAATATCAGCCCGAGAATTTACAGATATTTTCTCAAAAACGCATTTTACAGGATTTTGTACAATTGCACAAAACGATACAATACATATATATACTTACTAGTATATATATACAGATAACTTTTATTAGTAAAACCAAGAAATTTCCATAAAAATATTTTAATTTTAAAAATAATAATATTACAAATATAATATCTGACCGGGATATTACATATGCGCTGGAACCGGCAGAGAGTCTAGTTTCTAGTACTTCTGACAGATCCAGATTTGCATTCATGTAGCAACGGAAATATCAATTTTGGTACAACAACGTCCTGCTGTCCAGAATTGGAATTCCCGTCGTTCTTGTTAATTATAAATTGTATAGACACTCGAATATGCTTCCTATCTAGCCTAAACTTCTTTCTTGTTTCCTATCATGATTACTTGCCCTGTTTGTGCACTTTCATGCATGTGTGATAATAATAACAAGTGATCAAGCTGGGATTAAGAGAAAGACCTAATAGTGGGGTATATACGAGATTGTACTCAGAAGAGGGACTGTGTCTCCAATGATTACAAGTTTATGGAACTAAGAGCCACGTCAGGGGTTGATAGGGGCCACCTCTAGTGCCTGTGGGGGTTACCTCTAGTGCCCATTACATGATTACATGATATGTATTTGCAATTAGATGGAACTAAGTGCCACATCAGGGGTTGATGGGGGCCACCTCTAGTGCCTGCGGGGGTTACCTCTAGTGCCCATGGTTTGACTACATGCCCATATTTTCTGCTAGACCCGAGTACTTAACCCTGTATAGTCCACCACTAGGCCTAAACGTAACTTGTTTGTATGTAACAACCATGTGGTATATATATGGGACACATGAAGTGATGCATTAGTTAGGATTAAACAATAGACTTAAGAAAACATGTTACATGTCTCGCATGTTACTTGATACCTGTTATGAATTACATGTTCACTTGTTACATGATCCTGTTACTTGACTTAGTTTACTTGCTTGTTAGTTTCATTGAACTCTATTACTAGTTGCCTTCCTGCCATGATATGTTGTACGTTCTTGATTCCAGTTCCCTGTTCTATACTTCCTATATTTGTTCCTGTACCCTTTTGCTTGTACTACTTGCGGCCTGTAGCTTGCACTAACGGGCATCTTGTCTCTTGTTTCTCTATTTCTTCCACATGTTAAATACACAGATTTTGGAGATCAATTACCTGTAGGAGTGGGTGAGCAGACATTCAAAGCTTCGATTGAGATGAACCATGCTTTAGTTTACTTGTGCTTGAGTTTACTTATTTCCTTGTTGCTACTAAAACTTTCATGTTGCTACTTAAAACTTGTATTGGGCATGTTGTCCCGAAGTTTATTGTTTTTGTTTTCCAGATCTTATTTATTTGAGGACTATGTATTTGGTTTTCAAATAATTCTGTTGATTATGAGTTTTGTTTCATGCATGCGTGGTTGTATATTCTTTTATATTTCCTGTTATGCTGTTGAGTCGATCCTTACAGCTTATGAATGATGAAAATCATTCGCTGGGCTTTATCACATGCTCGTATTCCGTATTCTTTTGGAAAGCGGGGCGTGACATTAGTCTTTCCAAATAGTAACATTTCTTTCAAGAACTTTTCACACATTTCCGAAAAACAAATAACAGAGGTGTCTTTTAGATAATTTATGGAATGCTTTAAATACAAATGATAAAAAATACTTTTTAGCAGTCATGAATGCTCTATCAGAAGTATTTAACCAGACCCAAAGGAATTTTAAATTTTATGTAGTTTTTAAAGGTAATTTAACAAGTGTCTTCCATACCTGGATAGAAGTACTAAGTAGTATAAAAGACTTCAGAGATCCTTTCTATAAATGATTTAATAATTTGTCAGAAGCACTAGATATAGCAAGAAAGCATTTAGGCGATAATTATTATGTTTCCCCTTCATTAAGAACTGTTTATGAAGCCCCTCTAGAATATTTGGCTAAAGATGAACGTGGAAAGATCATATTTTGCGATCATTGTGAAGCCATGACAAGAACTTGTAAAAAGTTAAATGAGAACATTAATAGCTTAATACATGAGAAACAGGTCTAGCACCAAAAGATTGCCGATTTACAGAAAGATTTGTTTCAGACCAGACTTCTTCCAAAGACTGTACCCTCAATCTTAAATCCAAATGGTGAGACTGATGAGCTTTCCCAACTGAATGCTAGAAAATATATCAATGGATCTAAAATTTCAATGGCTAGTCTGGCTTAAACGGTATCCAGTAAAGACACATCAAGTCCGTTGATGGTTGTGGCTTTGCCAAAAAGCCAAGACAATGGCAAAGCCCTAGCAAAAGAAGAAGTCGTAGGAACACATAATTATACTCAGACTAAAATAGACGACTATATGCAAATTATTTAGATACTTCAACAAATGGAAGAATTAAGGAATTTGCTAGTATGCCCTAAGTTCAAGAAAAAGAAAGAATCATTAAAAACAATGATTGCTGAACAAGTAGCCAAAGCACTAAAAGATGCAGTAAAGAAAGAAGACAGTGACATCTCACTAGCAAGAGATATTCCAGAAGATAAGAATGAAACAGAGGAAGACAAAGATATGTCATCAGAAGAATCTAATCATGAAGACCAAGGTTCAGACTCCTATTTCTTTGATTCAGTGGCCATCCATGATTTGAACACCAAGAAAGGAAGATATGACATCAGAAAAAGCCTAGCACTACTCACCTTAACAAAGAGATGAATCAACTCCATTTTAGAAGAACTCTCCAAAATCCACCATAAGCAGTAGACAAGTCAAAAGAGTTCTACAGAAAAATCCACTACCAAAAGGCGCACTCAGAAGTAAGCGGGACTACACCCTGCCACGTAGAAAGAAGAAGACTTGGATATGCTACCTCCACATAGCAAAGAGGAAGACTCCAAAAGACCTTTTGAGGCGTATATAAAGACCTCAGTTCCTTCTTAGAAAATCATCATCAAGAATCCACAACTCTACTCTCATTCCATCCTTCTAAATTCTCTCCACCTCTCTTATGTACTATCTCTCCCTCGTGTAAAAATTGTTGTATGTTGAAAGGAAGAAGCTTCTGTTAAGCTTGGAATCCTGCATTGTAATTTTTCTTTGTCCCTAGGGGATTCCCGAAAGTGAAAATCCAAAGCCATGTATGTTATATGTCCCATTTGTGTATATTAGTAAGAATGTTTTCCTTCTGTTTTTCTTTACTTCTATTTTTCATGTATAGCAGTTACTCTAGTTCTTAAGTTCTTAAGACCAATAACCCATAAACGGGTCTGCCTTATTGGGTATGGGTAGCAACTCGTTACAAACCAATTCAAATGTTTAAAGAGTAATTTAAATTCGTGATTATCCCTAAGAGTCAGTTTTAACCAACTCTCTTATCATGAAATGAGTTTAAACTCTACACCTTATCCAAAAACACCAGGACATAGGGATAAATCATTATCTCTAAACAGTCTCTAAAGGCGACTATAAATATCCCTCACCCTCCACCATAACAAGGTAATCAATCTTTTTCCACAAAATGCTCTTTTATAATCTTTCTGATTACTGACAAGAGCGTTGGAAGGTTCGTCGTCGGGATCCATTCCGGTGTATCGAACTTTTTTGCAGGTCAACGGCAACGGCGAGAAACCAGTCAAACGCCGGTGAAAATCAACAGGTTTGCCTTGTTCGTTTCCTCAAAGAATCCAAAAATTCATCTGTTTGCTCTCACACCAAAAACAGCAGCAACAGATTGGCGCCATCTGTGGGAAAAGAAAAAGCAATCCAGTCTTACCGCACAGGTGAAGTTGTTTCCCAAGCCATGTGTAGTGCCCCGAATTTTCAATATGACATCTTAGAAATACGTGGCACAATTCCCAGCATCAACTTCAAATGTAATATTAAACACAGTCGAACACCAATAAATTTTTTTAACTTTTATTACATTAATCTTTACATAGCACAACGGAATACAATACACCTTAAATTATAAATTTCTTTACTTACAACAATTTCTTTCACAACAATACATAACCCATTACATCACTTTAACTCATGCATCCAAAATCCAAGCTACAAGTAATCACCTGTAAGATATGAGGCTAGAGATAACCCTAACCCCCAAAACTAAAGGGGTCAGCCATAATGGTTTGAGTGACATAAAAATAAACAACGAACAACATAAGTAAAGCATAGATTCATAAACAACATGTAATAAACAAGAATACATAAAATATGACATAGCAAGGAAACATGAAAACGTCAGGTGAAACTAGACTAAGTGTCAAGTGTAGAAAACAGGAAACCACATGCATGAAACCAAGTCAAGAAATCACAATTCTATATGCTGACTCTCTAATGCGTACTTGTTGAAGTTTATGCATCCCACTCTATATAGGTCCGGTGCAAGCCCTTAACGTCTCCACATTGTAGGGTTTAATCCCCCGCTATGCAACTAATCCTAACATGATGACTACTACGAGATAAAGATAAACTGTGAGTATTAGCCCCTGCCCCGATAATTCCGGAGGTCAATCTCTATCCACAGATAATTCCGGAGACTATTTCACTCACACCGGGGAATTTTTGAGAATACCCCACACCGCAAGCGATGGCACCTCATCACACGAATACCACATGTGCGTCGCTTCGACCCCGATAATTTCGGAGATCAATTCCACACCACAGGTAATTCCGGAGATTATTTCACTCACACCTGGATAATTCCGGGAATTATCTCGCACCGCAAGCCATACTGAGGTCCATAACTCATGTTCTCATTCATCATATCACCACTAGTGCATGTCCTTATCATTTTGGTTATTTAATTACTTTACGAATCTCGTAAATTTGGTGTACCCTACCGGACTTAACTCAACAACTGATTAACTAAAATGCCTCAATAGGCCCAAATGTAAATGTCCCAACTGTCGGTATACTAGGATCACACACACCCTCTAGAAACTCACACCCAAATATCCAAACAAAACTTCCAACATAAATTGCTCAGTTAACCCACTTGAAAACATATGTTCAGTAGAAGATAAGGTATAGAATAGTAAGTTATAAATTAAAACATTTAGAGAATAAATCATTTAAAAGAACATTCAAAGATATAAAGATACATCAGTATCAGTCGACTATAGACAATCATAAGTCGACTGCCCAGAAAGAAAATCCAATAATCTTTAAGAAATAATTCTAAGTATAGCAGTTGACTGTTAAAGGTCATAGGTCAACTGTCCAGAACGAAAAATCCAATTCTTAGTGTGACATCAAAACAGAGCAGACTCAGTCGACTGTAAAGATGAGTCAGTCGACTGTTCCCCATGATAATTTAAAACTTCAAGAAAATTACAGCAGTCAGGTAGCGACGGTTGACTAGAAAGTCACACCGGTCGACTGTCGACCTGCAGACTACAGATTTTGGTTGTGCATATTTCAACCGATACGCAGTTTTACTTTATGAAAACGATTTCTACCAAAAGCATATTTCTTATTTGTTCAAATACAACTTGTAGGATATATAATCTTCCATAAAAACTAAATCAAAACTACTTGAATTTATAAAAATAGCGATTTGTTAATTTCTTTCAATCAAACATGAATTGTGCATATAATAAAAAATAGAGTTTCTTTAAAAAAATTAATTATTCATTGAATAAGCTTCGTGTTCAGATCCAAATCATATCAATACTAAAATCTCAAAAAGATCCCCAATTTAGTTGTATTCATCAAACTCAATCCAATTTATCTCAAATCCAATTCTCAAGACATGATCTCCTAATTCATCAGTCCTTCTCAATATTTTCTCAATCTCAATCACCATTATTAACTCATGAACCTGAACAAATCTAATATTACTATAATCAAGATGTGTTTATCCAAACTCAATGATAATAACAACTCACATCATCCACATGCAAATCTATCCATAGATAATTAGGGTTCATAAAAGATCAATTTTTAAGTCATCAATCCATCAAATCCATCCAATCCATCATGTACATATTCATACTCAAACCCTAACATGCTTTCTAGTAGATGAAATTCCATATACAACATTAAAAAAATAAAACAAAACAAATTATATCACTCACATACAACATGCACAAACAAAATAAAACAGAACAAGTCACTCACTTCAAATGAAGAAATCTAACAAGAAAAGTCTTTCTTTTGTGAAATTCAAGATCCCCTCCTTAAATCTCCAAGAAATAATAAAATCTTTGTGTTGTGCAGCGAAAGACGGCTGCACTTCACTTTTTTAAATAGGCCGGAATAGGAGAATTAGGGTTTTTGAACACATTTGTAAAATAACCCTTTTAAAGTATAACTTTACATAAATAGATCCCTATACTTGGAAACTTGATAAAACCAATTAAATTGAGATTTACAAACAAAATAAACACTTTATTTTTCCAGCCGGCACTGTTTGAAAAGTCCAGAAAATAGTTTTGCACTTTCATTCTTCAAAATGACAATTTTGCAAAAAGATCATTCTTTTTCGTAATATTTGCAAATTGGTCTAATAAATATCAGAAAAATCTAGAAAAATTACAAATAAATTCCAAATAATAAATAATAATTTTCCACAAAATAATTTTACCTTTTGAACTTCCCTAGAAGATATTTGCACGTGTAAAAAGATAAATCTTCAGAAAAATATTTATTAAATCTTCAAAAATCATTTAAATTCATTTATAAGTCTTTAAAATTATATTTAAAAATACGGGATACTACATCACTCCCTCCTTAGAAGAGTTCTGTCCTCAGAACTATTGCTAATGAGGTCTAAAATAAGAATAAACAAAGAAATTGGAATTTCATAAATGAGCCATAATTCAAAACATTCACATAGAAGGACATAATCAAATAAAAGAAATACAACTCGATCCAACAGTACAATCATCCAAAGAAATACCATCACATAAATAGGATACAATCATACAAAAAGCTCAGGAAAATCCTTCTGCATGCGATCCTCTGGCTCCCAAGTAGCCTTCTCGAACTGCTGATTCCTCCACAGCACCTTGACCATAGGTATCACCTTACTCCTAAGAACTTTCTCCCTACGGTCAACGATCTCCACAGGCTGTTCCTTGTAACTCAAGTTCACCTATAGACCTTCAGGAACCTCTACCAACTGATGACTCTGATCTGGCATATACTTCCTCAACAACGACACATGGAACACATCATGCACCTGTGTCAACTCCTCTGGAAGCTCCAACCAATATGCTGTCTTGCCAAACCGCTCTATGATCCTGTATGGCCCAATATACCTTGGCGCCAACTTGCCTCCCTTACCAAACCTGATCACTCCTTTGGTCGGAGACACCTTGAGAAAAACTACATCCCCAACCTCAAACTCCAAGTCCCTTCGTCGAGTATCAGCTAACTCTCCTGTCGACTCTGAGCCTCAACCAACCTCTTGCGAATCAGCTTAATCTGCTCTGACGTCTGCTGCATGATCTCAGGACCAAACATCTGCCTCTCGCCAACCTCGTACCAACAAACAGGTGTCCTTTACCTCCGCCCGTACAAAGCCTTATACGGCACCATCCTGATACTCGCATGGTAACTGTTATTAGAAGCAAACTCAACCAATGCCAAGTATCTCTCCCAGATACCACCGAAATCCATAACAAAAGCCCTCAGCATATCTTCCAGCACTCGATTCACCCTCTCGTCTAACCATCGGTCTGTGGATGAAAAGCAGTACTGAAATCAGTTCTGGTGCCCAAAGCTACTTGTAGGCTCTTCCAAAACCTTGAAGTGAACCTTGCATCCCTGTCGGAAACAATCGACACAGGAACTCCATGAAGCCTCACAATCTCACCAATGTACAACTTAGCCAATTTTTCCAACGACCAAGTAATCTTCATGGCCAGAAAGTGAGCCAACTTAGTCAAACGGTCCACAATAACCCAAATCGAGTCATTGCCCTTCGAACTCCTCGGCAAACCCGTGATGAAATCCATACTGATATTCTCTCATTTCCACTCCGGAATGGGCAACAGCTGCAACAAACCTCCAGGTCTCTAATTTTCTGCTTTGATCTGCTGACAAGTCAGACATCTTACCACGAAATCTGCCACATCTCTCTTCATACCAGACCACCAAAAGTGTTGTTTGATGTCCTTGTACATCTTTGTGCCTCCAGGATGTACTAACAACAAGGTACTGTGTGCTTCCTGCAAGATACTCTCTCTCAAATATGCATTATCTGGAACACGCAACCTCTCACCCATCCATAGAACTCAATCTTGGACACAAAACTCTAATAGCTTGCCTTCTGAAACCTGTTGCAACATCTTCTGAATCTCTGAATATGATTTTTGAATTTCCCCAATCCTCTCTATCAAGGAAGGCTGCAGTCTCAACTGAGCCAAAGACGCCTCCAAACCCTGCAGCACTACCTCGATACCTGCCTGATCAATCTCTACTGCCAACTCGCTTCGAGTAGTGATCAAACTTGATAAACTACTCTTCCTGCTAAGTCCATCAGCTACCACATTCGCCTTGCCCAGGTGATACTTGATCTCAGGACGAATGTATTCCAACACTTCCAACCATCTTCTCTGCCGAAGATTTAGATCCTTCTGTTGATAAATGTACTTCAGGCTCTTGTGGTCAGTATACATGTTAATCTTCTCACCATAAACATAATGCCTCCACTGCTTCAAGGCAAAGATAATAGCTGCTAGCTCCAAATCATGAATCGGATAATTCTTCTCATCCGGACGCAATTGTCTCGAACCATAAGCAATAACCTTGCATTCTTGCATCAAGATACAACCCAAACCTCTGAGAGACGCATCGCTGAAGATATCATAATCCTTCACAGCTTGTGGCAAAGCTAAGATAGGTGCAGTAGTCAACCTCTCCTTTAACTCAAGGAAACTTGCCTCACACTTATCAGTTCATGAAAATGCCACATTCTTCCGGGTCAAACCTGTCAAAGGAACTGCAATATGAGAATAGCCCTGGATGAATCTCCTGTAGTAACCAGCCAAACCCAAGAAACTCCTGACTTCCTTCACAGACGTTGGCTTGGGCCAATCCTTTACTGCCTCAACCTTCTGAGGATCAGTGGTCACTCTCTCCTTAGAAAGGATATGACCGAGGAAAGCTACCTCAAATTTCCAAAACTCACACTTCGACAACTTGGCATACAAACTATGCTCCTGCAATTTCTGTAATACTGCTGTCAAGTGCATAGAATGCTCCTCCTCCGACTTCGAATACACCAAAATATCGTCGATGAAGACCACTACGAAGGAGTCAATAAATGGCCTCAAAACCCAGTTCGTCATATACATGAACACTGCTGGCGCATTCGTCAACCCGAATGGCATCACCAAAAACTCATAGAGTCCATGACGAGTCCTGAAAGCTGTCTTACTCACATCTTCCTCCTTGACTCGAACTTGATGATACCCTGATCTCAATCAATCTTCGAAAACACAGCTGCTCCTGAAGCCTGTCGAGCAAATCATTAATCTGCGGAAGTGGATACTTGTTCTGAATAGTCACCCCGGTAGTCAATGCACATTCTCATTGACCCATCTTTCTTCTTGACTAACAACACTGGTGCACCCCATGGTGAGGAACTCGGCCTAATAAGTCCCTTGCTCAACAACTCCTCAATCTGCTTCTTTACTTCGTCTCGCTCTATAGGTGTCATCCTGTACGGAGCCTTAGAAATCGGAGCACTCCCCGGCTGAACATTAATGCAAAACTCTACATCTCTCTGCGGCGGTAATCCCGGCAAATCTTCCAAGAACACCTTAGAAAAATCTCTGACAACTGGAATGCCTTTGACTTCATCCGGAATCGCCATCTTGGATACCATTGCAGCCACCTTCGGAACCTTCTTCTTCTCTTGGAAAGTCACTGCGGGACCACCTGGTACTTTCACTAACACCTCTTTCTGCTTGCATTCAATTGTGGCATCATATATTTCCATCCAATTAATACCCACGATCACATCCACTCCTAAGACTTGCAGCTCAATCAGAGCAATGCTGAACAATCTCCCGCCAATCTCGATATCACAGCCTTTGTAATATCGATCAGCAATCAGTTCTTCACCTGACGGCGTTGCCACCGACAAAACCTTGCCTGGAAACAACTTAGGCTCCACACCTAAGGCCTTTGCAAAATTGGGTGACACAAAAGCATGCAAAGAACCAGTATCAAATATAACTTTTGCCTTAATTTCATTAACCAAAACAATTCCTGTTACATGAAGAATGATACTCAATCCCCAATTATTTTCAAATAAAAGTTTTACTTATTACATTGATTAAAAAAAACAAAATCAAAACTCTTGCATACCCTGGATCACATCTTCTGAGTTACTTGCATCCTCCTCAGTTAATGCGAACACTCGCCCTTGTCTCTGGAATTTACCTCCACTTGGACGATCCTTCCTCAATTGTGGACAATGAGGCTTAGAATGTCCTACCTGTCCACACTGGAAATAAGTCTGCTTTGCCAACTTAGGATACGCCGATCTGTAATGACCTGTCTTCTTGCAGTAGTAACAAGTCACTTTCTGAGTTGCGGGTGCCTTCTGCACTAGACCACTAAACTTGACTTGCTTCACTGGGAATCCCTTCCCACTCTGACCTGATGCTGGCCTCTTGTTCCTGTTCCAGGTCTCTTGCTTCTTCTAGAACTGGTCCATATCTTCCTCTATCATATCTGCTCTTCTGACCAGCTTATCGAACCTCCTTATGCCCAAAGGAATCATTCTTGACCTCAAGTTTGGCCTCAAGCCCTGCTCAAACTTCTTGGCCTTCTTCGCCTCATCAACTATCAGCTCCGGTGCATACCTCGACAGCTGAGCGAACTTAGTCTCATACTCTCGCACGGTCATGCTGCCTTGCTGTAGATTCAAGAACTCTGTCGCCTTCTTCTCCTGAATATCCAGGGCGAAGAAACGATCTCTGAATTCTTCCAGAAAAGCCTCCCAAGTCATTAGCTGGTCCCCCAAAGTCCTCTTTATCGTTTGCCACCAAACACCAGCGTCCTTTTCCAACTGCATAGTGGCCAACTTCACCTTATTGGCTATCGGAGTTTCCGAGACTTCGAAGATTTTCCCCATCCGTCTAATCCAATCATCAGCCTCATTTGGATCAGACTGCTCCTCAAACACGGGCGACCTCATCCTCTTGAAGGACTCAATCTGCTTGATAGGATCAGTGTTAACAAACCCTGGTCCAGCCCCATGATTCTGATTCTGGTTCTGATTCTGTGCCAAATTAGCTGCCATCAGTGCATTCAAAGTTTGATACACCCTGGCAAATTCAGCTTCGATATCAACTCCTGTTCCTTGGAAACTTCCAGCCCCATCACCATTGTTACCATTTCTGGTTCTGAGTCCAACCATTCTGAATACTGGAAAATGAGAGAAAAGTTAGAGCACCACAACACGATTCATATTCACATCAATACCCTCTGGCAAAACTGTAACCAAACCCCAAAAGTAAAAACATCATGTTTCAGTTCTATGTGATACTCACTCTGTAATGTCCACACCTAGGTACTCACGCTCTAGTGTCCACACCTAGGTTATTTTTATACTATGTTTATTATTACTATTGAAGCATGCTCTGATACCAAATCTGTAGAACCCCGAATTTCCAATATGATATCTTAGAAATACGTGGCACAATTTCCAGCATCAACTTCAAATGCAATATTAAACACAGTCGAACACCAATAAAATTTTTCAACTTTCATTACATTAATCTTTACATAGCACAACGGAATACATTACACCTTAAATTACAAATTTCTTTCCTTACAATAATTTCTTTTACAATAATACATAACCCATTACACCACTTTAACTCATGCATCCAAAATCCAAGCTACAAGTAATCACCTGTAAGATATGAGACTAGAGATAACCCTAACTCCCAAAACTAAAGGGGTCAGCCATAATGGTTTGAGTGACATAAAAATAAACAACGAACAACATAAGTAAAGCATAGATTCATAAACAACATGTAATAAACAAAAATACGTAAAATATGACATAGCAAGGAAACATGAAAACGTCAGGTGAAACTGGACTAAGTGTCAAGTGTAGAAAACAGGAAACCACATGCATGAAACCAAGTCAAGAAATCACAATTCTATATGCTGACTCTCTATTGCGTACTTGTCGAAGTCTATGCATCTCACTCTACATAGGTTCGGTGCAAGCCCTTAACATCTTCACATTGTAGGGTTTAATCCCCTGCTATGCAACTAATCCTAACACGATGGCTACTACGAGATAAAGATAAACTGTGAGGATTAGCCCATGCCCCGATAATTCTGGATGTTAATCTCTATCCACAGATAATTCCGAAGACTATTTCACTCACACCTGGGAATCTTCGAGAATACCCCACACCGCAAGCAATGGCACCTCATCACACGAATACCACATGTGTGTCACCTCGACCCCAATAATTCCGAAGATCAATCCCACACCACAAGTAATTCCGGAGACTATTTCACTCATACCTGGATAATTCTGGGGATTATCTCGCACCGCAAGCCACACTGAGGTCCATAACCCATGTTCTCGTTCATCATATCACCACTAGTGCCTGTCCTTATCATTTTGGTTATTTAATTACTTTACGAATCTCCTAGAGTTGGTGTACCCTACCGGATTTAACTCAATAACTGAATAACTAAAATGCCTCAACAGGCCCAAACGTAAATGTCCCAACTGCCGGTATACTAGGGTCACACACACCCTCTAGAGACTCACACCCAAATATCCAAACAAAACTTCCAACATAAATTGCTCAGTTAACCCACTTGAAAACATATGTTCAGTAGAAGATAAGATATAGAATAGTAAGTTATATATTAAAATATTTAGAGAATAAATCATTTAAAAGAATATTCAAACATATAAAGATACATCAGTATCAGTCGACTATAGACAAGCGTAAGTTGACTGTCCAGAAAGAAAATCCAATAATCTTTAAGAAATAATTCTAAGTATAGCAGTCGACTGTAAAAGGTCATAGGTCGACTGTCCAGAATGAAAAATCCAATTCTTAGCGTGACATCAAAACAGAGCAGACTCAGTCGACTGTAAAGATGAGTCAGTCGACTGTTCCGCATGATAATTTAAAACTTCAAGAAAATTACAGCAGTCAGGCAGCGACGGTTGACTGGAAAGTCACACCGGTCGACTGTCGACCTGCAGACTACAGATATTGGTTGTGCATATTTCAACCGATACGCAGTTTTACTTTATGAAAACGATTTCTACCAAAAGCATATTTCTTATTTGTTCAAATACAACTTGTAGGATATAATCGTCCATAAAAACTAAATCAAAACTACTTGAATTTATAAAAATAGCGATTTGTTAATTTCTTTCAATCAAACATGAATTGTGCATATAATCAAAAATAGAGTTTCTTAAAAAAAATTAATTATTCATTGAAATAGCTTCGTGTTCAGATCCAAACCATATCAATACTAAAATCTCAAAAAGATCCCCAATTTAGTTGTATTCATCAAACTCAATCCAATTTATCTCAAATCCAATTCTCAAGATATGATGTCCTAATTCATCAGTCATTCTCAACATTTCCTCAGTCTCAATCACCATTATTAACTCATGAACCTGAACAAATCTAACATTACTATAATCAAGATATGTTCATCCAAACTCAATGATAATAACAACTCACATCATCCACATGCAATCTATCCATAGATAATTAGGGTTCATAAAAGATCAATTTTTAAGTCATCAATCCATCAAATCCATCCAATCCATCATGTACATATTCATACTCAAATCCTAACATGCTTTCTAGTAGATGAAATTCCATATACAACATTACAAGAATGAAACAAAACAAATTATATCACTCACATACAACATGCACAAACAAAATAAAACAAAACAAGTCACTCACCTCAAATGAAGAAATCTAACAAGAAAAGCATTTCTTTTACGAAATCCAAGATCCCCTCCTTAAATCTCCAAGAAATAATAAAATTTTTGTGTTGTGTAGCGAAAGACGGCTGCACTTCACTCTTTTAAATAGGCCGTAATAGGAGAATTAGGGTTTTTGAACACATTTGCAAAATAACCCTTTTAAAGTATAACTTTACATAAATAGATCCCTCTACTTGGAAACTTGATAAAACCAATTAAATTGAGATTTAAAAACAAAATAAACACTTTATTTTCCCAGCCGGCACTGTTTGAAAAGTCCAGAAAATAGTTTGCACTTTCATCCTTCAAAATGACAATTTTGCAAAATGATCATTCTTTTTCGTAATATTTTCAAATTAGTCTAATAAATATCAGAAAAATCTAGAAAAATTACAAGTAAATACCAAATAATAAATACTGATTTTCCACAAAATAATTTTGCCTTTTGAACTTCCCTAGAAGATATTTGCACGTGTTTTGCACGTGTAAAAAGATAAATCTTCAGAAAAATATTTATTAAATCTTCAAAAATCATTTTAATTCATTTATAAGTCTTTAAAATTATATTTAAAAACACGGGATACTACACCGCCTCCGAAGAAGGGAAAGGCACCAGTCTCCAGCCGTAGAGCCACTCCCGTTCATTCTCCTTCTCCCCTCTATGATGTCCTCCCTCAGCCCGTCCAGCAAGTCCAGCAACCACAACCTAGACAGCCTCTCCCTCTACCTGTCCAGCAGCTGCAGCCTGGGCAACCTCTTCCTCAACAACCTCACCGGCAGTTGAGGGGCCGTCCCGTCGAAGCCGTCAAAGGCAACCTTCTCTTCATGACCATGTCTCAATACATAACTCCTTATCCGACTCCATGGCCTCTCACAGTCCCCCGACGCCAAAGGATCTCCGGCACATTATTGTCAACTGGCAACATGGGATAGATCTTCGGACCCGCTTGGATGAGAGGCGGTCCCATGATGGGATTCCTCGCCGTGAACATCAAAGAGGTCCAGCGATTCGGTCCCTAGAGCCCAATCCCCGAAGACCAGACCGCAGAAGGTCTAACTCTCCTAGGAGGCAGAGGGAGTCACCCCCGCGCCGTCAGAGGATGAGCCGCACCCCGACCGGTCGATCCGCTCCAAGGGACCACCGAGATCGGGATGCACCTGTCACAAGGGCGGAGTTCCAGCAGTTTCAAGAAACAGTTCTGTGGGCCCTTAATGTTGCTCCTGACCACAGTTAATGGGCGCCTAGTCCTCAACCTGCCCCAAGCCATCACCATCGCACTCCTAGCCCTCTTCCACGGGAGGATGAGTCCCGGAGATCAGCAAGATATGACTGGAGGGAAGACTCAGTCTATCGCCGTCTCCACGAGATAGAGAGGCGCCTTGGCAACTTGACAGAGAAGAGGAACAACGGGCGAGGAATCTCCGCCCAAGCAGGCCTCTGTTCTCCTGAACTATCATGGAAGCACTGGTTCCAGAGAACTTCAAACCCCCTCACTTTGAGTCGTACAATGAGGAGTCAGACCCCGCTGACCACATCGAGAGTTTTAAAACTCTCATGATGATCCACCAGGAGTCGAACGCGCTTCTCTGCAAAACCTTCTCGGCCATGCTAAAGGGGCTAGCAAGAGAATGGTATTCTCGACTCGCTCCTGCCTCCATCTTCTCCTTCGATCAATTCGAAGGGCTCTTCTTTACTCATTTCGTGAGTAGCCATCACGCCGAAAAGACAAGCACCTTTTTACTGTTACTCAATCAAAGGATGGGTGAGCGGCTAAGGGACTATGTTAAGCGTTTCACCTCTGAGGCCCGGTCCATCACCTCTCTAGACCAGTCGGTAGCCTCTGTTGCCTTCCAATCCAACATCAACCACGCAGACTTGAAGGCCTCTCTTGCTAAGAAGCCCCCTCGAGACTTCTCAGAACTCCTGCTGAGGAGCGAGAAATACATTAGGGCAGAAGAGGCCTTCTTCCCACATAACCAGAAAGATCCCATGTCCAGGAACAAATGGAGGGGCGCTGAAGATGAAGGAGCTAAGAAGCTCTAGAAAGACAATGGTGGCCAGCGTCACCCTCCTCTCCGCTTTGAGAAGTTTACTCCTCTTAATGCCAGTGTTTCAGCCATCCTGATGGAGGTCGGAAAAGAAGAGCTCCTCCCCCCACCGCCGAAGATGAATACACTGGGCAAGAAGAGAAACAGTGACAAGTGGTGCTGCTTCCATAGGGACCACGGTCATGACACGGATGATTTTTGGACCCACAAAGACGAGATTGAAGCCCTCCTTCAGAGGGGAAACTTTCTAGATTCGTGAGGAAGGACAGAGAAGATCCTCCTACACCCCCTAGGGGGGCTAATAAGCGAACTGAGTGACATGCTGAGACCCTAGATTCTGAAGCTGAAGCTATCCTACATCTCATACACGGAGGCCCAATGGGGGGAGATTTGAACTCCTCCCAAAAAGCCTTCGTCCGAGAGTTGAACTCCAGTGCAGAACCATCCTCCCCCAAAGGGCCTTGGAGTCCCTGTTACCTTTTCAGACTAGATTTGGAAGGCATTCAAATGCATCATTGTGATGCTCTTGTAATCAACTTCCATATGGCCAACTTCGATGTACGCTGAGTCCTGGTCGACAATGGCAGTTCGGACAACATCCTTTTTCTAGAAGCCTTCCAGGGTCTTAAGTTGTCCAGAGATCGACTCAAGCCCGCCGGCTATACTCTCCACGGGTTTTCTGGGGTGCTAGTGATGATCAAGGGTGTGATAACTCTCGACGTAACCGCTGGCAAAACCCCGACCACCCGAACTGAGCCGATGGATTTCATGGTGGTGGATGTGAAGGCGGCTTACAATGTCATTAGAGACCGACCCGGCCTAGCTGCTCTCCAAGTTGTATCCTCAGCCTACCACCTGAAGATGAAGTTCTCCACCATAGCAGGAGTGGGAGAAGTAAGGGGGAGCCAGGAGACAGCTCGCAAATGTTACATGACTTCGGTTGGAGGGCCGGTCCTCTCCCTTGAAGCCCTTGAACTCCCCCAAGAGAGTAGCCAAGCTATATCAGAGCCGGTCGACGAGCTGGAAGAAGTGGCCTTCTCAGAAGGAGATCTGACCAGGATATTCCAGATTAGTAAAGTCCTTCCCCTTCCCATCAAAACCGACATTATCCGATGTATAAGGGGGAATCGCGACCTGTTCGCTTGGACTACAACCGATATGCCCGGAATCTCCGAAAAACTTCTCATGCATCATCTTAGTGTTGCTTCTGGGGCCAAACCCGTCTAATAAAAGTGACGCAAATTCGCTACAGAATGCCAGCAGGCAATCAAAGAAGAAGTGAAGAAACTTTTGAACGTCCGGTTCATACAGGAGGTCAACTATCCTGAATGGCTGTCCAACATTGTGATGGTTAAAAAAGCCAACGGGAGTTGGAGAATTTGCATTGATTTCACGGATCTGAACAAAGCTTGCCCGAAGGATTCATTCCCGCTTCCGAGCATTGATGCCCTGATTGATGCAACCTCTGGACACGAACTCCTAAGTTTCATGAATGCCTTTTCCGGGTACAATCAGATCAGGATGTTCCCTCCAGATATTTCGAAGACCTCTTTTGTAATCGACCAGAGTCTGTATTGCTACCGAGTCATACCCTTCGGGCTAAAGAACGCCGGTACAACTTATCAACGCCTTGTTAACAAGGTCTCCAGAGATCAGATCTGTCGGAACATGGAAGTCTACGTAGACGACATGTTGGTAAAAAGCGTCAGCAAATCAGATCATGTTTCCGATCTTCAAGAGGCCATTGATGTGTTGAGGAGACACAACATGACAAGTGTGCCTTCGGCGTCTCATTCGGCAAATTTCTTGGGTTCATGGTTAGCCCAAGGGGCATAGAGGCCAACCCGAAAAAGATTCAGGCAATACTGAACATGGCTCCTCCTTCAAGTGTCAAAGACGTACAGAGACTCACAGGACGCCTGACGACCATAGGGCGTTTTCTCTCCAAGTCAGGAGAAAAATGTTTCCCATTCTTCAGGGCCCTTAGAGGGGCAAAAGGCTTTGAGTGGGGGCAGCAGTAGCAGGAGTTCTTTGATCAGCTCAAGGCCTATTTGGTCAACCCCCCGCTTTTAAGCAAGCCAAAGCCCGGGAAAGTCCTCTATATATTCCTCGCCACTTCGGAACAGACTCTCAGCGCTGTTCTGCAAAAGGAAGAAGATAAGACGCAAAAGCCAATCTACTATGTGAGTAAGGACCTCAGGGATGCCGAACTCCGTTATCCGAAGATAGAAAAGATGGACTATGCGTTAGTCATGGCAGCACGAAAGCTTTGTCCCTATTTTCAGTCTCACTCGGTGGTCGTTCTTACCGATCGGCCGCTCAAG
This sequence comes from Hemerocallis citrina, assembly GCA_017893485.1. Lineage (NCBI taxonomy): Eukaryota > Viridiplantae > Streptophyta > Magnoliopsida > Asparagales > Asphodelaceae > Hemerocallis > Hemerocallis citrina. The sequence goes on from CM030363.1 coordinate 33,816,866, forward strand.
CAAGTCCTCCACAAGCCCGAAACTTCGGGGCGCCTTATGAAGTGGCCTATAGAGTTGAGTCAACATGATATCAACTATCAACCTCGAACCACTATCAAAGTGCAAGCCTTGGCATAATTCATAGTAGAAAGCACTATCCCCGATCCCAGCATAGCAATAGAGGAACCCCCGATCTGGATCGTGTATGTTGATGGGTCCTCATGCGCTGACGGGAGTGGGGCTGGGGTTATTTTGACCGGCCCTGGTGACTTCGTTCTCCAATACTCACTCCGTATTAACTTTCGGGCATCGAACAACAAGGCTGAATATGAGGCTCAGACTATGTATGGCACGCAAGGTCGGGGCCCGGCGAATTAAAATACTTAGTGACTCACAGCTGGTAGCAAACCAAGTATCGGGGAGTACGAGGCAAGAGATGGTCGTATGGCCAAATATTTGGCCAAGGTCAAAGAGCTGCTGGCCTCTTTCGAAGATGCACAACTCCAATGAATCTTCCGAGAAGAGAATGCACAAGCAGATGCCCTCTCAAAGCTGGCCTCCTCTTCCCTCTAGGGCCTAGAACAAACATGAGACCAAGCAATGAGGAAGATGGTCCCGAACTGATGGAGATAGTGCCCCTAGTACTCGAGGAGAATTGGATGAGGCCCTTGCTCAAGTTCCTCAAAGATTGGATCCTCCCTCCAGACCCTAAAGAGGCTCGAAAAATCAGAACCAGAGCCGAGCGGTACACGCTTATCGAGGGGGTCATGTACAAACGCTCTTACGCTCAAGTGGACGGAAGATCCTACTTGAGATGTCTCTCCCCCAAGGAAGCCCAGTATGCTCTAAAAGAGGTCCATGAAGGGATGTGTGGCGCTCACTCCTGCAAAATCTTGAATTATGGATACTTCTGGCCCACACTCCTCAGCGACGCCGAACAACACGTTCGCCAATGCGTCCCCTTCCAAAAGTTCTCAACAATCCATCACTTACCACAAGCCCAGCTTTACTCCTTATCCAGTCCAACCCCTTTTGCAATGTGGGGAATGGACTTGCTCGAGCCTTTCCCTCCAGCGCCGGGCCAGCTGAAGTTCCTTGTCATTGCAATCGACTACTTCTCTAAATGGATCGAAGCCGAGCCTCTAGCGACGATCACAGAGAACAGATTCCAGCGTTTCTTTTGGAAGAACGTTGTCTACCGATTCAGTGTACCTCAAATCTTGGTAACGGACAATGGAACCCAAATTATGGGGGCAACCTTTCGCATTTTTTGTACAGACCTTGGTATCCAGCAACGATTCTCCTTGAAATCCCACCTGCAATCCAACAGTCAAGCAGAGAACGCCAATCGGCAAATTCTCTCTGGCCTGAAAAAGAGATTGGACAAATCTGCTAAGGGTTTATGGGTCGAACAACTCCCTAATGTGCTCTGGAGCTATCGCACTACTAAGAGGACCCCCACAGGAGAATCTCCCTTCAACCTCACTTACGGCTCCAAAGTCGTCATCCCACTGGAGGTTGGCCTATCTTCGCCCCACTTGGTTGCCTTCAATGAAGAACAAAACTCGAACCAGCTTCGGGGCAACTTGGACCTCATCGACGAGATATGAGAAAGATCCTCCATCCGTTAGAAGATTTATCGATGTAGGATTGAGAAGTCCTACAACAAAAGAGTCTGCCCTACTAATCTCAAATAAGATGATTTGGTGCTTCGAAAGCTATCAATTTCTTTTCAAAGTAAGAAAGGCAAGCTGTCACCTAATTGGGAAGGTTCGTATAGGATCTCCAAAGTTGTCCACCCTGGTGCTTATCAACTTGAAGATCCGGGGGGCAAGAGAGTGCCAAGAACAAGGAATGTGGAACACTTGATGAAGTACCAAGAGGGTGTTTGAACACCGCTCCAAGAAACTTCTTATCCTAGAGCATTCCTGAGTTTGTTTTTGGTTTAGTTGATTTTTATAATGTAATAATGACTTGCAAATCAGAAGCAGCCACTTAGTCGTTTTTAATAAAAGCAATTTCCTTTCTCAGAAAACCTATTGTTTAAATGTTCTGGTTGTCTTACCTCGAAACCCCGAAACGTACACTAAGTATAAAAACTCTTTTAAACAACAAGTTCAGAGTCCAACACTTAGTTCGATGCTACTTTAGCTACTTGCGAACAAGCATGTACAAAGTAGCTCACCATTCGAAATTGCTCCCACAACTATTGAAACTATCTTAACGACAAGTTCGGAGTGCAACACTTGGTTCGATTCTACTTTAGCTACTTGCGAACAAGCATGTACAAAGTAGCTCACCATTCGAAATTGCTCTCACAGCTGTTGAAACTCTCTTAACAACAAGTTCGGAGTCCAACACTTGGTTTGATGCTACTTTAGCTACTTGCGAACAAGCATGTACAATGTAGCTCATCATTTGAAATTGCTCTCACAACTGTTGAAACTCTCTTAGCAACAAGTTCGGAGTCTAACACTTGGTTCGATACTACTTTAGCTACTTGCGAACAAGCATGTGCAAAGTAGCTCACCATTCGAAATTGCTCCCACAACTGTTGAAACTCTCTTAACAACAAGTTTGGAGCCCAACACTTGGTTCGATGCTACTTTAGCTACATGCAAACAAACATGTGCAAAGTAGCTCACCATTCGAAATTGCTCCTAAAACTGTTGAAACTCTTGCGAAAGTTAGCAAAGCAATTACTCTTAAAAGAAGCTCGAAAGATGCGATATATTATTTCATCAAAATTAGGGATACAAGTCTTATTCAAGACAAAAAAAACTCATACAAGACAAAACTACAAAATTACAAGATTTCACCCTAGCTCCTCCTAGGAAGGGGGATGCTCCGATCAAGCGATACGCGGGGTCGGTGAGCGCCGTGTGGTTCTCTTCTTGTCTCCACAGAAGTCTCTGGGCCGGCGAGCCGAGCCGAGCTATCGGCACCCAAGGGCCTGACTGTTGCTCCGACAGACGCCCCGCTCGACGAGCCAGCCATGCCACTTTGCGTGTCCCTAGGATTCGGTGGGGCAGGGGACGTACGGAGTGCTAACTCATGGAATGATCTTCCCTGCACATACCCCCCCCGTGGGCAAGAGGTGCTCCTCACATTGCTCCCTTCGGAGAGTCGCTTCAAGGGAAGATTCTCCACCTCTAATTCAACAAGACGCTCCTTGAGAGAGTTGTCGGTGACTCTGAGCTTCAAGCGTGGTACCCCGCTCGTACTCCTCCCCTGTGATGGCTCTAAGATGATCCTTCGCAGATGAGCCGCTTCAAAACTCTTCTCGAGCACTACATTCTTCAGCTCGTCCCTCTCCGACCTCACTTTGAACAACGAGTTCCTCAGCTCGTCCCTCTCCGCCCTTACTCTGGACAATGAGCCCTTCAGCTCGCCCCTCTCGGTCCTAGCCGCGTGTAGAGAATGGCGAAGAAACTTGAGCCTTAGACCCTGGCTGACAGCCATCGAGGGGCAAGACTCCTCACCGTCGGGGGGCACTTCGCGAATTCTCTCTTCGAGGCATCTTATCTCGATATCTCCGTGACCTAAGGTCAACTTCAAATAACCTAACTCCTGCTCCGATTTAAAAAGCATCTCCCGAGATTGAGTGAGGCCTAACTTCGCAATGCCAAGCTTAGAGCGGAGAACTGATACCTAGCTACCCTGGGGAAACCAATCAAAGAGAAATGTAAAGCTCGCTGGCTTCGAATAGAGCTACAAGATAGTTCTGAGCTCTAACCCTAAGACTAGTTCTGACTTCGAATAGAGCTACAAGGATGGTCCTAAGTTCAAATTATAGTAAAATCAATGATCTTTATGCCTCCCAGCCAAACACTACCCAAAAAAGCATTTCATTTTCGAAGAAGAAGATACAAGAACGGTGGCCAATCCGCTATAAGGCATGAGTACAAAGAAAAAAAAAGGGAGAACGGGTGCAGATACAAAAGATCAAGGAGGCACCTCGGGGGGCTGCTCCGCGATCGCCTCCGGTACCTCCACAATCTCCGACTGAGGATTCGCCACGACATCCTCCTCTTCCTCTTCTTCTTCCTCCTCTCCTTCTTCTTCCTCTCCCCCGACACGCTCTGCCCTCTCGGCTACTTCGCCTTCGAGAAGGGTATACAAGCTATACCCCGAGCTGTCGAAACCGGGGACACGAGCTTCCACATGTTTGAGGGCTCTGGAATAAGACTGCTCCATATTCGTACGCATGTGCTCTTTCGCCTTAGCCCTAATCGCCTCCGCAGCTGCTTCCATCGCTGCATCCCGCTCCCTCGCCAAGTCCTCGGTGGCCTTCGCGGCCTTCTCCCTTTCATGGTCAGCCCTCTCCTTCTCCTTGTCCGCCCTTGCCACCTCCCGAACCGTCTACTCGTTCGCCTTGGCCAAGGTAGACTCGAGGAGGCTAATCTGAGCGGCCTGAGACTCCGACAGATACCGCTTCGCTTCGTACATCTTTACGGCCTTGGCTCTCTTTGACCGATCCTTGTCACTCGTCACTTTGAGCTCTTTTACCTATTCGGCGAACTGCTCTAAGAGGTGGCTAAAATGGCACATGATCTACAAAGAAAAGAAAGGAAATACCAACTGATATGGCTAAAAATGGGGTTAAATTGGGACCGTCCAGATCGAGCACGAATCTTGAAGCACAGGGGTAAAAAGGTAATTTCACATACAGATGGATCCAAAACGGGTATTGGACCTCCTTCTCACAGAACCAACCACCCGCGAATAGATCCATTTCAACTGGGCACGGGTCCCGACCCGATACAAGTCCGGTCCACCAAGAGGAGAATCAGGGCCCCTGATTTGACTAAATCAAATCAACAAGCCTGATTGGCTCTCACCAGGGAATCAGGGCCTAACTTCCTAAAACAGAATAGGAGGATTTTCCTCCTGGCTGTTAGGCAGGAAATCGGGACCCTAACCGTTCCAAAGGCGACTATAAATACAACCCCTCTACCACCAAGACCAGGTTAATCACTCCTTGACCACTTAAGCTCTTTCTTAATCTTTTTCTGATTACTGACAAGAGCATCGGAGGGTGCGTCGCCGGAATCAACCCCGGTGTCTCGCACTTCCTTACAGGTTGCGGCGGGAGCAAGAAGGCTGAGTCAACTGTTCAGGTTTTTTTCGGACCCACAAATTCTATCTGTTTACCCCCACACCGAAATCAGCGGTAACAGATTGGCACCGTCTGTGGGAAAAACCACACGAACAGCCTCAGCCCATTCTCCGTCGTCCTCTGCAGTCATGCCGCCGAAGAAGATCAGATCCAGAGGGTCGAACCGTGTGGGCAACCTCACCGACCCTGCGAATGAAGTCCCAGTCAATCCGATTCCTTAGTCTGACCTCCCTCTGCCGACCCAGCAGGTCCCACCTCCTCCTCCCAAGCAGCAGCCCAACAATGGTCCGTCTGGTCATAACGGTCGGAAGGAGAAGCAGCCCCTCAATTCGGGCCATGTCTCGGTCCATAATGGGTCCTCGGACTCGATGGCTTCTCATCATCCCGACCTCCGCATCACACTTCTGAACCGCCAGAAGGACGACGACCTTCGAACCCATCTCGACGAGAGGCGGGCCCGAGAGGGAGCCTCCCGCCAGCGTCAAGGTGAGCGGTCCCCACGTCGCCGGGACGGCAGAAGGTCTCCGGACCGCAGAGGCCGAGCGGCGTCCCCCGAGCGCCGAAGGAGGAGGTCCCGTTCCCCCGGGAATCGGCGTCATCCAAGGGACCGAGATGTACCTATCAGTCGAGCCGAATTTCTCCAGTTTCAGGAGACCGTTCTGCAGGCTCTCAATCTCCGGCAGAACGTCCAAAATGCTCAGAGGGCTCCGACGCCCCCCAGGGATCCCAGTCCTCGGCGCCGAACCCGGAGCCCTTCCCCGGCTCCCAGCCGCCAGCAGCGGGAACAAAGCCCTAGCCGGTCTCGGGACTACCGGCGCCGCAATCCACGCTCCCCTTCCTATGAAGAGGAGTCCGGGGGGTCATACGATCACCAGCGGAGGGACGACGCCCTCATCCGCCGTCTCCATGAGGTGGAAAGGCGTATCGGCCGCATGGACAGGGAGGAAGAGTCCTGAGCAGGAACCTTCCGTCCCAGCCGACCCCCCTTCTCACGGTCGATCATGGAGGCCCACATACCGAGGAGTTTCAAACCGCCACAGTTTGAAACATACTCAGGGGAATCCGACCCGGTCGATCACGTCGAAAGCTTCAAGACCCTGATGCTGATCCATCAAGCTTCCGACGCGGTGCTCTGCAGGACCTTCCCTGCCACCCTCAGGGGGTCGGCTCGGGAATGGTATTCCAGGCTCGCCCCCTCATCCATCTTCTCATTCGAGCAGTTCGAGACGCTGTTCATAACTCACTTCGTGAGTAGCCGGCGAGCCGAGAAGACAAGTCTTTCCCTACTGAACCTGCGGCAGGAGAGGGAAGAGAAGTTGCGGGACTATGTGAAAAGGTTCACCGCAGAGGTCAGGTTTATCGCCTCCTTGGACCAGTCCGTGGCCACCGTGGCGTTCCAGTCGAACGTCCTCAACGCCAACCTCCGATCGTCCCTAGCCAAGAAACCGCCGCATGACTTCGCCGACCTCCTCCTGAGGTGCGAGAAGTACATCCGAGCCGAGGAGGCTGAAGCCCTTCCGAGCTTCGGAGGGCCCTTCGCGGGTTCGAAGAGGAAGGCGACGGGGGAAGAAGGGTCCAAGAAAGCTCAAAAGGACATTGGCGGCCAGCGCCGCCCTCCCCCCAGGTTCGAAAAATTCACTCCCCTCACCACTAATGTCTCTACTATCCTAATGGAGGTGGAGAAGGAGGGAGTCATCCCTCCAGCTCCGAGGATGCACACCCCGGCGAAGAGGAGGAACAAAGATAAGTGGTGTCGTTACCACCGAGACCACGAGCACGACACGAATGACTGCCGGGCTTTGGGAGATGAGATTGAAGCCCTCATTCGGAGGGGGCAGTTGGCCAAGTTCGTGAAGGCTAACGATCGGACAGTTCGCAACTCCCCTCCGCCTCGGGGGGCTAACAAGCGCGCCGAGCGGCGCGAAGAGACACCCGAGTTCGAGGAGGAATGGGTTCTGCACTTGATCCACGGAGGCCCCATGGGGGGCTCCTCTAATTCCTCCCGGAAGGCCTTCGTCCGAGAGGTCAACTCGGTCCATAGTGCCCCTCCCCCGAAAGGTCTCGGCGTCCCTGTGTCTTTCTCCGATGCCGACTTCGAAGGGGTCCGAACCCCACACTGCGATGCCCTCGTCATCGACCTCCGCATGGCCAACTTCAAGGTGCAGAGGATTTTGGTGGACAACGGGAGTTCGGTCAATATCCTTTTCCTCTCGGCCTTCCGAGGCCTGCAGCTGTCCCGAGACCGTCTCAAGCCGGCTGGTTACACTCTCCACGGGTTCACGGAGGTCCCGGTAACCGTCGAGGGGGTGATAACCCTTGACGTTACTGCGGAAAGCACCCCTACTACCCGGACTGAGCCGATGGACTTCATGGTCGTCGACGTCCCGGCAGCATATAATGTCATCCTAGACCGCCCAGGTCTAGCCGCCCTGGAGGCTGTCCCCTCGGCATACCACTTGAAAATGAAGTTCCCCACTCGGTCGGGAGTAGGGGAAGTCAGGGGAAGCCAGGAAACAGCCCGGAAGTGCTACATGACTTCCACCGGGGGACCAGTGCTCTCGCTCGAGACGCTGGAAATCCCCGAGCCGAAGGCCCGCCAGACGTCCAAGCCGGCGGACGAATTGGAAGAAGTGCTCTTCTCGGACGAGGATCCGAGCCGAAAATTTCTCATCAGCAAATCCTTGCCGACCGCACTGTGTTCGGACCTGATTAAATGCATCCGGGACAACCGTGACCTGTTTGCATGGTCAGCCGCGGACATGCCCGGCATTTCCGAGGAGCTCCTCGTCCATCGCTTAAGTGTCGAACCGGGGTGCAAACCGGTTCAGCAGAAGAGGCGAAAGTTCGCTCCCGAGCGACAGCAGGCCATCAAGGAGGAGGTTGACAAACTTCTAAAGGCCAAGTTCATACAGGAGGTAAATTATCCCGAGTGGCTGTCGAACGTTGTAATGGTCAAGAAGTCCAATGGCTCGTGGAGGATATGCATTGACTTCACCGACCTGAACAAGGCGTGTCCGAAGGATCCCTTCCCGCTCCCGAACATCGACACCCTTATCGACGCCACATCGGGCCATGAGCTCCTCAGCTTTATGGATGCCTTCTCGGGGTACAATCAAATCCGAATGTTCCCTCCGGACATTCCGAAGACTTCCTTCGTCACCGACCAAGGCCTTTACTGCTACAGGGTAATGCCGTTCGGCCTGAAGAACGCGGGCGCCACCTACCAGCGCCTCGTCAACAAGGTCTTCCAGAGCCAGATCGGCCGAAACATGGAGGTGTACGTTGACGACATGCTCGTCAAGAGCATCCGCGGCACCGATCATGTAGCCGACCTCCAGGAGGCCTTCGGCGTGTTGAGGAAGCACAGCATGCGGCTGAACCCGAACAAGTGTGCGTTCGGGGTCTCCTCGGGAAAATTCCTCGGCTTCATGGTAAGCCAGCGAGGAATCGAAGCTAATCCCGAAAAGATTAAGGCCATATTAGACATGGCTCCGCCTCGGAACGTCAAGGAGGTGCAAAAGCTCACTGGCCGGCTCGCTGCTATCGGCCGGTTCCTTTCGAAGTCGGGGGAAAAGTGCCTTCCCTTCTTCAAAGCACTCAGGGGGGCCAAACGTTTTGAATGGGGCCAACCACAACAGGAATCATTCGACCAGCTGAAGGCCTATTTGGTGAACCCCCCCTGCTCAGTAAACCGGTCCCGGGCGAGACTCTCTTCGTCTACCTGGCTGCCTCCGAGCAGACCTTAAGTGCTGTCTTAGTGAGAGAGGAGGACCGGGCCCAGAGGCCTATCTACTACGTGAGCAAGGTGCTCCGGGACGCCGAGCTCCGCTATCCGAGGATAGAGAAGATAGCCTACGCTCTGGTCATGGCAGCGAGAAAACTTCGGCCATACTTTCAATCCCACTCGGTCATTGTCCTCACCGACCAACCCCTCAAGCAGATCCTCCACAAGCCTGAGACCTCGGGCCGGCTGATGAAGTGGTCCATTGAGCTAAGTCAGCATGACATCTCTTATCAGCCTCGGACGGCAATTAAGGCACAGGCTCTCACCGACTTCATCGTAGAGTCCACTATCCCCGAGGTCGGCCACGTTCCGAATGGGCCCCCCATTTGGACAGTTTTCGTGGACGGATCCTCTTGTAATGAACGGAGCGGCGCCGGAATCATACTGAACGGCCCTGACAACTTCGTCCTCCAGTACGTCATCCGCATGAACTTCAAAGCCTCGAACAACGAGGCGGAGTACGAAGCACTCATTGCCGGGCTCGGACTCGCCCGAAGTGCTGGAGCCCAATGCCTTCGGATTCACAGTGACTCCCAACTAGTCGTGAACCAGGTCTCGGGCGAATATGAGGCCCGAGACGAGCAAATGGCGAAGTACCTCGCCAAGGTCCGGGACCTCCTGAGCCGGTTCGAAGAGGCCACCATCGAACGAGTCCCTCGGGAAGAAAACTCACAGGCTGATGCCCTCTCCAAATTAGCTTCGTCCTCACTTCAAGGTCTCGAACAGACCGTGCTGATTGAAGTCCTCTCTAAGCCGAGCATCGAAGATGAGTCGCCCGCCTCGGTGGAGTCATTGCCAGTCATGCTACAAGACGATTGGATGAAGCCATTGATAGAATTCTTAAGGGATGGAGTTCTGCCTTCGGATCCCAAAGAGGCTCACCGAGTCAGGACCCGAGCCGAGCGGTTTGTCCTAATCGAGGGTATCCTGTACAAACGCTCTTTCTCTCAGATAGACGGTCGACCGTACTTAAGGTGCCTCTCTCCGGATCAAGCCGAATATGCCCTGCGAGAGCTCCACGAAGGCATCGGAGGGGCGCACTCAGGATTTAGGTCCTTGGCCCGAAAAGCTTTGAATTATGGGTATTTCTGGCCGACCCTCCTTCAAGACGCCGAGCGACACGTTCGGCAATGCAGTTCCTGTCAGAGACACTCTAACATCCGACGCCTCCCTCAGGCCAACCTCGCCTCCCTATCAAGTCCCATCCCCTTCGCAATGTGGGGCATGGACTTACTAGGGTCCTTCCCTCCAGCTCCGGGTCAGCTCAGGTTCTTGGTCGTAGCCATCGACTATTTCTCGAAGTGGGTCGAGGCCGAGCCCCTCGCCACTATAACCGAGAACAAAGTGGTACAGTTCTTCTGGAAGAGCATCATATGCAGGTTCGGAGTCCCCCGGGTCCTCGTAACGGACAACGGGACTCAGTTCACAGGCGCAGTGTTCCGAGCTCTATGCGACGACCTGGCCATTCAGCAGCGCTTCTCGTCCGTCTCCCATCCTCAGTCGAATGGACAGGCAGAAAATGCCAACCGGCAGATCCTCGCAGGTATCAAGAAAAGGCTCGACAAAAGTTCCAAGGGCTTATGGGTCGACCAACTCCCCAACGTCCTATGGAACTACCGCACGAGCAAACGGACCCCCACAGGCGAGTCCCCCTTCAAGCTCACCTATGGATCCGAGGCCGTGATACCTCTTGAGGTCGGAATACCTTCCCTTCGGCTCACAGCCTATGACGAAGCACAGAATGCCAGGGACCTCAGAGCGGAATTGGACTTGATAGACGAGCTGAGGGAAAGGGCATCGATTCGGCAGCAGATCTACCGAAGAAGGGTTGAATTGGCGTACACCAGGAAGGTCCAGCCCGCCAACCTTAAACAGAGAGATTTGGTCTTGAGAAAGCTAGCCATATCCCTCCCCAGTCAGAAGAACAAGCTAGCCCCGAACTGGGAAGGGCCGTACAGGATCACGAAAGTTGTTCGGCCAGGAACATATCGCCTTGAAGACCTGGAGGGCAGGGAGCTTCCGAGGACTTGGAATGCCGACCACCTCCTGAAATACCAAGAAAGCGCTCCGGCGCCGCTCTGAGTAACATGGAGTATCGAGCCATTCCAGTCCTCCGACTTGTAACTCATTTTTTCACAAATTGTACTATGTAAAACGGTTCGCCGTTAAAAATCAATAAAGAAAGCTCTATTATGTTTGTGAATCCGCATGTTTTTCTCCCCTCTTATCACCTGCCTTTTATATTGTGATTTCGACCAATGGTTCGGAGTCCACGTTCGGCTCGGCCTCATTCCCTCGGTTCGTCTCCGGACGGAACAGGGGTAGACCGCCGTTCCGAACTGCTCCCACAGCCGTTGAACTATACCGATGGTTCGGAGTCCAACACTCGGCTCGACTTTACCTCCTCGGCTCGTCTTCGGACGAATCAGGGGTAGATCGCCGTTCGGAATTGCTCCCACAGCCGTTGAACTATACCGATGGTTTGGAGTCCAACACTCGGCTCGACTTTACCTCCTCGGCTCGTCTCCGGACGAATCAGGGGTAGATCGCCGTTCGGAATTGCACCCACAGCCGTTGAACTATACCGATGGTTCGGAGTCCAACACTCGGCTCGACTTTACCTCCTCGGCTCGTCTCCGGACGAAACAGGGGTAGATCGCCGTTCGGAATTGCTCCCACAGCCGTTGAACTATACCGATGGTTCGGAGTCCAACACTCGGCTCGACTTTACCTCCTCGGCTCGTCTCCGGACGAATCAGGGGTAGATCGCCGTTCGGAATTGCTCCCACAGCCGTTGAACTATACCGATGGTTCGGAGTCCAACACTCGGCTCGACTTTACCTCCTCGGCTCGTCTCCGGACGAATCAGGGGTAGATCGCCGTTCGGAATTGCTCCCACAGCCGTTGAACTATACCGATGGTTCGGAGTCCAACATTCGGCTCGACTTTACCTCCTCGGCTCGTCTCCGGACGAATCAGGGGTAGATCGCCGTTCGGAATTGCTCCCACAGCCGTTGAACTATACCGATGGTTCGGAGTCCAACACTCGGCTCGACTTTACCTCCTCGGCTCGTCTCTGGACGAAACAGGGGTAAATCGCCGTTCGGAATTGCTCCCACAGTCGTTGAACTATACCGATGGTTCGGAGTCCAACACTCGGCTCGACTTTACCTCCTCGGCTCGTCTCCGGACGAATCAGGGGTAGATCGCCGTTCGGAATTGCTCCCACAGCCGTTGAACTATACCGATGGTTCGGAGTCCAACACTCGGCTCGACTTTACCTCCTCGGCTCGTCTCCGGACGAAACAGGGGTAGATCGCCATTCGGAATTGCTCCCACAACCGTTGAACTATACCAAAGGTCCGGAACACATAATCCGAACTCTGCTAACTATTAGCCGAAGCCCGAAGACCCACACCTTCGGTCGGCTACCGAGCAAGTGCCTTCCCGAGCTTGTAAACGGGGAAAACACACTTTCCCCTCAACTTTCGTGCGTGATCTCGATCAGACGGCTCAGATCTTGCCACCTGCGCTAAACGACAAGATAACGTTTTCTTGGGGACTGAGCCGCCTCGAGATTCGCGCCTACGTTCGACGGCTCAGATCTCGCCACCTGCTCTAAACGACAAAATAGCACTTTCTTGGGCGCAGAGCCGCCTGGGAATTCGTACCGAACCGTGTCAGAGCCGCTAAACGACAAAATACCGTACTCATGGGGACCCGTTCGGTTAAACAAATACGCTCAGTTCAAAGATCTCGGCACGACCAACACAGTTATAAGCGAAGACAAATATGCAAAGCAATGAAAGGGAATTTTATTAATGGTCGGCGCATAACGCAAAACATTCCATTACAAAGTGTTGGCAAACAAAACACACAACGCCCGACCCACTACACTTGTCTCTCATATAGAAACATCCTCACTAGACTGTTCGTCCTCCTCGGCTGGCAGCTCCTCTGCGTCCCCCCGGAGCTTCGCCATCACAGCCTGCAAATGCCGAATCTCCGAGAGCAAGTCATCCCGCTCGGCAATAATCTTCGACTGGTTGTGCCGAATGCATTTGACCCGAAGAGCATTGCTGAATGCGGTTTGCGAGTCTTCATCCCCTCCTGCGGCGCTCAGCTCGGCGATCCTATTCTCCAAGCGCTGGATCTCGGCTTCCCGGAGATCGAGGACGGACGAAAGGTGGGCCCGCTCACTCTCAGCCCGACGTAACTTCAGATCGGCACTTCTAGGGCTCAGAACCACCGTCCCAGAAGTGGCCTCGGATTCGGAGTCATCATTCGAACGCTCGGAATCCGAGCCATGGATCGTCACCACGAGCTGAAAGGAAGGGAAAACGAATAACACAATTTCAATACACTGTCGAAGTCTAACACTTGAAAATTTTTCAAAAAGATTTGCATTCAGACATAATAGTGTTACAGACGGCCGACCGACCCCACAATTAAGTTTTTACAACAACCAACAAAAATGGAAAACGACATAATCAGGGCCTCTTCGGAAGGGGAATGCTTCGGTTTAGGGAAACGCGAGGACGACGAGGCCTGCCCTCCGAGCTCAACCCTAAACCAACGAAGCGCGATCCCCCTTCACTGCTAGTCCTAACAGCGACGCCGACCGAGGCACCGCTCGACGAGACAGCCGCGCTACTTTGAGCATCGGCCGGACTCCGCCTGGTCATAGGCGAGTGCGTCGCAAGTTCGTAAAACGTAATCCCCCTCTCGCTCTCCTCGCGAGTGCACAACGTGCTGCGGACATTAGCTCTCTCCGGCACGGGCTTGAGCGACGCGATCTCCTCCTCCAGTTCGATAATTCTATCCCTCAAGACATCGTCCTTCGCCAACTTCTTCGGTCGAGGGGCCCTCAACGAGCCCGAGGCATTAGCACTATCAGTCGCAAGCCGTCGGTAATGGGTGACCTCAATCCCCCTATCTATTGTGATCCTTCTGAGCCTGTCGATTTCGGCCGATAGCCTCTTGCGCTCGGTTAACGCTTTCTCCAGTTCGGAAGTCAGCTTCTCTCCCTCCGCCAAACGTTCTTTCTCCGCTAACTCCAAGTATTGGACCTCAGCCAAGAGATCGTCATTCTTCTGCTCGGCGGCAGCGAGCTCTCTACGGAGACTCTCGACTTCGCCTTCGGGACAAGGAGCTGGGGGGTGCTTCCGTAGTTGCCACACCTCGCGACAATACCTCCGCAGAGCTGCCTTCGTCTCCTCCAGCCTGCCGAGCAGGAGAAATCGATTATACCGGCTCTGAAAGAGCTCGTCCTTCGTTTTCGCCAGCTCCTTCCGAAGGTATACAACCTCCGTGATCGGACCGAATCTCACCTGAAAAGCAGAGATAAATCCGAGGCCCAACACTTGAAGAAATTTACGCCAAATCAGACACTAAATCCGAGACTCAACACTTGGACAAATTTTGGCCAAACAAAACATTTTTTCATTCAAGATTCAAAGAGAAAGTTATACAACAGCGGTGGCCAGTCCGCAGTTAGGCTTACAAAAAGAGACAAGATACTAAAAGACAAAAAAGAAAAAAGACAACCGAGTCAGGGGTCGACCTTTTTGTCGTTCGGGTCCGTCGACCCCCTGGCCTTGTCCTCGCCATCGCCCCCGCCTCCGCCTTCGCTCCAACTCTCCTCCTCGGAGTTGTCCTCCTCTTCGCCCTCGGCCTCGGCCTTCCATGGGTCCTCGACGGGTTCCGTCTCCCCTTTAGGGTCGAGCAACCCCTCGGGGACACCCTCCTCCCCTTCCACGAGGTCGTAAAAGTTGTAGGAGGACGTGTCGAAGCCCGGGTTCTTGGCGGCCACATGTTGCAAGGCTCGACCATAGGCATCCATCATGTTTTGGAGCATGTGCTGTGCGGCCTCTTCCTGCACGGCCTTCTTCACCTTCTTCACCTTCCTGAGGTGTTTGGCCTTCATCTTCTCGGCCCTCTTCCGAGCCTCCTCCGCTTCCGACCGAGCCTTGGCCAGCTCCTCCTTCAGCTCGGCTGCCTCCTTCACCGACGCCTCGAGCTTGATCGTCGTATGCTTCAGCTCGGCCGCCTCCTTCTCCGAGGCCTCAAGCTTGGCCGCCGTGTCCTTTGACAGCTGAATGGCGTCGGCCAGCTGCTTCTCCAACCCTCCTACTTCGGCAGCCCTCTTTGTCGAGAGAAGCAGCTCGTCATCAAGCTGCTTCGCGACCTTGACGCGCTCCGCCCTCTCCCGCTCCTTCTCCTGCTCCTTGTTCGCCAACTCCTCGACCAGGAAATTGAAGTGGCAGAGGGTCTGAAAGAGAACAACACGTTAAAATCCGAATCCAAGAACTTGGGGAAATTCTAAGGAAGAAATTTGGACAAAGAAGAGCTCGGCCTACTTACCGACATGGTATTCCGGGCAATCTGCATCACGGCGTCCCCTGCCATCCCGGCCTTCAGGGTCGCTCGATCCTTCGGGGTCGGCAGGTGCCTCACCGCCTCCATGCAGATGTTCCCGTCGCCCAAGAAGCCATCGACATTCATCACCTGCCAGTCGGGGACGAAGATCTGCTTATGACGCTCGGTCAAGATCTTCTACGCATCGGCGGTAAGGGGCGGAACTGGGAGGGACAGCGCATCCTTCACCCCGAACACGCTGCTCGACGAACCGGCAGCATCCGCCTTCGGGGTTGGTGCAGGTGCATCCGAGGCGAGGGGATCGGAGACCACGACCCCCCCCTGCTCGGGGACCACGACCTTCGTCGGAGAGACAAGGACCTCGATCTCCCCCTCCTTGAGGACCGCGACCTTCGGTTGGTCGGCAGCCTTCACAACCGAGGGCTTCTTCGAAGCTCGGCTGTCCTGAGGCGCTGCCGACGGCCTCTTCTTCTTCTCCTGCTCTGCCCTGCCCTTCGCCACCAGAGCCTTGTAATCAAGCTTCATCGTCTCTGCAAAAGCCGAATGAAAAAACTTAGAAAGATTTTCATGAACTTTAAACAAAGAGTATAAATACCAGAAGCATACGAAGGTCGATCGGACTGAGACCCCCACGGAACAGATGCTCCTCCGTGATATCTTTCCAGCTTAGCGCTGGCAGGGCGAGGAGCTTCTTCTGGACCTCCTTGTCCTCATCACTCAGCGGCACCTCTCTCTTGGCCCGCTTGGGCAGACCTTCCTTCGCCCAAACCGTCGGTATCACCCATGGCGTCAGAGTTCGGACGAGGAAGTACTTCTCCTTCCAATGTTTGATCGAGTCCGGGTTCTCGATCAACTTAACTCCCGTCCGAGAAGAAAGGAAAAACCTCTGCTCGTCTCGCCTCGGCTGGCAAGGTCGGAAGAGACTCCGGAAGAGGAACATAGTCGGCTTGGCGCCGACCTCTTGGCATCGAAGGACGAACGCCACGACGTGCCTCCATGTGTTCGGCATCAGTTGGGCTGGACTCAAACCGTACCAGACCAAGACTTCAACCACGAACGGGTGGAGGGGAAAGCAGAGTCCGGCAATGAGGGAGTCGACCGGAAAGACACATACGTCCGACGAGGACTTTGTGTTGGCTCGGAATCCCGGCCCAGGAAGGAGCAGTACATACTCAAGCGGGATCCGGAAACCCTCTCGGATCAGACGAAGATCGGTCTCGGTAAGAGTCGAGATCCTATGGTCCACCTCGGACAGCTCCCTAGGCTCGTTCTCCTCCACCAGCTTAGCCGTACCTTGAGTGACTCTCTCCAAGGTATCCTCGGCGTAATCCCAGACGCCTCCCACGCTCGACAGGGCGATGGGCTGCCGACCGAACGCCCCCGCTCTCTTCGGTGTTTCCACTATCGTGACCACGGCTTTACCCTTCCGGGACTCCGCCACGACTTCCTCGGGCACTTCAGCTACTTCGCCCTCCTTATCCGGACGAATGACGTCCTGCTTGCTCGGCTCCGCTACTTCCTTCCCTTTATCCCCTCGGCCAACGGCTTGCTCCGAGGCTGGGGTCTCAGCCGAAATCTTAACCATTTTTCCTAAAAGAGAAGGGAAAGAGACTGACCTTGAAGTGACAAGTGCGGTCGGAAAGTTCGCCGGAAACAAGGAACGCTACCGCGACAGCTAGCAACGCCACCAGAGAGCTAAAAACTTCGAAGCAAAGTAAAAACTGAAGAGAGAGAGTAAAAGTGAAAAGTGAGACTTGGTCTAAGGGGGGGTGAAGATTTATAGTAAAAATGGGACGTCCCTTGGACTTCCAAACGAAAGTTTGCGACTTTTGGGCTGCTCTCGAAACGTCGCGAAGGCCCATCACCACTGTCTCCATCACCAAGTCAACTAGCTCGGCTCCAGGGGATCTGAATCCGAGCTACAAGCAATCCGAACATGCTGGCAATAGGGTCCGGTCGGAATCCGAGCAAGTGCCTTCCCGAGCGTGTAAACGGGGAAAACTCACTTTCCCCTCAACTTTCGCACCTGATCTCGATCAGACGGCCCAGATCTCGCCGAGAACACTAAACGACAAGATAATGTTTTCTTGGGAATTGCGCCCGTCTCGAGATGCGCGCCATCATCCAACGGCTCAGGGCGCGCCACGTCGCTCGGACGATTGAACCCTCGGACGCTCCGCCTATGTCTAGAGGAACCAGGAAAAATTTTGATTCAAAATTTTAAGGCACCGCCCTCGGCGAGCACCCCCCAGGTTCCGTGTCTCAGTCGGTATTCCGCCGACCCACGGGCCCCAGTCAAAAACAGATCAGCACTCCCCCCATCTCTAACTCCTCCGGGCTGACATCCATCAGAAGCCATCAGCCCGGAAGGAAGACAGAGATGGGAGGGGGCCTATCAACACTCAGAGATCAGTAGAAGCGCACCATTCCGAGCTAGTTGGTAGCAACTGGAAGGCTCGGCTTGTCAGAGGACTCTGACAACAGCGCCTTCACAGTTGCTAACAACGGGCTCGGACGGTCCGGAAGCCTGAGCCACGACTCACGGTGGAAAAGCACACCATTCCGAGCTAGTTGGTCGCAACTGGAAGGCTCGGCTTGTCAGAGGACTCTGGCAACAGCGCCTTCACAGTTGCAAACAACGAGCTCAGATGGTCCGGAACAAGGATTCGGACATGGATCATCACCTCTTCCACCAGGATCTCTGCCTACCTTGACACCCACTTCGGAGCAACCAAAGAAGGCCGAAGATCTTGGTGGAAGAACGACCACCCGTCCATCCGGAGTAACTCATCCCTCGGGTCCGGACTACGGTCGACACCACTACTGCCACGTTCCCCCCCCCCACTCCTGACATCCACTTTGGGGCCGTCAGGAACAGAGGGAAAACCAGGCAGAAGAGCAACCACCCCTCCGGACCTCAAGAGAGGAGCTACCCAAGGCAGATACCTCCGAGGTCTGAAACTCTATGTTGATTGCGACTGAAATGACAAAGGGAGTGGAGTACTTATAGCCTGCCTCCAAGAACCAGCAATTATGACCCTCGGAAGTTGAAACGCCGCGTATTAATTGAGGGGGTTATCCTTAATGACCTTGGGAAGGCGGAACGCCGCGCAAGTCTCGAAGCACCATTAATACCCTTGGGAACAAAGCCATCTCGGATTGCCAAAACCCCAGGCCCTCGGTCGGTCACCGAGCAAGTGCCTTCCCGATCGTGTAAACGGGGAAAACTCACTTTCCCCTCAACTTTCATGCCTGATCTCGATCAGACGGCCCAGATCTCGCCGAGAGCACTAAACGACAAGATAGTGTTTTCTTGGGAGCTGCGCCCGTCTCGAGATGCGCGCCAACATCCAACAGCTCAGATAGCGCCACGTCGCTCGGACGACCGAAGTCACGCTTCCTCGGTCGGCTTCCGAGCAAGTGCCTTCCCGAGCTGGTAAATGGAGAAAAAAGACACCGAGCTACTTAAACCGTTGGATCTCTCAGAAATTTGCGCTCCCAATGATGAACGGCCCAGATTGCGCCACGTGCGCTAAAAGACAAGATAGCGTTTTCTTGGGAACCGCGCCCGTCTCGAGATGCGCACCAGCATCCGACAGCTCAGATAGCGCCACGTCGCTCAGCCTGCCGAACCCCCTACCTCCGGTCGGCAGCTGAGCAAGCGCCTTTCCGAGCTCGTAAACGGAGAAAAACGCTGCCGAGCGGTAACAGCCATCAGATCTTTCCGAAACTCGTGCTCGTCCATGATCAACGGCTCAGATCGAGCCACGTCATCCATCGGTATTTAAATCGTTTTTTATTTGTTTAAATCGTTTTATTTATTTAAAAATTGCGAAAAAATTGCTAAAAATTCGGGAAAATTAACTAAAAATTCTGGAAAATAATTGAAAATTTGGGGGCACATTTTCGAACCCCTGAACGAACAATTATTACCTAGAATGTACTGTTAAAGGCCCCCGAACGATTAGTGAACACGTCGCAAAATTAAATAAATAGTCCGAAAAAATAGATAAAAACCCTCAAATACCCGATGTGGCCAGAGAACAACAAGCGGCGTCTAAAAATTACCTCACTACCCCCTTTCTAGATTCAAAATCTCACATTTGGACTCTGATACAACTCCACTAGCTACTAAAACAGCTAGACTACTCCTCAAAGTCTGATCACACTCAGTCTTTAGGAGTGGGGGGCTCGTGATATGGCTAAAAATGGGGTTAAATCGGGACCGTCCAGATCGAGCACGAATCTTGAAGCACAGGGGTAAAAAGGTAATTTCACATACAGATGGATCCAAAACGGGTATTGGGCCTCCTTCTCACAGAACCAACCACCCGCGAATAGATCCACTTCAACTGGGCACGGGTCCCGACTCGATACAAGCTCGGTCCACCAAGAGGAGAATCAGGGCCCCTGATTTGACTAAATCAAATCAACAAGCCTGATTGGCTCTCACCAGGGAATCAGGGCCTAACTTCCTAAAACAGAATAGGAGGATTTTCCTCCTGGCTGTTAGGCAGGAAATCGGGACCCTAACCGTTCCAAAGGCGACTATAAATACAACCCCTCTACCACCAAGACCAGGTTAATCACTCCTTGACCACTTAAGCTCTTTCTTAATCTTTTTCTGATTACTGACAAGAGCGTCGGAGGGTGCGTCGCCGGAATCAACCCCGGTGTCTCGCACTTCCTTGCAGGTTGCGGCGGGAGCAAGAAGGCTGAGTCAACTGTTCAGGTTTTTCTCGGACCACAAATTCTATCTGTTTACCCCCACACCGAAATCAGCGGTAACACCAACGTTTAGCGCAAGGAAAACTTGGATATTTCGAAAGCCCAAAAAACTACTCACTGACATGGTCGCCTTAGCAATCTCAAGGGCATCGTTGCCCACTGTCCCCGCCTTCAGCGCCGCTCGATCCTTCGGGGTCGGCAAGTGACAGATTGCCTGCATGCTCATTACAACGTCCCCGAGGAAGCCGTTATGCTTCATCACTCGCCAATTGGGGACAAAGAGCTTCTTGTGCTCCTCGGTGAGTATCGCCTCAGCCTCGGCGGTAAGAGGTGGCGCCTCAAGCGCTAGTGCAGCACCAAGAGTGAATTCCTTGGCTGAAGGCTCGGAAGGGGCCGACGAGACAAGAGTAGCAGAATGGGCAAACGAAGTGAGAGGGGGTTTCCAAGTCAACCACAGGGGCTGCCGCCGCCGATCCCTTCGCAGCTCGTCCAGACGATGGCCCCGCTGTTGTTCTCTTCCTCTTCCTGCTATCAGTACCTTTCCCACCTACTCCTCCTCGATCAAACATGATCGCTCGGAAGTCCATACCGGTGGCCTCTACAGAAATAAAGGCCAAAAAAATTAGCACACTAAGAAAGTAGTATTAGAAATAAAACAAGAAAAATATCTGAAGCATACTGGGTCGATCGGACTGAGACCTCCACCGAAGAGAAACTCCTCGGTCATATCCTTCCAACTCAAGGTCGGTCAATCGAGGAGTTTTGATACGACCTTATCTTCCTCCAGAGTCAACACAGGTTCGGCCTTCGCCCACCTCGACACATCCTCCCTCCATCTCGTGGGAAAGTCCCACGGTTTGCTACCTCGGATAAAGAAGTATTTCTCTTTCGAAAACTTGATGGAGTCTAGGTTCTCGATCAATTTAACACCCCGCCGTGGCGACAACTAGTACTGGTACCCCATTTTGCTCATACGATTGATCCGATAGAGACTTCGGAGCACGCTGAGCTGAGGCTTGACCCCCACTGCTTGGCACTGAAGTATGAAGCCGATGACATGCCGCCATATGTTCGGCATGTAATGAACAAGACTCATTCCATACCACCGCAACACCTTAGTCACGAAGGGCGGTAGGGGTAGACGGAGACCAACGTTGATTGCGTCGAATGGGAAGACGCATGTATCTGGCGAGGTTACCGAGCACGCTTGAAACCGTGGACCAGGAAGGAGGAGGGTAAACTACTACGGGATCATGAAGCTTCTTCTGATACGCAGCAAATCCCTCTCCGTAAGAACCGAGGGGATGTTGTCAACCTCGGAGTGCTCCATCGGCTTGTTCTCTTCATACGAAGCCGACCTCCGATACACAACCTTGGCTAGAAGATCGTCAGAGTACTCTCTAACTTTTCCGAGGCTAGACAAAGTAGACGACAGCCTGCCCAACTCTCCCGCTCTCTTCACCCCCTCCACTATCGTCTCCGCAATTACCGACCCAACTACCTCCTTCCCTTTGTCCACCGGAGGGGGGATTGCCAACAACTGATCACTTCCTTGGTCTAAGGTGGAGGTCTCACTCCCAGACGAAACTCTAGACATCTCGTAAAATATATAAAATAAAATATATATATTTACCTTGATTTAACAGCTACGATCGGAAAGTTTGCCGGAAAGCACTAACAATTGGCCACAAATGCCAGTTGAGCCACCCAACAGTGAATTTTTTTCTAAAGAGTAAGAAGAGAGAGTGAGGAAATGAAGGAGGGGGTGTAGACTTCTAGTAAAGGGAGGGGTGCCGCTTCGGCTTCTGTGAGCTTTGGGCCCCCTAAACCACTAGAAAGGCCCATCAGGATGCTAAACGATAGAATTCGTAAAGGCGGGAACACAATACGATGCCCAATACTCGTTGACCGATCACTTCACCTTGTGATTCGTGCCTGATCTTCATCAACGGCTCAGATCACGCCACGTCGCTCGGATTTACATTCCGAGGATCCGAGCTACCGAGCTGGAAAATGGCGAAAAACATTGCCTCATGATTCGTACATGATCTTCATCAACGACCCAGATCGTGCCACGCTACTTGGATTTACATTTTGAGGATCCAAGCTACCGAGCTGGAAAATGGCAAAAAAACATCGCCTCGTGATTCATGCATGATCTTCATCAACGACCCAGGTCGTGCCACGTCGCTCAGATTTACATTCCGAGGATCTGAGCTACCGAGCTGGAAAATGGCGAAAAACATTGCTTCGTGATTCGTGCATAATCTTCATCAATGACCTAGATCGAGCGACGTAGCTTAGATCTGCAATCCGAGGACCCGAGCTACCGAGCTGGAAAATGGGGAAAATGTTTACCTCCCTATGCGTGTTCCTGATCAGAGCGTCCAGATCATGCAACGTCGTCTAAGCGCCAAATCCACCGTTTGATAATTCAGAAAATCACGACAGCAGCATGTTCAACGCTCCAAATTGTGCCACATCGATATTCCCTGATTAATTCTTTTATTTAAATTATTAATTCGAATTAATTGTTTAAAAATTACGAAAAATAATTAAAAATTCAAGAAAGTTAATTAAAAATTCAAAAAAATAATTATAAATTCAGGGAAATATTTTGAACTCCTATATAAAAAATTATTAATTCGAACGATTAATTAATATTTTTTGAAAACAGATTGTTACTTCCCAAAATTGGATAAATAATTCGAAAAATAATTTAAAAATTAGAAAAAAAATCAGGAAAATCCAGAAAATTTGCAAAATCATTTTGGGCACCTTACAAGCTCAGACCGACGTCGTTACACCTCGAGCAAGATCCAAACTCCCTCGAGAATTCCGATAAGATCCCATACGCCATTAGAACAGTACAACTACTCCTCAAAGGCTGTTGAACTCGGTCTTTAGGAGTGGAGGGCTCGTGATATGGCTACAAATGAGACTAAATCGGAACCGTTCAAATTGGGCGCGAATCTTAAAGCTCTCAGGGGTAAAACAATAATTTTACCTACAAACGGGACTGAAATGAAAACTGGGTCTTTCTTCAAAGCCCAATAACCCATAAACGGATCTGTCTTATTGGGTATGGGTAGCAACCCTATAACCCCTATTTTTTCTTTTCTTGTATTTTGGATGTATTTAATTTTTTCATGAGTATTTATTCATATTGAATTCTTCTGTTCATTCTTAACCATGTAATTGTCTTCGTTCTTAATAATCTATTCTGTCTTGCCTTCAATTCAGTTTGTGGCCTTGAATATTCTTGATTTAATTTTTTCTGTCAAATTATTGTCTCGAGTTGAATTAATTAATTCTAATTAATTGTTCATGACCTATTATTATTATTACTTCCTATCCTATTGGATCCAATCTTACCCTAAAACCCTATATCCTAAATCTCTTATTAGATCCTCTTCATACCCAAATACCCAACAACCCATGTACCCTAACCCGTTACCCCCTAAACCCTAATATTCACTCCTCTATATATATATATCTCCACTGTTTACCTCCTAATCACAACCCTAATCACCAATTAACCCTAGCTGCCTACCCCTACACTGTGTCATCACCATCCCCACCTCATCTCTCTCGATCCCCTCCTTCCCCGTGTTGCAGACCTCCTGCTCACCCTGCACCTCCACCTACTCCGAACCCATCCAACCATCGAGGTCCTCCTCACCCTATCCCTATCCTCCTCAGTCGCCGAGAACCCGTCACTGAAGCCCCCTGTCGTCGCTACCATCCACCGCTCAACTCGACCTCCAGTCCCCTCATCGACGTCCTGCCACTGCAGCCACCGCCAGTCATCGCCGAAGCCAGTCATCGTCGAAGCTGTCGTCCCCTCTCCTCCTCTTTTTGACAGTCAGTCGAGCCCTCTCGACTACTCCCGCATCCCGCTGCAGCCCAATGCCGCCGCCCACTGTCAGATCCAACCAGCGCCATCGCTGCCATCGCAGGTGTGCTGTTGCCGTGGGTCTCCCTGGTGTTGTTGTTGTGATTGTATCTGGCCGTTGTTATGCTCTTGCTATGTTGCTTTGCATGTAGAGTGCACGTGTCACGTGGGTCCGTTTGTTTGCACGTGTACCGCTCGTGTTTTTGTGGTCGCACGTGTTGTCGTGTTCGTGTTCATTATCTGGGATCCATTCCCGTTATTCTTCGTTGGATTCATTTTCGTTCTCAAGTCAAGTAACTTGTATTCTTTTGTTGTATATACAAGTACTAAATGCCGTCTACAGTGCCACTCTTGTTCTAGATTCATTCTCATGAAAAACCCTTATTAGATGTTGTCTCTATTTGTTGATCCATCCGTAGTCGTCCTTTGATACACACACGACATGAAATAATTTAGATCTGATTAGATTCTTGATGCACGTATGTATATTGTTTCGTGATCCATGATGTGTTGTATATTTCTTGCATGCTTGATGTGTTAGTTGTAGTATCTTGTGGTAGACTTGTTAAACACCCATACCATGTTGTTTTGGACAACTAGTATACCATGTTTTGCATTTTGTTATAATTGGATTTGTTGAACTAATTGATTTAATGCATAAGAAGAGAATTCTGTTTTTGTTGCTGCCCTATTTTGTTTCAGTATTTTAGACCCTCTTAAGGTCAGTAAATCAAACTAATTTGTGAATATAAATCGTAGACCCTATTGTCTATTTTTCAAAATTTTTGACAGATCTCGGTTTCGATTTGTGAGGATGAGCTATTGCTGTATTGCTACAAATGTGTTAAAAATCCAGATTCCGTTTTATGTGATTTCTATATAGTTATTTATTTTTATACTGATGTTAAAGATAATATTTAGATCTAATATTTTTCTGGGTATAACTAGTCTTGACTGGGATTAACCCCAAATTTTTGTAGATTTATTTGATGACATTATAAACAATTCTATGCTTGTGAACAAATTACTATATTTCCAGAATTTCATGTTGTTCAGTATATAACCACATTTTCAACCTGATTTTAACCGTTGTTTGATAAAACTTAGTGAATATAAAATGTAGCATGCTGTATCTATTTTTCAACCCTTTTGACAGATTTGGATTTCGAGTTATACTTTGAAATCTATCACTGTTTTAGTACTGATGTATTTAAGGTTTCAGATTTACAAACTTGCTGTATCTTGCTATTTCCCGAATTTATTTGACTATACTATCTATGTTGGAATATTATGAAATTATATCTGCTGATACTAAATATACTAGGGAATATCCCAGACTTTTCTTGGATTTAATCAGTAAGTTTTTATGCTAATTTCATGCTTATGAATACAACCTTGTGATTTCTGACTGAACATATTTTATGCATATAGTTATGTTTTGAGCCATGTTCCTGCAATTATTATATGACTAATATATATGTGCTGGATTCATACGAGAGTCTATTTTCAAGATTTTATGATGAATCCAGATTTACATGTTTGTGGCAATGAGAATCTCAGATTTGGTGCAGTAGTGTCTTGCTATCCAAAACTGAAAGTTTCGTTGTCCTAGCCTTTTATGAGTTGTCTGTCACCTGTGCATGTTTATGTCTGACCTGAACCTGTCCCTTATTCATACCATGTTATTCTTTCCCTGTTTTGTGCATGTATATACCCGTTTGATAATGATAATAAGTAACCAAGCCGTAGTTAAGGGAAAGACCTAAGTAGTAGACAATATAGGTATGTGTACTCGGAAGGGGGCCTCGTTCCCATTTTATATTTGATTCATGTTGATTCATAAACCTGTTGTACTTTATGCTTTGATTCATGGGCCTGATGATCCATGAACCTGTTGATTAATGAACCTGTTGATTCGTGAACCTGATGATCCATGAACCTGTTGATTCACGAACTATTGATTCGTGAACCTTTTTACTACCTGATTCATGAACCTATTCCTGTTACCTGTTACATGACGCCTGAGTACACCGCCCTATAGAAACCCACCGCTAGATCTAAACGTAAATTGCATGTAAGTAGCAACCATGTGGTAAAATTTTAGGACGCATGAAGTGCTACCTAGATAGAAATAAACACAAGACTTGAAATATCATGATCACCTGCATATTCTTGTTACCTGTACATGCTACCTGACACCTATTACATATTTACTTACTTGCATGATACCTGATACCTGTCACATGTCACATGCACCCTGTTATCACATCATATTACTTGTTATATTCCTGTTTTATGTTAACCATTCAGTCACCTGTACTCCATGTTTATTTAGTACTTGCTTCCGCTGTTACTTTATACATGTCTATCTTTTCTGTACTTGTTGCCTGCACTACAAGTGACCCGTAACTTGCATTGACAGGCGCTTTGTTTTTTTTTCCTCTTCCTGCAAATTGTTAAATTGCAGACTTTGGTGACCAGCTGCTCGAAGGAGTAGGTGATCAAACATTCTAGTTGACTGGAGTTTTACTACAAACTATTTCCTGTTATTTTTGAATAAATGTAATTGCTACATGGATTATTTTCGTATTGGGCTGTTTGACCCAGAATTTATGACTTATTCCAGATCTGTTTTATTAGAGATTTAATTTTTTTTGCTCCAAGTAAATTCTGTTGGTTATGTTAATTTATTCATGCATGCGTGGTTGATTATCTCTTGTTTCTTCCTTGTTTATTCCTGTAAGATGTTGAAAGATCCTTACAGCTTATGAATGGTGAAAGCCATTCGATGGACTTAGTCGCGTATCCATATTCCATATTCCTTTTTGGGAAGCAGGTCGTGACAAACTCGTTACAAACCAATTCAGATGTTTAAAGAGTAATTCAAATTCGTGATTATCTCTAAGAGGCCGGTTTAACCAACTCTCTTATCATGAAACGAGTTTAAACTCTACACCTTATACAAAAACATCGGGATATAGGAATAAATCATTGTCTTTAAACAGTCTCTAAAGGCGACTATAAATACTCCTCTCTCCCCATCATAACAAGGCAACCAATCTTTTTCCACAAAAAGCTCTTTCATAATCTTCCTGATTACTGACAAGAGCGTCGGAGGGTTCGACGCCGGGATCCATCCTGGTGTATCGAACTTTTTTGCAGGTCAATGGCAGCAGTGAGAAACAAGTCAAATGCCGGTGAAAATCAACAGGTTTGCCTTGTTCGTTTCCTCAAAGAATCCACAAATTCATATGTTTGCTCCTACACCAAAAATAGCAACAACAGTATCAGTTTTTGATTTAGCTTAAAAACTGATACCAAATTGGGGGTCTAAGTGCTGTAAACACAAGTATGATGTAGATAGGGCGAATTTTTATCAAAGTGTAAAACCCCTACCTCGGTACTTACCCCTTGCGTATATATGCTTTATTTTCCTAATTTTTAACTCCTTTTTTTTTACGCAGGGGGGGGGGGGGGGCTTAAGCCCCTTTTTGGCACACTCATGACCTTTCTCTCATACTTTCGGCCTTCTTTGCCTATAGGATCACTCAAGGTTATTAGGATCATCTTAGGGCCTAACTATGCTGTTATTATATGCATAAATGAAAGAGCTTAAGAACTAAAGTATTTGCTATATATGACAAACATAAGTAAAAAAACTAGAAAGATGTTAGCACTGCAACATATTCATCTCCATTTCATAGAACTATAGCATTTAGTATTGAAAATTATACAAGAAGTAATACGCCTAGAATCCCTTATTCATCTTATCATAAATCAAAAAATAAATTCAAAAAAAAGTGGTGAAGGACAACCCTTAGAGCAACCTATTAAGTTTCAAACGAAAACAGTACACCAAATTCTAAATTTGCCAGCACATACCTCCTCAGACTTGGTCCAACATATTAGATGTTTGGAAATATACCTTAATAGAAGACTATTATAGATCAACCTTAGACATGGATTCAGAAGAAATGTATAAATACTTAGAAACATACCTTGGAGAAAGCACAAGAGCATTATAGGAATCCTATAAAATAGCAGACGCAACAGAATAACAATGGGTTAAAAAAAAGGAGTCAAAATAAGGGACATAAAACATATATACGCAAGGGGTAAGTACCAAATAGGGGTTTTACACTTCGATAAAATTCACCCTATCTACATCATAATTTTGTTTGCAGCACTTAGACTCCCGATTTGGTACGGTGACGTATCAGACTATATAAACTCATTTCAAGATTTAATGAAATTCTAAGAACAAAAGAAAATATATCATAAAAGTAAAAGACTTAGGGATAGATAGAAGAAGACTTAGAGAGAGAAAGAAGATTTTCCTAATAGAAATATTAAGAAACTGATAACTTCTTAGGAAGAAATCAAAAACCCCATTTTTGTTTTGAAGAAGACTTAGAGAGAGATAAAGATTTTCTTAATAGAAATATTAAGAAACTGTTAACTTCTTAGGAAGAAATCCGTTTTGGTATCATATATTTGTAAAACATAAGAAATTCATTGTAGCCTACATAGATGACATTTTAGTATTCAGTAAAACACGACAAGAACACAAAGTACATTTACAAATAGTTATTTCATAATTCATTAATCATAGCTTAATTGTTAGCGAAAGAAAATGTAGTTATTTAAACCACAAATAGAGTTCCTTGGAGTAGTCATAGGTCAAGGAAAAATAAAACTACAACCATATATAGCCTATAAGGCTTTAGACTTTCCAGACAAATTAGACGATTTAGAACAGATTCAACAGTTTTTAGACCTTGTGAATTATGCTAGACCATTATCAAAGACTTAGGCAAAATTGCAGGTCCCTTATACTAAAAAACATCTTGAAGGGTCAAAGGCATTTTAATCAAGAAGATATTAAACTAATACAACAAATAAAACAGATAATTAAAGATCTACCTACCATTAGACTTAGATTACCTAATAATAAAAACAGACGGATGTAATAGATGGTGGGGAGCAACCCTTATTGCTAAACCCAATAAGTATTCAGATGAAGACACAAAAAGAATATGTAGATATGCTAGTGGTAAATATAAAGAGAAATGTGACATTAACAGTATTGACACAGAACTTCTAGCCATTTCCTATGCATTATACAGTTTTGAACTTTCATAATTTCTAAAATGAAGGCTAAGTGAAGATATTGTGTCCTTCATAATAAAATGAAGGCTAAATTTGAAAACCCCCCCTTGGACTATGACCTTAATGCAGAAACCCGCCCATGATCTTTTTTTAATGTAGAAAACCCCCAAGAAGTATTGTTGCAAAAAACACACTCCGCCAACGTAAGACTTCTGCTAAAATTGAGGGAGGTTTTTGACAATAATGAGAAAGATATATGATGTTTTTTGAAACAACATGCAAAGACGAATGAGGTTATCTGATACAAGTAGAAAAGTTAGATGCGGTTTTTTGAAATACTTTGGGGGAGGGGGTTTGCAACAACCATACTTCAGAAGGTTTTCTGCATAAAAAAAGATGTGGGAGGTTTTCTGTATAAAAATCATAATTCAAGATTTTTTTTCCCTTCAAATTTAGCCTAAAATGAATTTAGATAGTAAGCGAAGTTCACGCAAAAGATGGTTAAATTTTATTGACCGTTGTTCTATCCTAGGTACTCGTATATATTAAAGGTACTAATAATACTATTCCTGACACCTTAGCAAACTTTTCCATTAGAAAGCGCTAGAAAGCGTAGGTTACCCGGAATTAAATCAAAGGGGGGTGCAAAATGCCGAAACCAAAACGGGGCCACTGTGATTTCGGATGATAACTCAGGGTGCAAAGTGAAACAACCAAAAAAAGAAAAAAAAAAGGAAAAAGAAAGACCAACCATACTCTTCACGAGAAATGAAGCAGGACCCAACACGTGTCAAGAACCCAAACCCACCATCACCATGTGCACCTCGCACGCATTTGAAAGCACACACCCCTCTCCCCTGCGGCTTCCTTGCCTTCAATGCCGGTCTCGGAATCAGTGCACTCGAACCTTCCAAAAACCCCTCTTCCTCACTTTCAGATCTCTCTCTCTCCTCCTCATGGATTCTTCTTCTCTTCGTCTTTCCACTAACCCAACCTCCTTCCTCTTCGACTCCAATCGTCTCAGCAGCGCTCGCGTCTCCAATGCCTCTTCTCTCCGATTCCGCTTCGATCACGGGTAATCGATTTCTCCACTACGTGCAGTGCACGTGCTTTTGATTTATGAGTCTAAATGAGGTGGTTGTTTTCCCCCCCCACAGTGTGTGCTTCAGTAAAGGTGCAGTTGGATTCAGAGGGAAAACAGTGATTTGTGCACAAAATAAAGAAGGGAGTTTGTTGAAGGTATTTTTCATTAATCCGTGTTAGCACGTGTTGGCTACTTCTTGAAACAATTTTTTTATTTACAATTTTAAAGTTTTTTTCGTATTTCTTTTTCTAGTTTACTCTTCACTTTTTCCCCAAATAGGCCACTTTTGGAAACTATTTCTCAAAATAGGTCACTTTCGAAACTAATTGCCAAAATAGACCAACACAGTTTACTGTGGCCTCTTTGATTTTGAGGCTGTAGTTTACAACTGCTGCCTAAATATATATCATACATATTTGGCTAATAGGCTCGGAGACTTGGAAAAAATTGTCCAAGTGTAAAATGTGAAAAATAGGAGGCTGCAGTTGAGTACTGCAGCCTCCAAACTACATAGGTCGTAGTACCGAACTGCGGTCTCTTTGATTTTGAGGCCGCAATTCACAATTGTGGCCTGAGTATATATCATATATATTTGGCTAATAGGCTCGGAGACTGAAAAAAAAATTGCCCAAGTATAAAATGTGAAAAATAGGAGGCTGCAGTTGGGTACTGCGGCCTCCAAACTACATAGGGTACCGAATGTGGTCTCTTTGATTTCGAGGCCACAGTTCACAGCTGCAGCTTAAATATATATCATACATATTTGGCTATTAGGCTCGGATGCTTGAAAAAAATTGCTCGTGTAAAATGTGAAAAATAGAAGGCCGCAGTTGGGTACTGCAGCCTCGAAACTACAGTTCACAACTGCTGCCCAAGTATATATCATACATACGTGAAAAATAGGAACTGCAGCCTCAGTTATATGGTCGATGAGGTTCAATTTTTAAAACCTTCTAATACCCATTCGACCATATAACTGAGGGAGTAGTTGTGAACTGCGGCCTCTGTAGTATCAAGGCCGCAGTACCCAACTGCGCCCTCCTATTTTTCACATGAATTTTTTTTTTCCAAGTCTCTGAACCTATTAGCCAAATATGTATGATATATATTTAGGCCGCAGTTGTGAACTGCGGCCTCCAAATCAAAGATGCCGTAGTTGGGTATTGCGTAGGTCTATTTTGGGAATTAGTTTCGAAAGTAGCATATTTTGGGAATTAGTTTTAAAAAGTGGCATATTTCGGGAAAAAAGTCTTAACTCTTAGTACTTGCATATGCGCTACTGCGGATCTTCTTTAGTTTGGTAGTTGCAATTGGAAATTTAAGGTTTCCTCCGAAACCTTTTCACTCAATTACCCGGATATCCGCTATATTTTGGAGGGGAATGATGATTGTAATATGGAAAATGCTAAGGGGTGGTTTGGTTTGTTGTAAAAATAATCAAGAGAGTGAGAAACACTGTAGCGAAAGCAATTCCTTGAAAACAAATTCTAAAAATAGCTTTGGTTGAATGTAGATTTACTGTAGCAGGAATGATAAAGGCATGAAAATTAGCTTTGTTTGAGTTGTAAGAACATTGTAGCGAAAGTCATTTAAAACACTTTTTGACTTTTTGTTTTACATGAAATTAATCTTAATTAGGGCTTAATTTTAAATTAATTAGGGCTTATTCTTAAACTAATTAGGGCTTAATAATAAATGATTAGGACTTAATCTTAAATTAATTTGGGCTTCATCTCAATTAATTACAACTACACTTTACGGAAATTAATTAGGGCTTAATCTCAATTAATTAGGGCTACATCTTAAACTTAATGATTAGAGCTTAGTCTTAAATTAATTAGTGCTTAGTCTTAAATAGGATTAATTAGGACTTAATCAATTAATTTAAGATGCCTAGCTACACTGTACGGAAATTAGTTAGGGCTTAATCTCAATTAATTAGGGCTGCATCTTAAACTAATTGATTAGAGCTTAGTCTTAAATTAATTAGTGCTTAATCTTAAATAGGATTAATTAGGGCTTAATCAATTAATTTAAAATGCCTGGTTTCTGGGCCATCTTGAAGTGGGGGACTTTTAGTCCCACATCGGAAGAAATGATAGGAAACTTTTTGTTTAAATAGGGTTTCGTAATTAAGAGGGAGACAAAAACTATTTCAGAAGTGGTGGACAGAGTGACGGAAATAAATGATTAGAATATTTGTGAACAGTGGACTTTGCAAGTGCGGAGCAAAAAATTCGGAAATGAAATCAGGGCTAAAATACACATTTGCGTATAACTGTAGCACCTCAACTTTTCTGGCATCCAAACCACCCCTAAATGTACTGCTACTTTGAACTTTTATAGTAATAGCGACTCATGGAGGTGGAGCCCCATGTGATTTTTTTTATAGTAATAGCTTGTGGGTTTTTTGCTCTATCAGTGCAGCAGTACCATTGTAGTGAAAAATGAGTAGTACACTTAGCATTGCCTTTGTAATGTATGACATAGAGGTTATGGTAAAAAGGGGGGGGGGGTTATTTTGGTAATTGAGTCAAAAGGTTTCGGCGGGACATCTTGACTTTTTCACTTGCAACTACTATTTGCACTTGCAATGAAACAAACACCCCCTTGTTGTCATTTGGGTTAAATTTTATCTAATTATGAAAAGTAGTGTTGTTACATTATATTATATACTTTACCAGTGTATGTATGTCCTACTGTTTACAAATCTACCATGTCATCTACCTGTACCCATGACCGTGTCCGTGCTTCCTAGCTTGATGCAGTCTCCAGATTACTGGATTGAAAGAGTACAATATAAGAATATGTTTATTTTATTTTATCTTGTGGATACTTTTTTAGTTGTATGTTTCTTTGTCACCATTTTAGAGAATTTATAATTTTGAGTAGTTAATGGATCAGTATAGATAAGCAATATCAGTTATGAGTCATAACATTCATTGATGAGATTCGTAAAAGTGGTTCTTGATTGATTTCTTGATTTTTCTCACTATTGGACATTTAGTCTTCCCTCAAATATAATATATTTGATAACCGAGTGAGATTTCTGGTAGTAAGAATCTCTTGAATGAAATTAGACACTAGATTGGTTCAACCCTAGACTCCTAGCCTACCATAGTAGAGAAATAAGACCTATCTAACCTACCTGTAGTTCCGAGATCTTGTATGGTGCCATAATTGTTTATCTAAACGGATATAATATCTCTAATTTATAATTTTCAAAATTATATTCTTCTCCTTTTGTTTTTGTAGTTTGTGGATACATGTAATGAACTTGTTTCTTTTATAAACATTTTATTTCTCTGGACTAGATCATAGGATATGAGATCAGAATTTTATTCTGTTACTGAGACCTAAGTTTTTGTTAATGTAAGGAAAGAGATTCTGCAGTGTTGGAGGGTGGAAGTCCAATGAAATTTTCTACTGGGAAGGCTTTTCCACTAGGAGCATCACAAGTGGAAGATGGCATCAATTTTGCTTTATTTTCACAGAATGCGTCTTCAGTTACACTTTGCTTTTCAAGCCTAGAGAAGTAAGAATCTTATGATTTGTTTGTTATATGTTTAATTGAGAAAATGATGCATAATTTCATTAAAACCAGTGAAATGTTAGTGTTTTCTGAATTTCATTGCTAGAACCTGCACTCTGTACAGTTATCTAGTTATGGACATCCTACTGGGTGGTATGGGTAGGGCCGACGCTGAGTTTATGGGGGCCCGAAGCGAACTCCCGAAATGGGGCCCCCATACAAAATTTGTATTTTTAAAAAAAATGATAAAAAAGTTTTTTGGATTTTTTTTTGCTACAATTCTTGAAAACCGATATATATGAAGAAATAGATGGAGATTTAGGGATTTGAGAAAAAAAGTCTCCATACAAACCCAAGCTCAACTAAAATAAGCCGGCCCAAGTACTAATTTTATAAACAAAAGTCCAAAAATTTAAATTTGGGGGCCCCTAAAAAATTAGTATGCCCCTAAAAAATTAGTATGCGCAAAAATATACAAGTAAAAAAATTTTGGGGGCCACTAAAATTGGGAAAAATTCAGGGCCTGAGGCGGCCGCCTCCCCTGCCTCCACTGGGGGGCCGACCTTGGGTATGGGAATCAATATATTTTGTGTTATCATGGTTTGGCAAGTATTTAGTTTCATGGTTTCCTCATGCTTGATTAATATTAAGTTCAAAGTTCAAACTTATGCACCTTCATTTAGATATAACTGGCATTGTACCTCTAAGAAAAAAAAACATGATGGTTACAATTTAGATTCTCATACAACAAGTAATCTTAGGTAATTCATCGTCACCGTCTTCTTCTTTTTCTTATATGCTGACTGTTGCTTCTTCAACTTCTCCTTATGAGTTTGCTTCTTTTGTTTTGATTTTGGTGAATTACACTGATTGGATGAGTTTTGGGGTACCATTGAGGTTTTCTGATTAAATACTAAATATGATGGCAGCTGCACTTTGTTTTTAAGAAAAGACCCGATTTTTTAAAATTTTATTAAAAAAAATTCTGATTATATATTGTACCTTTGTTCATATGGCTACAACTTATTCACCAATACTTTTTCACCCCTTTTTTCTCGTAAAAGGCTATATTTTTATTTAGGAGCAATGATGAGGAACTGCATTCTGACATGATTGAAGTTGCACTGGATCCTCAGAAGAACAAGACTGGAGATATATGGCATGTCTGCGTGGAGGTAATAAACAAAAGGAGATAAAATCTATGGATGACATCTTCAACATGTAACTGGTATTCTAAAATTTGTTGTTAGTACTGTTTTCGTTTAAATTACTCCATTCTAGCTAGTTTATCTGGTTGAGAAAGTATATGAATCATGATACCTGGTAGAGAATGATGAAATAGAGATAGTATATGTTAGTCAGAATTCTCGTCTAGGTGGGACCCATAGTTGTCAATTTTTTGCATATCTTACGATATGTATCCCGATATGATACAATATTTAATGAATTTGATATGTATCTCATGTAATTTATCTATAACTTAAAATATCTCATTTCACCATATTGTATCTAGAGACACGATACGTTTTGCACTGATATACGATACGATACAATATGAAAAAAATAATAGCTTACATGTGAATCTTAGTTCAGGTTTGTTTCAAAATTCACCAGAAAGGCCAATTTAAAGCCCATTACCTAAATCTTTAGGGTTTTGTACCAATCCAATAAGATTTTTTCTTTATTTATTTTGTTTTATCGATTTCTTCTTTATTTATTATGAATGGGATAAGATTTCTTCTCTATTTATTCTGAATGCTATAATTGTAGTTCAGATCATAAAACACCGATTCTCATATTTTGTGCTAGTTTTTATTCACCTATAATTGTAAGGTCTTTAGATATAGCTAGATCACTACATGTAATATGTCTACGTGTCATACACATATATGCAACTTCTATACTAGTACAAAGTACTAGTACATGATCAGTTATATATTAGTGATCTTGTAAATCTAGTTTACATTGTCAGGAATTAAAGATCATAAATAATATTATATTAAGTAAATATGCAAAGTTTTATTTTAATGTGTTAAGAATTTTCGTTGATAGTCAACCTATATATCCTTATGTCCCTTTAAAGTCATTGATTTACCTATATTTTGATGAATTATGATCACAAAAATTGATGCATCATTGATTACTTCACTTCTAGACATGCATTAATTTATCTTACGATACGATACATGATACGATATAAGATACGATATTCTGGGGAAACGATATACGATATGTATTACGATTTGACAACTTTGGTGAGACCTAGTTGAGAATGATGAATATAGATAGTTGCAAATAAGTATTTTGATAATAAGGAAGAAATCCTATGGTTCACAGGAATCTTGCAAATCTTTCAGTACTTATCTATGTAATTTCTTGTCATCAAAATTATTCTGGAAATTCAGACTATTTATATTAGGATAGTTACTTTGATTTTTGTTCTGGTTTTCTGATTAATTAATTTACAAGTAGATGATATTATCTTCGCGTTACTCTTTTCAGACTATTTATATTATTCTGCACATACACTAGTTTTCTAGCACATACAAATGCACATGTTTGTATTTTAAATAATAGTTGTTAATTAATGTCCTCACTTATTTTTCCGAAGTATGATGATAATTACTAAGGAGAGCTCATTTATTCATTCAATTACTCCCAAGTTTAAATTTGTTTAAACATTCACATGTATTGCATGTAAGTATAGACACATACACACCCTTCTCCCTTTATATAGTATATATATGTATAGTATGTAGATATAGATATAAATATAGATATAGATATAGATTTTAGATTTAGATTTAGATTTAGATAAAGATAAAGATTTAGATATAGATATAGATATAGATATATAGATGAAAGCTTTTCTACATCTCAAAGCAGTATTTAGATCTAATAATTTCTGATGCACTACAAATCTTCATCCTGATTGAACACTTATTCTACCTTTGTGACATCATCTTTCTATTTCTGGGCTTCAGGGTTTGCCTACTTCTGGAGTTCTTTACGGCTATCGTATTGATGGCCCTCCTGACTGGAAACAAGGACATCGATTCGACAGAAATATAATCCTTCTTGATCCTTATGCAAAGTTGGTGGTTGGGCGCAAGTTATTTGGAGATGTTACGAAGAAGTTGTCTAAGTTTCTCGGAACTTATGATTTTCATAGCTTGCCTTTTGACTGGGGCCGTAACTACAAATTTCCAAATATACCCGAGGTAGTCTTGAAACTTGATGCATTATAGTATTCATATATTATCTTTCCCTTGTATTCACCTCTACACAATACAGGCAGAGCTCGTTATATATGAAATGAACGTGCGTTCATTCACTGCTGATGAATCTAGTGGGTTAGATCCAAACATCAGTGGGAGCTATCTTGGTGTCATTAGCAAGGTATCAGAATTTATATCTTGTGACAGCTGATATAGAGATCATGTCTATGAGCAATAAATAAAACTAGGGGATTTCACATTCTTTTATTAATTAGCTGATCTGCTCTAGATATTTACGGAGGTGAAATAAGTCGAAAGACAAACATTTCAAGTCAGAACACATTAATTTTATGTCTTATTTCGTCGGAAATATTAGTACTGAACAATGTTTAATAATTCTCCATCTCAGATCCCACATTTGCTGGAACTTGGTGTTAATGCTGTGGAACTGTTGCCGGTCTTTGAGTTTGATGAGTTGGAGTTTCAGCGACATCCAAATCCAAGAGATCACATGGTGAACTTTTGTTTTTCTGCAGTTATTTCATTGAACCTTCAATCTCTCTCTCTCTCTCTCTCTCTCTCTCAATTTGTGTTCATACTATTGAGTATCTTTCTTTTGCCTTGGCAGTAACACAAAAGTCAAATCTAGATTGGATAGTTTTTACCTATTATTCTGATTTGAAATCTGTTTAATGTTAGATTAATACATGGGGTTACTCTACTATAAACTTTTTTGCCCCGATGAGCCGATATGCTAGTAGTGGTGGTGGGGCTTTGGTTGCTTCTCAAGAATTTAAACAAATGGTGAAGGCTTTGCATGATGCTGGGATCGAGGTACTTTTGATCATCTCATTTTCTTTTTTGGGTACTAAGATTTGGTAACTTGATTTTTGGAATGTGATTCTTGTAGAAGTACATGACGTATGTTGTATCTAAAAATTGGCTGTTAATCCTTTGAAAATTTATAATTATACTTCTTTTACTAGACTTTTGAAGAAATAGTATAGGGATGACAGTGATCCTCGGTTATGTCATCTTAAATAGCAAGGCGAAGAACATGGAAGCCTACCTACTAGCCAACTGGCCATTTAGGTACTGTATAAAAGGTCTCTGTTCATAATTCCCTTGGCCCAAACATGGCACCAGATTGTAGAAACAATATTTTAATTTAAAATATACAACCAAATACAAAACAGAAAGTAGTGGAATCTTAATAGTTGGCTTCTTTCTTCTCTATGTATTATTGATGTAAAACGTAATCCTAAATAGAGAATTTCCAAGAATCTTAATGGATTAGTTTTACCAACACATAGTGCGGATCAAAGTTAGAAATTTTAAACAATTAATCGGTTTAATGGATTTTCAAGAACTGAATCACGTTTAATAATCCCAATTAATAATTCAATTCTAACAATCAATAATTAAATCCCTAAGTATTCTTACCAAGTAAAAGATTCAATATTGATTCGTACTCTAATCAAGCAAGTGGAGCGCTCAATCTCAATATTTGTGGTCGATAGTTAAATTGAATAATATAATAGAGATAATAAAGTAGTATAACACAAATATTTGAGAATTAGAAAGAGTATACCGATGGTTCTAAGAACTCAGCGTAGATCTCGGGTTGACAGTAGCGAAGAGCACAGCAATCAGCAACACAGAAAGAGAGAGACAGTCGCAACAATCAGCAATGGCAACAGCAACGACGACGTTAGCGGCGTCGCTGGATGAGGGCGGTGACGGGGGTCGACACAGTGAGATGGGTCGACGACGGTGTCGACGAAGTGAGGAGAGTCGTCAGGATTTAGGATTTTGGCTGTGGTTGGAATGGGTTCAGTTAAGGGGTTTGGGTTTTAGGGCTTCGACGAAGGAGAGAGGAGTTGACGGAGGCTATGTGTCACGCCCCGCTTCCCACTATACGGAAATACAGGCACGCAACTGAGGTCCAGCGAATGATATACATCATCCATAAGCTGTACAATTATAAGCTCAACAAGATCTTTATAACACATTCACGCAGGCAAATATAATAATCACATGAGCTGAAAATAGAATAACCATCATTTGGATAATACATCAACATCGGGTCAAGATGCCCGGGAGTACAAGGTGCCAGAATTAAAATAATATGATAAGCAGTTCGCTATAACAACTAGATAAAATAGCGACTGAAACAACATGAAGTAGTAAGGAAGCATCAACGATCGTCTAGAGATTCTGCTCGTCGAGTCCATCAGTACCTGTATAATTATTAACTCAAAGAAAAATAGAAAAGTTCCCGTTAGAGCAAGTTTCGGGCAGCAAGTAGCAACAAGCAGAAAAAGGGGTAATATAACAAGATATAACATGGGAAAAACAAGAAGTAGAAGTACAAATATAATATGGAAGTAAGCAAGGAACTGGGACAATATGATCATGTAAGTAATAACGATAACTAGTGTATTCTAGACTTCAAGATATAAGCAGTTGATAACCTAGGCTCAGTTAATCGATAATCATGTAATCAAGGATCGAGAGTCATGTAATCAAGAGTCATGTAATCAAGAATCATGTAATCAAGAGTCTTGTAATCAATAGTCATGTAATCAAGAATCATGCTTAGTGAAGATCTCAAGTTTATCTGTTTTATTAACTTATCTAATGCACATAATCCTGTGTTCCATACCACAAGTTCGGTGCATATCAATCATGTGACGTTTAGACTTAAGTAGTGAATTCTATATTATTATGTACTCGGGTCTTCCAGTGATAGTATCAAGACATGTAATCATGAATCATGTAATCGAGAATTATGTAATCAAGAATTGTGTAACCAAGAATCAAGAATCAAGAATCACTATTTCGGGAAACACAGGCCCCCTTCCGAGTATACTCCCCTATATTGTCCATTACTAAGCCGTACCCTTATAACCCCGGCTTGTTATTCTTTTATAATTAATTATGAACATACAGTTGGTACGACTAGTGGAACGGTGTAATCAAATAGTTTAGTCAAGGAAAATATCAAGGGCAGCAATCATGGACATGAGACGTAAAACGAGTACATGTATCAAGAGTAGTTATTATAAATTATCAAGTGGTATAAAATGCATTCTATCAACTTATTGTATCTATGCAAGTTATTATTACAAGAACAATAATACATTCAGTTCATTAATTATGAAAAATAAAGGGTTTATATGCAAAAATGTATAGATGAATTTTTAGACAACTTGACATATCTGCATTCAAATTTATTTTCCCGTTGTTACAGAAAAGCAAATCCGATTCCGTCAGAGATTCTAGAAATTAGACTCTCTCCCGGTTCCAACGCATATTCACACGATACATTCTAAAGACAGTAGCTATGCGTACAAATTCATTCTTCGCTGGTTTCGATGTTTCGCGCACATTCTGAAAATTCGGAGTCACAATACTAAAACTGCGATATCTCACAATCTATATATCGGATTAAGAAACTGTAGGATATTTCGGATATCTAGACTCGAAGGGCTACGATTTTCATGGAGAAAGTTTTTCGATCCAGTGTCGGGAACATGGTCAAATTCTCAGTACGAGATGCCGGTTAGTAATCCCGTGCAGGTTCAGAAATTCACAATATGACAGTACTAAAATCGCGATATTTCACAATCTATACATCCGATTGAGAAAC
This sequence comes from Hemerocallis citrina, assembly GCA_017893485.1. Taxonomy (NCBI): domain Eukaryota; kingdom Viridiplantae; phylum Streptophyta; class Magnoliopsida; order Asparagales; family Asphodelaceae; genus Hemerocallis; species Hemerocallis citrina. The sequence continues at coordinate 33,857,344 of CM030363.1, forward strand.
CGTCAGATGTTCTGGATTCGGGACTCGATGGGCTACGATTTCCACACAGAAAATCTTCAATCCAGTATTGGAAACATTGTCGAATTCTTAGTGCAAGGTCAAGAAATTTTAGAGATAGTAAGGCTGAATATTCGATATTCGATAACACGATTCGAAATGTGTTAACGGTTCACTCTTGAGTTGATATAGCATGGAACAAGTGACTAGAACGGAGTTTGACAATAAAATATGATGATAACTAGACTACTTGCCACGAGTCAAAGGAAAATGCTTGTACGAGAACAAAAATAGTGTTCAAGGTACTTACCTTATAACGTGACGATTACGGTGGTAGTGTTAACCACGGAAAGAAGCGACGTCGGCAACGGACGGCGGCACAACGGCGGTAAGAATGACGGTAAGACGGTAGCTAACGGTAGCAACGGTGAGCGACGACAACAACAAGGTGGCGCGGCGTCGGGTTGTTTTTCGGGGTTCACGGGATCGTAGAAGCGGAGTCGTTGGCTCGAAGGCGGAGAGTAAAGTAGAGCTCGGGTGTTGCTTGAGCTCTCGGGTGTGAAGAAACAGAGGGTGTGAAGAAGGCAGAGGAAGAGAAGAAGGGAATGAGGTGGGAGCTCTGCATGTATATGTGTGTGTATATATAGATTTAAATAAGGAGAGAGGGAGAGAGAGTTGGCTGGTTGCATGCATGTATGCATGCATGAGATGGGGTGTAGAAAAATCATGTGCAGGGGTGTAGAAAATCTAGGACTGCTGCATGTGGGGGTGTAGAAAAATTCAACAAAGTGGTGTAGAAAAATCAACAAAGGGGTGTGGTGGTGTAGAAAAATGTGGAGAGGTGTTGAAAAATGTGGTGGAGATGTAGAAAAATGTGGAGAGGGGGTTGACGGATTGGAGAGGATTAGGAGTAGTAGGGTGGTGGAAAATAAGGTGTAGGGTTAGGCAGGATTAGGATTAGGATTAGTATTAGGATTAAGATTTATCACGGTTTAAAATTTGTATTTAAACTCTAATCGAAAAATCACAAAGTTATATAATTGATCAGAAAAATATTCTGATTTTAGATAAAGAGTCCAAAAGGAAAAATAAAACTGATATGAAAATTGAAGTACAAAAATTCACGTAATAAAATACGTGCAACTGGAACAGGGAGTTACACTATGAGGTGGGGCAGATTGGGGGCGAGTCGATGTTGCAGCGGACGTGAGAGGGGTTGGGTTTGGTCGGGAATTTGGAGGAAGAAGATGAAGAGAGATTAGGGTTTTGGATTTGAGGGATTAGGGTTTGGGGTAATTTTATTTGGGGGATTTTTTTTAAATTTGGGGTAGATTTTAGAGTTTATCACAAACCCTAAAATTGTATTAGGATTTATCACAAACCCTAATAAGTTGGATCTCAATTGTATCACACAAAGAAAAGAAGAAGAGCAAAACTCATCAAGGCCTATAAATAGGCTCAAAACAAATCTTGATACAAATATCAAAATATTCTAAAAATGTCAAAAATATTCTAATGCATAAAAGAAAGATTACATATGGCTATAATTGTCAAAAACAAATATGGAACTGAAATAAAATACTAAACTAAATAGAATAGATGTCCTCGTCATTATCTCCAGGTGGGAGAGAGCTCGACCCAGTCGAGTCAAAACCAGTAATCCGGTCATGGTGCTCCAAAAGATCTGGATCCAGTTGCGGGAGCTCCTCACGATCACTGCAAGTATCATTCAACTTCGGCTTGTTCTTCTTCCTCACCAAATACTTGTGCATACTACCATCTAAAATATCTGATCATCTAAAATATTATTCAATTCTTCTGTCGATGGGTGAATAGTATCAGGTAGACGGGTAAATGTGGGAATCTCACCATTAGGCTGCAGGGTAGGTTCATCTATAAGAAAGTTTCTAGAGTTGAATTTTGAGCCATCATAAAGTACTAGATCCTCAATATTGAAAGTCTTACTTATGCCAAAACCTTCAAGAAAGTCAACTACATAGGTATTATTATTGATTGTATATGGAATCTTAAATGGGTATACAACACGTATATTCAACTTCTTAACGGATCCAACTGGAAATCGTTCCGAACGAATCCGAACCATCACCTCGTCACAAATATCAAAAATTATAAATTTTCTTCTACTATTTGTTATTAACTTGTAGTTAAAATTATTCTCATTAAGTTCCTTGGAAATTTCTCTATGCAAGTCATGAATGTGATATGCAAATATGCGTGCAGACTTTGTAACTCTAGGATGTTCTAACACATGGATAAAATCTAAAGGCTGCCAGGTGACTTGGGAAAGGATGGGTGACTCGGGTACACTCAATGGAGGTGACAGACAGACTGAATACAATTGAGAGACTGGTCATCCTCTTTTTCATCAAAGTCATTACTTACATAGGTTCATAGATAAACTCATTGTCAGGCTCATCAGCGATGACTGCAGTACCCTTTACTATATTGATCCTATTAGGGCTGGGACAGTTGCCAGCAACATGGCCGTATCCCTTACATTTATAGCACTTAGTGAGAAGATCAATCTTAGAATAGTCTCTTTCAGTGTTCTTACCCGTATTGTCATTTCTAAGTGGATAGGAATTTGAAATATGTTTGTTTGGGTAAGACTTGTTAGGGTACTGAGGAAATGAGTGCTCGGGTCTAGACTAGGTAGTTAAAATCGATTTTTGGAACTAATTGGTCTAGGAGCGATTAGTGATTAATCGGTTAATCGAAAAATAATCGGGGATTAAATCGAAAAAATCGTTATATATATATATATATATATATATATATATATATAATTATAAAATTTATATATTCTCATTATGTACTAACCCAAAATCCTAACATAAAACCATTATGAGATTATCAAATAGGAACATATAGTTATAGAGAAAAAGAAGAGAGTATTTAGTTTGAGCTGAGTTTGGATTATGGATGTGGGTCTGATCGGGTTTGTTGATTAGTTCCATCAAACAAAAATAATCAGGGAGGAACAGCGCTAGCAGCAAGAGAAGGTGCAGCAGATGCGGGTTGAGTCAAATATGCGACAATGCAGGAGGAGCGAATGCAGGTCAGGTTTGAGTTTGCTCGAGGAAGAAGAAGAGAATCAGTTTTAGTTTAAGTTTGCACGAGGAAGAAGAGAGCGGTGACATGTCGGGTTTGGGTTTGCGCGAGGACCAAAAGGGATTTGAATTTTGGATTTGGATTTGAATTTGGGTCGGTTTGAGCCCAAATAATGCAAACGAGCATGAAAATTAGAAGAGCCGATTTAATCAGTTAATCGACCACTTAAAATCGGACGATTAGCCACTAATCGGCTGATTATACCCGATTATATCGCAAACTATTGAAATATAATAAATCGCTAAAAAATAATCGCTTGGCCTCCGATTAGCGATTAATCGGGGATTAATCGGACGTAATCGAGGATTTTAACTGCTTAGGGTCTAGAGGGTTCAGGAGGATTCATTCTAGAGGAATGATCCATCGAATCGCTGGACTTGTAGTGGGAACTTGCTTTAAGGGAATCCATATCGAGGGCAAGAGCATAAGTTGCCGCTAGTGAGTCTACATTTCTATGAATTAGCTCGTTCCTGAGGTGGCTCGTAATCTAGCTCTGAACCTAGAGAGAGTTTGTTCTTCACTCTCTTTACCTAATGCATTGCACCGAATAAGGAAGTCATCAAACTTATCAACATATTCTTATATGGATTTACTTTCTTGATAAAGTTGGTTCCACGAATCTAGCTATCGGGTGTGGAACGATAATGGTACATATCTTTCAGTGAGCTTCTCTTTCATGGCTTTTCAAGTGGCTGTGGGTGCCAGACCTCGGCGTCTGTGGGCATGTTCAAGATTGGTCCAGTATTGTTGAGCTTTATCCGTCAATTTCATACTGGCAAATTTAACCTTCAGGGCTTTGCTCATGTCAAACAACACAAAGTAGTGGTCCATCGCACGGATCCAATCAAGATAAGTTTGGGGTTCCATGTGGCCCTCAAAATGGGGAACGCCAGCCTTAACGTTCCTCTTATATTGTTCATCAGGGTCACGTTCTTGACGTCGATCGTCACGAACATTCCCTTGATGGATCTGACGATTGGTATGAAGCTCAGGCGGTTTGTTTTAATTCCACTTTCTAAAGCCTCTGATTGATATTGGCAAGAATTGCTTGAAAGGCAGCTAGGGTTGCAGAAATATCAGAGTTGTCCATTTCAGGTCGGGAAAGTCTAGGGTTCCTAATTGGGTGATTTGGGAGGGATAAGAAAGGCTCTTCAGGATCTGTGATGGTGCTGCGAAGGCGCATTCAACAATGGTGGAAAACTAAGGGTGATGTTTGTTAAATTTTTTTTAAAAAAAAAATTAATAAACCTGAAGTGATCTAAAAAAACGAAAGAAAATAAAATAAAAGACTCTAAATAATCCTAAATGAATGCCAAAAAAAATGCCTAAAGGATGCAAGAACTAGGGTTTTAAAACCTTCGCTCTGATACCAAAATGATGTAAAACGTAATCCTAAATAGAGAATTTCCAAGAATCTTAATAGATTAGTTTTACCAACATATAGTGCAGATTGAAGTTAGAAATTTTAAACAGTTAATCGGTTTGATGGATTTTCATGAATTGAATCACGTTTAACAATCTCAATTAATAATTCAATTCTAACAATCAATAATTAAATTCCTAAGTATTCTTAGTAAGTAAAAGATTCAATATTGATTCGTACTCTAATCAAGCAAGTGGAGCGCTCAATCTAAATATTTGTGGTCGACAGTTAAATTGAATAATATAATAGAGATAATAAAGTAGTATAACACAAATATTTGAGAATTGGAAAGAGTATACCGATGGTTCGAAGAACTCAGCGTAGATCTCGGGTTGACAATAGCGAAGAGCACAACAATTAGCAACACAGAAAGAGAGTGACAATAGCAACAAATCAGCAATGGCAACAGCAAAGGCGACGCTGGATGAGGGCGGTGACGGGGGTCGACACAGTGAGGTGGGTCGACGATGGCGTCGACGAAGTGAGGAGAGTCGTCGGGATTTAGGATTTTGGCTGTGGTTGGAATGGGTTCAGTTAAGGGGTTTGGGTTTTAGGGTTTCGACGAAGGAGAGGGGAGTTGACGGAGGCTATGAGGTGGGGCGGATTGGGGGCGAGTCGATGTTATGGCGGACGTGAGAGGGGTTGGGTTTGGTTGGGAATTTAGAGGAAGAAGATAAAGAGAGATTAGGGTTTTGGATTTGGGGGATTAGGGTTTGGGTTAATTTTATTCGAGGGATTTTTTTTTAAATTTGGTGTAGATTTTAGAGTTTATCACAAACCCTAAAATTGTATTAGATTTATCACAAACCCTAATAAGTTGGATCTCAATTGTATCACACAAAGGAAAGAAGAAGTGCAAAACTCAACACGATAATTTTTAATGAAGAATAGCATGACTTCTCATTAATCTCAAGGCCTATAAATGGCTCAAAACAAATCTTGATATAAATCTCAAAATATTATAAAAATCTCAAAAATATTCTAATGCATAAAAGAAAGATTGCATATGACTATAATTGCCAAAAACAAATATGGAACTGAAATAAAATACTAAACCAAACAAAATAGACGATTAATCTCAGGGCCTATAAATAGGCTCAAAACAAATCTTGATACAAATCTCAAAATATTCTAAAAATCTCAAAAATATTCTAATGTATAAAAGAAAGATTACATATGGCTATAATTGTCAAAAACAAATATGGAACTGAAATAAAATACTAAACTAAACAAAATAGATGTCCTCATCAATTATATTCCTCCTGTCTTTCACCTTTGAACAACAAGTAATCATAGGGTGGGAAGGACCAACAATTGTCCCTGTTTCTTTTTCTAGTCATGGTCAACAGTTGGTTGGTATTTCTAAAACACTGACTCATTACATACCTCATCTGCTTAAAAAGGAAAAGATAATCATAAAGACGCCCCTTTGATAATAATTTTTTTTCCCTACGATATCAGCATAATTCTTCTAAAAGGATTTTATTTTAGTTTTCTGTGTAGGAAAGTAGATGTAGGATATGGTTATAATGATGGCATTCATATCGTGCACTGCGATGCATAAAATCTGCATTGATAAGCAACAAAAATATAATTGAAAGTATTGGTCTGTTACAACCTCTGACTAATTTGATTTATTCAATAATAGCATATTTCTCTACAGTATTAAAATAAAAATGAGATAATTTTACATATAGATTTTAGCATATATAACCTTCATTTTAAATGAAGTTATGTATTTCTCCTTATATTTTGTAGTGTTGCCTATATATCCTTGTGGTTTTGTATTATTTTACAGATTTGCTCTTGTTTCAATTGACATATAATTCAAATCAAGTATACAGTGATTTTTGTGAATTAAAACTTGTTTATCTTTTTTTTTACTATTTAGAAAATGTTATTATAAACATATCCATTTTGGTCTCACTTGTGCAAAAATATGTCTACATTGCCCAGTGATAGATTTTTGAATAATTTGAGACATTATTTGGATTTATATGGATTGATTACAAAATATCTACTGAATTTATTGCTCTATGAACTAAAAGAATTGCATTTTAAAATAATGTTCATGATTAGAATTTGTTTAAAGTTATTTTTGGGTAGTTAGTAACCTTGAGAAGTACATTTATGCAAAATAACGTAAAACATTAAAACATTCACGAAAGTATAGAAAAGATGAGGATAAATATGTAATTTCATTAAAACAAAGGGACAACAACAACAACAACAACAACAACAACAACAACAACAACAACAATGCCTTTTTCTCAACTAGTTGGGGTCGGTTACATAAATCCTGGTTTTCCATTATGCTCGGTTTAGCGCAATATCTTTTGTGTCACGCCCCGCTTTCCAAAATACGGAATACGAGTACGTAACGTAGGCCCAGCGAATGATGTAAATACCATTCATAAGCTGTACCAGACTAACTCAACAATATGCAACAACAAACACAACCACGCAGGAAAAATATATTCACATGAATCAAGATAACTTCAATAATAAATGAAATAATCATATAATAATAATATCCAACACAAGAAAATCCAAACGTCTGGGAAAAACAAACTCCGGGAACATAAGCCCAAGACAAAGTACAAGTCATAACAATGTTCAAAACAATAAACTAGCAAAAAAGTAAATTAAGCAGCCAAAATCAGCTCCATCTTTAGAATCGTTGCTAACAAATTCCTTCTGGTATAGCTTTTTCAGTACATGTAAATACTTGATCTAAAAAGAAAGTAAAAAGTGTCCTTAGAGCAAGTCGTGGATAGCAAGTAGAGGAAAACAAAGGATAAAGGAAACATTATATTAAAGGAAAGAGACATGATCAAAGTCAAATAGCAAAGCAAAGAGTAGGCAATAGTATCAAAGGTCTATGTTTAATCAGTTATATACAAGATCAAGCATGAGATGATAAATGCAGGTTATTAATCATTTTATTAGCCTATCTAGTGCACGTACTACTGCATCCCATACTAGAGGTTCGGCGCAAGCACACAATGTATGCTTTAGACTGATGGTGAATTCATGGTTCGTGTACTCGGCCCAGTAATCAGTGTTTAATGTTCAGTGTCAGTGTTTATCAGGCAGGGTTTTATGGCCATATAGTACAGGTCAGTACAGTAGGACCCGACCGAGTACAGTTTTCAATTGTTCACTACCAAGTCATCCCTTAATATCCCGGCTTGGTATTATTTTATTTCATCCTATGTGAGCATGCGAGAAGGTATCAATGTTGTATGATACTAAGTGTGACTAATTCTATACATTATAGACAAAATATAAAGCAAACAAGTCAATTACATATAATTTACATAATCAGGACAAGATGACCTTGCTGTACTAAAACATGGATTATTGCTACAACAGAAAGCAAATATGGATCCGTCGAAAGTTCTAGAAACTAGACTTCCACCCGGTTCCAGTAAATATATATAAGGCACATAAAAGATACAGCAGCTAGGGCGAAAACTCTATTCAATTCAGTTTTTATGTTCAAGCAGCATGATGTAATCTGTGTTCACCTATTTGTTTCAGGTCAGAAAACTCATCAAATAAATCTATAAAAATTCTGGGTGATTCCTACACATGTCTAGGTTCTGCCTAATTTATTTCAGTTTTTTATTTTACTGTTAACATGGTCAAATAATTTATAGAATAGAAAGATACGCATGCATTTATGGATTTGAAAGTTCTGACATAGCTGCACTAAAATGATGATATCTAACAGATTACACATCGGAATTCAAATCCACAAAAAGGACAGTAAATTAGACATCTGAGGCTAAATTTCATGTTCAGAAAGTTATTTCAAAATACGACAGCAACATGGTTGAAAATCTGATTCAAAATGGAACACACAGCAGTTCAGAATATATTTTAACATGAATGGGCAACGATTAAATTATACAATCATATTTTTCATGCAAATTAATGATCGAAGTGTCAATAGATGTTTAACATGCAAAATTTCGATTCTTAGAGACAAATTCACAGGCATGGTAATCAATCAAATTCAGTCTAACAGGTTCAGTACAATAAACAAGTCTATAGCATGGATTAGTTATTTTCATGTAATTGTGTATATGCAAGATACAATATGGACTAGGTTTTAGATCAAAGAGAGCGGCACGATGTTAAGAATATCTCGGGTTAGCTCGTGTAAACCCTCGATAGGCTTAACGGAATTGTCAAATTCAGCATGATAATAAAAGGACGGGATCTACTTGCAGAGATCAAATGAAATCTTGAACAAAATAAAATACTAGTTCAAGAAGAGACTTGCTTGTTAATTAGTAGATTCGAACAATATAGGATAACGGGATTAGAATCACGGGCGGCGATCCACAAGAACACGGCAAGACACGTGCAAAACTCCAACGACAACTCGAAGACTGAACAGCAACACACGCACACACAGTGGGTCCAACAGCGGATCGGGGCGAAACAGCACACAGCAACTCCGGATCCGCTACGCCCAGAACAGCGAACACCGAAGCGGACCAATCACACTCCGTTTCCTTCTTCCCTTCGAGAGAGAGAGCGCGGGAGACTTCGGCGACGCTCGGGACGAAGGCGACAACACCACGCAAGGCGGTGGCACAGACGACGGTGGCACTGCGGTCGGGAAGCGACGACAACGAGACTGCTTTCGCTCGAAAACAAGGGAAGACGCCAACGGGGGAATGAATGGGCTTGGACGGCGACGACGATGCCAGGGGATCTGCGGTGGATGAAGGGGGTGCACGGAGAGGGATCACGGTGGCAATGGCGAGGACGGGGGTTCGACGATGGAGCAAAGGTGGTTCGGTGAGATGGGTTTGGGCGGTGGATGATGAAGACGGGGAAGATGATTGGAGGGCGATGAGGGGACGATGAAGAGGACGATGGTGGATGAGGAAGGTGGTCGGAGGTGACGAGGTGGTCGGCAACAGGAGATGGGTCTCAGTTTTGGTTGGGTGAAAACGAAACAGAGAGGAAGATGAGGGTCGGGGAGAGAGAACGGCGGAGGAGAGAGAGGGGTAATATAAAATTAGGGTTTAATGATGGTATTTATAGGAGATTAGAAACAGGGATTTTCTGGGTTGTGGTTTAATGGGTTTTGGGTATCGGTTTTGGCTCCAAAAAGAGACGAACAAGCATAAAACAATGAGATGAACATAAAGCGGAACAAATCAAACTCAAAATAGGAAGAGCGAAATTTTGCGGTGAACTAAAAATAGCAAAATCTCAACCAAAAGAGCACAGAACAATCAAGAGAAAAAAAAAGAGCCCAAGGAAAACAAGATATAATATAATAAAAGAATTCGGATACAATAATCAAGAAAAGAAATAAAATACAATAAAATCCAAAATAGGGGTTACAATCTGTAAGGCCACAAGCTATTATATCTTTTCTCAGTTTTCACCCAAGTAAGTTTAGGTCTTCCCCTACCCCTTACTCTACTTTCAATACTTATCAAATTACTCTTTCTAACGGGGCACTACTAGGTCTACGTCCAAACCACCCGAGGCGATTATCTCCTAATTTATCTTGGATATGAGCTGTATTTATCATGTCTCGTATATGCTCATTTCTAATTCTATCATTCTTAGTTTTACGCACATCCATCTTAGCATCCTCATCTTCGCTACACTCATTTTTTGGACATGTTTCTTTGTTGCCCAACACTCTGTCCCCATACATCATTGTTGGTTTAACAACTGTCCTATAAAATTTTTTCTTCAACTTCTAAAGTATACGTTTGTTACACAAAACACCACTAGTTCTTCTTCACTTAAGCCACCCTGCTTGGAAACTATGTATAACATCTTCACAAATCTTCCCATCTCTTTGTATGATCAAGTCTAAATATCGAAAACGACCTCTCTTAGGTGTCTTTTGACCATCAAGCTTCACTAGTTCCTCATTTGTGTTCCAAATATCACTAAAATTACACTCCATATACTATGTTTTACTTCTACTTATTCTAAAGCCTATAGCTTCCAAAGTTTCTCTCCACAATTCTAATTTACCATTGATTCATGTGCTAGTCTCATCCACTAAGGAAGCATCATCAGCAAAAAGCATACACTAAGGCACCTTATCTTGTATTTCTTGCGTCCATTCATCCATAACCAAAGCAAAGATGTGGGGGCTTAAAGCCGAACATTGGTGTAAACCTACTGTAATTGGGAATTCACTATTCTCTTTTGTGGTTGTTTTAGTTGGTCATTGCCCCTTCATACATATCCTTAATCATCTCAATATACTGAGAAACACGGGGATATATATGCCAAAATCCTTTTTATATGATGTGATAAAAATGATAAAGATGATGTAGGCCGCTGCGTTGGTTTTCACAGTACTTATAAACTGATACTAATTGTTGAAGAAAATATCCAAGTGAACCAGAGTAATTTACTCCAAGTGATCTAGATTTTAAAAACTTATTGAGAAGTGTCCATATCTAGAAACCCCAAAGCTGATATGTATTATGCGGAAATGCTATATGCATGTTAATTTACGAGTGGACATCGAGATTAAGTCACATTTTGCATCACTTCCGAGGCTCCCACATTGATCTTGACATCTTGTCTTTTTGTTATCCTCCTTTCCCTATCAAGAAAACTGTATATTTTGTACTCAAGTTAGTTCCTTTTCATCCTTTGTCATCTTCTTGTCTATTCCATCATGTCCTTGTGTTGCTGCTGATTTTGGTGTGGGAGCAAACAGATGAATTTGTGGATTCTTTTGGAAACAAAACGGCAAACTTGTTGACTTTTGTTCACTTGCATCACATACACAAGTGCTCTCTGAATCGTGCAATAAGGTCACCCATAACACGGCTCTCCCACTGGAGTTACCTTAGCCCCGGGCCATGCTATTCCATGATATTGGAAAAATGGCAGTGTAACTACTTATTATAATCGTCATCGAAAGCAGGGCATTTGACTTTTTCTCACTGCTGTCGTTAACATGCAAAAAAGTTCGATACGCCGGGATGGATCCCAACGATGAACCCTCCGATGCTCAAGTCAGTAATCAGGAAGATTATGAAAGAGTGATTTGTGGAAAAATATTGATTACCTTTTTTGTGGTGGGGGGAGATGGGTATTTATAGTCGCCTTTAGAGACAATTTAGAGAATAATTTATCCCTATATCCCGGTATTTTTGGATAAGATTTAGAGTTTAAATTATTTCATGATAAGAGATTTGGTTTAAACCATCTCTTAGAGATAACCATGAATTTGAATTACTCTTTAAATGACCTGAACTGGTTTGTAATGGGTTATCACCCTGACCCAGTAAGGCAGACCCATTTTTGGGTTATTGGACTTGGAAAAGACCCAATTCCAAATTCGGACCCCTCTGTAGGTGAAATTATCGTTTTACCTTGAGAGCTTTAAGATTCATGCCCGATTTGGTTCTATTTTGAGCCATATCACCTTGCATATGTAACCCTATCTAATCTATGACTAAATTCTTGTTCAGCAATTGTATATCTCTTATAAAATGAAACTTGACCTAAGAGGCACCCAAATCCTAAACTGATACAGTTTACCTTCCAATTTGACATTTCACCCCCAAAATTATAAATTTTTGCTCTCCCCATTGCAATTCTCTATCCAGGCAGTCATACAAAAGTATCATTAGCAGACAATGCCTAAACTCGACGAAATAAGAAGCTAGATTTGATCCGTTGACTCCAGAAGTGCTAGTTCATCCATCAGACACAGTCTTGTCCTGCTTCAAGTTCATTACATTTTATGTTTTTTGGTGAAAATTTAATGATATTTTTTTGTGCAACTAACACAGAGAGTCCTGTGCTGCTTCAAGTTCATTACATTTTCTGTTTTTTGGTCAAATTCTAATGATATCTTTTTTGCAGGTGATATTGGACGTCGTTTACAACCATACAAATGAAGCTGATGATGCCCATCCTTACACTACTTCTTTTCGTGGTATTGACAATAAGGTAATATTATTTGTTATCATCATTGGATAATTCACCTCAGGTGGTTTGGACATATCACACGTAGACCTAGTAGTGCTCCTGTTAGAAAGAGTGATTTGATAAGTATTGAGAGGGTAGAGTTAGGGGTATGAGAAGACCTAAACTTACTTGGATGGAAACGGTGAGAAAAGATATGATAGCTTGTGTCATTACAGAATATATTGCGCTAAACCGAGTAGAATGGAAAACCAGGATTCATGTAGCCGACCCCAACTAGTTGGGAAAGAGGCTTTGTTGTTGTTGTTATCATCATTGGATAATCATTTAATGAAGCATACCGCTTTCAAAATATTTACTTATGAACTGTTCTCAACCTTCAGTTCTTCAACATTGGTTCCAAGTTTGATTACACAACATATGATTTTACTGTTAATTAGCTCAATATGACAAGAAGAATCTTGGTCTCTTTCAAGACATCACTTTAATATACTACCTCACTCAATAGATTCTTTATTCCTTTGCTTTACAATCTTTTTGGATATTATGTCTTAACTCTTCTTTTCATGTTGTATCTTAAGTTTGGTAGAGTAGGTGACAATCTGAGAATTAAAATTGATTCATGAAATAACCAAGTATTTATGTCACTTTTGTCTACTGTCATGCTGCGGGGACTTGTGGGTCTAAATTTCTTCTCTTGTTGCACTTCCATTTTATTTCTTACCATTCTTAAGGAAAGGTTCATTTCTTTCCATTGTGTTTTAGCTGTTGGTCAGTATTGATTGTGATTTGGTAGGGAACACCCCATATCACGTGCAAAATGGGCAAAGAGTGAGAATAGGCCTGACATCATACCAGCTTACGACAAATGTGATTTGGTGTTGATGCCCAATTTACAGAATGCTACCAGCACGTTTGTGGAATTTTACTACGAGTAATGTTCCGTTGTGCACTAGGCCTCCGTGTGCACTCGTGTGCACTCGGCCTTCCCGCCTTCGTACCGACGATCTCAACCGTTCACATTGGTCTACACATCTAAATTAGTCTAAATATGTAAAATCAAATCATTTGAAATTCATTTGCCCATCCATTGAAGTGTTACAAAATTGTATGGCTGAAAATCGTTGTTTTTTATAGTCACATGATGGATGGGCAAATGAATTTCAAATGATTTGATTTTACATATTTAGACTAATTTAGATGTGTACATCAATGTGAATGGTTCGGATCGTCGATACGAAGGCGGGAAGGCCGAGTGCACATGGAGGCCTGGTGCACAACAGAACATTTCTCATTTTACTATTACAGCCTGCTAAGCCCATGCTTGAGCTTCTGGGTTCTCTTAAGGTTCTTTTTTGGGCTGGTGCATATGTGCCTCTGTTGTGCCGTACCATATCAGATTGTAAAAGAAATTCTAGGATCAGACTTTGGCCCAAAATTGATGAACTAACAGTTTTCATGGTTGTCTTGCATGTGTAAGACCATTGAAAGACTGATCAGTATTAAATGTTGATGATGATTGTGAATTTGTGTACACTCCGAAGCTCAACCACATAATTATTGGCCCATAAAACATGTCTTGGGCCATTATTAGGTGTCCATGGTATTGTCTATGAAATTATGGAGATATGCACATCATAGTGCCAAAGTACTGGTCTTCCTTGGCATCTAACAAAATGAGCTCACTTATTTATATTGGCTACTTAAAACTGCATATACTGTGTCCTAAATCCTATTCATAATTCTAGGTACATATTCTACAATTGTAATAGTAAATGACAGAAACAGGAGTCCTTAAACTTAAACTTCACAATCATAATTTCTAATTTTGTTATCCATTTGTATGTTTATTTGACATGTACATTTATATTACTGTTTATATTTTGTAATCACGAGTATGGTACAATACGAAATAGTAATGCCAACTGTTGCTGGGTTTGTCTATAGTTTCATACCCACCTTGTGCTCTGCATTTTGTGGCCTATGTGGTTCATGTATTAACAGTAGTTGTCATTATTCATACCCACCTAAGTGAAAGATTTGCATATATAGTGAGTGGTGAAGGACATCGTAGAATGTGTTCTCTTTATATAGCTCAGATCCTGTTCTGTGGATATGCATGCACTACATGAGTTATTGCATACGTACTTAATAATTGCTATCCATTCCTTTCACATGTTCATAAAAAGTCCTCACAGACAACTGATGGATGTTACTAAATTCTACTTCTTGGCAACCTTCATCTGTAAGTTCAAATTTTTTTCCTGCCTGTTACATTTGGTTGCTCATTAAACAGGTTTATTACATGATGGATCTTGACAACAATGCTCAGTTGCTAAACTTTTCAGGCTGTGGTAAGTTGAAACCGCTCTTTTAACTTTATTTCTGAACTTATTTGACCTGTATATATGTTGCCAAAATAACTACCTTCTTTTTTCGTAATTATTTAATGAAGATTTGCATACTATGTTCCCTCATTTCGAGATTGTCTGCTGTTTGTGGTAACTGATATCCTGTGTTGCACGGACACCAATATTTGGTAGCCGTATCATATTGGCACCGACACCCAAATCCGACACGACACTTGATGTTTTAGGGTAATTTTTAAAATCTTCTGTGTCGGAGTGTCGTGTTGCACAGTGTTTATGTCTCCGTGTTCATAACTGTGTAATGTAGCTGATATCTTGCTGGCTACAGGTTGATATTTGTGATCAAGAAAATGGAAATTTTCAACAAAATAAATCAATACTGTGGCAAAGTGTACCACTATCATGTAGAAGGAACTATTTCTCACATATAGAAGTAGAGTGTGGAAGAACCCTTATTGTCTTTGTGCAACAATTTGGAAATCCATTAAAAAAATGATATAAAAAATTCAAACAATGAGCATATTACGTAGAAATGTAGGAATGTGATTTCAGTTGATTCTTTCCAGTCTTTTGCCTGAAAGGTTAATCTAATCTCTTTAGCAAATTTATCATCTTCCTGTTCAATGTTCGGAGTTTTTCCAGATAGCAAGGACTTCAGCTTGTTAGAATCTAAGTGCAATTCCCTCAACCATTGTTACAACTTCGAAGTTTTAGTCTGGTGGGAGGGTGTTTCACATGGTAGCACAACAGCCCAACCCAGGTTCAAGTCCCGCTGGGTGCTTTTTATTTACTTCTTTCTAACGGAATTTTAAAAAGTTTGTTATATCGCTGCGCCCAACCAGGTCTCAACCCACAATTTGTTGGGCATTTGTCTTATTTGTTTGGGCGCTCGACTTGTGGGGGTGAATATGAGTGCAATTCCCTTGACCCTTCCTCCAACTTTGAGGTTTTAGTCTAGCGGCAGGGCTGCCTTTCACACAGTTAAATTACTGATAAGATAGTTTCCTTCTGATCAACCACCCTTTTGGGCTTTACATCAATATCTTCCGTGGAGTCTTCACAATACGAAGTTACACTTCATAACCGGTCCTTTCTAGATAAAATAGAGCCTGACAAGGACGTCAAAATTTCCATGTAGACATTATTTCTCTTATAGTTTCTTATTAAGATATCAATAAATTGTCAACTATAAAATATAAAAAATTACTTTTATTTCAATCGAAATTACATAATACAAGCCTCATTCAGTTTACACATTATATTCCCAACTGGCAGTGGAAAAGTTCTTTCTATACTCAGGCTGCACTTTTTTTTTTGCTTTTCTGTTTCTAAAGTTGCATATGATTCTTATATACCTCCATCTCTTTCATATTCCGATTTCTGTGCAGATGAACATCTTCCATTAAGTTTGAAATTTCTATTTCAAAGATTTCAATTTTTAGTCTTCGCTGTTGTTATTTGTTTTTCTTTTTTATTTCCGGGGGCGCAGGGAACACATTGAACTGCAACCATCCTGTTGTCATGGAACTTATACTGGATAGCTTGAGACATTGGTATGATCTGTTGTTGATAAGTTCCCTCGATCTTTTGATAAATTATCTAATTTATCATGAATATTTGACTACAAAAATGGTAATGTAATTTTTTTTGTAGTGTTATAGTAAATATTTGGCTTACAATCTTTGAATTTAATCCTGTTATCATCCAATATTGGAACTGTCTTTCTGTGTATTCTCTTGGCTTTCCTTTAATAAGGTCCCAGCGAAGAAGATTTTTTTTAAAAATCAAGTGATGATTGTAGTTTCTCTTGCAAATTTATCATCTTTGTCTATCCCGCTGGCTATTACTGTAGGGAATTAGTGGAGGGTTTCTTCTTGATTATCCTTTTTCTTTAGAATAAGATCGGCTATGGAGCACATGGATTCTTGAAGAAGATTTACTTGCTTTCTGTCTGTTTGTCAGTGGGCAAATTTGTAAATTAGGAACTTCAGATTTCACTATCATGGTTTCCTAAATTAGAGAACAAATATTATGGTTTTCTTTTTAAAAAAAACTTCAAACTTGTACCACTAATATTATTGTTTTACTCTGTACTTTTTGAAAGTATAGTTGTATTAGCTTCCAGCAGTATTATTGTCTTTTGTATTCTTGAAGATATGAAAGTTTTAATTGTAATCAGAACTAATATTGTCATTTTAATTTGTGCTCTGGGTAACACAGTACTCCCTGATATGTATCAGTATCACGTAACATTATTTTTACGTTACGTAAATTTGTTAGTCTTATCTGTATTAGTTTTTCCAAGTGGTTAATGTATTTAATTATATTATGTCATATCTGATTGCTTATCTGTGGTTGTATAAGGGTGCTGGAATACCATGTTGATGGCTTTCGCTTTGATCTTGCAAGTGTTCTCTGTCGGGGAACAGATGGAACTCCTCTCAATGCACCTCCACTTATTAAGGTGTTTCTTTTGTTAATTTTGAGCTAATTGGTTAACTGCGTAGGGTCATTTTGTATTGTGTTCCGTATTGCAGAGTCTTAATTTTCCTGGATGGTTCTATTGCATATTTGCATTCAATCTTCAAATCGTTTTTTTCTTTTTTGTATTTTTTTCGCATTATATCTCAGATTTGATGTGTACATTTTATTTGACAAATATTTTTAAGTTTATTCTTCATACTGTTTTAGAAAATAAGTAAAATCCACTGTCACACTTATTGTTTCTGTGTTCTTCCACCCCCCCTCCAAACCACCTTCCGGATCTCAACACCTTTATTCCTCAACTCATCAACATCTCTTCAAAATCTCGTCAATTCGTTATAGAGTTCGGTTGGATTATCATTCCTTTATTTAGAAATGCAGGTAATTAATAATTTTATGTATTAATTTTCTGTCTTCCTCTCTATACTCACAGCTGAAATGAGTATCCCGAATTCCCCGACTCATCCTACCCCCTCCATACAACGTATAGCTCATGGTAGCGTACCACGATCCCGTACCCATACCACGAACCAAAACATACTACAAAGCTGGTAACATAGGTCGCACTCTTCATTTGCTTGTAGATGCATCTGGTATGAGTACATATTTAATTACTTTTATCTAATTGGCTAGCAAGAGTATTTCCAGCATTTCTAGGTAAATGAAGGGATTAATAGAGTTATTCCTTCTTATTGTCTGTGTTTCCAAGTTTTTTGTGTTTGTAAAATTTGCAACATGTTTAGAGATGAAATTAGATGTTGGTATCCGGTACTCGTTGTGTTTTAGCCATTTAGAGGTATAGAGACGATCAACTTCTAGAAAAACCTTTGTTCACCTATAGGTAGAGTAAAATTTTTTATTTGTTTTTTTATACACTGTTGGTATGGTTTATAAATTTATCACTTAGCTAACGCCTTTCAGTATTTTTAAGATGTATAATCATAGTGTGTAGATCGGCTTATGTTTATGCAATTCTGTCTCTATTGCTCTGGCAATTTTTTTGTGTCATGCTAAGCTCTCTTATATTCAAATTACATTATTATCTTATTCTACATCTTAAATGTTATTCATTTTTTGGTTGTTCATTTTTCATTCATTGTCAGGAGATTTGTATCTTTAGAATAATACTTCGTCATTTTTATTCTGTATGCTTAGTTTGGGAGAGCTTTCTTGACTGTGAGATGCTAAGGAACCTAACATTGATTTGTGATTCGTTGTTCAGGAAATTGCTAAAGATGATGTATTATCGAGGTGTAAACTAATTTCAGAGCCTTGGGATTGCGGAGGTCTTTATCTGGTTGGACAATTTCCTAATTGGGATAGGTAAACCATTTTCTCTACACAGTTATGTATTACCGGAACTAGTATCACCGTGTTATTTTCTATCCTTGAGCTTAACTAATTTTTAATGAATTTCATTCCATTCTGCATGAAATGCTTCCACTGTTTTTTTCATGAAGTGACACATTTAAATGAGCATCTTTTTTTTTCCTTTCAACTTTTGATTAATTTGGATATTAGAATCAATAATTTTTCCCCTGATTTTTCCAAAGAATTTAATTTGAAATTACTTTCAATGTGGAATCCAATTTTTTGAAATAATCATACATCTGAGTAGTAATCAGAATTACCATGCATGGAATTTACTTTAGAAACAAAATGTTTGAACTTAGGCATATGGGAAGTATATATGGAGAGCTAGTGTCAAATTTGGAACATGAATTGTAAGTTAATGATATGGGATAAATAAAGCAGCATCACCCAGGGCCTGCCCTCTGATCTCCTCTGGATCCTCCCCCCTGTGATCATCAAGCCAACTACAGTCCAACGGGCCTCAGCCAGCTCAGGCCCATGGGCAAACGGGTCCAACCCGGCCCGTTAGGGCTCCAGACCCGTTTACCCCTGCCTATAAATACCAGGTCCCCTCCCCCACTGGCAAGGTAATCAATCTCTCCCCACCTGAACCCTAGTTGTTCAGTCTCTTTTCCAGTGACTGACTAGATCGTCGGAGGGCCTGTCGCCGGGACTTCTCCCGGTATTTCCAGGTCGTGTGCAGGTACAGAAGACCCAGCCGAGCCGAGCTTCTGGATCCGAGCCGAGCACCTGTCCTCACTTCCGAGCACCTATGCGCTCCTACTTCCGAGCCGCTCCCGCTACCCGGGGTCGGACCTACAACAATACCGCATAAGGACTTGCACTATACAAATTACAAAAACTCACACCTGTTGTCCCCCACACCCCAAAAACAAACCGCATCAGGTTGGCACCATTTGTGGAAACCTTTTTCTCAGTTCTATCGTCCTTCCGAGCCCAGCTAGAGTCGTCAACTTGGGTCTGAGCTCCTCCATGGCTCCTAAAGCCAGAAGGGCCATCACATCGGCACGACATCCGGACCCCCCACGTCAAAGCCGCGCGAATGACTAAGGTTCCAACCAACCTCGGGTCAACGACGCGGCCCAACCATCAATCGCGTCGGATTTGCGCCGCGTCATCTCTGATAGACAGGCCAGTCGGACTAGGGGAGGGGCCGCTTTCAACTCGGTGTCGAACCATCGCCAACAGCCTTCCTAGGCGTACAATCCCCCGCAAAATCCGGTGGGGCAAGCCCCCGTCACAAGGATCGAATTTCAGAACTTCCGGGACGAGATTCTCCAAGCCATCCGAGGCGGTCTGACTACCGAGGTCTACCACAGTTCCGACCACCGGTCAGGAATAGGAGCCGGCGAGTCCCGCGGATCGGCTCGTCCTCAGGAAACGGCAGACCCTGTCCTTCTTCGTTTGGAGGAAATGGAGAACCGCCTCGCTCATCTCGGCGAGGGCGGACCAATGCAGGGTCACGGTCATCGTCCGACCGGACCCCCTTTTCCCCCCAAAATTCTTGAAGCCGAGATTCCTCGGAACTTCAGACCTCCTCAATTCGAGACCTACAATGGCGAGGGTGATCTTGCTGATCACATGGAGGGATTTAAGACCCTCATGATGATTCACAGCGCTGTGGATCCCCTCCTCTGCTGTGCCTTTCCTGCTACCCTCCGTGGTCCGGCTCGGGAGTGGTTCTCCAAACTTGCCCCTGGCTCGGTCATCTCTTTCGAGCAGCTGGAGGCGGGTTTCCTTGCCCACTTCCTAACCAGCAGGAAGGTCGAGAAGACGAGCTCTTCCCTTCTGGACCTCAAACAGAAGGACGGGGAATCCCTCCGGGAGTTCGTTCGGAGGTTCACCTCTGAGGCGAGGTCAGTTTTCTCCCTTGATGTAGGGGTCGCCTCCGCAGCCTTCCGACACAACGTCCGTCACGGCCAGCTCAAGGCTTCTTTAGCGAAGAAACCACCCATAGACTTCCTCGACCTACTCAACAGGTCGAGAAGTATATCCGGGCTGAGGAGGTCCTCAATTCCGAGGGCGCAAAGGAAGCCACTGCTAAGGGGAAGCGCAAGGCCGATGATGCTGAGCCCTTCAAAAGGCCCGGGAAAGAAGCAACTGGTCCCAAAAGGGTCCCCCCGGTCCCTCGATTCGAAAGGTATACGCCCCTGACTGAGAACGTCTCGGCAATTTTAATGGAGATCGAGGACAAGGGGGTCGTTCGGTTCCCTCCCCGACCAACTAACAACGGCAAGAAGCGAGACCAGAGTTTCTATTGGCTTCCACTGAGACACCGGGCATGATACAGATCATTGCCGAGCCCTTAAGGACGAGATCGAAGACCTCATACAACGAGGGTACCTGATGGAGTTCACCCGGGCCAATCCCAAAGACCGAAGAGAGCTGAGGAGCCCGAGGCCTTCGCCTCCCCCTCGGACGACCGGTCGACGATCTGACCGAGACCCGAAACTCGAGGAAACCAGTGGACAGGCCATCTTGCACTGCGTTCAAAGCGGGCCCATGAGGGGGGAATCTAAGACTTCTTGCAAAGCCTTTATTCGGGAGGTCAACTCTGTTCTAGACCACCCCTCCCCTCAATTCAGCAGCGGGCGGTCTCCTTCTCAGGAGAAGACCTCGAAGGTGTCCTGCTTCCACACTGCGACGCCCTCGTCATCAGCCTTGTCATGGCCAATTTTCAGGTCCGCTGAATCCTGGTAGACAACGGCAGCTCGGTTAACATTCTTTTCTTAGAAGCATTTGAGAACCTCAAACTTCCCCGAGAAAAGCTGAAGCCGGTCGGTTACACCCTACACGGCTTTTCTGGTGTCCCAGTGCAAATCGAGGGGATTGTGACACTAGACGTAACCGCAGGAACGACCCCCGTCCTCTGAATCGAGTCGATGGATTTTATGGTGGTCAACGTCAAGGCAGCCTACAATGCCATCCTCGGCCGACCCGGGCTTTGTTCGCTCCAGGTCGTCCCCGCAGCCTACCATCTGAAACTGAAGTTCCCAACTGACGTCGGGGTCGGGGTTGTCCGGGCAACCAGGAGTCGGCACGCTCATGCTACATGACCGTAGTCGAGGGCAGTGTATTTTCCCTCGATGCCGTTGAGCTCCCGCCTGAAGAGAGCCAGCCCGAGTCAGAACTCGTGGACGAATTGGAGGAAGTCTCCTTTGAAGCAGAAGACAAGTCCAAATGGTTCTATGTGAGCCGAACCCTTTCCTCTGACCTGAAGCCAGATCTGATCGACTGCGTTCGTCGTAATATCGTCCTCTTCGCCTAGACACCGTACAACATGCCCGGGATTTTCGAAGACTTAATCATGCACCAGCTAAGCATCCCCCCCGGCTCCCAAACAGTCCAGCAGAAGCGCCGCAAGTTCGCCCCAGAAAGGCGGTGAGAGCGGAGGTGGATAAGTTGTTATCTGCCCAGTTCATTCAAGAAGTCAGCTATCCCGAGTGGCTGACTAATGTCGTAATGGTGAAAAAGGCTAGCGGAACCTGGAGGATCTGTATTGACTTTACCGACCTCAACAAGGCGTGCCCCAAGGATTCTTTTTCCGTCCCCAGCATCGACGCTCTGATCGACGCGACGTCGGGTCACGAGCTCCTGACCTTCATGATGCCTTCTCGGGCTATAATCAGATCTGGATATTTCCTCCGGACATCGCCAAAACGTCCTTCGTCACCGACCAGGGCCTTTACTGCTACCGGGTCATGCCCTTCGACCTCAAGAACGCCGGGGCCATCTACCAGAGGCTCGTCAACCGAGTCTTTAAAAATCAGATCGGTCGGAACATGGAGGTATACGTCGATGATATGCTTGTCAAGAGCTGACGAGGGAAGGATCATGTTACCGACCTCGAGGAAGCCTTCGGTGTCCTCTGGTCTCACAACATGAGGCTGGTCTCACAACATAAGGCTCAATCCTGCCAAGTACGCCTTCGGCGTCTCCTCCGGAAAATTCCTGGGGTTCGTTGTTAGCCAGCGCGGTATAGAAGCTAATCCAGAAAAGATCCAGGCCATCATCGACATGGTCCCTCCCCGAAACGTCAAGGAGGTTCAATGGCTTACGGGTAAACTGGAAGCCATCAGCCACTTCCTCTCCAAATCAGGGGAGAAGTCCCTCTTGTTCTTGAAGGCCCTGCGGGGGACAAGGATTCGAGTGGGGCGAGCCACAACAACAGGCGTTCGACTAGTTGAATTCCTACCTCGCCAATCCCCCACTCCTAAGCAAACCCGAACCCGGCGAATCCCTCTTCCTATACCTCTCGGCCTCGAAATGTGCGCTCAGTGCCGTGCTTGTCCGAGCAGAAGACGGTGTTCAGAAGCCCCTGTACTATGTAAGCAAGGTTCTGCTCTCGGCCGAGACCAGATATGCGAAGATGGAGAAGATGGCGTACGCACTGATAACGGCCGCTCGTAAGTTCTGACCATATTTTCAGGCTCACTCTATGCAGGTCCTCACGGACCAGCCCCTGATGACTGTCCTCCACAAAGTTGAGAGCTCCGGTCGCCTGGTCAAGTGGTCGATTGAGCTAAGCCAATACGTCATCAGCTACCAGCCCAGGACGGCAATCAAGTGACAGGCTCTCGCTGAATTTATCACGGAGTGCACTATTTCTGTATCATCTGACACCCCGGAAACCGACCCAATGTGGGAGGTTTACGTCGATGGTTCGTCTTGCGAAGGAGGGAGCGGAGCAGGCATCATCCTAAAGGGCCCCGACAATTTCGTCCTCCAATATTCTCTCCGGCTAAATTTTCCAGTCTCAAACAACGAAGCAGAGTACGAAGCTATGATCGCGGGGCTCACCCTCGCACACAAGGCCGGATCCAGACACATCAAGGCCTTCAGCGACTCCCAGCTCGTGGTCAACCAGATCACCGGGGAGTACGAAGCTCGTGATACTCGGATGGTACAATAGTTGGCAGTGGTCCGTAATCTCTTGTCATCTTTTGAATCCCACCCGGTAGAACGAATCCCTAGGGAACAAAATGCCCAGGCAGATTCATTGTCGAAGCTCGCCTCGTCATCCTTCGAGGGGATCGACCGCACCGTTCTGATCGAGGTCCTCCTCAAGCCCAGCATCGACCTCCCTGAAGCTTCCTGCCTCAATGCCGATCTCCAGCCCGACGACTGGATGACACCCATTCGGAAGTTTCTTTTCGAGGGCGAACTCCCTCAAGATTGACTCGAGGCAAGAAGAATCAGAGTCCGATCCGAGAGATTCACCCTAATCAACGGAACGCTCTTCAAGCGCTCCTACACAATGGCTGATGGCAGACCCTACCTCCACTGCCTGGCACCTGACGAAGCCAAGTACTTCCTGAAGGAACCGCACGAAGGGATCGGCAGATGCCACATGGGGAGCAGGTCGCTCGCCCGAAAGGCCTTGAATCTTGGGTACTATTGGCCAACCATGTTGCAAGACGCGCAAGACCTCGTCAAAAGGTGCGGCCCTTGCCAAAGATTTTCATCAGTAAAGAGACTCCCGCAAGCCAACCTCCGATCTCTGGCCAGTCCGACCCCCTTTGCTATGTGGGGAATGGACCTTGTCGGCCCCTTTCCTCAAGCAACGGGCAAAGAAAATTCCTGGTGGTGGCCATCGACTACTTCACCAAGTGGATCGAGATAGAACCCCTGGCCTCAATTACAGAGCATCAAACTCAGCAATTCTTCTGGAAGCACATCATATGTTGGTTCGGGATCCCACAGGTGCTCATCACCGACAACGGGACCCAGTTCGTCGGCAAGAATTTCTGGAGGTTCTGCGAAGACATCGACATCCAGTAATGCTTCTCAGCCATATGCCACCCTCAATCAAACGGCCAAGCCGAAAATGCGAACCGCCAAATCCTTGATGGCCTTAAAAAGCGATTGGACAATTCGCCCAAGGAGTTTTGGGTTGACGAACTTCCGAGCGTTCTCTGGGCACACCGGACGACGAAGAGGATACCCACGGGCGAGTCGCCTTTCAACCTAACCTACGACACCGAGGCGGTTATCCCCTTGGAGATCGGCCTCCCTTCGCCCAGAATTATGGCCTTCGACGAAGAAAGCAACTTGGCAGGTCTCAGGACCAACTTGGACCTAGTCGACGAAGTCAGGAAAAAATCTACCATCAGAAGGAGCATATACCAGCAACGGGTCGAGAAATTCTACAACAAGAAGGTCCGCCCCGCTAACATCCAACAGGTTCACCTCGTCCTCAGGAAACTGGTAGTCTCAGACCCCATCAAGAAGAGGAAGTTGGCCCCTAATTGGGATGATCCGTATAGGGTCGCCGAAGTAGTGCACCCCAGCACCTACCGACTCACCGACATGGGAGGCAACCCGATCAAGAGACCTTGGAACGCGGAGCACCTTATCAAGTACCTCGAAAGCGAGGACTAAAGTTATGTAACCGATCCCTTGTAATCGGCTTTATACGCCACCGCTTTTTGTATAAGAATATTTGTTCTCTTTCCAAAGTTTTTTAGCACAGATTCTGTGTAAACCCCTTATGTAACCACACCAAGCCTCGACACCAAACGGTGAACTCGAGCACACGGGTAGCTTTCTCAAGCTAAGGCAATGGAGCTCAGCGCTCTCCGTCGACCCCCAAGCCTCGACACTAAACGGTGAACTCGAGCACACTGGTAGCTTTATCAAGCTAAGGCAATGGAGCTCAGTGCTCTCTGCCGACCCCCAAGTCTCGACATCGTACGGTGAACTCGAGCACACGGATAGCTTTCTCAAGCTAAGGCAATAGAGCTCAGCGCTCTACGCCGACCTCCAAGTCTCGACACTAAACGGTGAATTCGAGCACACGGGTAGCTTTCTCAAGCTAAGGCAATGGAGCTCAGCGCTCTCCGCCAACCCCTAAGCCTCGACACCTTACGGTGAACTCGAGCACATGGGTAGCTTTCTCAATCTAAAGCAATGGAGCTCAGCGCTCTCCGCCGACCCCCAGCCTCGACACCGAACAATGAACTCGAGCACACGGGTAGCTTTCTCAAGCTAAGGCAATGGAGCTCAGTGCTCTCCGCCGACCCCCAAGTCTCGACACCATACGGTGAACTCGAGCACACGGGTAACTTTCTCAATCTAAGGTAATGGAGCTTAGCGTTCTCCGTCGACCCCAAGCCTCGACACCAAACGGTGAACTCGAGCACACAGGTGGCTTTTTCAAGTTAAGGCAATGGAGCTCAGCGCTCTCCGCCGACCCCCAAGCCTCGACACCGAACGGTGAACTCGTGCACACGGGTGGCTTTCTCAAGCCAAGGCAATGGAGCTCAGCGCTCTCCGCCGACCCCCAAGCCTCGACCTCCGAATGGTGAACTCGTGTACACGGGTGGCTTTCTCAAACCAAGGCAATGAGGTTCGGCGCTCTCCGCCGACCCCCAAGCCTCGACCTCCACGGGTGGCTTTCTCAAGCCAAGGCAATGAGGTTTGGTGCTCTCTGCCGACCCCCAAGCCTCGACCTCCGGTCAGGACTTCAGTTAACCTTCCTACCCAAAAATTTCATTAAAGATTTAAGGCGCTCGCCCTCAAGTCCCGAACCATAGGTCAACCCACCTTTCACCCACTGGCAATTCGGGGTAAAACAGCCCTCGGAGCCGTTACCCCAAATTGTCAGAGGGCGGTAAGAGAGCCACCGGCCCGGGACTCTCAGCCAAAAGTTCCGTATTAGGGCGCCCGCCTTCGGCAAGCATCCAAAGTCCTCAGCCCGGGGTCGGCCAACCTTTCACCCGCTGGCAAGTTGGGGTAAACGGTCCTCCGAGCCGTTACCCCAAATTATCAGCGGATGGCAGGGGAGCCACCGACAATGAAAACCCACGGGGATATGAGTTTTTCTTTGATGGTCTTGTGGTGAGGGGGTGGGGGTTATATAGCCCCCGAGAGCGGCTCATTACTCATTAATGCGGTCGGAAGACAAAACGTCGGAAGTCAAAACGTCCCCCCATTAAATGACATGGGAAGGCGAACGTCCAGCATTAATGGCGTGGGAAGATGAAGCACCCCCCCATTAATGGCATTGGAAGGCGGTCCTCTACTACAGAACTCTCAAGACTCTCCCTCTCCATCGCCTTACTGCTCGGGGACGATCGCCGTCTCCGCCAGAGAGGCAAATCCCCGGGGCCGGCCGAACCTGCTCCACCTATCGCTGAGGTTTTTTCACCCCCCAAGTGTCTGACCTTCGGCTCGGCCCCGAAGCCAAACAAACTCCCTAACTCTAACCCTCAACGCATTCTCAACAAGAAGTTCAAAAGGGTCGGAAAGTTTATTCTTTATTATAACGCTCTAGGGGGCCACAATACAGAAAGATTTATTACAACCAAAGTCTCGTCCTAAACTATCCTCAGGCCCCTCTGGGCTCGCACGGGTCAACTCGAACCCCGCCGAGCAACTCAGTTTGCAGCATGCCTTGCCGAGCCCTTGGGATCAGCCAAAGATGACACACCAGCCACAGAACTCTGAGCATCGCCCGGCCTCACGAACTCCAACTGCAGAATTGGGGATGGTTCGCGCCTCGAGGAAGCTCCAATCACCGAGGGGACTGATCTTCCTAACATCGTTTTATAATGTTGAATCTCGATCTCTTTCTCCACAATGACCTCGCGGAGGAACGACTCTGATGTAGGCCTTTGTATCGAGGCACTCGACATGGAAAATCCAAGGCCCGCATCCCCGAGGTTGCGGTCGGCTATCGCCCTCTTCAATTGAGCCGACTCCGCGCTTAGCTCCTTCGACTTATTCTGGAAATAGTGGAAAGTAGCATCGTGATCACAGGCTTCCTTCCGATATCGGTCGAGGGTGGACTCCAATACCTTGATCTTACTCCGAAGCCATGTCACCTCGGACCGCCGAGGATCAACCTGGGCAAGAGTAGCCAACATCTGATGGAAGCAAAATAAAAGGTCATTCCAAGGCCATAAGTCCACGACAGGCAATCTCGAAAAATTACACAAGTCTAGGAGGGTCGGACAAACTCAGATAGTTGACCCAAAAGCGAGACAAAAGTCGAGAGTAAAACACTTGGCCCACCAAAAATTCTTTGTTATAAATTTTCAATACTTTTACAAAATATTGTGGTGGCCAGTCCGCCTTCGGTAAATACAACCAAAAAGACAAAACAAGAAGAAAAGAAAAGAAAAACAACTACGGCTACGGGCCCACCTCTCCCTCGGGTCCGGTGACGACCACGGGGTCGACCACCGGATCAGTACTCGCTCCTCCGCCTTCCCCTTCACCCGGCGCATCGTCCCGGGGGGTCCTCGGCGGCCCCTCGATCTCCATGTCGTAGTCGAGGTGCGACAGGTCCAAGGTCGGATGGAAGTGCTTCACATGGCTCAATGCCTTGTCGTACACTTCATTCTGCGCTTCGATGACCATATCCTGGGTCTTCAAGGTCAGCACCTCCTTCTCCACTTTGAACGCCTGCTTCAGCGCATCATCGGCCATCGAGGCAAGGTCGGCCTTCAGGGCCTGCTCCCGCTTCAACGAAGCATCCAGGGCGGTCTTCAGATCCATCATCTCGCGCTTGTAGCGATTGGTCTAGCTCCGCTCGTACTTCAGCTCCAGCTCATGAATCCGCATCGCCTGGTTGTCGGACATACAAGCCTACAGCTGAGGTCAAAGCACTTAGAGTAAAAATAAAGTTCTAAGAAACCAATACGAGAGGAATGAAACATAAAGCCTCGGAAATTACCTGCACGCTGGCCTGAGCCCACCTCATGTAGGCTGACTCGAAGGTGTCGGCCCCCATACTCTGCCGATCCCGAGGCGTGGCCATCTTGTCCACAAACTCCGTGGAGATGGGACCCTCGGTCAGAGTGTCCCCCTGGCGGATGGCCCAGTCTGGGGCCCAAGGCTGGAGTCCCTCCTCCCCGACCAGAGCCTGGGAATTGGCACGAAGAGGAGGAAGGCCCCCTGTGCAACCTCCGATGCCTTCGAGACCTTGGCGCTCGGCGCGAGGGCGACCTCCCTCGACTGACTCGTCTTCGGCCTCTTTGCCTTCGGCTCGGATGGAGTCTCGGAGGCTGTTCTGGAAGGGGCCGCCGCTTGCTTCCCTTTCTCGGATTGCTCCGCCTTCTGCTTCTTCATGGCAAGCCTCCTCACCTTGATCGCCTTGGGGTCCATCTCCGCAAAAAAGCCTATTAACAAACGATGAGCAAAAAAGAGAAGTACAGAAAGAGAAATGAACAAAAAACATACGGGGCGGGGCGGGGCTCAATCCGGCTTGGATCATGTGACTCTCCGTCACTTTCGGCCAACTTATACTATGGCTGTTACGAAGGCGCTCCACGAAGGCCCATTCCTCGGCTGAAAGATCACCCTTTTTCGGCCCCTTGAAGTTCGACTTATAAAAATTCCACCTCGTCGGTATATCCCACTGCTCCTCACCCCGGACGACGAAGTATTTCCTCTTCCACTCCTTTAACGAGTCTGGGTGGCCATGCGCGACCTTACACCTGGTCCGAGGCGATACGTAGTAGATCCCCTCGAACTTCCCGGACGAGCTGACCCCCAACATGGCTCGGAAGATACTCAGTCTCAGCGGCACCTTCCTGACCGCACACAATAGTATGAAGCTCACCATCTGCTTCCAAGAGTTCAGCCCGAACTGCATCGGATACAGCGAAGACCAGTTTAGGACGTCTCGGATGAGAGGATGGATGGGTAGCCTCAGTCCCGAGGAGAACGCATCGGCAGGGAAGATGCAGTACCACGGCCCCAGAGGATCGGTCAGTCGAAGACCAGCGCTTGGGACCATCAGCTTGTACTCCTTCCCGATGAAGTAACGCGGCCGAGAGGTCCCCCCCTTCAAAATTGAGGGAGTACTGTCCATCTTAATCCTCACCCGGCTCGGCGGCGAAGGCTGTACCCCATAGAGAACCTTATCCCCGACGTCATCTGGGTAATTCCTGATCGATCGAGGCTGTGGTAGGAAGGGGACCTCCACCCGAGGGGCAATTGTCCTATCAGGACTGCTTGGCATGATCCACTTCACCCTCTTCTTCCGAACCTTAAGGGCCTTCTCGGGCGACGGGGGGGAGTCCGTCCCCCCGACCTGACCACCCTCGGCCTCAGCCTCTTCGGCAGGCAGTACTCTCTCGTCCTTCCCTTCCTCTTCGTCCTCCCCTCTTTCGCCCTCCTCATCATCCTCGTCATCGGTACCCTCCTCATCCGAGCCACTACTCTCCACCACAAATGGCTTGCGGGTTCGCAGTGGCTCCACGGCAATCACTTCGTCCTCCGTGTCCCATGAAGTTGAAGATTCCCGAGGATCCGAAGAGGTTGTAGAATCCGATAGGCCCGTGTGGACAACGCTGTCGAATGTAGAGGCGGAGGAGCCGGACTGAGCCCTAGACATGACAAAGAAAACTAACCTGAGTATGACTTGAACGGGGGGTTGCCGGAAAACTCGTCGACGGTGATGAAAAATCCTAGAGAGAGAGACTCTGGGTTCTAGAGAGAGAAAGCAAAAGTGAGAAATAAGAAGGGGAGAAGGGGACGAGTATATATAGAGGATTAAAACTCCTCGATTTTTGCAAATGTCAGTTAACAGTAATTGCCTCGATTCGTGCGAAAACAGTTACTGTGACTCCTCGATTCTCGCGAAGAACGGTTCCTATAACGGCTATTGGAATCTTTGAGCTCGCTCGTCTCGCCGACCCCCTCAAAGCCTCGACGGTCGACCTATATCTCGAGAATGGGGGTAGCTTCAACTGGCCAAGTCCCTTGGCCTCGCTCGTCCAGCCGACCCTCTCAAGCCTCGATGGTCGACCTATATCTCGAGCAAGGGGGTAGCTTCAACTGGCCAAGTCCCTTGGCCTCGCTCGTCCAGCCGACCCCCTCAAAGCCTCGACGGTCGACCTATATCTCGAGCATGGGGGTAGCTTCAACTGGCCAAGTCCCTTGGCCTCGCTCGTCCAGCCGACCTCTTCAAAGCCTCGACGGTCGACCTATATCTCGAGCATGGGGGTAGCTTGAACAGGCCAAGTCCTTTGGCCTCGCTCGTCCAGCCGACCCCTTCAAGCCTCGACGGTCGACTTATATCTCGAGCATGAGGGTAGCTTCAACTGGCCAAGTTCCTCGGCCTCGCTCGTCTAGCCGACTCCTTCAAAGCGGCGACGGTCGACCAATATCTCGAGGATGGGGGTAGCTTTAACAGGCCAAGATCCTTGGTCTTGCTCGTCCAGCCGACCCCCTCAAGCCTCGACGGTCGAACTATATCTCAAGCATGGAGATAAATTCAACTGGCCAAGTTGCTTGGCCTCGCTCGTCCAGCCGACCCCCTCAAGGCTCGATGGTCGATCTATATCTCGAGCATGGGGATAGCTTCAACTAGCCAAGTAGCTTGGCCTCGCTCGTCCAGCCAACCCCCTCAAGCCTCGACGGTCAACCTATATCTCGAGCATGGGGATAGCTTCAACTGGCCAAATCCCTTGGCCTCGCTCGTCTAACCGACCCCCTCAAAGCCTCGACGGTCGACCTATATTTCGAGCATGGGGGTAGCTTCAACTGGCCAAGTCCCTTGGCCTCGCTCGTCTAGTTGACCCTTTCAAAGCCTCGATGGTCGATCTATATCTCGAGTATGGGGGTAGCTTCAACAGGCCAAGACCCTTGGCCTTGCTCGTCCAGCCGATCCCCTCAAGCCTCGACGGTTGACCTATGTCTCGAGCATGGGGATAGATTCAACTGGCCAAGTTGCTTGGCCTCGCTCGTCCAGCCGACCCCCTCAAGCCTCGAGGGTCGACCTATATCTCGAGCATGGGGGTAGCTTCAAACAGGCCAAGTCCTTTGGCCTCGCTCGTCCAGCCGACCCCCTCAAGCCTCGACGGTTGACCTATATCTCGAGCATGGAGATAGCTTCAACTAGCCAAGTCACTTGACCCCGCTCATCTCGCCGATCCCCTCAAAGCCTCGACGGTCGACCTATATCTCGAGCATGGGGGTAGCTTTAACTGGCCAAGTCCCTTGGTCTCGCTCGTCCAGCCGACCCCTTCAAGCCTCGATGGTCGACCTATATCTCGAGCATGGGGGTAGCTTCAACTGGCCAAGTCCCTTGGCCTCGCTCGTCCAGCCGACTTCCTCAAGCCTCGACGGTCGACCTGTATCTTGAGCATGGGGATAGCTTTGGCCAAGTCCCTTGGCCTCGCTCGTCCAGCCGACCCCTTCAAGCCTCGACGGTCGACCTGTATCTCGAGCATGGGGATAGCTTCAACTGGCCAAGTCCCTTGGCCTCGCTCGTCCAACCGACCCCTTCAAAGCCTCAACGGTCGACCTATATCTCCAGCATGGGGGTAGCTTCAACTGGCCAAGTTCCTTGGCCTCGCTCGTCCAGCCGACCCCTTCAAAGCCTCGACACTCCGAGCCAACTCCATCGATCATCATATACAAAAGAGAATCACCACGACCTGCTCGACAGTAGACCTCCCATGCTCGGCCTCCGAAGCCCTCGTGCTCGGCCATGGGGGCCCTGACTAGCCCGGCGTCGACCCCGACCGGCCCAAGCTACGGGAACTCTTTTCCCACTCTCCTTCATGAAATCCGACTACTCCTCCACGGCCCACCAGGCACAGTCCCGCAGGAGTGGGGGGCTTGTGATATGGGATAAATAAAGTAGCATCAACCAGGGCCTTCTGATCTCCTCTGGATCCTCCCCCTGTGATCATCAAGCCAGCTACAGTCCAACGGGCCTCAGCCAGCTCAGGCCCATGGACAAACGGGTTCAACCTGGCCCGTTGGGGCTCCAGACCTGTTTACCCTTGCCTATAAATACCAGGCCCCCTACCCCCTGGTACGGTAATCAATCTCTCCCCACCTGAACCCTAGCTGTTTAGTCTCTTTTCCAGTGACTGACTAGATCGTCGGAGGGTCTGTCGCCGGGACTTCTCCCGGTGTTTCTAGGCCGTGTGCAGGTACAGAAGACCCAGTCGAGCCGAGCTTCTGGATACGAGCCGAGCACCCGTCCTCACTTCCGAGCACCTCTGCGCTCCTACTTCCGAGCCGCTCCTGCTATCCGGGGTCGGACCGACGACAGTACTGCATAAGGACTTCCACTATACAAATTATAAGAAATCATACCTGTTGCCCCCACACCCCAAAAACAAACCGCATCAGTTAACAACTAAGGCTATGTTTGGGATCAAAGTTAAATTAGGATGACGGGTGTTATCTCTCATAACTTCAAAAAACTATAGTTATCCTAACTTTGGCATGTTTGGGACTCATGTTGGAGTCAAGATAACTACAACTATCTTACCCAAAAAGTGAGAAAACCATAGTTATCTAGACTCCACTCTTACCTAATCTTTCTTAACTATGAAGATAACTTTAAAATTGAGGTAAGAGTATGACTACCAAAGTTAGCATATCTTGTACCTCCTAAGTTAAGATAATTTTGGGTATGTAAACTTTGTTCCCAAAGAGGGCCTAAGATGATGAAATATATGCTAAATGCCTGCACACTATATTGTAACAACACTTGTAATAACACTAAACATTGAGGAAAATGAAATTGGAATATTTCAAATAAGTGTATGTGCCACAGTTAATTCATGAACAAAGATCAAGTTAATTATTTGGATTTTTTTGGATCAATTACTATTCTTGAATTTTGAAAAAGAGATCAGATGGGATTCTTTTAATGTATAGCAAACCTGCTTCATGTGGATCAGCATATTGGACTTTATCATAGGGTCAGTAAACATGGCAACAGTTAGAAAGCATTGTATATAGTTCTAAAGTGTCACAAGGTTGGCTCTGTAGCACAAACTTCAAAATGCTTTACCTGTAAATGATATATTAACAAGTGTTGAGATGATGCCAACTCCCGGTGGGAAGCAGCCCAGAAGAACAAAAAAACGCATGGTTTTCAAGAAAGGGTGAATTCAATTTGGATATGGAACTTGTAATAGTTATGGATACTTCTATTTAGGAGCTGTATTAAGTATTAACACTAGTATCTGACAGAATACTTCTTGGTTTCTATTTCTATGTGGTATATTAGTAATTTTGCATTAGGTTTCATGTCATTCTTCTTAGGGGCCGTTTGTTTGCTTGCTGCTGGACGTTTTGCAACTCTAATCCTGTAACATAGTCCGGTTGTACGTGTTTGGATGTTTGCAAACAAAAGTAATTGCAAGATTTCATTAAGTTGCAGGTTTCTCTCATATTCTTACAACTAATGTTGCAACACTTGCTACCACCAATTCCTGCTTTCAATAAGTTTGTACTCTAATCTCGATTTTACTAGGTAGTAGGCAATAACAATTGTTGTTGTTCATAGTATTATGATCTTTCTGTCGTGAATTTTCGTTTGTCTGTTTGTGCTTATAATTATGTATTTTGGTTCGTTTGAATGAAAAAACTGCATGTGCGTCCTAAAAGGATTTTTACAAAATCATCTAATTGTTCGAATCTTTCTTGCAAGGTTTATAAATAAATTATACGTCTCCTGGTTGAATCATACCAACTTATTTCGATTTTGACACTATCCCCCTGAAGTATCCGTATTGATTTCTGCTTTTGTTAAAGTTGATTTTAGACGTTTGAGCTAGAGATCGTCTGTTGCCTTCAGGATCTGCAACCCAAGCCATATAATTCATAGCCTTCAGAATGACGATGAATCGCTTTATATTGAACTTAAGCACTGCTGCTAACTCCGTTGTATCAGTTTAATCAATGGCAATTCTATCTCTCTTTTTTACCTGCCACTTGGATCAACTCTTATCCACTGTTTTAAATTTTGGCCGATACGGCCGAAATTTTGTTTTGGCTAGCTTGCCGATACGAAATCACAGATTTTATACTTCATATCGTTTTTGACTGAATGGTGTAGATTTCGGACGAAATTGCCAAAATATTGGCCTAAATAGACACTAATGTTACTGTATATATATAATTTTTTGTTTTTGTTTTACTTTCTGCATATAAGTCTTTCAATATAGGACCTTAAGCAAAGATAACTGTGAGGATTTCGTCTCTATTGTTTGTGTATATGCAAAGATAAGTAAGTCTATTAATTAATATATATTTTTTAATCAATGCAAATTCAATTTAGTTATATACTTATATTACTCTCTTTTATATTGTTGTTAAATTCTTCGAATATTTACCATGATTGATTCATGTCATAGTTACATTATACAATATTTTATATAATTAATAACATGTAGAATATATAATATCTTGTTTAGTAAAAAAAAAAATTGTTTATTGAGTGTTCGAGATGAACATCCGAGATGATCATATTTTCCTGAGATCTCCGATCCGAGACGAAACACCCCTTGCCGAGACGAATCCGAAAATCGATAACCTTGCTCTTATCTCAAGTGAAAATCATCAACCCATTCTGTTTGTTTGCTTTTTTAATAACCAATATGTCAGAAAGGTGACTGTAGAATCCATCCATAGCTACAGCATCTGGTGGTCAACGTAAGATCAATAAATCAATGTCAGATGCGAAGGCTTACCTTGTAGCTAATACTGAAAGGCTCAATCCCCTATACTAGAACTCTTCTGTACTCTTCATTTATAAGATACTTACTAGAAAAAAATTCTTCAAATTTTCTGAATCCATTTATGTAGGAATTTCTTTCAATTTGTTTGTTTATATTGATTTTTTCTTTTTCCATCCAAATAACGTCCTGCTCAACTGTTACTTGAAAAAGCGTATGTTGTTGGCTTTAAAGTCGGGAATAAAAACTTGTTAGGAATACTAGTATATTATGTCTTTAAACTATATGGTTCTGTTTAAAGTTGCCAGGACAAGTTATATGAGAAAAATGAAAGCTTATATTTATCTTTTTTATGTGTTACAGTTGCAGATAGCTACCAAATTTTTTATGTTTATTTACAGTCATTACTTGTCAAATTCAGTAATGCACTGTTTTGTACATAGTTATATCTTATGTCTGGTAGCGGACTCAATTGACTAATGACATATAAAATACATGCTTTACAGATTTTATAGCCATTATAATGTAGGGTGTTAGTGTTAAATTATCATCTTGATAAGTTGGTTACAGATTATCCAGTAGTAAATCAACTCACGCCCAGCTTTCCAAAATACGGAAATACGAGTACGCAACTAAGACTCAGCGAATGATTTACATCATTCAAAAATTGTACAGTTAACTCAACAATATAAAACACATCCACGCAGGCAATAAATAATCACATGAACAAGAAACATAATGAATAATCCTCAATAATAACTATCATCTGGAAAATACATAAACTTCGGGTCAAAACGCCCGGGATTACAATGTACTGAAATAAATATAAAATAATAGCCAGTTTGCTAAGATAAAATAGTAACTAGAAACAAAATAATGTAGAATAGCGAAGATGCTGGAAATAAATCATGTTCGGCTATAAAGTTTGTTTGCCAAGTCCTTCAGGTAGCTCCTCGGTACCTGCAAGTTCAACATATACAGTTGGGGGGAGGGTCCGTTAGAGCAAGCTACGGACGGCAAGTAGTAACAAGCAATAAAACAATAAAGCATGATATAGCAAGAAACAATGAACTAGGACGATAGGATTATGTACAATACAAGTATGACAGTAAGATAAGACAATCACAACTGTGAGACAATCGATGTATTGATAATGATAGAATCAATAGTTGATAATCAATGGTCGATAAACAATAATCAATAATCAATAATGAAATGGTCAATAAATAGTAGTCGGTAACAGCCTAACAGGATCAGTGGTCGGTAAACAGCAGACAGTAATCAGGGATCAGTATTCAGTATCGGTATCAATGTTCAGTGTCAATGTTAGTTCTATCAGTTTTTTAGTAACCTATCTAATGCATACAATCCTGTGTCTATACCACAAGTTTGGATGCATATCAATTAAGTGAACGTTTAGACTCTAGTGGTGAATTCTATAGAATCATGTACTCGAAAAAACTTGTAAACAATAAACAATATTCAGTGAACAGTATTTAGTATTCAGTATTCAGTATTCAGTGATCAGTAACAGTAGGAAAACTACAGGCTCCCTTCTGAGTACAGTCCCTTATATTGTCCACTACTAAGACATACCCTTTATTATCCCGGCTTATTGTTCTTTTACTGTGATCAATCATGAACATGTAGTTGGTACAATCAGTGGTTGTGAATGACTGACTTTTTCAATCTTTCGACCTCGGTTATGTGGGAGCAAGTCAGAAAGATTGAGAAATAGAACCATATGAGTTGATTCGTTCTCAATAGCCATGAGATGATAATCTTAGGGTGATCCTTTTGTCAACGGATGCCCCTATTACACTCGTAGTCTCTGAAGGATAAGAACCAACTTTGTAGCATCTACATCGATAACTCAAATATTGTATACGTCATTTGTCCGATCCTTTGTAGGAACGAAAGAGAGAGGTGCCTTCGGGAACACGGATGCAGGTGGTGCATGTAAAATAAAATTTCAATAAATAAGGATTCTTCATTTTACTATTTTATCGGCATGGCCCAATCAATAGTTCAAGTCACACTCTTGCGCAATACATGATATAGTGTTGTTCATTTATCTACTGTATCAGTACAATTCATTAAATACGAATAATAACATATTTGTATTTAAGAACATAAATATGCAATTCTGGACAGCAATACATTTCTGTACGGAAACTCACTTTCCCGCTGCTACGGGAAAGCAAATTCGATTCCATCAAGGGTTCCAGAAAGTAGACTTTTTGCCGGTTCTAACGCATATTCACACGACACATTCCAATTACAGTAGCTAGGTCTATTAGTCGATTCTATACTGGTCTAGTGTTCAGGCAGCAGGCCAGGATCAAGTTCTTGTACATATAATTCGACTGAAAATTCATTAACAATCTTACTAAAATCATAAATCGACTCCTAACAATGTTCAGTAGTATTTTGGTTAATCTCAGGTCTTAATTCCGATGATAACCTATTATTTCAATTAATTAAACATGACGATATATTCCCAAACAGTATTATGGAATTAAAACGTTACAGTGCTAAAATCTGAATACCTTGCAATCTACAAGTCGGATTGCGAAACCGTCAGAATATCTGAGTTCTAGACACAGAGGGTTAGGATTTTCATGTACAAGATTTTAAATTATGTTACACGGAATTGGGTCAAAATCTCAGTACAAGTTCGGGTAATTGACGGGGCAGAAGTCTAAAATTTTTGATAAGATGATGAATTAACGGTTCAAGACTTGAATCAATAACATGGCACGGTAAGAAAAACCATGAATCAAATTCGCCGATGAATCAATGATAGGATTCAATGAGGTACGATAATCAATTCAAGAACTACTTGCGGGAGTTCAATTAATGTTTGCTTGAACATGAACAATAAATGGGGTTCAAGAGATGTTTGCTTTTAACGACGATTACAATGGGGTAACGGGAGAAACGGTAACGACAACGCGCAAGGGCTGCAACAAGCAAGAGCGACGACATCAGCAAGTACAAGCGACGATAACAACAAGAAGTCGGGTTGTGGTTGGAGTGGAGACAGTGAGCTCGGGTGCTCGGGGTGTGGTGAAGAAGGCAGTAAGATGAAAACAAAAATGAATAGAAACCATGATTATAAATATAAAAAAACTACTAGCTCTCCTAAAAACTATTTAAAGAAAATTAAAACTTTACTTGAATGATTATAAAAGTAGTTAAATTTTGAGATTTCAAAAGAGTAACTAGAAAACCAATTTATAATCTATAATAAAAGATCATCAAGTTGAAAAAAACAGTTACAAAAAAATATAAGAAAGAATAAAAAGTAGGAAAAGTTCAAAATAATCAATAGTGTTATACAGAAGTAAACTACAGAAATCATGATTTTGAAAAAAATTACTAGCTCCTACTTTTAAAAGGAAACTGTTAATTGAAAATAAAAAGAAACATATTTTAAATAAAATTACTGAAAAACTGATTAAACATAATATAGTAAGACAAGATAAAAGAAAGTTCACAAGAAGAAGAAGAAGAAGAAGACAGCAGTAGCAGCCATTGCATTCAAAACATCCTTCATAGTATGCCTTGCTGATTAAAGAAGGCTTCGGAGTTGTATGTGTGCAGTGGGTGGTCGGGGTAGCAATGCGAAGATGGAGTAGCAAGGGGTGTGCGGTTGGAGAAGTTGGGTTTGTGGTGTGAGGAGTTGGAGGCAGGGTGGTGTGGCAGATGAAGAAGAGATGAGATGGGGTTTAAGAGATGAGAGGAGGTTGTCGGCTGTGTGATGCAGTAGATATTAGGTTAGGGTTAATTAAGTGATTATGAGTAATATATAGGCAGTAGAGTTTGGGCTTTGGGTCATGGACTTGGGTTATGGGTTTAAATAGAGAATTGGGTTAATAGGTTAGAGCATGGTTATGGGGTTTACACAACTACTAAATAATCCAATAATAATAGTAACATATTAGAATGGATTAGAATTCCTAACAAAACAATTGAATATCCAAATGAAAGCAGTTGAGTTCAAAAGAATAGAAAGATTTATAGAAAATTGAAATACGAGAATTGAAGAAGAGAGATAAAAGAAAAAAAAATAATAACAGTTCGTACAATCGGAAATGGAAGTTACATCAACATTCGAAGTTATTGAAATTTCCCTTCGATGTTGATCTCCTGGTTCTCATGTATATAGTGATTTTAGTTAATTTGAGTTCCATCTTATGTAAATACCTCTGAACTTTGATATATGGTTACTACGTGCTAGTTGTATTTATCTTGTGTTTTACCAATTAGCCCAAACATTTTCACTGGTTTAACCCTTTTTTTCCTCTCTTTTTGAACATGTAGGTGGGCTGAATGGAACGGGAAATATCGTGATGACATTCGAAGATTCATAAAGGTAATTCTTCAATTGCAACAATCTCTATGCTTTGTCATTTATTCTTGCAAACTGAAAGTGCAGTATGGCTGCTAGAAATGCGTAATTACTGAGTTACATCTATTAAAGTTTGATCTAAACATGGGCATTTTTTCATGTGATCTTGGCCTGAATTAACTACCAAAAGGGTGGGTATGGGAGGTTGAGCATAATTCAAGTGTTTTTGACCCACAAATAAACTGGTTTGGGCTCACTGGATGACCTTTATAACAGTGTGAGCAAATATTTAAGTCTTGATTTCGACCTTATCTACATAACAATCATAGTGCATATTTCTTTTTTGCAACTTACGAATACTTATATGGACCTTATCTGAAATATGCTCACCCAACATATGTAGAATGTGAGCATTGATAATATAGAATATGTAAAGCAAATTGAACTCACTGCAACCCGAATTACCTCTTTAGTTCTAAAAAAATAAAATTCCATCTCCTTAACTCAAATGCGTGATTGATAATACTCAAAGTGATTATCATCTCATAAAACATGTATGGATGAAATT
This sequence comes from Hemerocallis citrina, assembly GCA_017893485.1. NCBI lineage: Eukaryota > Viridiplantae > Streptophyta > Magnoliopsida > Asparagales > Asphodelaceae > Hemerocallis > Hemerocallis citrina. Next base: position 33,897,422 of record CM030363.1, read on the forward strand.
CTTGAGGTTTGAATAGGTCTTACCTATTACACAGTTGTAGAAAAATGTATGGGAATTTAATAATTGAGCAAATGTGGTTACTAAATGCAAGAAAAAGAACATAGATTTCATCCATGCATGTCTCGGAAGGTAAATATCATAATGAATAATGCTAAGTAAGAATCAGAATTATAAAGATTGAATTTCGTAGGAGAGAGTTCCTCACTCTAGCTGATATTAAGTATTATCTTTCTCTCTGCGGGAAAACTCGTGCGTACACATGTTTCTAGTAGTGAAGTGACATTTTGAAAAGTTTTGTGAAAGTCCTTGTCACTAAGCTAAAACTTTGAAGTTGTCGAATGGTTGAGAGAAATTGCACTTGTATTCTAACACGCTTCATCAGGTCGAGAGCCCATTTTTTATGGGCCAAAGAAACGAGATAAATGCCCAACAAATTGTGGGCCAAGACTTGGACTATACGCATCAGTATTTTTTTTAAAAATCCGCATTTAAATTGCGTAGCCGATGAGATTTGAACCTGGGTTGCTCTGATACCATGTGAAAGTCCCTGCCACTATGCTAAAACTTCGATGTTTTAGAAGGGTTGAGAAAAATTGTACTTGTATTCTAACGAAACGAGATAAATGCCTAACAAATTGTGGGTCGAGACCTAGACTATACACATCAGATTTTTTATATATTTAAATAAGCATTTAGATTGCGTAGCCGTAGAGCTGTTATCGGGTCCTATCGGGTCGATTCCTCCATTACCCGGACCCGGACCTGGTTGCTCAAGGGTTCAAAAATTGGACCCGGACCGGACTTGCGAGAACCGAGTCGGGGCCCTAGTTAAAAAAGTCTGCCCGTCGGGTCCGGTGGTGAGGAATAAATATTTATACTTAAGTATTTTTGCACCCGATACCCTACGATTCCAACAATTTTTGCACTTAACTAGATGAATAAATTTATTATTACACATCTATCTTCAACAATTACTATTTACATGTATCCCTATAACACTATTATTCAAATTTCATATTTTTTGGGGGTATTTTTGTACGGGTCCGGGTCCAGGTTCCGGACCCGGACCCAGACTCTAACCCGGACTCAGATTCGGACCCAGAAGTGTATCTGGTCTTATTTTAGGACTCGGACCCGTATGGATCAGGTCGGTTCTGGTCCAATGTTGGGTCCGAATCAGGTCCGGGTTTCAGGTAAATGTGATAGTGCTAGTAGCCGGTAGGATTCGAATCTGGGTTGCTCTAATACCATGTGAAAGTCCTTGCCACTAAGTTAAAACTTCGAAGTTCTAGAAGGGTTGAGAGAAATTGCATTTGTATTCTAACAATATGTATGCTAAAAATAACTAATTTTAGTTTCTATGACTATCTTTGAGGAACAGGCTTGCCACTTTAAGTTTGTTTAAAAATAGCTTAATACACTACCCTAGTTATAGTGAACTATGTATATAATAGGGGTAAATACAATACAAACCCCGAAAGTTTAATGAAAATACAAAGTACCCCCTAACATTTATTTTGGTGAAAATTAACCCCGCAAGACATATTTTTATATATCTGTTTTATTCTTAGCTCTCCAAAATGCCTTTATCTCTCTTTCCCCACGCCCTTCTTCATATATAAATCCTAGATTCACTGATTTCTCACCAAATCATGAATTTAATAGTACTCAAGTTTCACCTATAAGAGGACGACACTTCTTTTGAAAATGAATGTCGAAGGGTTATTTTGTATTTTTATGAAACATCAGGGGGTTTATTGCATTTATCCCTATATATATGCAATATTCACATATGTTCTACAAGTCAATTGATTGATTTCATCTCTAGCATTCCTCAACTTTCTAAAGAATAGCTTGATGCTACTGTTTTATACTTCGCAATTTTATGCAAGTCAAATGTCATTACATTGGCATCCAATGCCCACAAGATATTGTGTTGATCATTTAACTCTAAATGCACCTTAATTTGAAATGATTATGAAGAATATTTGAATTGCAGCAAATCTATCCAAAAAGTGTCATTATATAATTGCGTCAATATATAATTGCTGACAGATTTAAGGCGTTAGATGTGTTTACATGTAGTCTTCGTGTCTGATATGGGAATTTGAGACATTGCTATAAATAACTACATAAACTTAAATCACATATTTATACTCTCACTTTGATTTTAAAAAAATTCATGTCATCTGTAAGTCCAATTTCTAGTGTCAGTAATATACCCTATATGGTTGAAGAATATTTCATGGTATTTCACCCTCACCAATAATGCAAATCATTGATAATCTTTTGTGCCCAGTGGTATCTCATCCTAGTCTATTACTCAACGGAGACCTAGTCTATTACTCAACGGAGACCACCTTTTTGTTAGGAATTGTGGGCTCAAATACACGTAGGTACGGGGTACTTGAAGTTGGAGAAGAAGAGGAGACAAAGAAGCAAGAAAAGACAAACAACAAGTAGAAGAAGAGAAGTCTGGAGGGTTGCGGTCGACCGGCTAGGGGTGCAGTCGACCGACCCAGTCGACTGGGAGTTCATCGAGTGCAGGCGTCCAACAGAGGAGGGAACGGTCGACTGACACTAGGGGTGCGGTCGACTGGCCCTCTGGGTTGGATATGCACGTTGTGGTCGACCGGCTTGGGGTGCGGTCGACCGACAATGTCGGTTGGTTGTTCTTTGGGTCTGCAAGATAAAAACCCAATTTACTAGATTTGTGTATATCTTTTAGGGTTTACTTGAGGTCTATATATATGGCCGTAAACTCTAGGGTTTAATGAGTGCTGATCATTATTCAGTTTCAAGAGAGATTGTGCCGAGTGTTTCAAAGGTGAGAGAGAGATTAAGAGTTGTAATCTTTTTTGTAATCTTTGTATTTCTTTGGGGATTAAGAAGTATTGGTTATCTCTGCATATTGGTTGTGTTCTTGTGAGATCCATATATTGTGGTGGCTTGTTTTTGGTTCATCTATTTCTTGGGAGTTTCTATTGCTTGTGGTGCACTTCCGCTATTAGCACTACGAGTTGGGAGTAGATTTCTCCGACAAGTGGTATCAGAGCAGTTGGTTCGAGATGGCCGATAACAAGATGAAGATCGAGAGATTCGATGGGAGTGACTTCGCGATGTGGAAGATTCAGATGATAGCGTATCTTCGTCAGAAAGATCTTAATGGTTTGTTGTTTGACATGGTTTTAAATCTCGGATTTCGGACTCATCTCGGTAAGGGGTGTTTCGTCTCGGATCGGAGATATCGGAGGAGATCTCGGGGAAATGTGATCATATCGGATGTTCATTTCCTATACTCAACAATTTTTTTTTGTTACTAAATAAGATATTATATGTCCTACATATCATTTATCATATTAAATACTGTATAATCTAACTAATGACATGAATCAATTACGGTAAATCTTAGCATAATTTAACAATAATATAGAAGAGAATGTAATATAAATATATAACTAAATCGAATTTATATTGATAAGAAAAAATGTATTAGTTAATAAACTTACTTGACTTTGCATATATACAAACAATAGCGATACCAAATCCTCACATTATTTTAGCTTAAGGTCCTATATTGAAAGACATATATGCAAAAAGTAAAATGATTTTTTAAAATATATTCACAATAACATTTCTGTCTATCTCGGCTGATATTTCGCCAATTTCGACAATATTTCGGCCGATATTTCGGTAATTTCGGCTGAAATCTATACATTTCGGTCCAAAACGATGTAGAGTATAAAATATGTGATTTCGTATCGGCAAGCTAGCCAAAACGAAATTTCGGCCGAAATTTCGGCCGTATCGGAGGAAATTTAAAACAGTGTTGTTTGATGAGAAGCCGATAGGTGCTGACAAGGATGCGAAGGTCTTGGCGGAGTGGAATCGTTTGGATCAGAAGCCGCTGGGGCAGATTCAGTTGAGACCGAGTAGTAAAGCGTTATTTCATATCTCAAAGACAAAGACCACAAAGAAGATTGTGGAGATTCTCACGGATATGTATGAGAAATCGTCGGCATCTAATCAAATTCTTCATCTGAAGAAATTGGTTAATATGAAGTTGAAGGAAAGGGGTTCAGTAGCAAAGCATATGAACAATTACTGTATGGTTTATAACCAGATGGAAGCTGCAGGTTTGAAGTTTTCAGAGAGGGGGCAGTCATTGTTACTTCTATCTCCTTTACCCGACAGTTATGGTACGGTGGAAGAGACTATTACAGGCACTATGACAGATTCGACGACTTTACAGGATGTGGTGAGTAGCATTCTGAACGAAGATGTAAGAAGGATGAGAAACGGGGAATATCCATCGTCATCTTCTAGAGATTCCGCCATGTACGTTGAGAAGAGACGTGGGAGATCTAAGACCAGTCGAAGAAGAAAGGATCAGAGTAGTTCATTTGAGAGTGGGTCTGATGACAGCGATGGGGGACATGGGCCTGAGTACTGGTATTGTCACAAGAAGGGTCACATGATGCGCAGTTGCCAGACTTATATGAAGAAGCAGGAGAAACCGAAGAGAGATACTCCAAAGGAAGCTCAAGTGGGGCTTGTTGAGAATCTATGCTTATCAGCTTGGGAGGAGTTGGGCACTCAAGATTGGTGTATTGATTCGGGAGCTTCTTTTCATTGCACTTCGAGGAGAGAGATATTTGATGACTACGAGGAGGGTTCTTTTGGAGATGTGATCATCCTGTACATGGGGTTGGTACTGTTCGCGTGAATACCATTGATGATCAAAGTGTTGTCTTGCGGAAGACAAGGCATGTTCCAGACTTGAAAGAAAATCTTATCTCGATTGGAAGGCTAGACAATGAGGGATTGTCTACTACAGTTGGTAGTGGAGAGTGGTGCATAGTTGCAGATTCAAGGGTGGTTACAAAAGGGAAGCGTAAGGGAACGCTTTATTTGCTTAGAGACGTGAGGGGCGTTTCTCCTGTAGTGGACTCTCAGCCGGAATCGAGTAGTAGATTGTGTAGGGACAGCCGAGTTCTTTCAGTTGTGGAGGGGAGGTTACTAATTTAGTGGGAGCTGCTGGCCATGGAAGTGATCCTAGTGGGCAAGGCGTTGCTGCGGTGAGCGTACTTTACGAATTGGCAGTTGAAGCTTCAAGCTGCTCTTGTGTGATAGAGAGCACTGGTATCGATATGCGGGGTGATGTCGATGAGGGTAACCGAATTGGGACTGTAGGGGTTGAACAGTCTGCGGAGTTTGTGGAGGTGTCGTCTATGGAGGTTTCTAGTGCGGAGGGTGCATTGAGAGGCTTTGAACCATGTCCGGTATTGATGGAGATCTTGCGAGGTGGGGAGTCTCATAACACGGAATCCGACACGGGAGGTTGTTTCTCCGGTATTCGTGCTCTATACGATTGGTGGAGCACATCCTTTATGAGGCGATGAGGGGTGGTTGGTGCACTTCACGTGGTGGAGTGGCGGAGATGCTCTTCATGTGAGTGTGGAGTACTTGGGTCTTCCATGAAAGTGAGGGATGGCAGAGAATGCGAGGAAAGATTTCAATAACTTTGAAGCGGGGTGTATTTGGTCCAAGTGGGAGATTGTTAGGAATTGTGGCCTCAAATACACGTAGGCACGGGGTACTTGAAGTTGGAGAAGAAGAGGAGGAGACAAAGAAGCAAGAGAAGACAAGCAGCAAGTAGAAAGAAAAGAAGTCTGGAGGGTTGCGGTCTATCGACTGGGGGTGCGGTCGACCGATCCAGTCGACTGGGAGTTCTTCGAGTGCAGGCGTCCAACAGAGGAGGGGACGGTCGACTGACACTAGGGGTACGGTCGACCGGTCAGTCCTCTAGGTTGGATCTACACGTTGCGGTCGACTGGCTTGGGGTGCGGTCGACCGACAACGTCGGCTGATTGTTCTTTGGGCCTGCGAGATAAAAGCCCAATTTGTGTATATCTTTTAGGGTTTACTTGGGGGCTATATATATGGCCGTAAACTCTAGGATTTAGTGAGTGCTGATCATTATTCAACTTCAAGAGAGATTGTGCCGAGTGTTTCAAAGGTGAGAGAGAGAGATTGAGAGTTGAAATCTTTTTTGTAATCTTTGTATTTCTTTGGGAATAAGAAGTATTGGTTATCTCTGCATATTGGTTGTGTTCTTGTGAGATCCATATATTGTGGTGGCTTGTTCTTGATTCATCTATTTCTTGGGAGTTTCTATTGCTTGTGGTGCACTTCCGCTATTAGCACTACGAGTTTGGAGTAGATTTCTCCGACACTTTTAACTTCTCTTTATTTCATCACTAGTTTTTCCTACTCTAAAGCAGTTAAGTATTAACATAGTCATTATTCTTCCTCATAATGCTGCCCGCTGTCTCGTTCCTATGTTATGTAAGAAACATGACTATTTGATGCAGACTGCATCCCCCCAAGATATCATCATGGGATTAAATTCCTCACAAATGTTAAGGAAAAATTTGAACCTCTCTTGTTACATTCCCATGCCTTGTCACCACATTAAAATTCTTCTAGCTTCATTCCTATTTTATGAATTTGATGATTTTACATTACTTTTAGTAGTTACGTTCTCAGTATACTGTGTTTGTACTTTGTTGATATAATCTTCCTAATTCTGGTGTACTTTTCAGTATACTGTGTTTGTACTTTGTTGATATAATCTTCATAATTCTGGTGTACTAAAAGTTCGAAGCGGCTAATTTTCCTTCCAGTTTCCATGAAATGTCTTCATTAGGTGTAATGACGCAAGAAAAATTTGGCAACTTTTCTGTCATTGTAAATGGTATTTTTTGTATTATTATTTCTTCGAAAATTAAAATTTCGATCTTCAACAACTTCCCATTCCAAACATTGTGAACAGTATTTTTTGTGTTATTTGTTTATTGATGAAGCATCAATTTCTTTGTTAGTTTACCTTATATGTATTCATCTAATACTTTATGGTTATATCATTTCTCAGGGTGATTTTGGTATGAAAGGAACTTTTGCAACTCGTATATCAGGATCAGCAGACTTGTACCAGGTTCGAACAACCATGAATATTAATCTGTCTTTGTCTTACCTTTATCCTGTCAATACCTTACGTTACTAATATAATGAGGCAATAAACTCCATACTGGTTTTATTAGCTTCTATTTAATTGTTATTATGTAAAAGTAGTTTCTCTTGGACCACCCACTTAAAAGTGCCTCTGGAGTATTAAGTTAAAATCTGGAACTTCTTACTTGTCACCCATTCTAAGCATGATTCCCGAGTTAGAAATGATCACTTAATTAGCTTACTAGATCTGTGTCTACTTTCTTGCTTAAATGATAGTATTTCCTCCCAAATAAGGTAACATCTCATGTTGAAATTATCTGAGAACCCTGTTGGTCCTGTTCTTTGTCACTACTGTTTCAGTATTTCCATGATTTATATCTTCACCATCTTGGACCAGCTTAAGAAAACACACACACACACAGAGTCGTATCTGACTAGCTTCTCCGTTTGTATGTGCAAGTTTGTGTCTATTCATTTATTATCTTCATGTCCATCTATGTAAGGAACTAAGGATCTGTTTGTGTAGTGTATGCAAATGTATGCGTGTGCATATATGTTTGTAGTTATACATGTAAGAATCATATATCTAGTAAACTTTACGTAAAAGATGTTGGAGAGTTGATCAAGTGAAGCTTGCACCCTACTACGATCCCCCCCCCCCCCCCACCCCCAAAATATATATATATATATATATATATATTTGCAGGTTCACATCTTTGCTTTACTGAAAAATGTAGTACACACGCAGTTTCACATCTTTGCACACACAAATTTTGCAGTTTCACATCTTTGCTTTACTGATAAATGTAGTTTCAAAATCATTTCTTCCATTTTCTGAGACAATGTCTCTAGTTCTTTTACATGAATTGCCTATATGAAATAATTGCAGTTTACAGTAACATATGATTTTTGTGGCTCTCATATGACATTTCATGAAGTTTGTTCATGTATAATAGGTAAACAAGCGCAAGCCATATCATAGTGTCAATTTTGTTATAGCACATGATGGATTTACATTGCGCGACCTTGTTTCATACAATTACAAGGTATTTGATAAATCTCAAAAGTTTGTTATACACAGAAAATTCACAGCGATGAATGAAATCTAAGAAATTTAAAAAATATGAGTATCTACTTACAGCACAATGATGCCAATGGAGAAGGTGGAAATGATGGAAGCAACGATAATTTTAGCTGGAACTGTGGTTTTGAAGGTAATGCTTCATAAAATAATTCTGTCAATATTTATTTTTCAGTGTAAGATCTTTATTACGAATTATTTTCAGCGCGCATCTTTTAGTGATTGTTGCTACTTGTTTTGGTGGGAGCAATCAGATATTGAGTTTATATTTTAAGGAAACTACAAAAGATCTGACATTTGATCATTGCTGTGAAAAGTAGTTAGAGCTCTTGAGAGTAGAATTGGATTGTTGATTGAACACCATGATCTGAATCCGACGGTTGCAAATGCGACCGGCGGACCTGCAAAAAGCCTGAAACATCGAGGTTGGCCCCGGTGACAGACCCTCCGATGCTCAAGTCAGAACCAGAGAGAGTAACAGAGTTTGAAAGAGATTGCCAATTACCTTCTGACTAAGGAGGGGGGAGGGTATTTATAGGCCTGAGAAACAATTTAGACGATTGAGATGAATCTGTTAGATTAATACGAATTCCTTATAACTTGTTGATTCTCCCCTTAAGAGATAAGATTCTCTTGTCTGAGGATAAAAGATTTGACTAACAACTCTTATGGGCTGGGTCTTTCTTAGTGGGTCTGATCTGTCACTTTTAATGGGCTTGAAAGTGGCCCATATTTTTGTTGATGAGCTTGAAGAAGACCCGGACTTGTTAAAGAGATCCGTTATGATTAATCTACCCCTAGAAGCTTTGAGATTTATGTTGGAATCGTATGACCCTGATTTGCTGCGATTTTTACCATTATCATAAGCCTCCACTCTCAGAAGACAATTTTCTTGGCTTTCAGGAAGTAGATCGCCCTATTTTTGAATTCTGGAACATAATCTCAGCTTTCAGGGTGTATTAGGGATACCTGAAACTGATCAGAAGCTTCTGAAGGTGGTGAATATTTTCTTGGATTTTTCTAGAATTTTTCGGATTTTTCTAAAATTTTTTGGATTTTTCAAATAAGTTTTTCCAATTTTAAAATCACTATTTGAAATTTTTAACTTAATAAACACAAATTTAAATTATTTTTTTTGGAAATTTTAATTATTTTTCCGAATTAAATAATCATTTTTGGATTTTTAATTAACTTTATTGAAATTAAAATGAATTTATTGGATTTATTATGAATAATCAAATCTGACATGCTTTTTAAAGCGATCGGGCGTGTCCATCAGACATCAGCTCACTCACTTAGTGGAGTGAGTGTGATGTAAACTAACCCTAAATAGAGAATTTCCAAGATTCTTAATGGATTAATTTTACCAACACGTAATGCAGATCAAAGTTAGAAATTTTAAATAGTTAATCGGTTTGATGGATTTTCGAGAACTGTATCACGTTTAACAATCCCAATTAATAATTCAATTCTAACAATCAATAATTAAATTCCTAAGTGTTCTTAGCAAGTAAAAGATTCAATATTGATTCGTACTCTAATCAAGCAAGTGGAGCGCTCAATCTCAATAGTTGTGGTCGACAGTTAAATTGAATAATATAATAGAGATGATGAAATAGTGACACAAATATTTGAGAATTGGAAAGAGTATACCGAGGGTTCGAAGAACTCAGCGTAAATCTCGGATTGAACACGAAGAGCACAACGATCAGCAACAATAGTAAGAGAAAGACAGCAGCAACAAGTCAACAATGGCAGGGGTGGTCGACGGCGTCACTGGTTGACGTCGACGACGGTGGTGGGCGGCGCGAACGACGGCGGCGAAGTCGTCGAGGAGGCAGGGCGGCGGCGTGCTTGGGTGTTGACGAGGGCGGACGAAGGAGAGATGAGGGAGGTCGCGAGGCAGGGAAGCACAGGGTAAAGAGGACAGGGATGATCAGGATGATGGGGTTTCGATCGAGAGTGGTGGCGCTGGGGGCTGAGGGCGTCGAAAGAGAGAAAGGGGAATTAGGGATTGGGTTTTTTTATATCGGATTTGGGGGATTTTGGAGCTTAAGGTTTGGGGTTTATTTGGGGAATTGTTTTTTTTTTGGGTAGATTTTAGAGTTAATCACTAACCCTAAAATTGTATTAGGATTTATTACAAATCATAATAATTGGATCTCAATTGTATCACACAAAAAGAGACAGGAAGAGCAAAACTCAACACAATAATTTTTAATCAAGAATGACATATCTTTCTCATTAATCTCAAGGCCTATATATAGGTTCAAAATAAATCAAGATACACATTTCAGAATATTCTCAAAATCTCAAAAATATTCTAATGCATAAAAAAAGATTACATATGACTATAATTGCCAAAAATAAATATGGTACTAAAATAAAATCCAAAACTAAATAAAATTTATGTCCTCATCATTCTGTCCGCGTGGGAGAGAGCTCGACCCAGTCGAGCCAAAATAAGTGATCCTGTCATGGTGCTCCAAAAGATCTGCACCCAGTTGCGGGAGCTCCTCACGATCACTGCAAGTGTCATCCGACTTCGGCTTGTTCTTCCACCTCACCAAATACTTGTGCATACCACTATCTTTTGTAGAGATTATCAGATCATCTAAAATATTATTCAATTCTTCTGTCGGTGGATAAATAGTATTAGGTAGAGGGGTAAATGTGGGAATCTCACCATTAGGCTGCAGGGTGGGCTCATCTATAAGAAAATTTCTATGGTTGAATTTTGAGCCTTCATAGAGTACTAGATCCTCAATATTGAAAGTCTTACTTATGCCAAAGCCTCTAGGAAGGTCAACGACATAGATATTATCATTGATTGTCTGTAGAATCTTAAATGGGCCTGCAGCGCGTATGTTCAAGTTCTTAACGGGTCCAACAGGAAACCGTTCCGGATGAATCCGAACCATTACCTCGTCACCAATATCAAAAGTTATAAATTTCTTTCTAGTATCTGTTATTAACTTGTAGTAAAAAAAATTTCATTGAGTTCCTTGGAAATTTCTCTATGTAAGTTATGAATGTGATATGCAAATGTGGGTGCAGACTCTGTGACTTTAGGATGTTCTAACACATGGATAAAATCTATAGGCTGCCAAGTGACTTGGGTTGGGATGGGTGACTCCGGTACACTCAATGGAGGTGACTGGACAGACTGAATATAATTGAGAGACTGGTCATCCTCTTTTTCATCAAAGTCATCACTTACATTAGGTTCATAGGTAAACTCAGTGTCGGGCTCATCAGCGATGACTGCGGTACCTTCTGTTACCGCTAAATCTGGTGTGGGGATAAACAGATAGTATTTATGGATTCGTGAAAAACCTGAATAGCAAACCTCTAACCTGTTCCGCCGGAGATTGACTATTGACTCCCGCCGTTAACCTGCAAAAAGTGCGAGACACCGGGGTTGATCCCGGCGACGCACCCTCCGACGCTCAAGTCAGTAATCAGAAATGATTAAGAAAGAGCATAAATTGGAAAAGTATTGATTACCTCGCAATGGAGATGGATGGGGGGTATTTATAGGCGTCTTTGGGACTGGATTAGGAATGTAATCCCCGTGATTAGATAAGGAATATTCTCCTAGTAATCAGATAAGGAATTGAATCCCTTATTCCCAGTGAAAAGATGGATGTAAATCAGGGCCGTTGATTAAGGTCTAATCAGGGACCTTGATTGTATCTTGCTGGATCGGGTGTGCAGCGGATTGGAACCCATACCCAGTTGACGTGGATCCGTTCATGGGTTATTGGGCTTTGAATAAAGACCCAGTTCCCATTTCAGATCCGTTTGTAGGTGAAATTACCGTTTTACCCCTGAGATTTAAGATTCGTGTCCGATGTGAACGGTCCCGATTTAATCCTATTTTTAGCCATATCACGAGTCCCCCACTCCTAAAGACTGAGTTTTTCAGTCTTTGAGGAGTAGTTTTATTGTTCTAATGGTGTACGGGATTTTATCGGTGTTCTTAAGGGAATTTGGATCTTGCTCGGGGGTGTAACTGTGTTATTCTGGGCTTGTAAAATACCCAAAAATATCCTCAGAATTTTCTGGATTTTTGGTGATTTTTCCAGATTTTTCTGAATTTTTTCTCATTTTTTTGAATTTTTTATTCATTTTCCGAATTAAATAATTAATTATCGAAAATATTAAATAATTATTCTAATTAAATAATTATATTTTTCAGAATTTTAAAATAATTTTTCTGAATTTATAATTATTTTTAGAATTTTTATTTAATTTTTCCCGATTTTTAAATATTTTTTCAGATTTTTTAAATAATTAAAACAAATAAATAAATAAGTAAATAAATAAATTGAATATTACCTGGACACGTGGCACGATCGTATGCATTGATCACGATCAAGCGAGCGCGCATCGGGAGGAGGAAGAAGAGGCCATTTTTTGGTGTAAGAAGGTCGGTTCCATGAACGCTCGGCAAAAGTGGCCGAAGTCCACGTGGGCGACACGTGGCAGTCAAACTTTGACTTTTTTTTTTAATTATTTCTTTCGCTGCTTCTTTCTTCTTCTTCGTATCCTTCTCTCCCGCTCTCTGCTTCTCCGTTGGCCACGCCGCCCTGCCCCAGAACTTGCACCCTCTCCGACCTCGACTGGCGCAGTGGAGAAGTTGGGCTTGGAGGGAGAGGGGCTCGGTTGAGGGAGACGAGGGAGGCGTTGGAGCTTTGGTCGAGGAGTTCGCGACTTGGAGGTCGGAGTTGAGCTCGCGAGAAGGTGGGTTCGGAGCTTTGTGGTGACGGAGCTCGACGACGGAGTGAGCTCGTCGGAAGTGGAGGCGGTCGGCCAAGGCGGAGCTTGGAGACAGGCCTGGTGGAGCTCGGCGCTTCCGAGCTCGTCGAAGTGGAGCGGAGCTCGGCGGAGCTCGCTGACGGAGGAGTTGGGTTCGAGCTCGGCATCAGCGATGATGGAGCTCGTGGTTCGGGCATGGAGGTTGGTGAGGTTGACGAGGGAGGGAGCTCGCGAGGTTGGAGTTCGGCGACGGAGTGAGGGAGCTCGACGATGACGAGGGTGACGGAGTCCTCGAGCTTGGCCATGGAGTTCTCGAACTCGGAGGAGGCGGTGATCGTTGAGCTCGACGGAGGATATGAGTGTGTTTGAGCTCGCGAGAAGGTGACGAGCTGGTTCAGTAATCTTTTGGTTTTGGCGCCGAGGATATGAGTTCGGCCATGGAGATGGAGGCGGAGCTCGTCGAGGCGGTGACGGAGCTTGACTGTGGGAGAGCTCGACGCGGTGGTGAGCTCGACGAGAATGGGAGCTTCGGTGAAGATGGAGCTCGTCGACGCCATGGCGATGGGTTCAGCCATGGAGGAGCTTCGAAGCTCGACGTCGCCGAGGTGGTGCCGAGCTCGGGGATCGATGAAGGAGGAGCTCGAGATGCTCGTGCTCTTCATTGGAGCTGGCGACGGCGATGGGTTCTCGCGCCGTGGAGGAGCTCGCCGCTGAAGCTCGGCAGTGGAGGCGAGGAGGTGAAGGTCGGCCATGGAGGTGGCGAGCTCGACGTTGAGGAGGTTGACGAAGAGGCGGCTCGAGCGTGGGGGTCGGCGAGGTCTGCTTGGAGCGGCGGTGCGCTCGGAGTTAGGTTCGGCGAGGCAGGAGCTCGGGGTCTGGACGAACTTGGCGAAGCCCGGAGCTCAGCCTTGGAGGAGTTGGGTTTTGAAGAAGGGGTCGTTTTGGAGAAGAAGCTATCTTCTGTCTGGTTTTGGCGCCAAACGTAGGAGGAGAAGAAGTGATGGTTCCGGTTGGATCCTTTAACGGGTTCAAACCGACCCGTTTAGCCCTCTTTTTTCTTCTTTTTTTTTTTTTTGTGGGTCTGTGCTGGTGCCGAACTCAAGCCCGTAAAACGGTCGGTGTCAGGAACGCTCGGCAGTGGGTGCCGAACTCAACTGTGCCGAACTCAAGCCCGTAAAACGGTCGGTGTCAAGAACGCTCGGCAGCGGGTGCCGAACTCAACTGGTGCCGAACTCAAGCCCGTAAAACGGTCGGTGTCAAGAACGCTCGGCAGTAGGTGTCGAACTCGAATTTTTCTCCTATAACGAGGTCGGTGTCAAGAACGCTCGGCAGTGGGTGCCGAACTCAACTGGAGCCGAACTCAAGCCCGTAAAACGGTCGGTGGCAAGAACGCTCGGCAGCGGGTGCCGAACTCCAATTTTCCCTGCAGAGTTCTTCTTGATATTCCCGGTGCTACGGAGGTCAGCTCGGGGCGTGCGACCCCTTGTTTCGAAGCTAATTCGAAGATCTACGACTTTTCTTTAGGAGTGAGATGAAGATTCACCCTCCTTCCTGGTCAAAACAGCCAGTGAATATCCTTGTATACATGAGGTTGAGGAGAGTTTTCGATGTTCCCGGTGCTACGGAAGTCGGCTCGGGGCGTGCGACCCCTTGTTTCGAAGCTAATCCGAAGATCTACAACTTCTCTTCAGGAGTGAGATGAAGATTCACCCTCCTTCACAGTCAAAATAGCCAGAGAATATCCTTGTATACATGAGGTTGGGGAGAGTTTTCGATGTTCCCGGTACTACGGAAGTCGGCTCGGGGCGTGCGACCCCTTGTTTCGAAGCTAATCCGAAGATCTACAACTTCTCTTCAGGAGTGAGATGAAGATTCACCCTCCTTCATGGTCAAAATAGCCCCGCAACATTCTTGTCTTCATGAAGTTGAGGAGTGTTTTGGTTTTTTGCTTGGGATCGGCGGCAACTTTGTTGGAGAAGATCGGCGTCAAAATAGCCCCCCTCTTCTTTTTTGTGTTGTTTGTTTATGAGAGCGTTCGGCGAAGGGGTGCCGAGGTCCGATTTTTTTCCCCGTAACGAGGTCGGTTCCACGAACGCTCGGCAGTGGGTGCCAAACTTGTAACGAGGTCGGTTCCACGAACGCTCGGTAGTGGGTGCCGAACTTGATTTTTTTCCCCGTAACGAGGTCGGTTCCACGAACGCTCGGCCGTGAGTGCCGAACTTGATTTCTACCCTGTAACAAGGTCGGTGTCACGAACGCTCGGCAGTGAGTGCCGAACTTGATTTTTATCCCGTAACAAGGTCGGTGTCACGAACGCTCGGCAGTGAGTGCCGAACTTGATTTTTACCCCGTAACAAGGTCGGTGTCACGAACGCTCGGCAAAGAGTGTCGAACTTGATTTTTACCCCGTAACAAGGTCGGTGTCACGAACGCTCGGCAGTGAGTGCCGAACTTGATTTTTACCCCGTAACAAGGTCGGTGTCACGAACGCTCGGCAGTGAGTGCCGAACTTGATTTTTACCCCGTAACAAGGTCGGTGTCACGAACGCTCGGCAGTGGGTGCCGAACTTGATTTTTACCCCGTAACAAGGTCGGTGTCACGAACGCTCGGCAGTGAGTGCCGAACTTGATTTTTTCCCGTAATGATGTTGGTTCCGAGAACGCTCGGCAGCTTGTGACGAGCTTGAATTTTCCCCCGTAACGAGGTCGGTTCCGAGAACGCTCGGCAGCTTGTGCCGAACTCCGATTTTTCCCGTAATGAGGTTGGTTCCGAGAACGCTCGGCAGCTTGTGCCGAACTCCAATTTTTCCCTGCAGAGTTCTTGATGTTCCCGGTGCTACGGAGGTCGGCTCGGGGCGTGCGACCCCTTGTTTCGAAGCTAATTCGAAGATCTACAACTTCTCTTTAGGAGTGAGACGAGGATTCACCCTCCTTCATGGTCAAAATAGCCCCGCAACATCCTTGTCTTTATGAAGTTGAGGAGTGTTCTGATCGTGGGGATTTTGGAAGAGGAGCTCCACTCCTAGGGGCGGAGAAGCTGTGCTGGGAAAACCCTTGTGCCAGGAAGACCCTTGTAAGAGCCGTGGGAAGACCCATCCTTTGAGGTGAGCAAAACGAAGAGCTTGGCTTCAGGAGAGAGCCATTTGGAAGACAAGTTTGAGGAGCAACTCTAGGAGAGAGTTGGGAGCTCCGATCTTGTTGAGAAGAGGTCCGTTTTGGAGGCGAGCGGAGCAAAGAGCTCGGATCTGGAAGAAAGCTATCTGTGAGACTAGTGTGAGGGGGAACTTTAGGAGAGAGTTGTGCTCCAAACTTGTTCGAGGAGAGGTCCGTCTGGGAGGCGAGCGGAGTGAAGAGCTCGACTCTGGGAGAGAGCCCTTTGTGAGACGAGTGTAAGGAGCAACTCTAGGAGAGAGTGGTGAGCTCCGAACTCGTTGAGAAGGGGTCCGCTTTTGGAGGCGAGCGGAGCGAAGAGCTTGACTCTGGGAGAGAGCCCTTTGTGAGACGAGTGTGAGGAGCAACTCTAGGAGAGAGTGGTGAGCTCCGAACTCGTTGAGAAGAGGTCCGCTTTTGGAGGCGAGCGGAGCGAAGAGCTTGACTCTGGGAGAGAGTCCTTTGTGAGACGAGTGTGAGGAGCAACTCTAGGTGAGAGTGGTGAGCTCCGAACTCGTTGAGAAGAGGTCCGCTTTTGGAGGCGAGCGGAGCGAAGAGCTTGACTCTGGGAGAGAGCCGTTTGTGAGACGAGCTTGAGGAGCGACCCAAGGAGAGAGTGGTGAGCTTCGAACTCGTTGAGAAGAGGTCCGCTTTTGGAGGCGAGCGGCGCGAAGGGCTTGACTCTGGGAGAGAGCCCTTTGTGAGACGAGTGTGAGGAGCAACTCTAGGTGAGAGTGGTGAGCTCCGAACTCGTTGAGAAGGGGTCCGCTTTTGGAGGCGAGCGGAGCGAAGAGCTTGACTCTGGGAGAGAGCCGTTTGTGAGACGAGCTTGAGGAGCGACCCAAGGAGAGAGTGGTGAGCTTCGAACTCGTTGAGAAGAGGTCCGCTTTTGGAGGCGAGCGGAGCGAGGAGCTTGGCTCTAGGAGAGTGCCATTTGTGAGACGAGTTTGAGGAGCAACCCTAGGAGAAAGTTGTGGGCTCCGAACTCGTTATTTAAGTGAGGGAATCAACGGTTGTGGGAGCAATTCCGAATGGCGATCCACTTCTAGCTCGCTTAACAGCGAACTTGCGAAGTAGAATCGAGCCAAGTGTTGGACTCCGGAACCATCGTTAGAAAAGTTCAACGGCTGTGGGAGCAATTCCGAATGGCGAACCACTTCTAACCTGCTTAAGAGCAAGTTATTCGAAGCAGAATCGAACCAAGTGTTGGACTCCGAACCATTCAACGGCTTTGGGAGCAGTTCCGAATGGCGAGCTACTTCTAGTTCGCTTAGGAGCGAATTTGCGAAGTAGAATCGAGCCAAGTGTTGGACTCCGGAACCATCGTAAGATTAAGGGTTGTGGGAGCAATTCCGAATGGCGAACTACCCCTAGCTCGCTTAGGAGCGAACTTGCGGAGTAGAGTCGAACCAAGTGTTGGACTCCGAACCATTCAACGGCTTTGGGAGCAGTTCCGAATGGCGAGCTACTTCTAGTTCGCTTAGGAGCGAATTTGCGAAGTAGAATCGAGCCAAGTGTTGGACTCCGGAACCATCGTAAGATTAAGGGTTGTGGGAGCAATTCCGAATGGCGAACCACTTCTAACCTGCTTAAGAGCAAGTTATTCGAAGCAGAATCGAACCAAGTGTTGGACTCCGAACCATTCAACGGCTTTGGGAGCAGTTCCGAATGGCGAGCTACTTCTAGTTCGCTTAGGAGCGAATTTGCGAAGTAGAATCGAGCCAAGTGTTGGACTCCGGAACCATCGTAAGATTAAGGGTTGTGGGAGCAATTCCGAATGGCGAACTACCCCTAGCTCGCTTAGGAGCGAACTTGCGGAGTAGAGTCGAACCAAGTGTTGGACTCCGAACCATTCAACGGCTTTGGGAGCAGTTCCGAATGGCGAGCTACTTCTAGTTCGCTTAGGAGCGAATTTGCGAAGTAGAATCGAGCCAAGTGTTGGACTCCGGAACCATCATAAGATTAAGGGTTGTGGGAGCAATTCCGAATGGCGAACCACTTCTAACCTGCTTAAGAGCAAGTTATTCGAAGCAGAATCGAACCAAGTGTTGGACTCCGAACCATTCAACGGCTTTGGGAGCAGTTCCGAATGGCGAGCTACTTCTAGTTCGCTTAGGAGCGAATTTGCGAAGTAGAATCGAGCCAAGTGTTGGACTCCGGAACCATCGTAAGATTAAGGGTTGTGGGAGCAATTCCGAATGGCGAACTACCCCTAGCTCGCTTAGGAGCGAACTTGCGGAGTAGAGTCGAACCAAGTGTTGGACTCCGAACCATTCAACGGCTTTGGGAGCAGTTCCGAATGGCGAGCTACTTCTAGTTCGCTTAGGAGCGAATTTGCGAAGTAGAATCGAGCCAAGTGTTGGACTCCGGAACCATCGTAAGATTAAGGGTTGTGGGAGCAATTCCGAATGGCGAACCACTTCTAACCTGCTTAAGAGCAAGTTATTCGAAGCAGAATCGAACCAAGTGTTGGACTCCGAACTATTCAACGGCTTTGGGAGCAGTTCCGAATGGCGAGCTACTTCTAGTTCGCTTAGGAACGAATTTGCGAAGTAGAATCGAGCCAAGTGTTGGACTCCGAAACCATCGTAAGATTAAGGGTTGTGGGAGCAATTCCGAATGGCGAACTACCCCTAGCTCGCTTAGGAGCGAACTTGCGGAGTAGAGTCGAACCAAGTGTTGGACTCCTAACCATTCAACGGCTTTGGGAGCAGTTCCGAATGGCGAGCTACTTCTAGTTCGCTTAGGAGCGAATTTGCGAAGTAGAATCGAGCCAAGTGTTGGACTCCGGAACCATCGTAAGATTAAGGGTTGTGGGAGCAATTCCGAATGGCGAACTACCCCTAGCTCGCTTAGGAGCGAACTTGCGGAGTAGAGTCGAACCAAGTGTTGGACTCCGGAACCATCGTTAGAGTTTAGTGAGTTGCGGGAGGAGCCATGTAGAAGAAGCTGGACTCCGAAATCACCATTTAACGAGTCGTGACTCGGAGAGATTGAGATGACGCAAGAGCAACAATTTCCAATGAAAAAACGTAAAGTTTTATTGAAATTAACTAAGTGGCTGCTTCGAATAGGGCGAGCCATTATTACATGCTATTGGCCGGGTTACAAGCATCGGTCTTATTGAAAATCAAAATCCTACTTCTACGATAAGGTGAAGACCTCTTGGGAGGAGCTGGGAGGTTCTGAGTCTTGAAGCTCGCCGGGCCCTTCAGAGGGGAAGCTCGGCCCCCTTTTTTTGGATGAACTTGGTCAGGTGTCCCCGCTGTACGAGTTCTTCGATCTCCCCCTTGAGAGCCCGACAATCATCCGTGTCGTGGCCGTGGTCCCTGTGAAAGCGGCACCACTTATCTTTGTCCCTCTTCTTGCCAGGTGTGTTCATTCTAGGGGGAGCACGGAGTAGCCCTTCCTTGTCCACCTCCATAAGGACTTCTGATATATTAGCAATGAGGGGGGTGAACTTCTCAAAACGTGGAGTCGAACGGCGCTGGCCATTACTGTCCTTCTGGGATTTTTGGGACCCCTCTTCGCTTGTGCTCTTCCGTTTGTTCCCGGAAGATGTCTCCTCAAGAGTAGGGGGGTTGAGAGCCTCTTCGGCCCGAATGTACTTTTCACACCTGAGAAGGAGGTCGGCAAAGTTCTGTGGAGGCCTCTTAGCAAGAGAGGAACGAAGGCTGGAATTGAAGACATTGGATTGGAAGGTGGCCGTTGCGACGGATTGGTCGAGGGAGGCCATGGACCTGACCTCCGCAGTGAACCTCTTCACATAGTCTCTTAACTTCTCACCTTTCTCTTGCCTGAGCTGGAGGAGTGAGATGCTGGTCTTCTCCGTGCGCCTGCTACTCACGAAGTGGGTGATGAAGAGTGTTTCGAACTGCTCGAAGGAGAATATGGAAGACGGGGCGAGGCGGGAGTACCATTCCCGAGCCGAGCCCTTGAGAGTAGCAGGGAATGTCTTGCACAGCAGGGCATCGGAAGCTTGGTGGATGAGCATGAGAGTCTTGAAGCTCTCAATGTGGTCAACGGGGTCAGTCTCCCCGGTGTAAGTCTCAAATTGGGGAGGTTTGAAGCCGAACGGCACAGGTGCATCCACGATGGTTCGGGAGAAAGGGGGTCGAGTAGGACGTAGGGTCCTCCCCCTAAGCTCTTCTTCTCGACCTATCTGACCCAGGCGCCTCTCTACCTCATGAAGACGGCGATACATGGCGTCGTCCCTCCGACGGTAATCAGCCGAGCCTCTAGACTCGTCTTCGTAGGAGGGAGAGCGAGGGCTGCGGCGATGGTAACTTCGGGAGCGACGAGGACTTGGGGTACGCCAGGAGTTGGTAGGAGCGGGACGAGGAGATGGGGACCGTCGGCGAGGGCTTTGGACTGGAGGAGGGGACGGGGCCTTCGGCTCATTAGGGTTTTGACGGAGGTTGAGTGCCTGTTGTACCATTGCTTGGAACTGCTGGAACTCGGCACGGGTGATTGGTGCCTCATTGTTCCTGGGCTGTTGCCGATCTGCGGGGGAGTGCCTCCTTCTGTAATGCTCGGGGGACTCCCTCCTTCCCCTTCGGACAGGGGATCTTCTGTAGTCTCGGCGGTGAGGGGATCGCTCACCCGGACGTTGTTGGCGGGAGGCTCCCTCTCGGGCCCGCTTCTCGTCCAGACGGTGGCGTAAGTCCTCCACCTTCTGCCGGTTTTGAGGATTATGAGAGGCCATGGAATCCGTAGAGGCTTTGTGTATGGAGACGCGGTCTTGATGGAGAGGTTGCTTCATGCGGGAGCCCCCCGCACCGGCATTCTGAGGACCGGTGGGACCCTTGGGGGGTTCCTGATTCTGAAGAGGAGGCTGATCTTGTTGAAGAGGGTCCTCCACTTGAGGCGGGGGTTGTCCCTGCTGCGGAGCGGGTTGGACGGGGACTACCTCTTGCTGATCGGCGGGGTTGAGCCCGCGGTTGGACCCCCTAGATTTGACCTTTCTGGGTGGCATGGCTGGAGAAGAGCTAGTCGACGAGGAAGAGGCAGAGGCTATTCGTATGGTTTTCCCACAGACGGCGCCAATCTGTTACCGCTAAATCTGGTGTGGGGGTAAACAGATAGTATTTGTGGATTCGTGAAAAACCTGAATAGTAAACCTCTAACCTGTTCCGCCGGAGATTGACTGTTGACTCCCGCCGTTAACCTGCAAAAAGTGCGAGACACCGGGGGTTGATCCCGGCGACGCACCCTCCGACGCTCAAGTCAGTAATCAGAAATGATTAAGAAAGAGCATAAATTGGAAAAGTATTGATTACCTCGCAATGGAGATGGATGGGGGGTATTTATAGGCGTCTTTGGGACTGGATTAGGAATGTAATCCCCGTGATTAGATAAGGAATATTCTCCTAGTAATCAGATAAGGAATTGAATCCCTAATTCCCAGTGAAAAGATGGATGTAAATCAGGGCCGTTGATTAAGGTCTAATCAGGGACCTTGATTGTATCTTGCTGGATCGGGTGTGCAGCGGATTGGAACCCATACCCAGTTGACGTGGATCCGTTCATGGGTTATTGGGCTTTGAATAAAGACCCAGTTCCCATTTCAGATCCGTTTGTAGGTGAAATTACCGTTTTACCCCTGAGCTTTAAGATTCGTGTCCGATGTGAACGGTCCTGATTTAATCCTATTTTTAGCCATATCACCTTCTACTATATTGATCCTATTTAGGCTGGGGCAGTTGCCAGCAACATGACCGTATCCCTTACATTTATAGCACTTAGTGAGAGGATCAATCTTAGAGTAGTCTCTTTCAGTGTTCTTACCCGTGTTGTCATTTCTAAGTGGATAGGAATTTGAAGTATGTTTGTTTGGGTAAGACTTGTTAGGGTACTGAGGAGAGGAGTGCTCAGGTCTAGAGGGATCAGGAGGATTCATTCTGGAGGAATGATCCATTGAATCGCTGGACTTGTAATGGGAACTTGCTTTAAGGGAATCAATATCGAGGACAAAAGCATAAGCTGCCGCTAATGAGTCCACATTTCTATAAATTAGCCCTCAGATCGGCCCGTAATCCAGCCCTGAACCTAGAGAGAGTTTGTTCTTCACTCTCTTTACCTAAAGCATTGCACCGAATAAGGAAGTCATCAAATTTATCAACATATTCTTGTGTAGATTTACTTCCTTGATACAGTTGGTTTCACGAATCTAGCAATCAGGTGTGGAACGATAACGGTATATATCTCTCAGTGAGCTTCTCTTTCATGGCTTCCCAAGTGGCTATGGGTGTAGCGCCCTGAATTTCTAATATAATATCTTAGAAAATACGTGGCATAATTCCCAGCATCAACTTCAATGTAATATTAAACAAAGTCAACACCAGTAAAATTTTAAATTTTCATTTCAATAATCATTTACATAACACAGCGGAATACAATACACCTTAAATCACAATTCTCTTTTCTTTACAACAATTTCTTTTACAATTACATAAGTCATTACATCACTTGAACTCAAGCATCCAAATCCGAGCCTTAAGAAATCACCTGTAAAATATGAGGCTAGAGATAATCCTAACCCCAAAACTAAAGGGGTCAGCCATAATGGTGTGAGTGACATAAAACAAACAACATAAGTAAAGCATGGATTCATAAGCAACATGTAATAAATAATAATACCTAAAATATGACATAGCAAGGAAACATGTAAACCTCAAGTGAAGCTAAACTAAGTGTCAAGTGTAGAAAACAGGAAAACACATGCATGGATCCAAGTCAAGAAAACACAAGTCTATATGCTGACTCTCTAATGCGTACTTGTCGGAGTCTATGCATCCCACTCTACATAGGTCCGGTGCAAGCCCTTAATGTCTCCACATTATAGGGTTTAAATCTCCGCTATGCAACTAATCCTAACACGATGACTACTACGAGATGAAGATAAATTAGCCCATGCCCCGATAATTCCGGAGGTCAAACTCTATCCGCAGATAATTTCGGAGACTATTTCACTCACACCTGGGAATCTTCGAGAATGCCCCACACCGCAAGCAATGGCACCTCATCACACGAATACCACATGTGCGTTGCCTAGACTCCGATAATTCCGGAGATCAATCCCACACCACAGGTAATTCCGGAGACTATTTCACTCACACCTGGATAATTCGAGATTTTCTCACACCGCAAGCCATACTGAGGTCCATAACCCATGTTCTTGTTCATCATATCACCACTAGTGCCTGTCCTTATCATTTAAGTTATTTAATTAATTCACGAATCTCCTAGAGTTGGTGTACCCTACCGGACTTAATTCAACAACTGATCAAATAAAATTGTCTCAACAGGCCCAAACATAAATATCTCAACTGCCAGTATACTAAGGTCACGCACCCTCTAGAGACTCACTCTCAAATATCCAAACCAATCTTCCAATATGATTGCTCAGTCAAAACAACTTGACAACATATGTTCAGTAGGAGATAAAGTATAGAATTGTAAGTTATAGATTAAATCATTTGGAGAATAAATCAGTTGAAAGAACATTCAAAAATATAAAGGTACATCAGTACCAGTCGACTAATAACAAGCATAAGTCGACTGTCCAGAAAGAGAATTTCATGGTTTTAAGAAAAATAATCTAAGTGTTATCAGTCGACTATTAAAACTATCGGTCGACTGTCCAGAGAGAAAATTCAATAATCTTTAAGAAAATAAATCCTAAGTGTAGCAGTCGACTGTAAAAGGGTCTAGGTCGACTGTCCAGAGTGAAAATACAAGAACTTCGAGAAAATAATTCTAAGTGGCACCAGTCGATTGTAAAAGTCTTCAGTCGACTGTTCCGAACGAAATTTCAAGAAAAACTAGGGAACATAGCAGCCGGGTCGTGTCGGTCGACTGAGAAGTCATACTAGTCGACTGTCGACCTGCAGACTGCATACTTTGGTTGTGCACATCTCAACCGATACATAGTTTTACTTAATGAAAACGATTTCTACGAAAAGCTTATTTCTTATATGGTCAAATACAACTTGTAGGACATATAATAGTCCATAAAACTAAATCAAAACTACTTGAATTTATAAAAATAGAGATTTTGTTGATTTCTTTCGATTAAAACATGGATTGTGCATATAGTCAAAAATAGAGTTTTCTTAAAATCAATTACTCATTGAAATTGCTTCGTATTCAGATCCAAATCGTATCAATACCAAAATCTCAAGAAAATCCCTATTTTGGGTATATTCATCAAACTCAATCCAATTTATCTCAAATCCAAATCTCAAGACATGATCTCCTAATTCATCAGTCCTTCTCAACATTTCCTTAATCTCAATCACCATTATAACTCATACACATAATCAGTTTATAACATTGCCATATCCAGTTCCATTCAACCAATACTCCAAAGTAATAAAAATCTCATCTTTATTAGGTTTATGTATAAAAATCTACCATATCCAATCAATCCAACATTGATCCGAAAGAGATGGACTACCCACATACAATTTTATTTACAAACAACTAGGGTTTCACAAGATCCAATTTTTCATCCATCCATCTAATTCATAATGTGCATATTTCTATTCAAACCCTAACATGCTTTCTAGCAATTAAAATTTAATATCCAAGATCCATTAAAACATTCATAGATCAAACAACCAAATTATACCACTTACATACATAAAACGAAACAACAAAATTACCCACATGCAAAATACACAAAGCAAAACAAACAAGTCACTCACCTCAAATGAAGAAATCTTGATAAGAAAGCCTTTCTTTTGCGAAATTCAAGATCCTCTTCTTAATCCTCCAAAAAAATAATAAACCCTTTGTGTTTTGCAGCGAAAGACGGCTATACTTCTTTTAAATAGGCCGGAATTGAGGATTTAGGGTTTTTAAAACACATTTGCAAAATAACCCCTTGAAAATATAACTTTACATAATAGATCCCTATATTTGGAAACTTGATCAAATCAATTAAATTGAGATTTAGAAGCAAAACAAACTCCTTGTTTCCAGTCGGCACTGTTTGAAAGTCCAGAAAAATAGTTTTGCACTTTCACCCCTCAAAATGACAATTTTGCATAAAGATCCCTTTTTCTTAATATTTGCAGATAGATCCAATAAATATCAGAAAAATCTAGAAAAACTATAAATAAATCCCAAATAATAAATGATGATTTTTCATGAAGAAATTTTAGCCTTTTGAACTTCTCAAGAAAATACGTGTTTTGCATGTGTAAAAAGATAGATTTTCAGAAAAATATTTATTAAATCTCCTAAAATTCATTTTAATTCATTTATAAACCTTTAAAAATAATATTTTAAAATATGGGGTATTACAATGGGTGCCAGGCCTCGACCTCTGCGGGCATGTTCAAGATTGGTCCGGTGTTGTTGAGCTTTACCCGGCAATTTCATAATGGCAAATTTAACTTTCAGGTCTTCGCTCATGTCAAACCACACAAAGTAGTGGTTCATCGCACGGATCCAATCAAGGTAAGCTTGGGGTCCATGTGGCCTTTAAAATGGAAAACGCCAGCCTTAACGTTCTTCTTATATTATTCGTTAGGGTCACGTTCTTGATGTCGATCGTCACGAACATTCCCTTGAGTGATTTGACAATCAGCATGAAGCTCAGGGGCAACAATTTGATTTAATTCCACTTTCTCAAGCCTCTGATTGATATTGGCAAGAGTTGCATGAATGGCAGCTAGGATAGCAGAAATATCAGAGTTGTCCATTTCAGTTCGGGAAGGTCTAGGATTTCTAGTTGGGTGATTTGGGAAGGATAAGAAAGGCTCTTTAGGATCTGGGATGGTGCTGCGAAGACGCATTCACCAAAAGTGGAAAACTAGGAGTCGTGTGTGTGCGTTTTTTATTTTTTTTAAGGCAAAATTTAAAAAAACGTCACAATAGTTTTGCCCAGTTTAAAAAAACGTCACAAAACTTTTTAAAAAAAAAACCAAACAGTTTAACTTTTAACTCACAGAGTTACCCACCGTTAACTGGATTATACGTGCATTGCACATACTCAAAAAAATGACAAAAATACCCCCTGACCTCTTCTCCTTACCGTAAAAACGTGGCAGTAATGGCGATGATTGCGGGGTGGTGCTTCGGGTGGAGGAGAGATGGTGGTCGACCGTGATGGTGAGTGGGAGGTTGGGAGCACGGTAATGGCGCTCGGCGGGGTGGAGAGGTGCTTCGGAGGTGTTTGGTGATGGTGGAGATGAGCACGACGACGAAGTGGAGAGCTTGGGTGGCGGTGTGAGCAGCGCGGGAGGTTTTCGATGAGGTCGGGATGGAGCTGCGGTGGTGGAGAGCGAAGGTGGTGGACGAAGACGACGTGGTGCTTCAGAGGTGATAATGGCGACAGTGAGCTGCGATGGAGCGCGGAGTTTCGATGGTGGCAGTAATGGCGATCGAGAGCTCGGAGTTTCGATGGAGTGGAGCTCGGCGATGTGGTGAGGAGACAGGGTGGTGACAGAGGGGAGCGGTGTGTGCGGCGAGGTGGATGGCGATGGCAGTGGCAAGGAGACCGTCGACTGCGATGGTGATTGAGCTTGGTGACGGTGAGTTGGAGCTTCGACGGTGCTACGACAGCTAGGAGGAGAGGAAGAGAGGAGGAGATGGCAGTGACTGCGATGGAGAACGACGATGGTGAGCTTGGGTTTCAGCTTCGGTGAAGACGAACAGGAGGAGCACGGCGGTGATGGGTTCAATGGTTGCAGGCATTGAGCTGGCGACAGCGAGAGGAGGAGGTGGAGGCGAGTGGCAGTGAGCGGCAATGGCGTTGGCAGTTGCGAGGAGGAGAACAGGGGTATTTTGGTCACATTTTTAGAGTACGTACAGTGCACGTAGAAGCAAGTTTACGGTTGGTAACTCTATGAGTTGAAAGTTAAACATT
Organism: Hemerocallis citrina; assembly: GCA_017893485.1. NCBI lineage: Eukaryota > Viridiplantae > Streptophyta > Magnoliopsida > Asparagales > Asphodelaceae > Hemerocallis > Hemerocallis citrina. Next base: position 33,924,304 of record CM030363.1, read on the forward strand.
GTGTGGTTTTTTTTAAAAAAAACTTTTGTGACGTTTTTTTAAACTGGACCAAACTTTTGTGATGTTTTTTTAAATTTTACCTTTTTTTATAATAATAAATCTGAAATGATCTAAAATAAAGAAGAAAAAAAATAAAGGACTACACGATCCTAAATGAATGCAAAAATTGATGCCTAAATGATGCAAGAACTAGGGTTTTAAGAACCTTTGCTCTGATACCAAAATGATGTAAAACTAACCCTAAATAGAGAATTTTCATGATTCTTAATGGATTAATTTTATCAACATGTTGTGCGGATCAAAGTTAGAAATTTTAAACAGTTAATCGGTTTGATGGATTTTCAAGAACAGTATCACGTTTAACAATTCCAATTAATAATTCAATTCTAACAATCAATAATTAAATTCCGAAGTGTTCTTAGCAAGTAAAAGATTCAATATTGATTCGTACTCTAATCAGGCAAGTGGAGCGCTTAATCTTAATATTTGTGGTCGACAGTTAAATTGAATAATATAATAGAGATGATGAAATAGTATAACACAAATATTTGAGAATTGGAAAGAGTATATCGAGGGTTCAAAGAACTCAACATAGATCTCGGGTTGAACACGAAGAGCACAACGATCAGCAACAATAGTAAGAGAAAGACAGCAGCAACAAGTCAGCAATGGCAGGGGTGGTCGACGGTGTCACTGGTTGATGTCGACGACGGTGGTGGGTGGCGCGAACGACGGCGGCGAAGTCGTCGAGGAGGCAGGGCGGCGGCGTGCTTGGGTGTTGACGAGGGCGGACGAAGGAGAGATGAGGGAGGTCTCGAGGCAGGGAAGCACAGGGTGAAGAGGACAGGGATGATTGGGATGATGGGGTTTCGATCGGGTGTGGTGGCACTAGGGGCTGAGGGCGTCGAAAGAGAGAAAGGGGAATTAGGGATTGGGTTTTTTTTTTGTATCGGAATTGGGAAATTTTGGAGATTAGGGTTTGGGGTTTATTTGGGGAATTGTTTTTTTTTTGGGTAGATTTTAGAGTTAATAACTAACTCTAAAATTGTATTAGGATTTATCATAAATCCTAATAATTGGATCTCAGTTATATCACACAAAAAGAGACAGGAAGAGCAAAACTCAATACAATAATTTTTAATCAAGAATGACATATCTTTCTCATTAATCTCAAGGCCTATATATAGGCTCAAAACAAATCAAGATATAAATCTCAGAATATTCTCAAAATCTCGAAAATATTCTAATGCATAAAAAAAGATTACATATGGCTATAATTGCCAAAAACAAATATGGTACTGAATTAAAATCCTAAACTAAATAAAATTGATGTCCTCATCAGAGTGGCTGCGAGAGCGCTGCGCGATGTGGATCAGTCGTAGGCGTGGATCACGCGGTTGCGTGCTTTTCGCAGAGATCGGGCGGCTGAATATTCAAGTGGGGCAGCGGGACAGAGACTGGCGACGTGGAGGCATCTCGTGCACCCATCGCGACAACGCAATTATCGGTGAGATCCAACAGCCAGCGGCTGCAGTGAGACGAGCTTGTCAAGCTCCTCTCCTCTCTGAATTTTGGGCGTTCGTTTGAGTGAGCTAGGCCTAGGTCGAGCTCCCCTTCATCGTTGAGCTCCTACCATCTCATCGAGCTGCGAGGTCTGGTCGAACTGCCACATCGTCTTCGTCGAGCTACGAGATTTGGTCGAGCTCCTCGTCGTCTCGTCGAGCTGCGAGGTTTGGCCGAGCTCCTCGTTGCCTCGTCGAGCTGCGAGGTTTCGTCGAGCTCCCCCCTTTTCGTTGAGCTCGAAGTTCAGGCGAGCTAGGAGTTTAGTCAAGCTCCTCTCTGTTTTCGTCGACCTCGAAGTTGGTCGAGCTCCATTCCCGTCGAGCTAGAGATGCGGTCGAGGTACTCTTTCGCCGAGCTCATTTGGCCGAGCTCATCTTTCGCCAAGCTCATTTGGTCGAGCTCATCTTCGCCGCACTGCTTTGCCGAGATGAGGCGTAGGCACGCTCGACGGGGCTTTAGAAGCTTCAAAGTTGGGTGTCGGAGTCGGGGTTTTGAAGAAGAGGGAGTTGGTGGATTTGGCTAGCGGGTTTGGGTTCAAAATGAAATTGGGTTTGAACCCGAACTCCAAATCAAGCTGGGTTCAAAATGGAGTTTTGGGTTTTGGGTTCAAACCTGATTGCAACCCGAACTGTCGTTTTCTTTCTTCTTTTTTTCTTTTTTTCCATTTGCGAAGCTCTTGAATGTTTGAAATTGGTGTCTTTAGCTATTGGAGCTCTTTGAGTAGCTTGAAGGTGGAACTCTTTGCAAGGAGCTTGGGGTAGTCGAGGTAGGAGATAAATCATCTTGAATGTGCTTAGTAGCAAGAATTGTTCGTCTTTTCTATTGATGCTTTGCGTAGAGTTCTCTATTAACTTGCTGAGATCTTATGAGACAGAAGTAGTCGTAGAACTCACTATTTGATCCCAGCAAGTTTTGTAGAGACAACCGTGAGACATAATTGATGTAGAGATTGTCGTTTGTGTTGAGTTCTAACTGCGGAATAACTCATCAACGAGATGCAAAACAATAGAATCAAAAGCAACACACAAGAACACACGATATTTTTTTGAGGTTCACCCAATGCAATGACTACTTCCCCGCGCAGAGATACCTCTGCGATTTTCACTAGAAATATGAAGCACAAGTTTACAAATTTCTCTAGAACTCACTCCCAAAGTGTAGGGTTTCTCTCTATCTCTTTCTTTCTCTCTTTGAAGGCTGATAGATCTTTCTTTTCTTTCAACTTTTTTCTCCTTATAACCCTAAAATCGTACACAATACAATATATATATTTACACAAGATCTAATCTCAACCGTGGATGAATCAGCACCGCGACGGTCGACCGCAACACTTGGACGGTCAACCGGTCCATGCCTTCGACTGTACATGAGCTAACAGAGAGTGGGTCGGTCGACCGGTCGTTCCTTCAGGAATACTAGGTGGCAACAGCAAGCGGGAAGTTGACCATGTAGTCGACTGTGCGGTCGGTCGGCCAGTCGATCGGACGATCAGTTGACCACACCCTGCCTGCAGCTGCTTGTTGCTTTGACCTGTTTGCTCCATCTTCGACTCTTCTCGTCGTTTGTCTTCTTCAACCCCTTTATTGTCTCTTTGGATCCACAAACCCCAATAATCTCCCACTTGGATATATATACTCGAAGTCTTTAACCTGTTCTTCATTCTTTCATTGGCCTAGTCTAGGCCTATGCCTCTGCGAGTCTCCTCAACAATTAACCTGGAGACAATCCGATAGCGGTACAGCAAAATTGATGTTTCCTGCTATCTACCACCTTAGTGAGCATGTCCGCCGGATTCTTAGTGCCAAGAATCTTAGTTAGCTTCAACCAATTATTCTCAACTGCCATTCTAATAAAATGATACCTCATTTGAATGTGTTGAGTCCTAGAGTGATATGCCGAGTTTTTTGCCAAGAAAACTGCATTTTGATTGTCACACCATAGTTCACCTATGAGTTACTTCCTGTCCTGTTTCATAAGCTCTGAAATCCACAACATGTCTTTCGTCGCTTTTGTAAGTGTCATATACTCTGACTCAGTGGTTGACTGTGCTACCACCTTTTGTAACTGCGAAGCCGAACTGACAGTTGTTCTTCCAACTGTAAATACATATCTTGTAGTACTTCTGCAACCATCGCCCAAAATTCTGCATCTACATAACCATGTATGCAAAGAATTTTCCCCAAAACAAAGAGAATAATCTGAAGTACCTGCTAGATATCTAAGAATTCACTTTACTGCATCACAATGTTGTTTACCTGGATTCTTCATGTAACTGTTGACAACTCCTACTGCTTGTGCGATGTCTGGTTTTGTAGACACCATCGCATACATCAAACTCCCAACGGCTGAGGCATAAGGAATATCAGTCATTTCCTCCATCTTTGCCTCTGTTTTAGGACAAGTCCATTGATAACTTGAAGTGAGCCGCTAAGGGACAAGTGACTGGCTTCGCACCATCCATATTGAATCTCTTCAACACCTTCTTCACGTAGTTTGCTTGTGATAACCAAAGCTTCTTGCTCTTCCTGTCTACTAATTTTCGTGCCGAGGATTTGTTTTTCTTCACCCAAGTCCTTCATTGAAAACTCCGAAGCTAGCGCCTTTTTTACTTTCTTGATCTTCTCCATACATGAACCTATTAACAACATGTCGTCCACATACAGTGTCAAGGTAACTATATCATTGTCCTCATATCTACGAATATACACACAATGATCTGTTTCGCATCTATCGAAACCTTTTCCTCGCATAAAGCAATCAAACCTCAAGTGCCATTGCCGTGGTGCTTGTTTGAGCCATAAAGACTCTTCTTTAGTCAACACACCATGTCTTCTTTACCTTTAGCTTCAAAACCTGTGGGTTGTCTCATGTATTGCTCTTCTTCGACATTACCATGGAGAAATGCTGTTTGCATATCCAACTGCTTTAAGTGTAAGTCTTCAACTACAACAATACTAAGCAGAATCCTGATTGAAGCCATCTTCACAACCGGTGCAAAGATCTCACTGTAATCAACACATTCTCTTAGACAGAATTCTTTCACAACAAGCCTCGCCTTATACCTCTTACTACCATTTACCTTATCTTTGACTATGAAAATCTATTTCTTCATAAGAGCGTGTTTGCCTACAGATAATTTGGTCAACTCCCAAGTTGTGTTCTGTTCCAAAGAGTTCATCTCGTTCCTCATGACTAACTCCCACTGAATTCAAGCCTCATCCTTCAAAACCACCTTATGGGTCTCTGGCTCTCTTGAATCCGTGTACAGAACATGCTTGTGAACAATACTAGCTGATGGATCAAATATCTTGGTTGGCCTTCTCTCTCGTGTCGATTTCCTCAATGTGGGGACCAGTTCACCGACTGGTTCAGGTTCTCCGAACCGCTTTGGCTGTACATGTTCGTCTTGGATAACCTGCTCATTCCCAATAGGCTCACCATGAGCCTCCTGTGCTGCCTGTGGTACCAATACCTGCTGCTGCACTGTAGGACCCCCACCACTGGGACCACCTTCAGAATATAAATCTGAGTTCGAACCACAATTTGTCTCTGAACTAGTTGTACTGTCTTGACCCGTGTGCTTGTCCTTATACAAGACCTCTTCTTTGAACACTACATTCCTGCTACGAATGACTTTGTTATCCACAAAATTTTAAAGTCTGTAGCCATACTGATCTCCGCTGTAGCCAATGAATACACACCTTCTGGACTTAAAATCAAGTTTCTTCCTTTCTTTCCTGTCAATTAGTGAATATGCAATACAACAAAAAATTTCAAATACGAATAATTGACAGTTTTACCAACTATAGTTCTTGCGGAATGGCCCTATCAAGGGCATTAGACAGGCATCGGTTAATCAAGTTCACTGCTGTATCCACTGTGGCGGCCCAAAGATGGACTGGAAGACCCGCATGAAGTCTCATGCATCTCGCCCTTTCAATAATCGTGCGGTTCATTCTTTCTGCTACACAATTCTCCTGTGGAGTCTTAGGAACTATCCTGATTTCCTTTGATACCTTCCTCTGCCATATAGTTAACAAACTTTTTAATTTGTGTACTCACCTCCATTGTCTGATTTTAATGCTTTCACCTTGTAACCCGTTTCATTCTCAACCCTGGCTTTCCAAGCTGCCTCAAACAATTCTGATTTTTCGCGAATTACATAAACCCAAACTTTCCTTGTAGCATCGTCGATGAATGTGACGGGGTATCTCTTACCACCATTAAGAGAATTCCTGAGCCGGACCCCACACATCTGTATGTACCAACTCTAGCTTCCCAAACTTCTTCTCACATCCACTCAACTGAAAGCTAACTGTCTTCTGTTTGCCCATCACACAATTCTCACATAAATTCATCTCAACCTTCTTAAGCACCAATAAAAGATCCATAGAACAAAGCTCCTTGACACTCTTCACCAAGATGCCTCAACCTGACATGCCAAAGAATTGATGAAGAACTACCTGCTGATGTTGTAGCAATGATATCACCTGAATCACCTCATCTGAGTAAGTACAACGTGTCACCACGCTTTTCTTTGCCACCAACCTGGCACCTGTACTAACCTTCCATTCTCAATGCCCAAGTTATTGTGAATCCTTCTTTGTCTAGTTTGCTAATCGAGGTTAGGTTTTTCTTCAAGCTCGGAATATGTCTAGTGTCATTCAAGACAAATTGCCCGCCATTACGAGCCTTCACTCTCACCGTGTCATTGCCTATTACTGAACATATTTGCCCATTGCCTACTGAGACTGCACCAAAATTACTTGTCCTGTAATCCTCAAAAACATCCCTCCTGGGTGTACAATGATAAGAAGCACCTGAGTCTACACACCAATCATCTTGCATAATATCAAATCCAGCAAATAAACACAATTCATCTCAACAGGGTTTGATACTTACCACATTGGCTACTTGTGACCCTGCTTGCGCTTTCTTATACTCCTCGCATTGGGCTCTCATGTGTCCCGACTTTTTACAGTACCAACACTCACCTTTGTGATGTCTTGTTTTTGACTTGGACCTATAATTCATGCTTTGTGCCTTCCCTCTGTTGTTACTTCTACCACGGTTATCAACTGACAGTGCGGCATTGCTAGGATATGAGACTGAAGTCTCTCCATATCTCTTCCTTCTTGCATCCTCATACATAATATTGCTTATAACAACCTTTAGAGTTGTCATATCAGTCATAGTGCTTGTAACATCTGCTTTACTGTGCCGTAACTATCGTGAAGACTGGATAGCAACAACGATTATGCCATTTCCTCAAACTTTAAACCGACGATTCCATCTGATTGTAAACCATACAGAAATTGTTGATGTGCTTTGCAACCGAACCCTTTTCCAACAACTTCATGTTGACCAACTTCTTTAGGTGAAGAATCTGGTTCGCTGCATTCGGTTTCTCAAAAATATCTGTCAAGATTTCCATTGTCTTCTTAGCGGTCTTTGCCTTCTCAATGTGAAATAGTGACTTTATACTCAGCGACAACTGAATCTGTCAAAGTGCTTTCTGATCCAATCTGTTCCAAGCTGCTAATGCAACTTCATCTACCTCTACTGCTTTTCGTTTCACACCAAATAATGGATCATCAAGATCCTTCTGTCGAAGATACGCTATCATTTGGATCTTCTACTGCTTTTCGCTTCACACCAAACAATGGATCATCAAGATCCTTCTGTCGAAGATACGCTATCATTTGGATCTTTCTCATTGTGAATTCTGTTCCATCGAACTCCTTGACTCTACTCTTGTCCCCCATCTCAATCAACGCTACCAATTTGGTGCTCTGATACCACTTTGTTGAGTTCTAATTGCAGAATAACTCACCAACGAGATGCAAAACAATAGAATCAAAAGCAAGAGAACAAAAAACCAAAAGCAACACACAAGAACACTAGATTTTTTCGAGGTTCACCCAATGCAATTGCTACTTCCCTGCGCAGAAGCATTCCTGCGATTTCTACTAGAAATATGAAGAACAAGTTTACAAATCTCTCCATAACTCACCCCCAATGTATAGGGTTTCTCACTATCTTCCTCTCTCTCTGACGGTTGATAGATCTTTCTTTTCTTTTCACTTTTTTCTCCTTTTAACCCTAAAATCATACACAATACAATATATATAGGTTTACACAAGATCTAATCTCAGTCGCAGATCAATCAGCGTTGCGACAGTTGACCGCAACACTTGGATGGTCGACCGGTCGATGCCTTCGACTATACTGGATCTAATAGAGAGTGGGTCGATCGACCGGTCATTCCTTAGGAATACTGAGTGGCAACAGCGAGCGGGACAGTCGCCTGTGCGGTCGACTGTGCGGTCGGTTGGGCAGTCGGTCGACCTCACCCTGCCTGCTGTTGCTTGCTGCTTTGACCTGTTTCCTCCATCTTCAATTCTTCTTCTCGTCTGTTTTCTTCAACTCCTTTATCGTGTATTTGGATCCATAAACCCCAACAGTTTGATCCCAGCAAGTTTGGAACTCTGAGACAGAGTTGGTCGTTGAACTTACCGTTTGCGCCTAGCAAGTTTTATTGAGGCAACTCTTTGATCGAGTTGGTGTGGAGCTTGCTGTTTGGTCTCAGCATGTTACTAGAGAACTGTTGTGGCGAGGTCGGACGTTTGAACTTGCTGTTTGCGCCCAGATAGTTTTTAGAGACAACTCTAGGGCAGAGTTGAACGTTGAACTTGTCGTTTGATCCCGACAAGTTTGTAGAAACAACTCTAAGGTGGAGTTGAATGTTGAACGTGTCGTTTAATATCGGTGAGTTTGGAGAGACGACTCTAAGACAGAGTCGAACGTTTGAACTTGTTGTTTGTTCCCAACATGTTTATAAAGGCAACTCTTTGATCGAGTTGAGGTAGAGCTTGCCGTTTGAACCCGACAAGTTTGGAGAGGCAACTCTGGGACAGAGTTAGGCATTTAAACTGGCTGTTTGTTCCCAACAAGTTTGTAGAGGCAGTCCTAGGACGGTGCTAATGCTGATCTTGCCGTTTGATCCTAGCGAGTTTAGAGAGCTCTGTGACGAAGTTGAGTGTGGAACTTACCGTTTGCACCCAACAAGTTTTGGAGAGTCAACTTTGTGATGGAGTCAGATATTAAGCTCACTGTTTGTTCCCAGCGAGTTTATAGGGACAACCGTGAGACAGAATTGAATGTGGGGCTTGCTGTTTGATCCAAACAAGTTTTGTGGATGCAATTCTAAGACGGTGTTAAGCGTTTGAACTTGCCGTTTGTAGGGGTGGTATACCGTACCATCATTACTCTATCGTCTACTGTACCGGAATACTCGGTACACAAATTTCTCTATCATTACCGTACCAAAATTTTGGTACTACCGAGTTCGATAATACCGAAATATCATGATAGTACCTGACATCAGTTAGTTCATAAAATTATGTAATTAACATTCATATAACTGAAGAAAATATAACAACACAAAAATAAATACTCTGTAAAGAATTAAAGCTGTAGGGCTCTGTAAATAATATAGAGAAAGTATTAATGCGGTAGGGCTCTGCAAAGAATTGCTGAAAATTGCTCATGATGTTCAATTCATTGCTAAGTCAATGAATGTTTACCCTACTACATGAAAAAATGCTGATTTAGAGTTATTACTCTTTTGATTGTAGGAAGAGGGAAAAACATACCAAGAAATTTCCTTAATAAGAGCATGGAAACTGCAAGCTCACCTTTTATTTCTGTATCAATGAGCTTTGACATATCTGTATTTCCTTCGCTCTCATGAATATAATCTGTTGCTATACTTTTTGAGCATCTCCATGCTGATGCTGGACTGCTCGTTTCAGAAGTGACGGGTACTCCTGGCTCACCTTTTATTTCTGTATCAATGAGCTTTGACATATCTGTATTTCCTTCGCTCTCATGAATATAATCTGTTGCTATACTTTTTGAGCATCTCCATGCTGATGCTGGACTGCTCATTTCAGAAGTGACTGGTACTCCTGGCTCCTCGACCACTTGTCAATCTCGCGGGCTTGCTTTACAGGAAGTGGGTGGGATAATTGCCTGGTCTTGGTCTGCGCATTCTTGTCATATGAAAGTTTCATTAGAACTAATAATACAATCTTCTTATGGTTTCTTTCTATGTAATATTTTTAAGTAACGAAACCATGTGCGATATTCTCCAATTTTTACATAAAACAGATTTGATGTACAATCTCATTACACTAATAATAGCTCGCACATGAAACTGAAAAGGGTAGTTACTTGATGTACCATCCCATTGGGCTTGAAGCAGCTGTGTCATATGAGCGAGCTTGCTCCAAAAAGGCATCCACGTTCAGCATGTCAGAGAGAGAAGGGCAACCTCCGGCTAGTTTCGTCAGAACAAAAATGACCACCTCTTGATGGGCCACAAGAAAAGATAGATTAATTACAGACCAGATGATTGAACACTCTACAACAATAATTGAAGCAGCTTTATGGTGGATTGCACATTTTGCCGAACAGTTAGGTCCTATTTGGATATGGAGGTAGGAAAGAAAATCTAGCCTCACTGGATACATATAATATTTCCAACTACCTCCACATTACCTCCATATTTGATATCCAAAAAGGGCTTGAACATTTATTCACATTAGAAGTATTTAAAAGAAAAATTATTAAAGCTATATTACCTTGGGATCTTGAGCAAATGATAGCCACACACCATGGTCACATTTCAAGTGGCCCAATTCATGGGCCAAAACAGCCTAATTAAGAGAAACATCTAGATAAGTACCCCCCAAAAAAACCTAATAATTTCAACAATGAGAAGAAGGGAAAAGCGACTTGCTTGCAACTCACTTCTGGTTAGAAGCTCCACAAGACTAGTATGGACAACAATGAAAGGTTTTCTGCTGCTAACAGCCAAAGTGTATGCACTTGGTACAGAATTGAACACAATACAATAGCTGAACACAATACAACATTTGCACAACTTGATAAATTACGAAGTTACCTTCACTATATCACCAGGAACATAGAGTATCTAATTAACATAGAGGATCTCAGGATCTGTAATGCAGCTGTCAATGCGGTTCCCTGAAATTCATATTCAAACCAAAAACACATTCAGAAAAATGTTTTAGCTGAATGAATGAACATAAACAAATCAATAAAAAATAGGCAAAATATCTTCTTCACTGGATGAGTAGGCTAAATGTATCAAATGCATGTGTATACAATATACCTTCAAAATAATATTTCAAACTCTAAGTTTTGCATCATAGATAATATTTGAAGTTTATATAACGAAGTTTCAGCATATAAAGAGTTTTAGCATTCAACTAGAGCCAGAAATACAGCATCAAATAAAGTAGCATACAACTGAAGGAAATGTTGTCAACACAAAACGAAATTGCAACAAACCACAAAACATCTAGCAACTCCAAACATCCAAAAATAGAAATATAGTTGCATTCGACTGGTGCCAGAAAGATTGATCAGCACATTTCTGCAAAGAAAAACAAAATATATCAGATTCAATAGTATACAACTAAGAAGTAGGAACTATCGAACACCAAAATAGTATACCTTCTATGAATGAGATTAAGATGTTGAACTAGGAGGCATTTCACCGGTAGATTGAGTAGTTCCCAAGCCTAAATAAAAAATTTAAAGAACAATAAAAGATGGTCATTTCTTGTTAGTATTAAATAAATATTCAATGATGCACTACATAAAAAAATTACTTAATAAATGAATGCATGTCAGTTTTATTTGATTCTACTTTTTCCAATTCCTTGTAGAATTCAAGCGCATCTTCTGTTGGGTCCTTGTAGAAACAAAAGCTATCAGCCCTTAACTAATCAGAAGTGCACACTAATGCCTCAATCATTTTTGGAGTCAACGATGCTCTGAAAGGATCCTGTAACACCCCGTATTTCTAAGAAAGGTATAATCCCATATCGGCCATAAAGGAGGGACTGAAGAGAGATATATAGGAATTGCCAATGAGAAAGGTTACCTAATCGTCCGGACACCCTTTTGAGGCTGCCTATGGTGGGCGTGGCTAGAATTTAGTTAATTGTGTGCGTACGAGTTGAGTGCGGGGCGTTACAGATGGTATCAGAGCCAACTTTCGACATCGAATGTAGAGCTTGTAAATAAGAGGTGCATAATACCCTTGGTGGGCAGCAATATGTGTATGAGATGCGTAAGACCCTTGGTAGGCAGCAATTAGGAGACAAGTCTATATTCGACTAGAAAGGAGATCCTGTACTAAATTGCACGTCCCGTATTCAGCGAGGACGCTGAATTCTTAAGTGGGGGTGAATGTAACACCCCGTATTTCTAAGAAATGTATAATCCCATATCGGCCATAAACGAGGGAGTGAAGAGAGGTATATAGGAATTGCTAATGAGAAAGGTTACCTAAACGTCCGGACACCCTTTTGAGGCTGCCTGTGGTGGGCGTGGCTAGAATTTAGTAAATTGTGTGTGTACAAGTTGAGTGCGGGGCGTTACAGATCCACAATCCTTCGTCCCAAACTAAATGTACTTTCACTAGCAACCGTAGAAGTGGGAATCACAAAAATGTCCTTCGCAATTTTTGAGAGAATTGGTAAATCAAGTTCATTTGTTCTCCACCAACTCAAGAGATCGAAATCCTTGCTAAGGGGGCTTTGAAAAGGAGCAACGAGGTACTTGTCAACTTCATTGGTTATCTCGGTAAGGCGTTGATCCCTTCTTTCATTAATAAGTGCCAATAGCATGCTCTTTCCCACATCGTCATTACCTTCATTGCCCTCCTCCACCACCTCATTCTCTTGACTATTTTCTTTCGATGTCCCAACCATATTATCCCCCTTGTACACATTATACAAGTCCAACAAGGTTTTTTTAATTGCCTTGTGGATCTAATCTATCTTAATTTGGTCTCATCCAAGCGTTTTGAGGTGTATTGTAATCATTTGAAGCTTGAAACATAAGAACTTGACCATGATAGATGAGAGGATTAACATTATCAAGACTTCCCCAATACTTGTCAAACTTCGCTTTCATTGAAGAAGCCACCTTTTGCAAAGTAGGATTCCTCATATCCCTCATTCTTGCATCAATCTCTATTTGTATCTCTACAATTGAGTTTCAAAGATGGTTGGTCGTAGGACTCTTGGATGCACTAAGCGTAAGAGTGTAATTGTATAACTTTTTTTTAAAGTGAACAAACGATGACTATCTTTTTCTTCCTTGAGAAAATATAGCCGAAATTGCACATTTTCCTCCGCCATCCTTGAAAACACCTTCCGAAACTTATAAGCACTTTCAGACATCTTATCAGTTGAATTCCACCTCGTAAAGACATACATAGGCACACATGACATCTTATGCATCCTCAATAAGACTGCAAATTCTCTAAATTTATCCAACCTAGCATCGGAAGAGTGGATGCACTTCACACAATTCCTAATTCCCTCAATTGAGCTAGCAAGCTCCTTCAATCCATTCTTCACAATTAAATTCAAGATGTGACAAGCACACCTCAAATGCATATATTTTCCACCAAGCAAGAGAGTACTCATCTCCTCAAATCCCCTTTTCATATAATCAATTGCAACATCATTGGATGAAGCATTGTCAACCGTGATGGTAAAGACCCTCTTTAATCTCCAACCCTTTAAACATCCATCTGAAAGCCTTCCAATGTCTTCTTCCTGATGACTGATCTTTGTGAAATTTATGATACGTTTGTGCAGTTTCCAATCATTATGTAAGAAGTGAGTAGTAACTACCATATAGTTAGTGTTTTGCACTGAGGTCCAAGTATCAGTTGTAATACTTACCCTTTTATCACACATCATATCAAATATCTTTAGACTTCTCTAGTATGAACAAGTCTCATACCATAGTGGCAACCATCCTCCTATTTGGAATTTTAAATCTTGGTACGACTTCATTCATCATCTCAACAAAACCCACACCTTCAACAACCCGAAATAGTTGTTCATCCTTAATTACAAGTTGCACCACTTTTAACTCAAGCTTTTTTTGATTAAAAGTATGAGGGATAATTTGGCCACCCATCGTCACTACCCTTTATGTAGAATGGAGAAGTTTTGCACACCTTCCTAAGATGATGTAATATACTTGAAGTCTCATTTCTCATCGGATGGCAAGGTAATTCTGCTTTGCAGTAATTGCATATTGCAAGGTGAATCACTTCCCCCTTATTATTCTTTCTTTGAACCTTAACACTATATTTCCATGTCTCTGGCTTCCTGGAAGCCCCAAACGCAACACGCTTGCAACTATTTTCACTACAACTACTACTTTCATTAGAAACCATTACTTCAGGGTTAGGGGTTGTGGCTGGATTTGGATTTGAAGGTGTGGGTTGTGTGGCTTCACCGGTGGAAGTGGAACCTGCAGGAGTACTATTGCTATTCATATAGTAGTCGTAGATACCATATTACATACAATAAATTAAGAAAAATGACAATTAGTGCACACATTTTTTCTTGTTATATACTAATGGCTCATTCTTTCTTTATGTTAAATTTGTAGAGGGGTTCAAGCTACAAATGGAAGAGTTGTGTTTAAAACAAGAAGAGATTAATGGAATAGTATCATGGTAGTGAGACCCAGAAATCTTAATTATTGAAGAGGTAACACAGGAATATTTTTAGGAGGGAATGCAATAAACAAATGCTATTCACTATTTTATTACGATCGTTATTAAACTTGTATAGAAATGAATGGCCATTTTGGCTGTTCAAATTGCTCAAAAATAGAAGTATCAAACTTTTGTATCTTAGGTGTTATTTATAGGTAGCTAGAGCAGATTTTACATGTATCCTATGGATCTCAATTGCTACTAGATAAATAAATTATTAAGCAATAAATTATCGAGCATCATTGCCCGAAATTTAGCTCTTTATGAGTTCATAACATAGAATGGTTTGATTGAGAAATTTTTATGATATCAATATTTAGAAATGAATAGATTTTTTAATATATGCACAGTGGTTAATCACTATTTCTGTGATTAAACTAACTGATTGATTCAAATATTCAATCCTTGTATATTTTTTATCATATAAAATCAGCAAATATACCCTCCTAACTTTAGGTATTATCTAAAGAGCAAAATATATATAGTATTATCCCAATTATCTTGCTCAATCTTGTAAACAAAATTAACAACTTAATAAACAAAGTAATAAATAAAAAAGCATCATTACCAATGGCAAATTAAACTTTACAATAGTTCACTTCATTTGGAGTCTGATTGAGAAAATTTGTATTATCTATACAGTGATTAGGGTTGGATATATATTCTCGTAGAAGACTACTAAGTAACCCAATTGGTGCAGTAGACAAACTAAGGGAATTAAGTTAGCACACACACAGTATTGATTCAGATTTGTTTAAAATCAAATCAAGATCCCCACCAAATCAAGATCCAGATCCCCAAATCAAAGTCCCCAAAACATCAACCAAATAAAAAATCAACAAAATCAAAAAAGGGCACGATCCGAATCAATACCAAAAAACAGAGAGAACGTGGATCTTTAGAAGGCGGGCGGTCAGTTGGTGCATCGGTCAGTCGATGGGTCGTGCGTGAGCGGTGAGCGGCGTGAGCCCTAGATTCAAAGAAGATAACTAATAACATGGGTGAACAGGTTGAAAAGAAATAAATAAAATGGGCTGGGCCTGGGCCTGGGCCTGGACCTAAGTCTAGGCTGGGGTTTTAAAATATAAAAATTAGATTAAATATATTTGGTATGGTATGGTATACCAACGGTATCAATATTGGGTACCAGTACTGTACCATAAAAATTCGGTATGGTAAATACCGAGATTTCGGGTATTACCCAATTTCGGTAATGTTTGGTATGGTAATGGTATGGTACGTGTATGATACGATAATATGGTATTTTTTGACACCCCTAGCCATTTGCACCCAACAAGTTTTAAGAGGCAACTCTGAGATGGAGTTGAACGTTGAACTTGCTGTTTGCGTACAACAAGTTTGTACAGGCAATCCTAGGCCGATGTTAGGCGACGAACCTATTGCATGAAGTTATGAGGTTGTTCGAAGGTTTCGAGCTAAAGGCAAGGCATTGAACTTGTTGTTCGGAATCAATGAATAGTTGATGAAGCTCGAGGGGTGAGCGAGGCATTGAACTCGTTGTTTGGAGTCAACGAGTTGTAGATGGAGCTCGTATGAAGAGTAAGTCGTTGAACTCGTTGTTTGGAGTCAACGAGTTGTTGATGGAGCCCAAGCGGTGAGCAAGACGTTGAACTGTTGTTTGGAGTCAACGAGTTGTTGATGAAGCTCAAGCGGTGGGCAGAGCAGTGAACTCATTGTTTGGAGTCAACGAGTTGTTGACGGAGCTTGAGCAGAGATCCAGACGTTGAACTCATTGTTTAAAGTTAACGAGTTGTTGGCGGAGTTCGTTCCGAGTCTTCTTGATGTCAAAGTGAAGTCCTTTGTATTTGTACGGTGTTGAAGTAATTCTATTCTTCTTTGTGCTGAACAAGTAGTCGTGCGCACCGAATGAGGTATTTGGAGTGTCGAGCTTGCTTTCCTTTGCAATACTCTGCGCTTGACGGAGTTTGGACTTGTTCGTTTGCGCGGCGTGTTATGCAGGATGGAGTTAGAGCTTGCTCAGGTGAAGGTGGTAGGGAAGACTTGGAGCGTGCCTGCCTGTAGCTTGTCCTGCGATTTGTCGTCAGTGGCAGTTGGCTAGTTGTAGGAACTGCTCTTGGAAAGAGTTGGACTTCGGATTTGCCATTTTGTACTTGTAAATATTTGTGGTGGCACTGGATCTGAATATATAGATGTACAATAGTTCTGTGACTTGAAGAATTCATTTCATATGCATGATACTTATTGTGCAACTTGTTGAGATTGATGGGTCGTCGACTGGGTCCTTTGTAGCTAAAAAATAATACCTCAAATTTGTTGTGTATAACTAACTAACTGTCGACGTTGTGCGTAATGTTTGGCGGAGTTCAGAATTTATTTGTCTTGTACTCAGCTAGTTGTAGGAGCAACTCTGAGGGAGAGCTATTTTCCAAACTTGTTGTATAGGTGTTTAGCTAGTTGTAGGAGAAACTCTGAGGGAGAGTTGTTTTCCAAACTTGCTATATGGGTTCTCCAACGAATTGTGAGAGTCACTCAGGTGGCGATTTGAACTCTAAGTGTTGCTTTTGTGAGTTTTATTGGAGTAACTACAATCCACGATTTTGGACCTGTAGTCTGTCTTTAAGGAATTTCAACTCGTTTCAGGAACAAGTCAAATGGCGAGCTGAACTCCGAACGTGCTTGATTGCAGGTTGCTAAAGTAACTCCGAGTGTATGGATTCTGAACTTGTTAGTTTAAGTATTAACAGGTTGCAGGAGCAGATCGAATGGCGAGTTGAACCCTGAACGTACTTGGTTGCAAGTTGCTAAAGTAACTTCAAACCATGGGTATGTACTCTGAACCCGTCTTATAGAGAGCTTTTAATGAGTTTTTTGTGTCATTTTTAGGAGTAAACTTGACATTTAACTCATTATATGCTAGGGGTGGCAACCGGGCTACCCGGGTCGGGCTGGGCCTTAAACCCACGGGTTTGACCGAGTCCTGGGTTAGCCAGGTGGGCTGAGGTGAAAGGCGGGCCTGGCCGGGCCGAGGAGGGGGAAGAGGGCTTGGACCTGGACCCTAGCCCTTAGCTTAGGGGCTGGGCTGGGCCATCGCGGGTTCGCTGGTTTTGAATTAATTTTTTTAAAAATTAAATAAAGTAGGTTAATATTTCAAAGTATATATAAATATGCATATATGTATTTATGCATATAGATATACTCTAAAATATTTCAAAAATTTATAAAAATGAGTGTGGACATTGAAATTGATTTATCACTACCCACTATTCAATTAGCCCATCCCATCGTAGCTATTTATAGCTAAATCCACATTTCCACTTCTCTTATCTCACCAATGTGGGACTAAATGTTTTAAACTTTGAAAACTTCTAGTCCCACATTGGTGAGATGAGAGAAGCGAGGAGGTGAAGTTGGCTATAAATAACTAGGGTGGGGGTTGGCAAATTGAGTAATGGTTAGTGATCAATTAATTTTAATATCCACTCATTTTTATAAAATTTTGAAATATTTTAGAGTTACATCTATATGCATATATGCATATATACATATATTTTGCAGTATATATATATACACACATATTTTGCAACAAAAAATTCAAAAACAATTTTTAAAAAAAACCAGTTCAGCCTGAACCGGGTCGGTTCAACCCAGTGCCGGTTCAAGCTGTGCATGGCCGCAATCGAGTCAGGCCAAGGCGGGCTTTCGAAGGCTAATGTGGGGCCCGACCAAGATCGGGTTTTGGAGGGGTCCGGATAACATGCAGTGACCGGTAGTGAAAGTGGTTTTTATTAAAACGTAAAACTAAATGGCTGCTCTAGTGGCTGATCTTTATTACATGCAATGACCGGTTGGGAAAGCAGTCTTTATTGAAAAATAAAACTAAATGGCTGCTCTAGTGGCTGACCTTTATTTAGAAAATATTGAAAATATGTAGAGAAGGCGAACGTTAAGCGCCCTTGTTGAAGAAGTTCATGAGATGTTCCACTTTTCAAGTTCCTGCTGATATCTCCTTGTCCCGGAGTCTTTAAGTTGATAAGCCGTTAGGCGAAAAACTTGGTAGACCTTGCATGAACTTATGTATTTTGGAGCGATCCCCCATCATGGCGGTGTAGCATGCTCGTGCTTCTTGTTGGCTCCCTACAACTTTGCATATGCCTGCTGTTGTCAGGAACTTCATTTTCATGTAGTGGGCAGAAGCAACTACATTAAGGCCGTTAGGCCTGGACGGCCAAATATCGCGTTGTATGCGGCTTTGACGTCAACTATCATAAAGTCTAGTGTTTCCGTTCGAGTAGTGGGAGCTTTTCTTGCTATCACATCAAGTCTGACAATTCCTTTTATTTGAACAGGTACACTGGAGAATCTGTGGAGTGTATAATCGATTGGCTTAAGTCGGTCTCGGGAGAGTTTGAGGCCGTTGAAAGTGTTCATGAAAGAATGTTTACCGAGTTGTCGTTGCCCACTAGGATGCGGCGTATCTCATGATTCACCATGCAAAGGTTTACGACCAATGCGTTGCAATGAGGTGTTCAAACACCTTCTAAGTCTTTGTCGGGGAAAGATATCGGGACCTCGGTACTCTTGGCAGGTGGGGTGTTATTTACAAAGTTGACTTTCCTGACAAATGCTTTGAGGGAGAAGTTAGAATCTCCCCCTATCGGCCCTCCATGGATGGAGTAGAGAATGACCATGTGTTTTGAGTCTCGTGATTTAAATGGCCTCTCTTGATGCTTATTAGCCTCCCGTGCCGAGGGGTTTCAACGTTGTTGTTTTGTTGGACAAATTAAGAAAGATACCTCCGACGAATGAGGTTTTCAATTTATCTTTGTGGGATCTGCAGTTGTTAGTAGTGTGTCCATGATCTCTATGAAATGCGCAACACTTGTTTTTGTCTCTTCTCTTGCTAGCTATGGATATCTTGGGCGGAGGGCGTATTATTCCGTCCTTTTCAACTGCCATGAGATTGGCACACACTTGTGTTGAGAGGAGTGAACTTGTCGAAGCGTGGTGCTGGAGGTGGACAGCGTTGACCGGCATCGTCTTTCTGAAACTTCCTGGGTTCTTCCTCGCTTGTATCCTTCCGTTTATTCCCAGAAGATGAACTGTTCTTGCCTTGAGAATAAAGTGCTTTCTCACCTCTGATATCTTTGTCACTCCTTTCTAGGAGCTTAATGTAGTCTTTAAGAGGCTTCTTCGCGAGGGAGGCTTTTAGGTCTTCGTTAGTGACTTTGGTAGTAGGCGGCGGCCGCCATTGAAGAGTCTAGGGCAGAGATGGACCTTGCTTCAGCTGTGAAGCGCTTGACAAAGTTTTTCAGCAGTTTCTCGTCCTTTTGCTTCTATTCCAATAAGGAGGCACTTGTTTTTTCAGCCTTGTGGCTAGTAACGAAGTGCGCTATGAAGAGTCCTCAAATTGGTCGAAGGAGAATATTGACTTCGGAGTGAGGCGGGAGTACCATTCCCTTGTCTGATCCTTTCCGTGTTGCAGGGAATGTTCGACACATGAGCACATTAGTGGCGTTGTAGACCATCACGATGGTCTTGAAACTCTTGATATGGTCAGTCGGGTCTGATTACCCATCGTATGATTCGAATTGAGGAGCTTTGAAGTCCTTTGGGATGGGTGCATCGAGGATGGTTTTGCTGAAAGGAGGTCGACTGGGGCAGTATGCTCTACTAGAGCGGTTCTCCTCATTCTTCATCTATTCTAGGCCATCTTTTACCTCTCGGATACAGTGAAGGACTTGGTCGTTCTTCCCCTTGGATCCAGTTGAGTCGCCAGATTCTTCTTTGGAGGGCTGACCCAGATCTTGACTACCTTGGATAGCTCAAAGGATGTTAAGCTTGAAGTTTTCCAATTTGGCCCTAGTAACTGGAGCCTCATTCTCTTTGTTTTGCTCAAGAAGCTTTCGACTCTCATGAGTCGGGTTTCTTTGTGCAGTGCGCCCCCTGTGAGATGAGGAATGCCTTGATCTCTGTCTTTGAGGAGAATCGCTTCTCCGGTTTACTTGACGATCTCTGTCTTTGAGGAGAGTCGCTTCTCCGGTTTACTTGACGTTCTGAGCGGGAGGCCTCAGTTCGGGTGCGCCTCTCGTCCAAACGGATTCATAGATCAATTCCTTGTTGCCTGGCGCTGATGATTTAGCAGAGATCTTTTGACCCCCGGGGGCTTCGTGAGGCCATTGAATCAGTGGAATTATTATGGATTAAGACACGGTCGTACAGAGGATGTTGTTCATGATGGCTTTGTCGAAAGCCCCCCAGTGCCTCTCCTTTGACAGGTGCTTGACTAGGCTGTTGGGACGGCTGTTTAGGAGGAATCTGATCTTCCACAGGAGTTGCTGGTTGACGAAGGGAGTTGGTGCGACGGCTTGAGGCCGCTGCTCTCCATCTTAGTCTCAGTGGCATGGTGGTAAGTCTGATCTGTGTAGTTTTCCACAGATGGTGCCAATCTATTGTTGCTTATTTTGGTGTGGGAGTAAACAGATAGTGAGTTTATATTTGAATGAAGGCTAAATTTGAAAAGAAAAAAAATCCTTGAACTATACTATTTATGCAGAAAACCTCACTGAACTTTTTTTTAACGCAGAAACCCCCCCCCCCCCCCCCCCCCGAAGTATGTTTTCAAAAAACCCCCCCCCCGAAGTATATTTTCAAAAAACCACATCTAACTTTTTTTCTTGTATTAGATAACCTCATTCATCTTTGCAAGTTGGTTCAGAAAACATCATGCATCTTTCTCATTATTGTCAAAAAACCTCACTCAACTTTAGCAGAAAGCTTACACCATCGGAGTGGGTTTTTTGCAACCATACTTGAGTGTGGTTTTCTGCAAAAAAAAAGTTCAGTGAGGTTTTCTGCTTAAAGGGGATAGTTCAAGGGGGTTTTTCAAATTTAGCTTTGAATGAAACTACTAAAGATCTGACCGTTGATCGTTGCTGCGAAAAGTAGTTAGAAATCCTGAGAGTGGACCTGGATCGTTGATTGAACACCGTGATCTGAATCTGATGGTTGCAGACGCTGCCAATGGACCTACAAAAAGCCTGAAACACTTGGGCGGCCCCGGCGACAAATCCTCTGACGCTCAAGTTAGAACCAGAGAGGTAAAGAGAGTTTGAGAGAGAAATTGCCAATTACCTTCTGACTGAGGAGGGGGAGGGAGGGTATTTATCGGCCTGAGTTACAATTTAGGAGATTGAGATGGATCTGGGAGATTGAGATGGATCTGTTAGATTAATACGAATTCCTTATAACCTGTTGATTCTCCCCTTTAAGAGATAAGATTATCTTGTCTGGGGATAAAAGATTTGACTAATAGTCCTTATGGGTTGGGTCTCTCTTAGTGGGCCTGATCTGTCACTTTTAATGGGCTTGAAGGTGGTCCATGTTTTTGTAGATGAGCCTGAAGAATGTTCGAACCTGTTATAGAGGCCCGTTATGATTGATCTGCCTGTAGAAGCTTTGAGATTTGTGCTGGAATCGTACGACCCTGATTTGCTATGATTTTTACCATTATCAGTGATATTGACTGTTTTGTCACTTTTTAACTTGCACGGTGTGTATAAATGCCACTAATTATTAAAACGTTGATTCTATATCATTGGATGTTTCAAAGCTTTTGTCCTGCCCAGTTACATGAAGGAATTCCTCTAAATTGTGTTGGACTATGATTTGTACAATGTGAAATAAGTTGGAAAATCGTCGAATCAAATATTTCTTGAAAGGGGTCTTTATTAGAGACTTACCTTAAGATAATATTTGCCTCCCACCATTTCATGTATGGACTAGGGTTTGTGGCAAATTTGTCCAGGAGACACAGAAACCTAATCTTAGATTTGTGTCTTTGCCTCGGTGTACACACACAAAGCAAAGACAAGAATCATGGTTGAGCATTGCCAGATTTTCTAGTTGTTATTTGACCAAAATAACAACTAGATTTAATATGTATGGGAAGAAAAAAAAAACAAGTATTGAGAGAGAATGAGAGTAGTTATCTTTTGGATTATCTTTTGCAAGGTGTTCTATAGCATTCCAAAGGTGACAACTTTTCAACACTTGCATCCATTCAAATATGGTATTGGCCCTTTAATAACTTGCGAAACCGATTCGAACCGAAGCATTGCTGCCTATTGGATCCACACCCGTTGATAGTTAACTGTCTAAATTGTATTCAAAATTCAAGCAATTAAAGAAACTACCACTTTACTTGACTGATCCCTACCTTAACAACCAGCCACATATATCGAGTGCATATTGAATATAAATACTCCCAAAGACATTTTGTCTCTCTTCATAAAATACTAGTATTATACACGTGCTGTGCACGTGGGGGGAAAATTGGGGGGAATGAAAAGGGCAAAAAATAAAAAATTTACCTGCACGTGCGTTGCACGGGTTGGGTTATGGACAAAGGCCTTCTCCCATTATATTAGTAGAGATGAGCTGAAAAACTATGTTATGTAATATTATGTTACTTAGAAATATTAAATTTATCTAGAAAATTATCCAACAAATTGCATGTTTGGTAGTTAGACCGATCTGCATCACAGGCTGATGTTCTGCCTAATGTCAACTTCCTCGTCTGTATGCAATAATGTGGACCTGTTCTTTGTTATGAGTTATGACTTTTAAATTATGACAACCTTTGCATTTAAATGCCAAATAGATAAAACTACACACCTAAGATAGTGTAGGAAATAATCAATTTTTTAGCCTATTCTACATGTCTGTGCATGTTATTTTGTTTATATATTTTGTTTCTTTTTTAACCAGCACCGCTGCTGCCCTTTTATTATCAGAATTACTTGATTCTTTTGTTGTAGGTGAAACTAATGATGTTAATATCCTAAATCTACGTTCAAGGCAAATGAAGAACTTCCATTTGGCATTAATGATTTCCCAGGTAACCATTTCGCATAGAAAGTTGCAGGATCTCTGTTACTCATGCCATATAGTTACTTTTATTTTGATGTGTTCTGACATTTGGTCTAAAGATTTTAGTTCATTTTGAAGTAAAGATGCCGTCTATTTATCCATAGCAGTTTAGCACTAGATATGAATCCATAATAGTAAGCATAGACATGGTAATTTATCCATAGAAGTAAACATGGACATGGTAATTTGTAAATTTAACAAAGGAAATGGGAGAAAGGATAATGTAAAAGGAATCATGTAACCAACCATACATGGTTAGGATTGAGGTCTTGCGGTTTCGGTAATATTTCATTGGATCTACAATTATGTAGTGAGTAGTATTTGCAAATTTCTTTCCTGAATTTTTCTTTGTATCTTCTTTGTCCCATTCCTTCTTTTTTTCTTTTTTCTTTCTTACTCTCTTACTTTCCTTTTCTTTTAAATTTTGTTGTTGGAAAACACTTTCGACATTCTGGTTTGTTAGCAGGGAACACCAATGATGCTGATGGGTGACGAGTATGGTCATACCCGCAATGGCAATAACAATAGCTATGGGCATGATACTGCAATAAACCATTTCCAATGGGGACAGGTGAGTAAGCAGATCTCTCTCTCTCGCTCTCTCTCTCTCTCTCTCTCTCTCTCTGAATTAGCTAATTGTTCTTTTTGTCTGCTAACAGCTAGAAGCAAGAAAGGATGATCATTTTAGATTTTTCTCCAAAATGATAGAGTTCCGCCACTTGCATCCTGTACTGAAGCGTGATCGATTCCTTAATAAAGTAAATTATACAGATTTTTCACATGATATTAATATTTCGGATATTTTACTTCCCTTTTGACTTATCATTTAAGTATCTATATGCCTGGAAATATCAACTCTCTTCCATTTTTAAATCTTAAATCATTTGGTTTCTGCAGAATGATGTTACCTGGCATGAGGATAACTGGGATAACCATGAGAGCAAATTTTTGGCATTCACGTAAGAAGAGCATATCCCTTTGTTCTCGTTTAAGAATTAAACTGATGCAGTTTTCTATTTTACTTTCCTTTTCTTTCGAACAATGCAAAAATCTCTTCTTTTAGATTCATGTGCATTGGTTGTTATTTCTTCTACTGTTACAATTATTTTCCCCTTGAAAAGCCTCTGATGAAAATACTACATTTTAGGCTCCATGATGATAGAAATGGAGGAGATATCTACTTGGCGTTCAATGCACATGACTATTCTGTCAAAGCTGTAATACCTTCCCCACCACATAAGATGCGTTGGCACCGAGTGGTAAGATATCCTTTCCATAGTATTTAATATAATACCATATCAGCACCAACTTGCCCATTTGTAAGTTGAATTGCATAAATGTTGGTGATCAGTTCAACTGTTAGAAAAGTCACTACACGGTAATTTATCAAATGTTTCTTATCTTCCGATGTTTTAGATCGATATCATTGCTTCTGCTGTAGTTTCAGTCCCACCTAAAATTTTTCGTTTTTAGCAATGTACATAGTACTCACCACCCATCAACAATTTACGATGCATATTACTTAACATATGAAAACTGACATCTTCTTGCTCCGTGACTCACAGTTAAACTACACCATGTTAGTGTGGAATGTCAAATGTGAATGCTATTGCAGATTTCTCTTTAATAAATAAGAATTTTTTGTCTGACATTATTCAATGGGTTTAATTAAAGAAAGGTTTTGAAAATCATTCTCATAACTGGAATGGACTTTGGTCTGGGGCCTCTCAGCAAGTGGATCACCAGTTGCAGTTAAGTACTGGACCTACTGGTATGCTAAATTGCCATATAGACCTACCAGCATGTTCAGCTGCGTTGGTTGGTAGTACAGATTTCCTTACCATATGGTTTATCTTATTACTAGAAAATGCCATGATTATGTAATTGCTAATTAGAATTTCATGTTAAGGCAGTTGCCAGCAATTAAGCCAATGAGGTAGTGTTATATGCTTTGTCGGCATTTGAATAACAATAAAGCCACCCGAACAGGTTGAAAAAGAGAGGAAAAACCAACCTGGAATAATACATAATAGATAAATTATAGTAACAGCATTAGTAGTAGTTATTTTAAGTGCCTAGTTTTGTAGGTCAACAATCATTACTTTCAACATTATCAGTACTCGGTTGATGTTATGGAAGATACATATGTGAAATGTAAATATAGCAGAATATAAGAAGAAATAAGGATGTAGTTCACATTCATGACTAGAAAGGAGATTTTAGATCATGTTAAGGCTAATTGTAGAGCGTTGTTGAAAGTGAAAACGCTGATGAATATCGGTATAGATGTTCAATGCTAGGATCATAAATTAATTCACTCGTAAGAAGTTAAAGCACCCTTCCAGTTTTTTTATTATTGTTTCACTATTTCCTCTTTAATGGAAGATGGTGGTTATTCTCCATCTTTTCCTTTAAAAGATGAATCAAAACTAAAGAAGAAAAGTTGGAAGTACATTCAAAATGTGGACAATATGAAAGAATAATTCAAGGTAGTTGAGCAAGAGTTGAACCATGAAAACCTTGATTTAGACAGTAAACTGGACATGGTAGTAGCGAAAACCTTGAATTTCGGATACTTTTTTTTTTTTTTTAATTTTTTATTACGGCTGTTGTTGTGTGAGGTTGAAATATCAATCGGTAAGAACGATGAAATAAGATAAATTTGAGAATTACTTTTCTTACAAAGTTTCTCCCAAAGCAAGTTTCTACCAAAGCATCTGGGCCTGTATTCATCCGCAGGTATGCGTTTTCAGATTTTTCTACAAACATGGGAAGTTAAAATATGCTGAATAGACTTATTTTATTAAATAATTTTCCCAATCTCATGTGAGATGCTTTTGCTGCCTTGCAGGTCGACACAAATCGTGAAGCTCCCAATGATTTCGTCTCGGAAGGGTTACCGTTTGTTGATGCTACATATGATGTTGCTCCGTATTCCTCAATCCTTCTCGAGGCAGAATCATGAAAATAGAGAATCCAGTTCATTTTCAGTATGTAATCTCTACTATTATAACTTGAAAAGGTTGAACAGGGACCACATAATTTCCATGAAAATTTAAGCCATACTCTATCTAGAAGAGATTCTTAATCCAGTCAAACCTACTAAGGTTTCTTGTACAACTAATTGTTTGGTTAATGCAAGTGGGGATTAGAAAGAAAACAGGAGAACATGATTTAGTTGCAACTGCTATGCATTCTCTACTTGATATATAATTCAATATTTTTGTGATGGTAAATTACTGCAGTTTCTTACAGCATGCTTGATTGTGGATTTTGTAGTGGTTGAATATCTTATCTTATTAGGATGCCAATTGCTCTAACCCATAAAGGGCGGCCTTTTTCCTACTACAAGTAGTCTTTGTTTTCTTCTAACTTTGAATTGGATGGTGGATGAGAAAACTATGTATGATAACAACTATAGGTACCAACAATTTGACCCACACTAGAGAGCCCATCTCAGACTAACAGTAGTGGGACCCACAAGAAAATAATGGAATGAGAAGCATGACACCTTTTGTCGCTTGTATTTCATGATCTAGCATTTTAATATCAGCAGTAGGTAGAATGCATAGATTAGATATCTAGCATTTTAATATCAGCAGTAGGTAGAATGCATAGATTAGAGCAATTACACCAATCGAGTTGCAATTTGGGTTGCCATTTTTATTTTTGGCAACTCAGGACAACTTTGTTGAAAATTGGCGATATGTTTTGCACCAATTGACGTCATTTTTGTTGCCAAAAATTAATTTTAAAGTTCAAAAACATAGTTTTCAGAGGAGATTATGATTCATCTTCAACAGATGAAGTTGAACTTGTGATGGCACAAATGCTAGCAATCGGGGTATCCATCAACTGTATATGGGAGTATCGAAAGAATCAAGAAAGCATGGAGGTTCTTTAAGTAATCGCCAGCCCAATCAAGAAAGCATGGAGGTTATTTTTTTACAAATACTTTTCCAATCAAAGCCTTGTATTTGGGGGGGGAAATGAAAGAATATAAGTGATGAGACATATAGCAATGCTATATGGTTTGCCAAAGTTGACCCCAAAAAATGGCTATTTTTAAATTTGGCAACCCAAATAAAAGGTTGGTGTGGGAGTTTTTGCCATCTGGGTTTGCCAAATTTAAAAATTACAATAACGTAAATGAGCCATTGTAGTAGTTGCTCTTAGAGCTTCTATTCAACCTTACAAGAAAAGTGAATTATTATGATTAGAACCATTGCATAATATCAAATGGCTATGGTTTTTTTTTTTGATAGAAGGGATGGAGTCTAAAGACTCCAGCCAAATCCATAAGCAAAAAAAGAGTACAGAGTCCAAGAACCATGTATCTTACAAAGAAGTGATACCATGGTAAAATAACAACAGAAAACCATGTATCTTACACAAAGAGATACCATGGAAAAGAAACAAACATCAAGTAAGAAGCAAAGTTTAATACAAAAGAGTTCTTAAATAGAGTAGCAGAAAGAATCCTCCAAAACAAAATATGCTGCTGAAGACTTCTGCAGCAACAAGAAGGATATCAAAGAAGGTGCAATATTAGAGCCACTGCTAACCACTCCATCAGAATACCGCACAAAACAACTCTGAAAGATTAGGTAACTCCAGAAGCAAGCAACTGAAAATCACAAGCCTCCTAAAAGCAAGCTGAGAACATGGAGCTAGACAAACAAAAAGTCAATAGGAACATAGCCAAATGAAAGTACAACAAACAAAAAGGAAAAAGCTAAAAGCTAAAAGTCCTCAGAAGTAGCCTGGATATTTTGAACAAGCAAAACCCCAGCTATATACTCTTGTTGTTGAGCAGACATGTTTGAAATGGAGGCAATTGTATCAGAGACACGATCCACATCATCTTGGCCAGCATGGACATCAAAAGGCTCCACCTGATCATCACTTATATCATGAACAAAGTCATTCAAAATAGGCTGAGAGTCAGGCACTGAAGCATCAGAAGTATGAAAGGGGGAGTAAGCTGAATGGGAGCTAGGAGAACCCTCAGGAGAATCATCTTCAATAATAATTGGATTGATCACAGAAGTAGCCACAGGAACCCCATAATCCACTTGAGAACTAGAAATCACAGTAGTTGATATAGAAGCAGGATGCACAGGAGGGATAAAAGACTTACAAACAGTAGTAAAGTATCCCAAATCCACCTTGGCCTTCTTATTAGGTGGGAGAATCTCTGACCAAAAGGAAACCAAGAAACAAATTGAATCAATGATGTTCACTATATTAGCAGACTTCTTTAAAAAAATCCTACTGTTACGTTCTTTCCAAATAACCCAAATTAAAGCCATCATAATCAAATCCCAAACAAGTCTAATCTTTTTTGGGATTCTTTTTAATCTCCATAAACCCCACCAAGACTTAATAGAAGAGGGGAAACCTTTAACATGAAAAGCAATCTTAAGTAACATCCAAATTTGCTTCACAAATGAGCATTTAACAAAAAGGTGAAAAGAAGATTCATTAGAACAAGAGCAAAGAACACGCTGTTGACCCAAAGCAAGATTTCTTTTATTGAGATTGTCAACAGTTAAAAGCTTAATATGACAAGCCAAACTAAAATTCTCACTTTCAGAGGAGAAATATTTTGCCAAATATGTTTATAAAAAGGACAAATCGTACCACCAGCATTAAGGAAATTATAAAAGGATTTCACAGTAAAGACACCAGAGCTAGTCCATCTCCAAATAAAGCTATTTGAGGGTTTCCAGTCATAATTAGAAACTAAGTGAAGTAAAGAGTTAAGATCATGAGTCTGAGAAAGATTCAAATTTCTTCTAAAAGTAATATTCCACACTTTCCCAAAATTATTAGTAGTATATAAGGAAAAAACAGTGACATTAGGAAAACAAGTAAGATTATAAAGCTCAGGAAAAGAGGTGGCTAAGCTACAATTACCAATCCAGATATCATGCCAGAATCTGACATTTTTACCATCACCGCAAATTTTTTGAAGACCACATCTAAAAGGAGAGGCCACTTTCCAAATACCTTTTCAAAAGGAAGAACTAATAGCAGGGGGGGTACTAGAAAAGTCATCAATAAGCCTTCTGCGAAAGTATTTCCTTTTAATAATTCTAATCCAAAAATTTTCATTAGAAGTGATACAATTCCAAAGCCATTTACCAAGCAAAGCTAAATTTTGATTTCTCAAATTAATAACACCTAAAACCACCCTCATTTCTGTTTTGACAAATCCTTGCCCAATTCATAAGAAATTTACTATTAACAGAAGAAGAGGAGGAACCAACCCAAAAAACATTCCTCCTGAGTTGATCAATCTTTTTAATAACCTAGAGAGGAATGAAGAAAAAGGACATAAGATAAAGAGGGATACTAGAAAGGATGGAATTGATCAAAGTTAATCTACCAGCTCTAGAGAGAGATTTACCAGACCAACTATTAAGTCTATTTTCAATTTTGTCAATGACAGGATACCAACCAGACTTGTGAAGGGTGCCAATTCTCAAAGGAATACCCAAGTAAATCAGAGGAAAAGATCCAATAGGACAATTAAAAAAACAGCTCATTCAAGTTGCCTATTAGAATCACCTCCAAACCAGAAAGAAGCAGATTTCAGGAAGTTAATACTCATACCAGAAACACTTTCAAAACAGTAAAGAGGAAGCTTAAGATTTCTAAGCATAATGCCATCACAAGAAGAAAAAAGAATAGTATCATCAGCGTATTGTAAGTTGAGAATGCTTTTGAAAGAAGGGAAACCACCTAAACCTTGAATAATTCCATTATCCCAAGCATTAGAAAGCATACGATTGAAAACATCAGTCACTAAAACAAAAAGGAGAGGAGAGATAGGGTCACCTTGTCTAAGGCCCCTTTTAGAGGTAAACTTTTTCCCTTCCATGTTGTTAACAATGATAGAAGAGGTTCCTGAGTAGAGACTCCTAAAAATTCAATCAATCCATTTAGGACCAAAACCCCTAGCAATAAGAATATTTCTTAAAAAATTCCAATTAACTCTATCCTAAGCTTTTTCAAAATCAAGCTTTAAAAGAATACCTTCTGATTTATCTAAATGAAGAGAATGAATAACTTCTTGAGCAGCTGCAACACTATCCAAAATAAATCTGTCTTTAATAAAGCTAGATTGAGAAAAATCAACAAGAGAACCAATAACTTTAGCAAGTCTGTTAGCTAAGACTTTCATAATAATTTTGAAAATACAATTAAGAAGGCTAATAGGTCTAAATTGGTTGACCTTATTAGCACTAGTAGATTTAGGAATGAGAACAATATGAACATAGTTAATTCTGGATAAATCAAGACAGTTATCATAAAGTTTTTGAAAAATACCCAAAATATCATCTTTTAAATCATTCCAGAAGAATTTATAAAAGAAAGTAGGGATACCATCTGGACCAAGTGTAGAGTCTAAAGGTAAATCACAGATAGCTTGAAAATTTTCCTGTTCAGAAAAGGGGGAATCTAGATCTTGAAGATTTAAGTTGGAAGTAGAAGGGTATAAAGAATTCCAGTTCACATTCAAAAAGGTATTGCCATCTTCCCCCATAATATTTTTATAAAACAAGTAGAATTCCTGGTGAATCAAAGAAGTATTAGAAATATCACCTAAATCAATATGAAGAGAAGTAATGAAATTAATCCTCCTTCTATGAGAGGCATAATTGTGAAAATATCTAGTATTTCCATCACCCAAAGTAAGCCATTTAATTTTAGCTCTTTGGAACCATTTGATTTTTTTCAAAATGAAGGAGAGAAAGAAAATCCTTTCGGTACAAAGCTCTTTCAATCTTTCCTCTAAAATATCCAGTGAAGTGATTTCAGACTTCAAAAAATTCTTTTTTTCAGTCATAGAACCAAATCATTCTTTATTCCAAAGTTTACAACTACTCTTAATACATTTGAGTTTAGCAAGAAATCTCATTAAACAACCAGAGGAAAAAGAATTACCAGATTGAAGACAAGTAAAAAGCATTTGTAGGAAAGGAGGATCTTCAAGCCAAAACTTCTCAAATTTAAAATTAAGGAACTTTGGAGAAGAAGAATGAGAAGATAGAATTAAAGGAACATGATCAGAGACCAAATTAGCAGATGCTTGAACATAAGAGAGAGGAAATGAAGAATTCCATTCATTGGAAACAAGAAATCTATCCAATTTAGCAAAACTTGGGACCAATCTCTTGTTTGACCAAGTGAACTGTCTACCTAAAATAGGGTAATCAATAAGAGAAAGCTCATTAATAACAGAATTGAAATTATCCGAATCAGATCTATTGTAAGAAAAGCCACTTCTTTCAAAATGAAACCTAATAGCATTAAAATCACCTCCAAAGATAACCCAACCATTAAAAAAAGATTTGAGCTCTAAAAATTCATTCCAAAAATCATTTTTCAAAGAATTCACACAAGGCCCATACATAGAAATGAAGAGAAGAGGACAATTAAAAGCAAAGCACTCAAAGGTAACAGCCAAGAAGAATTGCTTCCTAACAATATTGCAAGATTTGTACATATTACCTTTAAAACCAATAAGCATACCACCAGAACTACCAATAGCATCTAAAGAAATCCATTCAGTAATAATAGAACCACCTAAAGATCTGAAAAGAGTAGGAGTGGGAGAAGGAATTTTAGATTCTTGAATAACAATGATGTCACAACGAGAGGAGTTGATGAAATCAAAGACAGCCATCCTTTTATTGTTATCACCTAAACCTTTAATATTCCAAGAGGAGAAAATCATTAAAAAACTTAACATCCCCCCTAGTAATTTCTAAATTTTTAATTCTATCAAAATTAGAAGCAGTAATATTATGAAAATCAGTGCATTTAGCAAAATAAGCAAGATCAGTCTCAGAAAAAGAATCAAAATGACAACGAAATATAGAACCAAGACAAGTACCTTCAGGAGAAGAAGGAACAATAGGAGCAGGAATTTTCAAGTTTCTGATTTAAGCAATTAAGGCAGCTTTCTCCAGAATAGGCTGATCAGCATTAAGTTTATTACCAACTCTAGTGCTTCTTCTAAGACGACCAGAACATTTAGTAGAGCTTTTCCTTTTTTTTTACCAGTAGAAGAGGAAGCCACAATAGGACCAATACATTTTTGAAGTATGGTATTGTCTAAATCATCAAAAGGAGGATTAAACTCAACTTCAGAATTAGAGGGGTAATACTGATCAGGATAGCAAATTGCTAAAGGAGTAGGAGAGATAGGCATATTAGTGTCAAAGTTATGAGGGGGAGAATAGGTTGATTCATCAAAAAAAGGACTCTGAAAAGTAGGAGAGTCAGCAGTTTGAGTAGAGGAAGGAATACTGGTCAAGGCATTTTCCAAACCAAAAAAATTGGGGAAGATAGGAAGTGAAAAAGCATTCTGAAAAAGCCCATCAGTAGAAAAGGAGAGGTGAGTCCCTTTAGCCAGAAAAACAAATAATTCCTTCCAAACACTATGTTTATGCAAATGGCTATGGTATATGCAATGGTTAGGGGACAAAGTTTTTTCTTATTATTTATCACAGCCTGTTCCAGGTCGATCCTCTCCAATGACGGAGAGAGCTGGATTCCTCTTCCTCGGCATCGATACTTCGATTTGAGCTCTAATGGAGACGCAAGAGGGGAGAGATGATGAACAAAATGAATTGAATAATTTTATTCGCAATCAGATGGGTTACAGGGACGCTCTATTTATAGAACTATTACACATGCATATTGCGTGTTTGGACAAAAACCGTTGGCCAACCTGGTAGACTTAAATGCTAATATGCCCCCCTATTTACAAATTAAACCCTATAAGAAAGATTATAACCCAGCGACCGGTATGCAAAGGATAAGGACTGATATATGAAGTTCTTCTACAGTCTTCAGCTGACTGATATAGGATCTTCAGCCGACTGATATATCAGTCTTCAGCAGACTGATATATGATCTTCAGCTGATTGATATATGATCTTCAACTCTGATCAGCTAATTCCTGCTGAGATCCCTGGCGTGGATCAATACTTCCCCCTTGAAAAGATTCCAAGGCATCGCGGAAGGCCGGGAATCGCCAATATAGGTCCCAATAACTCTCCCAAGTTGCGTCGCTCTCATGACAATGCTTCCACTGAGTTAATACCTCTGTAATTGCAACTCCCCTCTTTGGAACCATGCGACGATCAAGAACAGAGACAGGAGTAGGAGCTTCTTCCGCGAAGTATTCAGGTAACGCAGATGAAGACATAGCAGTACGCTCTCTTACCACAAATGACTTTAATTGAGAAATGTGAAATACATTGTGGATACGTGACTCCTCATGCAGGCGGAGCTTATAAGCTACAGCTCCTATTCTTTCCAGAATTTCATAGGGACCAAAGTATAGAGCTGAGAGCTTGTGTATACGTTTCCCCCTACAGACACTTGCTTATAGGGCTGCAATTTCAAATACACCCAATCACCCACAGAGAATTCTCTATCAGATCGGTGAGAATTAGCCTTTATCTGCATACGACTTTGGGCTTTAACCAAATTATCTCTAAGCAACTGCAAGATCATACCTCTTGAAAGAAGTGTGTCCTCGACAGCTTGGACTCTAGTAGTTTAGGACATACGACAAGACATTCGGAGGAATTTTACCATATACAGCTTGGTATGGAGAGACTTTCGTCGAACTATTGACATGAGTATTATAACTAAACTCAGCCCAAGGTAACCACTCCGACCAATCTTGAGGGCGATAAGCTGTGAAGCAACGGAGATATGTCTCCAACACCCTATTAATCACTTCAGTCTGACCGTCAGATTGGGGATGGAATGCAGAGCTCAAACATAACTTGGTGCCCTGTAAAGCTAACAACTCTCTCCAAAAATTACTAGTGAAGACGGTATCTCTATCACTAACTATACTCTTAGGAAACCCATAGAGCTTGATCACATGTTTGAAGAGTACTGTGGCAACTGTCTTAGCTATGTAAGGGTGTGGGAGAGGAAGGAAGTGGCTAAATTTCGACAACCTGTCTACTACAACAACAATGGTTGTGAACCCCGCACTCTTAGGCAACCCCTCAATAAAATCCATACTAATATCATCCCATATCTCATTAGGAATAGGAAGAGGCTGCAAGAGACCCCCACAGGTGAAGTACTAAGATATTTGTTGCGCTGACAAGTATCGCAGGAACGAATGAAATTCCTCAAATCCTTTCTCATACCTTGCCAATAGATGACTTGCTTCAGCTGAAGCCAAGTCTTATCAATTCCCATATGACCACCTTGCGGAGTGCAATGTACCTCCTCCAAGAATAAGTTTTTAGCTGTAGAAGTAGGACTCAAAAGCACTTTTCCGTTGTAATAATACACCCCATCGACAACAGCCAATCTTTCATCAATGCCATCTGTAATTTGTTGCTTCACTGCATCATAAAATGGGTCAGAAAGCATCAACTGACGAACTTGATCCAACCACACAGGTGTAACAACTGACATAGTCGACAAGGAAGCTTCAACTCCATCCTCAAACTGTCGAGAAAGGCCATCTGCAACCACATTGTCCTTTCCTTTTTTGTATTCTACTCGAAATTGATACCCATGTAATTTAAGCAACCACAAATGTTGTGCCTCCGTATACAATCGTTGCTCAAGTAGATACTTCAATGGCTTATGGTCAGTATGGATTATAAATTGTCTTCCCAACAGACACTAATGCCATTTTTGACAGCTAATAGAATAGCCAACATTTCCTTTTCACAAGTTGATAACAACCTACTTTTGCCTTTTAATTCTTGACTAAGGAAAGCTATGGGGTGCTTCTCTTGTTGAAGAACAGCTCCCAACCCTGAACCACTGGCATCACACTCAAGCTCAAAAGGCAATGCAAAATTGGGGAGTCGAAGAACAGGGGAAGAAGATTGAACCACTTTTAAGCGCTCAAAAGCTACCTGCGACTCCTCTTGCCAATGAAAAGCACCTTTTTAAGTCAGTTTTACTAAAGGCCATGCCAATGAACTATAATTTGCAATGAATTTTCGATAATACCCTGTGAGACCCAAGAATCCCCTTAAAGCTTTCAAAGACTTTGGAGTAGGCCAGTTCACAATGGCCTTGACCTTCCCTTGATCCACTGCCACCCCCTGAGTTGATACAACATGACCCAAATACTCCACTTCATTTATCCCAAAAGAGCATTTACTTAGCTTAGCAAAAAGCTGATTATCCCTGAGCACCTGTAGCACTAACGCCAAATGCTCCAAATGTGTCTTCAAGTTGTTAATATAGACCAAAATATCATCGAAGAACACTAATACAAACCGTCTTAGATAGGGTTTGAAGATAGAATTCATAAGAGATTGGAACGTAGATGGAGCGTTGGTTAACCCAAAAGGCATTACGAGGAACTCATAGTGACCCTCATGAGTGCGAAATGCAGTCTTGTGCACATCGGCCTCATGCATTCTAATTTGATGGTAGCCACTCCTTAGATCCAATTTGCTAAAGATTGTCGCTCCATGTAGTTCATCCAAAAGTTCGTCAATCACAGGAATGGAAAATTTGTTCTTCACCGTAATATCATTCAAAGCCATATAGTCAATACATAGTTGCCAACTTCCATCAGGTTTTTTAACCATTACAATAGGAGAAGAATACGGACTGTGATTGGGTCGTAAAATACCAGCTTGCAACATCTCATGAACAAGTGGCTCAATTTCATTCTTTTGATGCCATGGGTGCTTGTAAGGTCGCAAACTCACAGGGTTTGCTCCAGGAACAAGGGGAATTGTATGAACAAAACTCCTTTGCGGAGGGAGACCCAATTCTTCTTTGAACACTTCTTGATACTGATCTAATACCTGCGTAGCTTTGCAGGAACAACAGGTCGAACAGGAGCTACAAAAGAAATACCCACCATTTGAAGTAACCAACCTGACTTAGCCTGTAAAAGAGCTTTGGTCATGGTCTTGGTAGTAGCTAACTCCACTTCCTGAGGTGGTATTCCCAACAAAGTTCTTTGCTGACCATCAAGTTCAAATCTTATTCTCTTTACTTTCAAATTCCACACAACATCGCCCAATGTCTCAATCCACTGTGCCCCAAGCACTAATTGGCTAGTATCCATAGCTAGGACATAAAAGTCAGCTATAATTGGAATGCCCTGACAATTAAAAGTTACTCCTTCACATAACCCCATCCCCTTCAAGAGAATTCCCCCTGGCATAGTTACATCCAGCCATATTTGAGGGTTCACAGGCAATTTAGCCCTCTTCACAATGCTTTCATCGATGAAATTGTGGGAAGCACCTGTGTCAAAAAGAGCACAAACCGGATGAGAAGAGATAGTGCCTTGAACTCTAAAAGTCCTGGGAGTTATGCTACCCGTGAGCGTGTTTAAAGAAATAGCTGCACCCTCCTTCTCTGTTTCTTGAAAACTCTTCAGGTGTTTAGTTCCATTAACCCCTTCAATTGCGTTAGGACTCATATTCTCATCTGACTCCTCCTTCGATTCATCAGTATCATCGTCTAGAGCACCTACCATCTGCATAAACACACTATTTTCACAAGTTCCTATCATTTGCATGATGGAACGCCCTGCACACTTGTGCCCTCTCACAAATTTCTCATCGCAATGGAAGCATAGACCCTTCTCTCTTCTTTCTTTCATAAATTGCACAAATTGTTGATCCTTACCTTGGGGAACAACAGTCGACTGAGTTTGCCCAGTGTTCTCAAAGGTACCCCTACCATTTGTTGGAGTTGATATTGAAGAAGGTATTGCAGGTCTATAGCTCACATGATTCACATTGCTTTTAGTAAAAGAACTTGATTTCCATACACTTTTCTGATCCGCAAGAATCTCCTCTCTAGTAATAGCTTCCCTATAAGTTGTAAGTACAGTACGAGGGTTCTTTAACTTTATCTCCTTCCTCAACTCACTCCTTAAACTTGAGAGGTAACAGCTCACTAAAGAAGACCTAGCCAAAGGCTTGGTAAACTGGCTATATTTCAAGAATTCTTTGTGATAATTAGCGACCGTCCCAGTCTGTTGCAATTTTTATAGAGTGGCTTCAGGATCATCTAACTCGGAGGGGCCAAACTGCAGTAATAACTCTGCTTTCGAAACTTCCCAATCAATTTCTTTATCTTCTTGTTGCTCGAACCATCTCTATCAGAGCAAAGCTTTCCCCTTCAAGTAGTAGAGACAAAAAGATAGTCTATCATAGGCCCTAATCCTCTGTGTATAGAAGTGGTGCTCCATGTGATATATCCAATTGGTTATATCCCCTATTCCATCAAAGCTGGGCAAATCAATTTTAGGGTGCTTTGGAAAGAAGGTGTTACCTTCCGATGAACGCTCCTCGTTTCTTGAAGTTCTTCTCCCCATCTGAGGTTCATAACGATCAAGATTTCTTACTTCACCTCGTGGTATTTGCCTGTCTCTTGAAAAGTGATATCGACGCTCCTTATCTCTCCAATGTCGGTGTTCTCTTCCATAATCTTCCTTGCTACTATCAGAACTCCTAGAGTCTCGTCTTTGATGTGATCTCCGACCATTTCTTGGTTCTTGAAGCAACCGATCCAAAACCAATTCTAATCGATCGAACCGATCTTCCAAACTGGAACGCTTATGAGACTCAACACCATGATTAGTAGAGACTCGCGCATTCAGATCCCTAGCTTCAGATCCAGAACAAAGTCCAGATCCAAAATTAACAGGATTCTTAGCTTCTTGAATTGGTTCTTGATCGAGTTCTTGATCCACGGCAGCAGCGGGATCGAGGTCAGGCTCTGATACCATTGTTCCAGGTCGATTCTCTCC
The DNA here is from genome assembly GCA_017893485.1 of Hemerocallis citrina. Lineage (NCBI taxonomy): Eukaryota > Viridiplantae > Streptophyta > Magnoliopsida > Asparagales > Asphodelaceae > Hemerocallis > Hemerocallis citrina. The sequence continues at coordinate 33,962,190 of CM030363.1, forward strand.
GATGACGGAGAGAGCTAGATTCCTCTTCCTCGGCATTGATCCTTCGATTTGAGCTCTAATGGAGACGCAGGAGGAGAGAGATGATGAACAAAACGAATTCAACAATTTTATTCACAATCAGATGGGTTACAGGGACGCTCTATTTATAAAGCTATTACACGTGCATATTGCGTGTTTGGACAAAAACCGTTGGCCAACCTGGTAGACTTAAATGCTAATATGCCCCCCTATTTACAAATTAAACCCTATAAAAAAGATTATAACCCAGGGACCGGTATGCAAAGGATAACGACTGATATATGAAGTTCTTTTACAGTCTTCAGCCGACTGATATATCAGTCTTCAGCGGACTGATATATGATCTTCAGCTGACTGATATATGATCTATAGCTCCGATCAGCTAATTCCTGCTAAGATCCCTGGCGTGGATCACAGCCGTTACATATCAGTAGCGTCTTCTAGTACTCGAAAAGGGTGTAAGCTAGGGTAGCCCTTTTGTCTAGAGAGTAGAGTCAATATCCAAAGGGTTACAAAAAAGGTCCAATGTACAACGAAAGAAAGACTAGGGTTTTTTCATAATAAACGAAACTTCTATTGAACATTATGATCCCTTCCCATTTGATCACGTTGGTCAATAGAGACTTGTACATGTATAATATTCTTAATACTAATATTTAGTCAGTTGGTCTTGTTGCATAATTTTAATTAAGCAACTAATCCCTTGGATATATACCAACATCCCACACAACAGAAATCAAGCAACTTATATTGACGACTATGTTTATGTGTATGGCTTGTTCTCTTCCCTCCTCTTCAACCAAACCTTCATCTTGTTCTTCTTCTCACTCTTTGTCGAGGGCCAGCCTCATCGTTCTTCGTCAAGCCAAACAAATCTCTACGTTCAGGTTTAGAAACCGGAGTTTAGTTGGTCGGGCTATGAATTAGCTTTCTGATGTAGGTGGAGGAGTTTCAAGCATAGAAGGCTCTAAGAAGTATGTATTCATTTCTTGAAAGAAATTAATTATGGATTTTAATTACTATTGTGAAGCCTTTAGTATTTGTTAATTTATCTTGTTTAATATATTTTTGGATTGTGATTATGGTTGTTCTGGATGCTAATTGTTGTAGAGTGATCAGAAGGTCAAACAATGGTGGCCCAAGGATGGCTCTACCTAACATTCCAACTTGGTATAAAATTTAGCAATTTTTATATTGTTTTTAATTTAATTTCTCTTTACTCTGTGTTTTTTTTTTTTTTTAAATTATAAATTTTATTGAGTCTTCCTTCTACTCTTGTGATTAAGACTTTGTGGTTTATTGCAGGGCAATTTGGGTGTTGGGTTCTGCAGTTTGCTTGGCAATTCCATTTTACAAGAAAATACTGAGAATCGAAGGTACATATAGCTATTGTCTCATCATCTTAAAGTTACAGAAAAAAACTAAACTTGTTATTAATTTTCTGTATTCTATTAAGAGTGCCTCCAAGGAAAATGTTTTCAGTGACATTACCAATAATTAGAGACTAAACTGTGAAGATATACTCTAAACCATGGCGGAGCTAGGGTTGGTCATAAGAGAATCGTATAGGGACAATTCTTAGCAGGTGCTAATTTTTTCCGTACAACAACAATGATTATATGATCACTTTTGCTAAAAAATATAGAAATCTTGTAAAAAATGTAAGAAATATTGAATGATCTTATTAATGTTGTTGTTTTCACTTGTTCAAACAATTTGAAATATTTCTTGCGTGGTTGGTGATCCAGAAGTAAATTTTGGTAAATTATATTCTATGATATATGTGATTTTTGAAGCATTCTTAATCATCTTTGTAATAAATTAATCGGAGCAATTTTGCTAAATTCTTTCTCTAGAATTTGATATATCTCAATAAGGTGGTTCCAAAAAAATTGTATTCTCTGTTCTTTTTATTCTCTATTTTATTACAAGTTTTTTTGACAAACATCTACATGTATTGGTTGAAGTACATATATAATGCTCTAATCAAAATTTCTTAAATTATGAGAAGAAGCTTGCTATGTATTTTATGTGTTCACAAGTCTCATTCTCAAAAATTTGAACACTGTCTTAGGCGGAGTAGACAAGGCTACCGAAACAATAGTAGAGGGTATAGAAAAAGTTGCCGAAGTTGTGGAGAAGGTGGCTACCGACATTGCCAATGCCGTTCCTGACAGCGATCTTAAGCAAGAGATTTTGGAGGTCGAAAAAATTGGAGAATTGGTTGACAAGGACGCAGAGATAGCCGACGCTTTCATCCATAAGGTCATTTACTCAACTCATCTCTACATCAAATACTTTAAGTCTTTCACATATATATTATAGAAAACTCTATAATTCTTACTTATATATAATCATATATTAACATAATCAATAGATCATTTTTTACCATCTGTCGTTGGACATTACTCACATTAGCTTACAAGTGGGGCTTAGTAGTTGAAAATATAATGTATCTAAACAAGCTCAATATATAATTGGTAGCATCTTCCTCATATACACATACATGTGATGTTGTTCATACAGACTTTTTCTTTTTGCTAGGTTTTTAGGTAGTAGTTGCTTGCAAGAAATTCTTTCTCTAATTGAGTCACGTTTCCTTTTCTGCTTGTTTCTAAGGAAAAAAAACTTATTTATTTATTTATTTATTTATTTTTATTTTTTTTTAGAGTGGAGTCTGGCCACCATATTTCATTAATAAGTGATTAATAAAACAAACTCAGAGTACTGAGCCTACACCAAATCCTACAAACAAAACAACAGAACATAAACTCCACCCCGAACATGGGGGGTGGGACAAAAGAAAAACATAGAGTAGCCGTAAGGAAATACATCATACCCCCCCCCCCCCCCCCCAACAAACCCTGGGGTGGTGGGTATCAATGACCATCGAAGACCGTGCTGGCTATCACTCGATTGTCGGTCCGATTTCGATCTCCTCGTCATCAAAGTCTTGTACCTGGAATACACTCGCGATCCTTTCCCTGGAACCTGCTGCTGCCACATTAGTCCAAAATGAGATAAAATGCATAATGTGAGTCAAATTGTGCAAAAAAAAAACAAAAAACAAAAAAAAAAAAAAAAAAACTCTTATTTGCTTTCATATATTATTTGAATGTTGAAAATACTTTTTTCCGAAACTTGTAAGTAATATATCCTTATCGGTCAAATGTAGCCAAACACTTAGTATCATCTGTATAGAGAAAAAGTGAATAAGGTAGGAATACGTAAAATCAATAAAGACGACTTGTTTTCATCATTTTGGGTGTAAACAATACTATTTTCAAATTTTGATAGATGGCACTCTTTTTGGTTAAAATCAGCCAAATACTATGTTGTCTATTGAAAATATTTTGCAAATCACCAATTTTACAAGTGAACAATAAGTTTTTTTTTTTTTTTTTGATAAGAAGATGGCCGAAGCCATCGTTTCATTAACGAGAACTTAAGGAAACAAGTACAGCAGATAACAAAATATTACAGCTAAGCTGACATCTCAGCCCAATTAGTCCACCACCACAACAAAATACATCTAATAACCAAAACATGCCCAGTACATGAAAAGAAAAACAACTTCAACCCCCAAAGCCTTGAACCCCAAATGCCTTCGAGTGATCAGTTGGGAGTGACCACCCACACCACTAATCTTCAACACTGGTTCTGGATTTCTTTGTTGCCGCCTGAGCACCTGCCCAATCATGGATAAGAAGAAACATTTTATTTATAGATGTAGGAAAATTATACTCTTTATTACGAAAAATAAAATCATTTCTTTCTAGCCATAGGTTCCACATAGATGCCGCTATTGCTAAATCCCAAGCCATTCTATCCCCTAATATGATGTGAGTATCTCTAATAAACCCCCATATGTCATTGGTTGAGCTAGGAATCTGTGGACATCTAAAACCCCTACAAACCACCTCCCACGTTAGACGAGCTTTGGGACAAAGAAATAGAATGTGGTTAACATCCTCTTCAGCATTAAGACACATTGCACAGACTACATCTATCTGCAAATTTCTCTTCCTACGGTTTACTTTGGAAAGAATGGCGTTATTGTGAGCTAACCAGCAGAACACCCTAACTCTGAAGGGAATTTTTGCTCCCCATATGAGAGATTGGACCTGACATCTCGTGCCTCCGTCGTTAAGCCATGTATACATAGATGATATTGAGAAAACTTGGGAATTGTCTCTGGTCCAGCATCTTTCATCAGGGCTATTTACTTCTTGTCCTCCCTCCTGAATGACCAACATGTTTAGCTGTACGAATTGTGCCCTTCCCTCTGACGAGATATTGTTGGAGACGATAAAATTCAGTTTACCGCGCTTCCGAATGTCCGCAATTGTCAGGTCTAGATTCCTTGTAGCCTCCGCCGCCTGTGAAAATTGATTTTGTAGGGGAGACCCTCCACACCATGTGTCCTTCCAAAACCTGGTGTTCTTCCCGTTGCGTACTGTGCTTCTTGTGTTAATGTGGAAAATCTCTGCCTGCTTAGATATCCCCTTCCAGATGCAAGACACTTTCGCCGACGGGCTTCTCCCTCCAAATCTGAATCTCCGTTTCTTCCGATATAGGTCGAATGAGTAACTCCACCATCCGTTGGTCTTATTGTGCATCTTCCACCACCACTTACTAAGAAGAGCTCTATTCATATCGTTTAGGTTAACGATACCTAAGCCGCCGAATTCTCTTCTTTTGCAAACTCTTCCCCAATTTACTAAGTTGTAACCTTTATTACCCTCACCCGATCCTTTCCATAAGAATCTGCGCCGGAGCTTGTTGATTCCTTTGACCACCCACTTGGGTAACTCGTAGATCGACATCGATAAAGCGGGATAGTGCTGAGGACTGAGTTAAGCAATATGATTCTGCCACCCAGCGAGAGGAATCTGCTCTGCCACCCTACGAGCTTCTTTTCGATCTTAACAATGATAAAGTTCCAATCCTCTTTTCCTAGAACTCCAGGCTTGATGGGCGTACCCAGGTATTTAATTGGGTAATCGCTACTATTACACCCTAAAATTTGCTTAATTTCCTGAATCGGAGTCGACGTCTGCTCATAGATAGGGATAATACTTGTCTTGTTACAATTCACTCTCAGGCCTGACCAACCCTGAAAACATGCCAAGGCCATCTTAATGGCTGAAGCTTCTTTTACCGTTGCACTTCCGAATAGAATAGTGTCGTGTGCATATTGTAGGATCGACATCGGCTGGGTAATGCCCTTGATTTTAATTCCCTTGATGATGTTTTGTTCCATGGCTCTTCCAATCATTTCAGCTAATCCATCGGCGACTATAGCGAAGAGTAGTGGCGACAAGGGATCCCCCTGTCGAAGCCCTTTTCTGCAATAAATCTCCCTCCCCTGCCACCCATTAACTTGAATGTTCGATTTTCCCCCTCGGACACACATGTTCATCCATAACCGCCATTTAGATCCAAACCCTTTCAGCACAAGGGCTTCCTCCACACAATTCCATGAAACTGAATCATAGGCTTTCTGGAAGTCAAGATTAAGGATGAAGCCGTCCACCTTCTCTTTGTGTCCTCGAAACACGATTTCGTGAGCTGAAGCTATACTGTCCATGATGTCCCTTCCACTTATGAACCCACTTTGCGATTGCGCTATCACCTCATTCAGGTTAGGAGCGAGCCTTTGTGCTAAAACCTTTGTAATAATTTTGAAGGAGTTATTCAGCAGGCTGATAGGTCTCAGATCATCGTGTGTTACCACCTCGCTTTTCTTAGGCACCAGAATAATAGTTGCATAATTCAAGCGCTCCAAGTTGGCCCTCTCCTCATAAAGCTCGTTAAAAATATTCATGAGGTCATCTTTAATAACATGCCAGTAAAAGGAGTAGAAGAAGATCGGTAGTCCATCTGGTCCCGACGCCTTATCCTGACCCAGAGCCTTAATGGCCTTGAAGACCTCTGTCTCTGTAAATCTGTCTTCAATACCTACACTCCCATCTAATCTGGCGGAGCTCCACATGTCTTGGACCAATCCACATCTACTAGCTGGAGGGCCCCCTAACAGATTATGAAAATAGTCGTCCAGGTGGGCGCAAATGAGATCTTCATTCTCCGTCCAGGTCCCGTTAACAAATAATCCAGTGATGTGTTTCTGTCTTTTTCTTCCGTTAGCGACTTTGTGGAAATATTTTGTGTTCGCATCTCCCTCTCTAAGCCATTGAATCATCGCTCTCTGTTGCCAATATAGCTCCTCCATCTTACCAATATGCTGAAGCTCCAGTCTATCGTTTGCGAGTTCGTCTTTCTCATAATCTTGGAGATCTTTATCTTCCTGCTCACTTTCTAGCTCCGTGATTCTAGACACCAAAATCTCTCTTCTCAGGTGGGTTTCTCTCGTTTTATGGCTGGCCCAATCTTTTAATTTTCGTCTAAGGCGCCTGGTCTTCTCTATCCAGATTCCAACTGCTGAAGAACCCTGGGCGGAACTCACATTCCACGAATCAGCGATAATCTGACGCGTTTCCTCACATAAGGTCCACGCTTTCTCGAATTTGAATCTGAATTGTCTCTTCCTTTCCATAAGACCGCAATCAATAACCAGTGGCAAATGGTCCGATGTGTATCGAAGAGCCGACTTCACTTTTGCGAATGGGTAGACATCCTCCCAATCGTTGGAAACAAGAATTCTATCTAACTTGGCTAATATGGGATTCCTCTGCAACAAGTGAACAATAAGTTAGGTATTGCTTACAGAATATACAACAAGCTAAACCTAGTGAAATATAAAAATCCTGTGTGCTTAAAATACAGAAATATATTTTCTATACAACCTGTAATATGTATCACTACTTTTTATTGTATGAGAAAATGATAAAAGTGGGAGAGCCTTCTATCTTTTAATGGAACTTTGTGATCTCATGTCTATCATTCTCTTATGAAATGCAGTAGCAAATTATAAAATAATAAAACTGGGGGAGCCTTCTACCTTTTAATGGAACTTTGTAATCTCATGTCTGTCATTCTCTTATGACATGCAGCAGTATCACAAAAACAATCTTCTTCCTTTCTACAGAACTAACGTGGTATCTCGTTTATCATGGTTACAATGCCCCAACCATATGACTAGGGCTACAAACGAATCGAACTATTCGCGAGCTATTCGGCTCGAGCTCGGTCAAAGCTCGGCTCGAACCAAGCTCGAGCTCGAAACTGAGCTCGTTTCCTTAACGAGCCGTGCTCGAGCTTGGGTTAATTTTTTTTTTAAGGCTAAGCTCGCGAGCTATTCGGCTCGAATACGGTCAAAGCTCGGTCAAAGCTCGGCTCGAACCGAGCTCGAGCTCAAAACTGAGCTCATTTCCTTAACGAGCCGAGCTTGAGCCTGAAGGTATTCAGCTCGGCTCGGCTCGGCTCGGCTGCAGCCCTACATATGACTGAATTAGACATCTTCTAATATGAACACATTTATCTCTCTCTTATCAGTTAGGGTAAAATGTTAGTAATTCTCTTTTGTTGCCAATATTTGAGTGATTTATTTATCTGTAGGTAATTTCATCTAAAACATTAATAGATTAATTTATTATTGATTAGCTAATATATATTCTTTTACTGGAATAACAGGTCGATGAGATAGCGGATGAGATAGAAGCATTGGTGGAACCTACGGTCCAGAATGCCGAGCAAATTGAGAAAAAAACTCAAGTTAAGGATAATATGGAGAATGACTCAAACTCAAGCTCAAGTTAAAATTAACTTGTAACTTATAAACACTTGAAGAGCAACTTTGTATGGAGAATGACTCAAACTCAAGCTCAAGCTAAAATTAACTAGTAACTTATAAACACTTGAAGAGCAACTTTGTATATAGTATAGAGTTGAATACAACACTGAGATATATGGAGGTCTCAGGTTCGAGATCAGGCTACGAGCCTACGACGTAACTTTTACTCTCTCTCTCTCTCTCTCTCTCTCTCTCTCTCTCTCTCTATATATATATATATATAGACACACACACACACGTAACTTTTATTCTCTCTCTCTCTCTACACACACACGCGCGCGCGTAACTTTTACTCTCTCTCTCTCTCTCTCTCTCTATCTATATATATATAGACACACACACGCGCGCGTAACTTTTACTCTCTCTCTCTCTCTCTCTCTATATATATATATAGACACACACACACACGTAACTTTTATTCTCTCTCTCTCTCTACACACACACGCGCGCGCGTAACTTTTACTCTCTCTCTCTCTCTCTCTCTATCTATATATATATAGACACACACACGCGCGCGTAACTTTTACTCTCTCTCTCTCTCTCTCTATATATATATATATATATAAAAATATATATATATATATATATATATATATATATATATATATAGGGAAAGCTTCGGTTGTGCACTCCTTTAGTGCACACGGCATGTTCACTAGGCCTTCGGGCATTCATATGGACGATCCGAACCGTTCACATTGATCTTGTCACGCCCCGCTTCCCAAAATACGAGAATGCGGGCGCGAGACTAAGGCCCAACGAATGATGCGAACACACCATTCATAAGCTGTACAAGTAAACTCAACAACAAGATAATAAAACAATCCACGCAGACATGTAAATCACAATTTGATCATGAAAATTCATGACATAGTCTATAAAAGTAACCAACAACTGGGAAATACAATAGCTACGGGTCAAACAAGCCCGAATTACAATAAAGAGTTGAATAAACAAAACACAAATTAATACAATAACATGATAAATAATAACTAGAACACTTGGTCAGCGACACCTTCTGGTAATTCTCCATTCGGGCCTGCAAGTATATTATAACAAAAGAAAAGAAAAGGGAAACAAGGAGACCCGTTAATACAAGTTATGGGCCGCAAGGGGAGTACAAGCTAAGGGAAACAGGAACAAAAATAAAACAAAAGATAAACAGGAAAAGAGCAAGGAATCAAGAGTAAGGAAAATGCAATAAGTAACATGGTATGAACAAGTCAATATGAAACAAGTGGCGTGTAAAACAAGTAACAAGTAAACAAGTATCGAGTCAACATGAACATGTAACATATAATTGGATCATGCAAATGCACGTGTTAATCTTATGTCTATTGTCTTGATTCTATCTAGGTATCACTTCATGCATCCCATATTTTTACTACATGGTTGCTACAGTCAATACAATTTCGTTTAGATTTAGTGGTGGGTTTTATAGGTCACGTACTCGGAAAAAATATGTACATTCAATATTGTATCGAGATACGTGCAAACTTGTAACGTGGAACATGTAGAGTGTAAACTTATAACGTGAAACATGTAAACTTGTCATTTGCAATCTTGCAACTTGTAATTGCAACTTGCGTTGGGAAACCACGAGCTCCCGTCCGAGTACGCTCTTCTATATTGCCCACTACTTAAATCTTTCCCTTATACCCCGGCTTGTTACTTTTATTTTAATTTAACAAGAAGAACAAGATGTCATATTCGTATTTAACTACTGTCACGGGTGAAACATTCCTGCACAAAAACATGTATAATCCTAAGAGTACATATGTGTATATTTATTTGTGTTCGTGTCATGCATAGGATAACAAGGTATTCACGATCTCGTGTGAATACAGGATCGACAGATTAGGTATAGAAATGGGTATCAATTCGACTTATGAATGCAAATTGGAGTCAAAAATAATATACTTGCGGTATTTTACAAATGGCTTGTACTAGAACAAATAAAATTGTACAAGTGATACTTGCCTTTTTGACGATAATCACGCGCGAAAATACGTGCAAGAAATTCAAGCAAAACAAACCAGCAACTAGAGCAAACTCCACACAGGATCAGATCCAAACAGCAAACATGAACTCTCGATCCGGCGTGGCAAAACAACACACAGCGAATCTCGCCCAATCAGATCGCGTCCTCGCACTGGATCCAAGACCAAACAGCGGACAACGATTACGGATCCGTTGTATACAAACAGCAAACAACGATCAGATAGGAGAGATGGGCTCGGATCTCGATGCGATCCAACGGCCGAAATTGAATCCCGCCTAATCCAGCTGCTTCTTCTTCCTTCTTCGTCGAAACAGAGAGCGAGGAAGCGATCGGGAGATCTCCGATGGCCGGACTGGGCAGCGACTACGGCGAGCTCGGGACGGCGACACCGTAGCAACGCGGCGAGGCGGCTGGTCGAGAAGCGACGACAGCGCCGGAGGTGAGGGATGACGACGAGGCGGATGAGGGGTGCAGGCAAAGGTGGCAGCGGTGGAGGAGTATGGCGGAGGCGAGCGTCGGTTGAGCAGAGGCACTCGAGGTTGAGGGTGAGCGACTCGATGGGGGTGCGGCAATGGAGATGGGTCAGGGTGAAGACGAAGTGGAGGTGGAGTAATGGTGGGGAGTCGAGAGTTCGGGAGTTGGGCGGTTTGAAGATGAAGGTGAAATGGGTTCTTCGGAGGTCTGAGGGATAGCGGAGAAGTGAGCGGGAGGTTGCGGAGATCGGCGGAAGGCGGAAAGCGGTGAGGGCAGGGTCGAGTGGGTTGCGAGGTTGGAGAGGACGGGAGTTTGGGTAATGGCGATGTGAGGCTGAGTTTGGAGGTGAGCGGGAGAAGGAGAAGAGTGTTTTGGGTTTGTTTTGTTTTGGTTGGTTTTGATTTGTTTTTGTTTTGGCTGGTTTGTTTGTTTGGTTTTTGTTTGTTGGTTTTAACAGAGAAGAAGAGAGAGAGTACGGGAGAGAGAGAGATATATTATAATAATATAAAATCATGGAGTGGAGTGATTGTAGGGGAGGGGGTTACGGAGTCAATTAACTGATTGGAATGCAAATTAATAGGAATATTAATTGGGGGGTTACGGGAGAAGTTTAGGGATTAAATGTAGGATCTGGTCAACAATAGAATGTGGGTTTGGGTTAACGGATCAAGACCCAATAGGAGGCGAGCTTAATGTTTGGGCTTAAAATAAACATTTGAGTTTGGGCTTCCAGTTAAATAATTAAATAGTACAAAATAGATCAAGATCAATTGGGCTTTAATAATAATAATAATAATAATAAAGGTCAAGAAAATAGAAGTAATAACAACATCATTAATTTTAATGATAACAAACAACCAATATTAATAAAAATGATAAGAATGGAAATACTAAAAATAATAGAAATAATAATGAAAATAATAAGATAATAATGTCAAGATTATATAAAGGAATCGAGTTTAACAATTTTAAAGAAGTTTTGAATATTTTTTTTAGTTTGGCTAAAATGAAAATAGTCGATTAATTACAAAATAGAAAGTAAGGTAGTATATGCCTTTATTCGAAATAAACATAATTTCCGATCAGAAATATTTTAAATAGAAAAGTTAAACAATTTAACACAACTAAATTCATAAATAGTTCGAAATATAGTAAATAATTTAGAAATTAAATATTTACGGGAACGAGGGTTACAGATCTACACATCTAAATTAGTCTAAATAAAATCATTTGAAATTCATTTACCCATCCATTGAAATGTTCCAAAATTGTATGGCTGAAAATTATTATTTTTTATAGTGACATGATGGATAGGCAAATGAATTTCAAATGATTTGATTTTACATATTTAGACTAATTTGGATGTGTAGATCAATGTGAACGGTTCGGATCGTTGATACGAAGACGGGAAGGCCAAGTGCACACGAGTGTACACGGAGGGAGAGTGCACAACCGAAGCTTTCCATATATATATATATATATATATATATATATATATATATATATATATATATATATATATATATATATATATATATATATATATATATATATATATATATATATATATATATATATATATATATGATAATATGGAGAATGACTCAAGCTCAAGCTAAAAGCTAAAAATAACTTGTAACTTATAAACACTTGAAGAGCAACTTTGTATATAATATAGAGTTGAATACAACACTGAGATATATGGAGGTCTCAGGTTCGAGATCAGGCTACGAGCCTACGATGTAACTTTTACTCTCTCTCTCTCTCTCTCTCTCTCTCTCTCTCTCTCTCTCTCTCTATATATATATATATATATATATATATATATATATATATATATATAAGGAGTTCTCCATTGCAAACATGTCTGTTTGCACAAATCCGTTGTAAACTCGATATTGGGCCTTTGGATCAACTTGATCATGATCCAACGGCCATGATTCTCCCCGCCTGAATCCCTTCTCTTCTTACACTTAAATCGAGGGGGAGGGGGGGGGGGGGGGGGGTATTTCATCCCAAAATACCCCTTCACTCTCCTTCTTGCAATGAAATTCATACAATTCAATGTATCAAATACAACAATATAGATTCGATTATATTATCAAATATGGAAACTCAATTCTGTACAGCAGTAGTTTACTGTACCAAAATCGGATTTTTCCGTTGCTACAGAATAGCAAATGTGGATCGGTCGGAAGTTTCAGAAAGTAGACTTCCTCCCGGTTCTGACGCATATTTAAAGTCAAAATTCTGATAATAGTAGCTAGGTTAATTACAGGGTTCTTTACAGATTACTGATTCTGGCTGGTTATCGATGTCAATTAGTTACAGTTCTAAAATTAGTAAATAATCACTTAAATCAGTAAACATAATTATCATAACCCTAAGCATGTTAATTATAAATCTAGAATTTATCATGGCAATATTTGTTCATTAGTTCATTTATTTAATCAGTTTAACATGGTGTAATCATGAATCAGAAAAATCTGGGAATAAAACGCAGCAGTAGTAAAATCATCATATCTCATGCAATATAAATCGGAATTCAATAATTTTTAGTGTTCTGGAAACTAGAAACATAGGGCTACATTTCATATTTACAAATGTTCATGGTTCAGTGTCAATAGGTAGGTCGAAAAGATCATACAAATTTCAGCCATACAGTAAAAATTCTGGATTAACATATTTCATAGTATAAAAGTGATCCAGGGTTATAGTTATCAAATTAATTAGTCAATTAACATGGTAATCATGATGACAAGGAGATCACAACGAAGAAACACAACCATGCATCAATCTAATGCTAAACAATACATCAAATCAATGGTTCAATCAATAGCAACCTAAGATACAACTCTATAATAGTTTATCGATGGGATGACATGCATGAATAGTTCCTAATATCAAAATATCTACATGAAATGCATGAAAGACACGATCTTTAGAGTCAAACAATGGCGTGAAGTCAAGAATAAGGGGATTAGCTCGTGTAAATCCTCTACATTCCCAACGAAGAACAAGACAATAATAATATACGATGAATACGATGAGATCTATTTGCGAGAATTACAATAAACATTCTTGAATATAGACACAATGAATGATTCAAGAAAGAGACGGTGACTTGCCTTTATAATGACGTTAGATCCGAATATGCAAGAATAACGGGATTAGGATCCCGGGTCAGCCATGTACGAAAGAGATCACAGCAAAGCAAGAGCGGTCGACAACACAGCAAGAGGGCAACGATAGTGATTCCAACAGCGAACAACAATGGCAATAGTGGTTGCGGCTCGACGGTTAACGACGGCTAACGATGTGGCAGGGTGACAGTGGGGTGCTGGTCACGACAGCGAGGAAGGATAGGGACGGAGGCACTGGAGTTCATTGGTGATGGGGAGAAGGCAGCGGCGGGGGGTTGCACAGTCAAGGTCGGAGAGGGCTCGCAATTGGGGATGACGAGGGCGATCATGATGGTCGACCGGGGCTACAAGGAGGGTCGAGTCTCAGGGCGAGGAAAGCAGGACTGGCGAGCGGTTGGATGGCGGCCAGAGTGCAGCGGGGTTGCAGGGTGGAGGATGGGTTCGAGATAGCACAGAGCAGGAAGAAGGGTGATGATGAGGGGTGACGGCTGTAGATATTAGGTTTGATGATAATGATTAGGGTTGGGATTAGGGTTAAATCAAGAGGGTGTATATATAGAGTTAAGTTGGGTTAATGGGTAGTGGGTTTAGGATCCAATAAGAATGGTTTTTGGGGTTCAAATCTAAGTTAACAATTGGGCTTGGAAAAAAAATAAAATAAAAGAATAATATTCATGGCCAAAAGATGAATATGAACAAGATAAATATACTCATGGACTAAGGAATAATCACAAATCAAATGAACAGAAAATTATCAACCCAAACAATAATAGGAATAAAAGAGAAGGACAAATTCATGAATTCAAGCTCCAAATTGATAAATAAGATTCGAACAACATTTTGAAATCAGATGATGGTTCATGAATAATATTAGAACTAATATTATTCGATACAATAAATGAAACAAAAAGAAATGTTATTGAATGACAAAAGAGATTACAATGGAAATCGATAAAAAGGGAAAAATCGAAAATGGGAGTTACACCCCATTTCCCGTTATACGAAAACACAGGTACATAACTGAAGCTCAGGGAATGATATAAGTATACCAACTCATATCATCCATAAGCTTTACAATATCAGTAAGCTCAACAATACAATAATAACCACGGGAACAAGAATGTAATGCAATAACCAATATCTGAGATACAGAACTTACAAAAGTCCAAGAATACACAATAAAATAAATAGTTCGACAAAATTCTTAAGTATCCCATCGTCTGTACATGTGTAAACAATAATTCAAAAGAAAGAAGAGAGTACCTGTTAGAGCAAGCTACATGCCGCAAGTAGTACAAGCAAAATGAAACAAGAAAATGAACAAGGAATCATGTATGCAAGAAACAAGTCGTGTAACGGGAAAATGCAACATATAAGTGGGGATCACGTAAACTTGACTTATAAGTAGGAATCGTGTAAATTGTAAACTGGAACATGAGATAGGTAAACAGGACTATAATGTACATTCATTCGATAACAAGGAATCATGTAACATGAACATGTCATGTAAACTGGAATCATGTAATTGGTAAACTGAAACATGTAACATATAAACGAGAATCATGAAACTTGTAAACATGAATCATATAACTTGTAACAGGAATATGCATGTGCTCAGTGTTAATCTTAAGTCTATCCATTTCAACAATCCTATCTAATGCATGCAATCTTGCGTTCCATACTACAGGTCCAGGTGCATGCGATCAAGTAACATTTAGACTCTAGTGGTGACTTCTATAGGGTTTTGTACTCGAAAAATCATGTAAACAGGAATCATGTAGTCAAGTGGTGGATTCTAGAGGTAGCCCCCGTCATCCCACGATGTGGCACTTAGTTCTATGTGACTTGTAAACATATAACATATAACAGGAACGTGTAATCAGGTAATGGATTCTAGAGGTGGCCCCCGTCATCTCACGATGTGGTACTTAATTCTACGTGGCACTTAGTTCCATGTAACATGTAATGGAAATCATCATTTTGGGAAACACGGGCCCCCTTCTAGGTACAATCTCCAATATCGCCCACTGCTAGGTCTTATCCTTAATTACCCCGGCTTATTATTCTTTTATAATAATTAAACTTGAACATGCAACAGTGAGAACGGGTATCAGGACAGGATCAAGAAGATATCAAGGGATATGCAATACAGGATAAAGAATTCAATTTATAAAATGCAATAAATAAATATATTTATATTTATATACATGAAGATACCAATTCTGAACAGCAATGCGTTATTGTACAAAAACTAACTTCCTCACTGCTACAAGAAAGTGAATTTGGTTTCGTTGGGAATTTCAGAAAGTAGACTATCTGCCAGTTCCGACGCATATTCACACGATATATTTTCATAACAACAACTAGGTCTAATAGTCATTTATTTATGGATCTACTGTTCAGGCAACAAGTCGGGATCAAATTCTTATATGAAATTAACCTTAAATTCATTTTAAGAATCTTACAAAAATTATAAATTAACTCCTAATTATGTCTAGTAACATTTTAGTAAGTCTCATGGCCTAATTTTACCGATAACACATTGTCTTAGACAATAAATCATAATAGTGTAATTCTAATTAGTAATCTGGAAACAAGGAGGTCGCAGTACTAAAATTAGTATATCTAGAGCTCTATAAATCGGATTTCAGATCCGTTAGAAGTTCTAGAAACTAGATTCAGAGGGCTGCGACTCTTGTATATAAAGTTCTAATTGATTTAAATTATAACTAGGTCATAATCTCACGACGAGTTAGAACAACCAACAGGGAAAAAGCATACAAATTTCAATTGTAACGATTTTCATTTGCAAGCATATAGTTTTATAGCTCGAATTTAATATACATTCACATCTAGAAATCAGAATGGGTGTCTATTGTTAACATGATGGAAATTTATATTTTTGCGATATTAAATTACGGATGTAACTATATGATCACATGCAACCACAATCCATTCGAATTAGAGTTATCATATATAACTCTAGTTCGTGTTCGTGCAATGCATGTGGGGACAATGACATTTACGATCTTTTGATGGGCATCGAATCACGGAGGCAAGTGAATTGATTCGATTCAATATATAACGACTAATTTAATCATGGAAAATCACAAAGCATGAACAATACGACGGTTCAATCAATTGGGACTTATAAAGAATTATTTTCATGAACATGGACAGTAACGGGTTTCAAAACACAATTATCAAATATGAATATTAATTGCGGGAGGTCAAATAAAATGTTTATACGGAACAACAAAATTGTACAAGAGATACTTGCCTTAACTAGCGATATGAACGAATAGAATCCCAATGGTGACGCGGTAAACAAGGTAACAACACGCGACGGCGAAAGGACAACACACCGTGACAACAATAAAAGCTCAAATGTAGAAGAGAGTGATGGTGGAGTTGAAGGGCAGCAAGTAGTGGGGCTTGGGTCTGTGAGTTGTCGACTTCGGCTTCGAGTGTTTGGCGGCGCGATGGCAAAGCAGCAGTCAGTGAGCAAGGGCTGTCGGCTGGGTGGTCGTCTGGAGGAGTGTGGGGCTGTGATGTTCAGGCGGTGGTGCTACAGAGGTGCGGGGCGCGGCTTGTTGGCGCGGTGGCTATAGATGGTAGTGTTGGTCGGGAGCGCAGCCAAGGAGGAGGATGCAGGAGTGGAGCTCGGTAATGGTATAGGAGGCTGGGCGGCGGTGATGGCATTTGCAGTGGTGATATGAGGAGCGAGGGTGAGGGTGAGGCTATGGGGGCAGCGACGACGAGGCTTGGTGGCGTCAGGGCTGGGCGAGGGGGTAGTGGAGCGGCATTGGCGATGAGAGACTGGGTAATGGGTTGCAGTGGTGGTGGCTCGAGTGGTTGGCGTCAGGGGAGGCTGACGGAGGTCGGCAGTAATGGTCCTTAGAGGAGCAGTGAGGGGCGGAACAGCGGTCAAGGAGAGGGTGAGAGCGGTGGTGATGGGGAGAAGGAGCAGTAGCAAGGTGGAGCTTTGGGATGTAGACGATCGCAGCGAGGTGGGAACAGAAAGATGAGTAGGGGCTTATCGGTGGAGCCTCAGGGTCCGGTACTGTGGTTGGCCGATCGTTGATGGGAATCGAGGTGCTGACAAGGCGGTGAGATGGTGGAGACTGTGAGAGATGGTGGTGATGGAGACGGTCGGGATGCCGGTGAGGTGTGCGGTTAGGCGTGGTGGTGGAGTGCAGGCAGTTGGGTGGTTGATGACGATGATGATGGAGATGATGGAGCCTTCGGTGGAGGAGGATTGGTTGGCTATTTGGAGGAGGAAGAAGAGAGATCATTGTGGGTTTCAGTGTATAAGGGAAGAAGAAAAGGGTGGGTAATTAAATGGAGTGGTTAGAGATGATTAGGGGATTAAGAGGGATAATAGGAGAGCTATTATGGATTAGATCATGGGGGTTAGTAAATGAGATAGTGGGGGAACTGTTATGAAAAGGAAGAGGTGGGGATTTGGTTGTTATGTTAATTTGGGTTTGGATTAGGATTTGTATTAGGCTATAGTTGAGTTATGGGCTTGGGTTACGGTTGAGCTAAGATTAAATAATCAACTAGTAACATAATAGAATAGATTAAAATGCAGACTTGGGTTACACAAAACCAAAGAATTAGATAATTAATAGAATGAACTAGGATAAAAGAAAATAGTTGCAATAATAATAGAATAATACTTTGAATTTTGGTTTGGCTTAAATAATTAAACAGACTATATAATGGGTTAACTTATAGGTTACACATATTAATAATAATCCAATAATAAAATTATAGAATGAGTTGGGCTTAAATAATCAAATAGATATGAAACATGATTGTAGATCGAAATATGATTTTCGTTAAAAATATATAATCATTAGAAGTAGCTACCAAATAATTGATGTTTAGAAAACTTTAATAGAAGAGCACAAGGGATAAATTTAGGGGAATGAAAATAATTTATAAACAATCGAATACAAAGATATACAGAGAATTTACACAATCGGAAAATACAATTGGGGATGAGTTACCGACCGAAAGTGGTCCATTGAATTGAGTCAACACGACATTAGTTACCGACCGAAAATGGTTGAATTCATTGTGGAAACCACCATCACCGACTCCCCCGAGGAAGAAGAAAACCCCATTCTTTTGAAGATATATGTAGAAGAGTCCTCTTGCCTCAAAGGAAGCGGAGCAGGAATTATTTTGCTTGGGCCCGATAAGTTTACTCTCCAATACTCATTGCACATCAATTTCCCCGCATGCAACAATGAAGCTGAATATGAAGCATTAATTGCTGGTCTCTGGTTAGTACGTGAAGCAGGCGCACGAAGAATCGAGATGTTTAGTGACTCAGCTAGTTGTAAACTAGGTCCAAGGCGAGTACCAAGCTAGAGATGGCCGCATGGCCAAGTATTTGTCACAAGTACAGATACTCCAGGCAACATTCAGAGAAACTAATATCACTCGCATTCCTCGCGAGCAAAATGGGCAAGCAGATGCCCTCTTCAAACTAGCTTCCTTATCTCTCGATGAGCTTGACCGCACGGTCCTTATTGAGGTCCTTCTCAAGCCAAGCATCGAGGAGGAAGAGTTAGAGCTCATGGTTGTCACATCCCAGATGTCCGATGATGGTTGGATGAATCCCCTGATCAATTTTCTCGACAAGGGAATCCTCCCTGAAGATCGCAGAGAAGCAAGGAAAATTCAAACAAGATCTAAGAGATGCACTCTCGTGGAGGGACTCCTATAAAAACGATCATACACTACTTGAGATGTCTCACTCCAGAAGTAGCGCAGTACACCATCAAAGAACAAGAAGGAATCGACAGCTGCCATCAAGGGGTAAGGTCCCTCGCACGAAAAACACTCAATCATGGGTATTATTGGGCTACACTGCTCAGTGACGTGCAAGAGTATGATCGCCAGTGCGACCCCTATCAGAAGCATTCAACATTCGAGCATGGACCTCAAGCAATCCTCAGTTCTATGTCAAGCCCTATCCTTTTTGCCATGTGGGGAATAGACTTGCTTGAACCTTTTCCATCAGCAGCCGGCTGAAGAATTTTCCTAGTGGTTGCCATCGACTACTTCACAAAGTGGGGGAAGTAGAGTCGCTAGCAACTATCACAAAGCGGAAAATCCAACAGTTTGGAAGAATATTATATGTAGATTTGGGATTCCTCGTATATTGGTCTCCGACAATGGCACGGAATTCACCGGGAAAACCTTTCGCCAATTTCTTCATCGACTTAGGGATCACTGAGCGCTTCTCCTCCATATCACATCCCCATACCAACGACCAAGTTGAAAATGCAAATCGATAAATTCTAGACAGCCTCAAGAAGAGACGAGGAGAAGCTGCAAAAGGACTATGGGTTGAAGAATTGCCAAGTGTACCGTGGTCTTACAGTACCATAAAGCGATCCCCAACCGGGAAATCGCCGTTCAACCTCTCCTATAGCTCAAAGGCACTCATCCACTTGGAAGTCAGACTACCATCTCCTCGCCTCCTTTATTTCAATGAAAAGCAAAACTCCAACAACCTCTGAGCTAATCTCGACATCGTTGAAGAAGTACGAGAAAAATCATCCATACAGAGGAACATTTACCACCAAGGGTCGAGAAGTTTTATAACAAGACAGTCCACCCCACCATCTGAAAGAGGGGGACCTCGTCTTGTGCAAACTCAAAATTTCTGACCCACGAAGAAAAGGAAAGGTCGCTCTACAAGGTATCCCAAGTGATTCACCCAGGGTCATTGTTAGGTTTTGAATGCAATCACAGATTAAATACACAGCGAAAAAATTACATAAATATTGAAACCTAGCTATGAATCCATGTGAAAATCATAAATCGTGCTTAGGAGTTATACCTTAAAGACGAATCTGCTGTCTCCACAGTATGCTGATCACAGTACTGCAATATTGCGGTGCCTCTATGGTATCTACATGAACGGAACGAAAAAATGGCTCTCCCTCAGACCGTGGTGCTAGCTGCGAGAAGGGGATGTTCCTCCTCACGATCTCTCTCTCACTTTCTATGACAGCTAGGTTTTTCATGTGTCTTTTCCACATATGCATATCATATATATAAGTGCAAAAAACCAACCCTAATAGAGTAACGAGGTTGTTGGGCTCACAATCCGACTTGGATCAGATTCGTGTGTGGGCCTTTGAATTTTAGTCAGCCCATTTAACATAATTAAACATTCAACCAATGGCAGAAGTCAAAGTCTTACTTGGATCCCTAATTAGATTCATCTTATGAATTTAAATCTCAATTTTGATCCATTCTAAGTGTGTGACCCTATAGGTTCCCATTACGCTGATAATAATACTATAATCATATTCTTGTATTACAAATAGTGAGCGATATCTAGCAATACATCATTGCTACTCAAGTAACGAGAATGTCAGTAATTTGAAATTACCTATTTATGACTAATGTTACCATGTAGTCCAATCCCTTTGTCCAGATATCTTAATTGACCACAAGGCATAGAGTGTATCACCCTTGTATAGTTCAATCTTTGGTTTCTTGATGTCCGAGTAGACTTACTAAAATAAATGAGATCAATATCTCATATTGACTTATTTGAGTACGGCCATGCATTTTGCAGTCTCACTCAATCAAAGGATCCGTAGATATCGTTAATGTTATGTAAGAGAGACAAATCCTATCTAAGTCACTCACATCCCTCTGCATAATTTGTAGTATATCCAATAATCGATTTTATAATCACCTTATTACAGGCAACATTTGACGGTATTAAAACATATAACTACTCATGTAGGGAACCGTAATGACTTCAAGTCAAAGGACTACGTATACCATGGTCACTGTGAGAACTGCTTATGACACTCACGAAACGATCCATGCAGCGTTCTCATGGTGGATCAGTCTAGTACATTATTACTCTAATATGTACCCATGTGAAGACTTGATATCTCATATCCATGACTCGTGAGAATGGTTGTCAATTTATGCACACACTAGTCTCTACGTATTATCATTGTTCTAATTCACAATAGTACTTGACCAGGGACATTTACAAATAATGTTCTGATTTTAGCCAATAGGATCTTACAAGCAAGTTATGCACTTGATATCCCATGACATTGAACTTACTATTCTAAGGACTTCATTATGTTCATTTAATTCACAATAAATAACACAATAAATGAAATGCCTAAATATGAAATAAATGTCATGATACAATATAAACTAGTAATGTCAATATATAACTGGCCTCTAGGGCATACACCAACAGTCATATCGACTTGAGGACCTTGTGGGGGGAAAAGATACCCAGAACTTGGAATGTCGAGCGCCTCATGAAGTATAACGAGAGCATCTGAAATTCTTTTTTTAAAAGTAGTTCTTTTTAAACTTATAATAAAGGCCAGCCACTAGAGAAGCCATTTAGTTTATTTTTCTTTTCAATAAAGATCACTTTCACTACGGGTCATCGCATGTAATAAAGGTCAGCCACTAGAGTAGCATCTTAGTTTATTTCTCAATAAAAATTAGCCAGTTTATTTTTAAACATTTTGTTCAATTTTATGGTAGCAAACAATGAGTTAAACGCCAAACTTATACCTAAAACGACACCAAAAACTCGTTAAAAGCTCCCTATAAGACGAATTCAGAGTTCGTACTCATGGCTCAAAGTTACTCTAGCAATTTGCAACAAAGCAAGTTCAGAGTTCGCTTCGCCATTCGATCATCTCATGCAATCCGTTAACGCCTCGACGACAGTTCGGAGTCCATAACCATAACTCGATGTTACTCTAGAAACTTGTGACAAAGTAAGTTCAGAGTTCAACTCGTCATTCGATCTTCTCCTACAATCTGTTAATACCTAAACTAACAAGTTCGTAATGCATACCCATGACTCGGAGTCACTTTAGCAACCTGCAACCAAGCACGTTCAGAGTTTAGCTCATCATTCAATATGTTCCTGAAACTAGTTAAAATTCCTTAAAGACAGATTAAATGTCCAAAATCGTGGATTGCAGTTACTCCAATAAAACTTGCAAAAGCAACATATGGAGTTCAACTCGCCACTCGATATGACTCTCACAATTAGTTGGGGGACCCATATAGCAAGTTTGGAAAATGACTCTCCCTTAGAGTTGCTCCTACAACTAGCTAAACTCCCATACAGCAAGTTTGGAAAATAACTCGCCCCTAGAGTCGCTCCTACAACTAACTGGGTATAAGACAGATAGGTTCTAAACTTTGTCAAACATTACGCACACAATTGACAGTTCGTTAGCTAAACACAACAAATTTGAGGCCTTGTTATTTTGCTACAAAGAAACCATTCGACGGTCTATCAATCTCAACAATAAGTTGCATAATAAGGATCAAGCATATGAAAAAATTCTTCAAATCACAGAACTATCACAAATCTACGCATTCAGTTCCATTGCCGCTACAAATATTTACAAGCATAGAACTACATATCGTTTTACAAGTATTGAACCACAAGTATTCTGCAAGTGGAAACATCATTACAACGGCACGTCAAAACATTACGCGGCATAGTTATCCTACAGAATGATCGACAAACAGTCCTTTCGACTCTGTAGGCGAAGAACATTATTCCTAAGAGATACAAGCCTCCTTGTAGGTTTCTTGAAGGGCACCACTTTCTCTCTACCGCTTATGTCTGTTGTAACGCCCTGCCCCATACTCAGATAATTTATACAATTTATCAGACAAATTATTATTTATAGTACAACTGCCCACCACAGGCTGCCTCTCAAAAGGTGGTTAACCAGATTGGTGACTCTTAATCATAGGCTATGTTATTTATTATTATTTAATCTAGTTCAATTCCCGATATGGGACTATTTTATTCAATCTCTCTCCCCTCTCTCTCTCTGTGTACAACTGAAGTCCCGTGGGACCCCTGTGCCACGTGGCACACACACAGAGACAGCGGCACCTGCTGCCTCATACCAGTTGGGACCCCCCTACTGACGTCATCATGATGTCAGCCTTACAATACAGTAGCCCTCTGCTGTTCTTCAACCATGCCCCCCCCCTATTCACTTTATTTACATTTTATGACATCAACCTCTTATATTATATATATATATATATATATATATATATATATATATATATATATATATATGAAATTATGGGGTGTTACATACACCCCTCTTTAGAAATCAGCATCCTCGCTAAGCACGGGGCATGCACAATCTTGTGCAAGATCTACTTTCTAGCCAATGTGGAGCATCTGCTCTCCTATCCACCCGATTAATCATGATCCCGAAGTCCACCGCCCGATCAATCATAATCCCGGATTTAATTGAGGCTCGTCTCGTTCACCACAGTCCCGAAATCCACTGCCAGACTGGGTTTATAGTCCCAGAATCCACCGCCCGACTATATAGACATGCCCCACACTCGGTCGAAGCCCACAATACAAAGAAAACAACATTTGTTCAATTTATTAAAGTTCTCAAATAAAGCAACATTTATTTAAGTGGCACAGCAAAACATCTCCTTCACCATTGTTGCTCCCCTAGTCCGTCAGGTAAATCTCCTTGATTTCCTGTAAGCTGTTCATCTAAAAAGAGGAAAAAATCCTTAAAGCAAGTCATGGACATGCAAGTAGAGAAACAGAGAAACAATGACAATGGCGGTATAGCAATGAATTCAATGAACGATGAAATCAATTATATCGAACAGTGGCAATACGATAGTAATACAATATGCATTGACGATGATTTATAATGATAATGATAAACAATAACAATAATGGTAACAATAACGATAACATTGTTCAATAAAGATGACAATATGCAATGACAATGTGATGAAAGTCTTAAGTCTATTATTCATTTTTTTATCCTAGCTAATGCACATACTACTGCATCCCATACTACAGGATCCATGCATACAATCAATTTCGTTTGGACTAAGGTGGTAGATTCTATAGTTCATACATTCGGCACAATATAACATTTCAATAATAACACGATATGTAATGGAATCTAGAGGTGGCCCCCGTAGGTCCTAGAGGTGCCCCCCGTCAATCCTTGACGTGGCACTTAGTTCTACGTGGCACTTAGTCCCATTTAACGATAAGACATAGGAAACACGGGTCCCACACTCTCGAGTACAGTCACTATGTCATCAACTACCCTAGTCATTCCTTAACCCCGGCTTGATTAACATTCTTTATTTAATTAACATACAATAATGTGATTAATAAGGGACACTAGAAAGATGGTAAAACAATCCTAAGATCATGTAATATACTCTATACAATAAAATGCACCAAATATAACATTATAGATTCTATTATATATTATTAAACATAGGAACCCAATTCTGGACAGCAGTAGGTTGTTGTACCAAAATCAGAATTCCCGTTGCTACAGGATAGCAAACGTGGGTCCGTCAGAAGTTCTTGAAACTAGACTCCTATCCGGTTCCAACGCATATTTAAAGTCTACATTCCGACAACGGTAGCTAGGTGAATTTCAGTGTTCTTTACAGATTTTAGATTCTGGCTGGTTATCAATGTTAACTAATTTCAATTGTAAGGGTAGTAAATATTCATTGTAAAAATCAGTAAAAATAATTTTTATCACCCTAAGCATGTTATCTACCAATCTGGAATTTATCATGGAAATATTTGATCATTGGTTCACTTAATTCATTAGCTTAACATGGTATGTACATGAATCTGAAATTATAGCGCAACAGTAGCAAAAGGGTCATAACTCATGCAATAATAGTCGGAATTGGAAAATTTTGGATGTTATTGACAACTAGAAACTTAGGGCTACATTTCATATTCCGAAAATGACTGGTTTTAATGACATTATCTAGGTTGAAACAGCACGACAATGTTCAGGTTGGCGTAAATTTTCAGGGTGTCAACATATTCTTTTCGAATAAAACAATTCAAATGTTAAGAACGATGAATTGGGATTTTACAATTATAAATCACAGCAAGCCATTCCTATGTGAACATAGTATTAAGATGTGCAATGTCCATAATCTTACTAATCACAAACAACTAATACACTAACATCAATCACAAGAACAATCACCCTAATATACAATCTACAATGGTTGTGTATAATATCATGAGATGAAATACAACAATAATTCCCTATTCTTATATTCAATAACTAACTATATGAGTGCATGTAAGATCTCTATACATTAGACAATAACAATATACGATATTCAATATGGATCTACTTGCGGAATTCAATAAATGATCTCAAACATGATACAATATAATTCGAGTAAGATGACTTGCCTTTAGATGACGTTAGATCAATCTGAATATAGGGAATAACGGGATCGAAATCCAGGCAGCACAGCGACGAGCAAACGATCATGGTAATCACGATCGGGCATGGATCTCGATGATAAAGATGGTGATCAAGATGAAGAACAAGCGAATCCAACGGCCGAGATCGAACATAAAATATATAAGAATTTGAAAAGTACCAAAAGAGTAAATATACCATGATTGACAATTTGATGAATGGCAACAAAAAAGTGGATCAAATGTTTAACTCACCAAGTAGAAGACGAACGAGACGATCGAGACAATCAAGGGCTGAGATCAAGTGTGATCGGTCGATCGGATGGCTGAGATCAAAGATCAAGATCAAGATCAAGATGATAATCACAATCGCGATGATCAAAAGAGATCCGACGGTCGAGGTCAAGATCTTGATGATGATGGATACAATGATCACAATCGCGATGATCAACGAT
Organism: Hemerocallis citrina; assembly: GCA_017893485.1. Classification (NCBI taxonomy): domain Eukaryota; kingdom Viridiplantae; phylum Streptophyta; class Magnoliopsida; order Asparagales; family Asphodelaceae; genus Hemerocallis; species Hemerocallis citrina. The sequence goes on from CM030363.1 coordinate 33,988,333, forward strand.
CAGACGACCTAGATCCAATGGCTTGGTGATGATCAAATGGAGGATCGGACGGCTGAGATCGAAAGCTACAGATGATGATGATGATCATGATGATCGACGACCCACAATCAATGGAAGATCAAAATCATGCACAAGAGCAAGATTGGCTCTGGGTTGATGGCAGATGACGACGAGATGGGGTAGCACAGGCGACAGCGCGCAGGCGGACGGCGGCAGTGGATGGTAGGGGAAATGGGTTGCACTGCAATGGCTGGCATTCGGGAGGAATGCCAGGGTTCTGGGTGGCGCTGCGTCGGTGTTGGAAGGACAGGCCAAGGGGGCGGCTGCACTGGCGCTGCGGTGCGTCACTGCGGTCTGCAGGGCGTCGCGACACAGGAGCACACAGGGGCATCACAATGGGAGATCGGGGGCATCTGGTCGCTGTCTGGCGCTCGGGATGAGGCACACAGGGAGGGGGTTGATCGGGAGAGAGGAAGACAAAACAGTGCAGTGGCGAAGGGGAACAGGGAGGAGGTGCAAGGGTTAGGAGGTGGCTGAAGAATAATGGGTTTCGAAATATACAGGGGGTACAGGGATATGAGTATATATATGGGTGATTTAATTAGGGATTGGGGTTAGAACGGTTTCGGGTTGGGGTGTAACAGAGTATCGGGTTTGGGTATTATAACGGGTCTGGGTAGTTAGGTTTAGGTGAATTACTAATGGGTATGGGTTGGGGAAATAGGGTAACAGGTTGGGTTAAAGTAATATAGGGTTAAATGGGTTTGGGTATTAAAATCCAATAAAGGAATGGGTTTAAAACAAAAGATCCAATAAGAATAGAAATAGGGATTTTTTTTGGAAAAATAAAATAACCAATAAAATATACAATTAGATTAAAAAAAATATCAGTAATAATAATAATACTGAGAACGATAACAATAATAAGAAAAATGATAAAAATAGTAATAGTACTAATAATAACAGTAATAATAATAATAATCGAAATCAAAGTAATAATAGCAAAAAATAAGATTTGCATTACAATATAAATCATAGAAAATATTTACAATAAAATTATTGATCGAAAATAGATTTTGATAGGAGACCCAACAATACATTTTGATAAAATAATTTGAAAACCGAAAAAAATAATTTGCGAAAATTTTAAATACAGAAAATACACAAAAATATGTTTTTGGGAAAACAGGGGTTACAAATCCTACCCACCTGATATGGCTAAAAATAGGGTTAAATCGGAACCGTTCAAATCGGGCACGAATCTTAAAGCTCAGGGGTAAAATGGTAATTTCACCTACAAACGGGCCTGAAGTGGGAACTGGGTTTTTCTCCAAAAGCCCAATAACCCATAAATGGATCCGTCTTAATGGGTACGGGTCCCAACCTGTAAGAAACCCAGTCCAACTGGATAGGAGAGGATTCAGATTTATAATCAGCAGTCTTAACCACTTCTATCCATTTACATCGGGAAGTAGGGATTTAATCTTATCCTGAAACTGATTCCTAAGGCGGCTATAAATACCCCCCTCCCCCTACTGTTACCAGGTAATCAATCTTTTGCCAATTAAAGCTTTTTCTTAATCATTCAGATACTGACAAGAGCGTCGGAGGGTGTGTCGCCAGAATCAACCCCGGTGTCTCGCACTTTTTGTAGGTCAATGGCGAGAGGATCTCGATCAAACTCCGGTGAAGTCGTTCATGTTTGACTATTCAACTTCCCTCGAATCCACAAATCTATCTGTTTGCCCCTACACTGATTTCAGCGGCAACAGATTAGCGCCGTCTGTGGGAACACGAATAGCAGTCCAGCCTCTTCCACCGGTCAAGACCACCTCCAGCCATGCCACCAAGGAAAGTAAGATCCAGAGGGTCCAACCGTGGGCCCACTCCCATTCCACCTCAACCGCAACCGGAGGCTCCCTTCCAACCCGTACACCAACAGGGACAACTCCCTCCTCAGCCTGATCTGCCGCTGCAACAGGAGCAGCCTCCTCTTCAAAATCCTCAACCCCAGCGGGCTCAACTCGGGCCCCAGAATGCTGGTATAGGGACCTCTCATCCTAATCCTCAGAAGCAACATCTTCACCGCGACCACATCTCGGTACATAACCCTTCTACCGACTCCATGGCATCCCATAACCTTCGGCCTTCAGAAGATCTCCGCAACATCATAATCAACCAGCAGAAAGAGGAAGACCTTTGCCACCGTTTGGATGAGAGGCAGGCCCGAGAGGGAGCCTCCCGCTCAGAACGTCCAAATGCATGATCTCCTCGCCGGCACGACCGCAGGAGGTCCCCTCTTCATAGGAGGCGGAGGGAGTCCCCCGAGTACCGTCGAAGAGGGCACCATTCTCCCGCTGGTCGACAGTCCCAGAGGGACCAGAACGGACCCATCACCCGGGCAGAATTCCAAGAGTTCCAAGCTACAGTCTTGCGGGCCCTCAATGTCCCGCCAAACAACAACAATAATATTCAGAGGGTCCCCACTCCTACGCCGGTTCGAAGCCCTCGCCATCGGTCCCTAAGTCCTCCTTAAGCTCCGAGCCACCGCCATCACATCCCTAGTCCTCACCAGTCTCCGAGCTACCTTTGCCGTAGCCCACGTTCCCCTTCGTACGACGAGTCCAGGGGCTCACCAGGATACCGTCGAAGGGACGATGCTGTCTACTGCCATCTCCACGAGATGGAGAGGCACCTCAGCCAACTCGATAGGGACGAGGAGCTAAGAGGGAGGACCCTCCATCCAAGCAGACCTCCATTTTCCCGAACCATCTGGAGGCCCCCGTTCCAGCAAATTTCAAGCCCCCACAGTTTGAGACATACACTGGGGAATCAAACCCCATGGATCACATCGAGAGTTTCAAAACTCTCATGATGATCCATCAGGCCTCCGATGCCCTCCTATGAAAGACTTTTTCAGCCACTCTCAAAGGCCCGGCTCGGGAATGGTACTCTCGCCTCGCCCCATCCTCTATCTTCTCTTTCGAACAGTTCGAGACCCTCTTCATAACCCACTTTGTGAGCAGCCGCCGCTCCGAAGAAATGAGTATTTCACTAATCTTCCTTAATCAGAAGAAGGGCGAGAAACTGAGAGACTATGTTAAGCGGTTTATCGCGAAAGCCAGGTCCATTGCCTCCTTCGATCAATCGGTTGCTGCAGCCGCCTTCCAGTCCAATGTCCTCAACTCAAACCTTCGGTCCTCCTTAGCCAAAAAGCCCCCGCGAGACTTCTCCGACCTTCTTCTCAGAAGCAAGAAGTACATCTGGGCGGACGAAGCTGAACATCGCCCCACATTCGAGGGATCCTCTTCTGGAAATAAGAGGAAGGCCGCAGAAGATGAGGGAGCTATAAAGCTCCAAAAGGACAACGGGGGTCAGCGTCGTCCACCTCCTAGATTTGAGAAATTCACCCCTCTCAACGCCAATGTCTCGTCAATCCTGATGGAAGTTGAGAAAGAAGGAATCCTACCTCCTTCACCAAAGATGAACACTCTGGACAAGAAGAGGGATAAGGAAAAGTGGTGCCATTACCATCGAGACCATGGCCACGACACCAATGACTGTCGGGCTCTGAAAAATGAAATCGAAGCCCTCATTCAGAGAGGGCAGCTTGCCAAGTTTGTAAGAAAAGACCGGGTCGATCCTTCTCCACCCCCCAGGAGGGCTAACAAGCAGCCCGAGAGAAGCGAGGAGACTCCCGACTTCGAGGAAGAGCGCATCTTGCACCTCATCCATGGAGGTCCAATGGGGGAACCTTTAACTCCTACCGAAAGGCCTTCATCAGGGAAGTCAATTCGGTGCACAGCCTACCCCCTCCCAAAGGTCTTGGAGTCCCAGTTACTTTCTCAAATGAAGATCTAGAGGGCGTCCGAATCCCCCACTGTGATGCACTGGTGATTAACCTCCACATGGCTAACTTCAAAGTAGAAAGGATTCTAGTGGATAATGGCAGTTTTGTCAACATCCTCTTCCTAGAGGCCTTCCGAGGGTTCAAGTTATCGCGGGACAGGCTCAAGCCTGCCGGATATACTCTCCATGGATTCACAGGAGTGCTAGTGACGATCGAAGGTGTTATAACCCTCGACGTAACCGCTGGCAAAACTCCTACCACCCGAACGGAGCCAATGGACTTCATGGTCGTTGACGTCCCAGCCGCCTACAATGTGATCCTAGGTCGACCGGGCCTAGCTGCTTTAGAAGCCGTCCCATCAGCTTACCATCTAAAAATGAAGTTTCCCACCAAGGCGGGTGTAGGGGAAGTAAGGGGGAGTCAGGAAACGACTCGCAAATGCTATATTACCTCTACCGGAGGACCCGTCCTCTCTCTCGAGGCCCTTGAGATTCCCCAGGGGAGCACACAGTCCATATCGGAACCGATAGACGAGCTGGAGGAAGTGCTCTTCTCGGAGCAAGATCCGACCCGTAAATTCTTCATCAGCAAAACCCTCCCTTCTGCCTTCTGCTCCGATATAGTCCAATGTATAAAGAAGAACCGTGACCTCTTCGCATGGAGAGCTGCCGACATGCCACGGATTTCTGAAGAGCTCCTCGTCCACCATCTAATTGTCGCTCCGGAGTCCAAACCGGTCCAGAAGAAGAGGCGTAAATTCACCCCCGAACGCCAGCAAGCTATAAAGGAGGAGGTGGAGAAGCTCCTCAAAGCCCGATTCATACAAGAAGTCAACTATCCAGAGTGGCTCTCTAACATTGTGATGGTCAAAAAGGCCAATGGAAATTGGAGGATTTGTATCGACTTTACAGATTTGAACAAGGCATGCCCCAAAGATCCTTTTCCACTCCCTAGCATCGACACCTTAATCGACGCCACTCCGGGCCATGAGCTGCTGAGCTTCATGGTCGCATTCTCCGGATACAATCAAATCTGAATGTTCCCCCCAGATATTCCGAAGACGTCCTTCGTCACAGATCAAGCTCTATACTGCTATAGAGTGATGCCTTTCGGGCTTAAAAATGCTGGCGCCACCTATCAACATCTCGTCAATAAAATCTTCAAAAATCAGATCGGGCTGAACATGGAGGTTTACGTCGACGATATGCTGGTGAAAAGCATCCATGGGTCTGACCATGTCGCCGACCTCCAAGAAGCCTTCGACATGTTAAAGAAGCATAACATGAGACTAAACTCGAATAAGTGTGCATTCGGGGTCTCATCGGGTAAATTCCTAGGCTTTATGGTCAGCCAGAGGGGGATCAAAGCCAACCCTGAGAAGATAAAGGCCATACTCGATATGGCTCCTCCTTCAAATGTGAAAGAAGTGAAAAAGCTCACAGGACACCTCGCAGCTATAGGGCGCTTCCTCTCCAAGTCCGGGGAAAAATGTCTCCCCTTCTTCAAGCCCTCATGGGGGCTAAGGGCTTCGAGTGGGGCCAGCAGCAGCAAGAGTCATTCGACCAACTCAAAGCCTACTTGGTCAACCCCCCACTCCTCAGCAAGCCTACTCCCGAGGAAACCCTCGACCTCTACCTTGCTGCCTCCGAACAAACCCTCAGTGTTGTCCTAGTGAGGGAAGAAGACAAGGCACAGAAGCCTATCTACTATGTGATCAAAGTCCTTAGAGACGCCGAGCTCCGCTATCCGAGATTGGAAAAGATAGCCCATGCCTTGGTTATGGCAGCCAGAAAGCTCCGTCCCTATTTCCAATCCCATTCGGTAGTCGTCCTTACCGACCAGCCACTCAAGCAGGACTTGTATAAGCCCGAGACCTCCAGACTCCTAATGAAGTGGTCAATTGAGCTAAGTCAACACGACATATCTTATCAGCCTCGGACTGCTATCAAGGCTCAATCCCTAGCCGAGTTTATAGTTGAAAGCACGATCCCGGAAGTAAGTCAAGCGGCAAACGGGCCACCCATCTAGACGGTGTATGTAGATGTGTCTTCTTGCCTTGAAGGGAGCAGAGCCAGAGTTATTCTGGCAGGCCCAGATAACTTCGTTCTCCAATACTCCCTCCGCATCAATTTCAAAGCTTCCAACAACGAAGCTGAGTACGAAGCCCTAATAGCAGGCTTGGGCATGGCTCGCAAGGCAGGAGCGCAACGTGTCTGAATATTCAGTGACTCTCAGCTCGTGGTGAATCAGGTCTTAGGAGAATACGAGGCATGAGACGATCGAATGGCCAAGTACCTAGCCAAGGTCAAAAGTCTCATGGCTTCATTCGAAGAAGCACAACTCCAGCGGATCCCTAGAGAGGAGAACGCCCAAGTAGATGCCATCTCAAAACTAGCCTCCTCCTCCCTCCAAGGCCTCGCGCAGACCGTCCTAATCGAGGTTCTACTAAGGCCTAGCATCGAAGAAGAAGCCCCCGACTCAATGGAGTCGCTACCTGTCCAAATCCAGGATAACTGGATGAGGCCTTTGATTGAGTTCCTCAGAGACGGGAGCCTTCCCAAAGATCCTAAAGAAGCTCGCCAAATCCGAATGAGAGCGGAGCGGTACACCCTCGTTGAGGGAGTCTTGTACAAACGCTCCTACACTCAAGTAGATGGCCGACCCTACTTGAGATGTTTCTCTCCAGAAAAAGCCTTGTATACCTTGAAAGAACTCTACGAAGGGATAAGTGGAGCCCATTCGGGATCAAGGTCCCTCGCCAGAAAAGTCTTGAACTACGGATACTTCTGGCCTACCTTACTTCGGGATGCCGAGCAACATGTCTGGCAATGCAGCTCCTGTCAGCAATTCTCCACTATCCGCTGCCTACTGCAAGCCCAACTCACATCTCTCTCGAGTCCAATTCCCTTCGCAATGTGGGGGATGGACCTTCTATGTCCGTTCCCACCAGCTTCAGGCCAGCTCAAGTTCCTAGTCGTGGCAATCGACTATTTCTCCAAGTGGATCGAGGCCGAACCGCTAGCAACTATTACTGAGAACAAAGTGCAATAGTTCTTCTGGAAGAATGTGATCTGCAGGTTCGGCGTACCTCGGGTCCTGGTGACAGATAACGGGACACAGTTTGCGGGGGCAACATTCCACACCTTTTGTGAAGACCTCGGCATTCTGCAGCGGTTCTCCTCCATCTCCCACCCTCAATCCAATGGCCAAGTAGAAAACACCAACAGGCAAATCCTCTCGGGCATCAAGAAGAGACTAAACAGATCGGTTAAAGGATTATGGGCAGAACAACTTCCTAACGTGTTGTGGAACTACCGCACTACAAAAAGGACCCCCACAGGAGAGTCTCCCTTCAATCTCACCTACAGTTCCGAGGTCGTAATCCCCTTAGAAGTTGGTTTGTCATCCCCTCGCCTAGTTGCATATAATGAAGAGCAGAACGCGAAAGAGTTCCGAGCCAATTTTGGCCTTATCGATGAGCTTCGCGAAAGAGCTTCGATTCGCTAAGAGAATTATTAAAGAAGAATCGAGCAGTCCTACAACAGAAAGGTCCGTCCCACAGATCTTAAGGAGGGGGACTTAGTCCTCAGGAAGCTAGCCATCTCGTTCCCTAGCCAAAAGAGTAAGCTAGCCCCAAATTGGGAAGGACCATACAGGATCTCCAAGGTAGTTCGGCCAGGAGCATATCGTCTTGAAGACCTCGAAGGAAGGGAGATACCAAGAACATGGAACGCCGACCATTTACTTAAGTACTAAGAGGGTGTTTGAACACCTCTCCGAGTACCATCAAATATTGGGCCATTCCTATCTTTTTTTTTATTTTATTATTCTCCCATTGTAATAACGGCCTGCAACTTAGAAGTGGCCGATTATCAATAATTAATAAAGAACTTCTTTTTGCAAAATAATTCTCTTGTGATCGTTTTATCTCTCTGTTTAATACCCCAATTGTGTTGTCTTAAACGACGAGTTCGGAGTCCAAAACTTGGCTCGATTCCGCTTTGCAAGCTCGCTCTTAAGCGAGTTAGAAGTGGTTCGCCATTCGGAACTGCTCCCACAACCGTTGAACTCTTCTAAAACGACGAGTTCGGAGTCCAAAACTTGGCTCGATTCTGCTTCGCAAGCTCGCTCTTAAGTGAGTTAGAAGTGGTTCGCCATTCGGAACTGCTCCCACAACCGTTGAACTCTTCTAAAATGATGAGTTCGGAGTCTAAAACTTGGCTCGATTCCGCTTCGCAAGCTCGCTCTTAAGTGAGTTAGAAGTGGTTCGCCATTCGGAACTGCTCCCACAACCGTTGAACTCTTCTAAAACGACGAGTTCGGAGTCCAAAACTTGGCTCAATTCTGCTTCGCAAGCTCACCCTTAAGCGAGTTAGGAGTGGTTCTCCATTCGGAACTGCTCCCACAACCGTTGAACTCTTTTAAAACGACGAGTTCGGGGTCCAAAACTTGGCTCGATTCCGCTTCGCAAACTCGCTCTTAAGCGAGTTAGAAGTGGTTCGCCATTCAGAATTGCTCCCACAACCGCGGACACTTTCAGAACGATAAGTTTGGAGTCTAACGACTACCAACACCAACAACTACCAACAAAACACGCAAGTGCAAAAGAGAAAACAAGTTTCGTTTCTATAAAGTTTAAGGAACAGCTCAGATTATAAGACCAGCTACCCTTCTCTACGACGAGTTACAAAATTTGAGAAGCCAAAATTACAAGACTACTTCAACGCCTCCTAGGAAGTGGGATACTCCTCTTGAGCGACAAACGGGGATGACGAACATTCTGTCGCTGCGACTCCGCACTCGTTGAGGTCCCCAAGCCAGCTAGCCTAGTTGTGTCCCTAAGTGTTGCACTGGCTGAGGCTCCGCTTGACGAACCGACAACTCCACTTTGAGCATCCCCAGGATGCCCTGGGATGGGAGGCGAACGTGATGCTAACTCATGGAATGATCGTCCCTGTGAGTACTCATTTCGAGGGCAAGATGTGGTCCTGACGTTGCTCCCCTTCGCAAAATTTCGTAGCCGGTGAACCTCCGTCTCTAGCTCAACAATGTGCTCCTTCAGCGAATCATCAGTTACCTTAACTTGTAGGTGAGGAATTCTGCTCGTATTACCCACACGAGGAGATTCGATGATAGTTCGTCGAAGCTGCGCTGTCTCCAAGCTCTTCTCGAGCACAACGTTCTTCAAGCCATCTCTCTCCGCAATGACGTCGAATAGCGCCTGCTGAAGCGACTCCACCTCCCTTTCGGAAGGGGCCTCTCAAGCTCGTTTCTTTAGTTGCCTCAACTCGGAAAGGTGCTTTGCCAGCATTAGCTTAAGATGATCTAGTTCCAACTCGCTCTTGAGAAAACACTCTCGACTACGAGAAAGGGCCAATTTCGTCGCTCCTAAGTCAGCTCGAAGACGAGAGGCCTCAGCCGCTGAGCTCAACTCGACGATCTGAAAAGCAAGAACATATCAACGCTGAGCTCTGGAAACACCTAACAAAATTTCAAAAGCAAGGTGTTCACAACACTTGGTGTTTTCAACACTTAACAAAATTTCAGAGCAAAGGTGTCTTCAACACTTAGCAAAATTTGAAAGCGAAGGTGTTTTCAACACTTAACAAAATTTCAAAGCAAGGTGATTTCAAAGTAAGATCGTTTTCAACACTTAGCCAAATCTCAAAAAGTTCTTCGTTTCATTGAAATTCAAAAAGAAGTACATAAGCGAGCGGTGGCCAATCCGCAGTTCAGCATTACAAATAAAAAGAGAAAAAAAAAGAAGAAAAAATAGGCGACTGAGTCAGGGAGCCACCTCGCGGCGCTGCTCCGAAGCACCCTTGCTCGGCAAAGTGACGAGCGGCCCTTCGAGGTTCACCTCGTCCTCGCCGTCTCCCTCGGCCTCGTCACCCTCTAGCTCGGGCTCGACCTCCGCCAGAGGGATGAGCTCCTCGCCCTCTACTGGATCGTAGAAGTAATGCTACGAACTGTCGAAGCCGGGGATGCGAGCCGCCACGTGCTTCAGCGCTCGGGCATAGGCCTCCTCCATATTCATCATCATATGGGCCTCCGTCTCGTCCCGAATAGCCTTCTCCGCCTCCGCCACCTTCAGCGCCTCCTCGGACGCCTTCAAGGCCTTCGCCAGCTCCTCCTCGAGGTGAGCCCTCTCATTCTCTAGCGCCTCGACCTTGGCAGTCTCGGCCGCTGAATGCTTGATCGCCTTGGCAAGCTTTGTCTCAAGGGCACCCACCTCGGCCGCTCGTGACGCCGAGAGCTGCTGTTCGGCCTCGAACAACTTCACTTCCTTGGAGCGCTCTGACCGCTTGCGATCGTTCGCTACCTTCATTTCCTTCTGTTGCATGGCGAACTGCTTGAGCATGTGGCTGAAGTGGCAGAGGGTCTGTGAACAAAACAGAGGAAAGGAAGCGATGAAAACCGAGAAAAAGACTTAGAAAATTTTTGGGTCATCAAAATCGACTCAGAGACTTACCGACATCGTCGACCGAGAAATCTCCAAGGCGTTGTCGCCAATGGTACCGACCCTCAGCGCTGCGCGGTCCTTCGGGGTATGCAGATGGCGTACCGCCTGCATACACATCCCCGCATCACTGAGGAAGCCGTCCAACTTCATCACCCGCCAGTCGTGGACGAAGTGCCTTTTGTGCTCCTCGGTGAGAATGGCCTCTGCTTCGGCTATGAGCAGCGGCACCTCCAAGGCCAGAGCGGCACTGGCAGAGAACCCTCCGCTCGAAGATCCCGGGACTTCTACCAATGGGATAGGAGCTTGCGGTTCCGAGGGGGCCTCGTTGACTAAGTCCACGACGGCCGCTGGTGTCGAGGGCGCTTGTACCGCTCGGCTGGAAGGAGGCCCCACCGTGGTCCTCTTCCTTTTCTTCGTGTCCGCACCCTTCGCTGCGGCCGCGCTCCTCTTCGCCATCAACGCTCGGTAATCCATGCCGGGGGCTTCTGCACCCAAAGAAAAACCGAGCAAAAGAGTTAGTGAAAAAACACAAATGCTAAAAATGAATGCTCAGGCAAATTTAAAAAATAAAAAAAAAGTGTACTAGGGTCGATCGGACTAAGACCTCCACCGAACAAGACCTCCTCGGTAATATCCTTCCAACTGAGGGTCGGAAGACTGAGGATTTTTGTCACTACCTCCTCTTCTTCTCGGGTGAGCACCGGTTCAGCCTTCGCCCACTTCGGAACATCTTCTTTCCACGCCGTTGGAAACCCCCACGGCTCGGGACCTTGGATCAGAAAGTACTTCTCCTTACAATGTCTGATGGAGTCCGGGTTCTCAATTAGTTTAACCCCCTTCCTCGGCGACAAGTAGTACCGGTACTCCATCTTACTCATCCGGCAGATGCGGTAGAGGCTTCGGAGCAGAACAAATTGGGGCTGCACGCCGACCGCTTGACATTGGACGGTGAAGGCGATAACGTGCCGCCACATGTTCGGCATGAATTGTACGGGGCTCAAGCCGTACCACTGCAGTACCTCGACCACGAAGGGATGCAGCGGTAGCCAAAGACTAGCATTAAGCGCATCATACGGGAAGATGCACTTGTCTGGCGACTTCCCAGAACACGCTCGGAAGCCAGGGCCAGGGAGTAGCAGAACGTACTCCTTCGGGATGCGAAATCCCTTCCTGATCCGATGCAGATCTGCCACGGTCATGATCAAAGGGATCTCATCCACCTCAGAAGAATCCCTCGGGCTGTTCTCCTCGTATACCGAGGCCATCCCATGCACCGCCTTCTCCAAAAGGTCCTCGGGGTAACTCCTGACCCTGCCAACGCTCGACAGTGTGGACGGCATCTGACCCAACTCTCTTGCTCCCCTCGAAGTCTCCACTATCGATGTCACCCTGGCCGACTTAACCACTCCCTTCCCTTTCCCCAGTACGACCACTACCGCTCGGCCAGTATCTTGGTCCGAGGTGGAGGTTTCGTCCCCAGACGATGCTCTAGACATTTTCAAAGTTGAGTTGGGAGTGACTAACCTCGAAGTGACGTTTACGGTCAGAATAGATCACCGGAGATCGAACACGCCTGGCCACGAAAGCTAGCAGCACCGCTCGAGAACAAAAACAACTCTAGCAAATGCGAAGTAAAAGTGAAACTATAAAAATGAGGTGAAAGGGGAATAGCGAGAACTTATAAGAGTTAGAAAAAATTCGGGTGGGCCTTGGAACACTTTGGGCCTCCGTAACGGCTCATCAGAAGCGCAAACAACTAACCTTGAAGCCTAAACGTCTTTTGCCTCAAGATTCGTGCCTGATGTTCAATCAGATGGCGGAGATCGTGCCACGTCCCTCGGAATCCAAATCTGAGCAACTTGCATTCCGAGCTGCGTATTGGAGAAAAACGACTTCATCATCAGGATTCGCGCCGGATCACAATCAAGCGGCTCAGATTTGGCCATGATCACAAAATGACAAGATCACATTTTCTCGTGATCTACGTCGTCTTTTGCCTCAAGATTCGTGCCTAATGTTCAATCAGACGGCGGAGATCATGCCACGTCCCTCGGAATCCAAATCCGAGCAACTTGCATTTCGAGCTGCATATTGGAGAAAAATGACTTCACCATCAGGATTCACGCCTGATCACAATCAAGCGGCTCAGATTTGGCCACGATCACAAAACGACAAGATCACGTTTTCTCGTGATCCATGCCATCTTTTGCCTCAAGATTCGTGCCTGATGCTCAATCAGATGGCGGAGATCGTGCCACATCCCTCGGAATCCAAATCCGAGCAACTTGCATTCCGAGCTGCGTATTGGAGAAAAATGACTTCGTCATCAGGATTCGCGCCTGATCGCAATCAAGCGGCTCAGATTTGGCCACTATAAAAAAATGACAAGATCACGTTTTCTCGTGATCTACGCCGCCTTTTGCCTCAAGATTCGTGCCTGATGCTCAATCAGACGGCGGAGATCGTGCCACGTCCCTCGGAATCCAAATCCGAGCAACTTGCATTCTGAGCTGCATATTGGAGAAAAAGACTTCGTCATCAGGATTCGCGCCTGATCGCAATCAAATGGCTCAGATTTGGCCACGATCACAAAACGACAAGATCACGTTTTCTCATGATCCATGCTGCCTCTTGACTCAAGATTCGTGCAAGATCTTTAGATGGATGCCTCAAATTGCGCCACGTCACTCGGAATCTCAATCCGAGCGACTGGCCTTCCGAGCTGCTCATACGGAGAAAATGATGCCGAGCAACAGGAGCCGCCTGATCGCCTCGCGATTCGTGCCCAGACCTGATGAACGATCTTGATTTAGCCACGTGACCAAGTGAAAGATCCACTGTCAGATGACTTCGTGATTCGTGCCACACCTTGATGGACGTCCCAGATTATGCCACGTCGCTCAGAATCTTAATCCGAGCTGCTCATACGGAGAAAATGGTGCCGAGCAACAGGAGCCGTCCGATCGCCTTTTGATTCGTGCCCCGACCTGATGAACGTCCCTGATTCAGCCGCGTGGCCAAGTGAAAGATCCACCATCAGATGACTTTAGGATTCGTGCAGCTTGATGGACGTCCCAGATTGTACCACGTCGCTCGGAATCTTAATACGAGCGATTGGCTTTCCGAGCTGCTCATACGGAGAAAATGGTGCCGAGCAACAGGAGCCGTCTGTTCGCCCCATGATTCGTGCCTCGACCTGATGAGCAGCCCTGATTCAGCCACATGGTCAAGTGTAAGATTCACCGTCAGATGACTTCGGGATTCGCGCCGCAACGTGATGGATGGTCCAAATTGTGCCACGTCGCTCGGAATCTCAATCCGAGCGACTGGCCTTCTGAGCTGCTCATACGGAGAAAATACTGCCGAGCGACACAGACCGTCAGATCACTTCGAAATTCGCATCATAGTCTGATCAAGATCCCAGATTCGTCCACGTCGCTCGGCGCTGCCCTGCCGTCCGATCGTTCAGAATCTCACGTCGACACGAGTGGGCGGTCCAGATTGCGCCACGTCATAAATGGTATTAAAAATTTATTTTTTATTTATTAAATTCAAATTATTTATTTAAAAATTGCAAAAAATGATTAAAAATTCAGGAAAATTAATTAAAAATTCTAAAAAATAATTATAAATTCGGGAAAATATTTTTGAGCCCCTGGGAAAATAATTATTGCTTAGGATAATTAATTAATGCCCTCGAAAAATAAATCACCGCTTCGCAAAATCGAATAAATGATCCGAAAAATAATTTAAAAATCGAGAAAAATTGCCAAAACTCCAGGAAAACTCAAGAACAATCTTGAGTGCGGTACCAACTCAGATGAACACCCTAACGCCTCGTTTAAGATCCGAAACCCCGCATTTGGACTCCGATACAACCCCGTAAGCCGTCAAACCAGTAAAACTACTTCTCAAAGGCTGATCAAACTCAGTTTTCGGGAGTGGGGGCTCGTGATATGGCTAAAAATAGGGTTAAATCGGAACCGTTCAAATCGGACACGAATCTTAAAGCTCAGGGGTAAAATGGTAATTTCACCTACAAACCGGCCCGAAGTGGGAATTGGGTCTTTCTCCAAAAGCCCAATAATCCATAAACGGATCCATCTTAATGGGTATGGGTCCCAACCCGTAAGAAACCCAGTCCAACTGGATAGGAGAGGATTCAGATTTATGATTATCCTTAATTAGCAGTCTTAACCACTTCTGTCCATTTACATTGGGAAGTAGGGATTTAATCTTATCCTGAAACTGATTCCTAAGGCGGCTATAAATACCCCTCTCCCCCACTGTTACCAGGTAATCAATCTTTTGCCAATTAAAGCTCTTTCTTAATCATTCAGATTACTGACAAGAGCGTCGGAGGGTGCGTCGCCGGAATCAACCCCGGTGTCTCGCATTTTTTCCAGGTCGACGCCAAGAGGATCTCGGTCAAACTCCGGTGAAGTCGTTCAGGTTTGACTATTCAACTTCCCTCGAATCCACAAATCTATTTATTTGCCCCCACACTGATTTCAGCAGCAACACCACCTTACAACAAAATTTCGTCCTCAAAATTTTCTTAAGCGGTACATAGGATAGGACAAAAAAAACTGGGGGAGGGTAACAAAATAGGGATCCAAAAGAAAGTCAAATTGGTGGCAACACCAGGATAAGAAGGAAAATGATAACAATGATGTCAAATGAAATGCATAAAAGAAAAATAACAGTATCCAAAAGAAGGAAGCAACACAAGATAACAAAGCAAGATAGAGAGTAGGTAGAACTAGAATCAAAGAGAGAGTAGACAGGAAGGAATTGAACCAATCAAGAAATCAACAGATGAAGATGAATACAAGGAACAGGGAGAGGCAACAATGCAGGGAAGAAGAAACAAGAGAATCCTGGGACCTGTGGGTTATGGGCCCACCACGCTTCCGCTGCGCTACTCCGATGGTGATGTCCCAAGCAGCATATGTGTCACTATAGGCCACATGACACCAATCGGCAGACCGAGCAGGAAGACAAGAATGAGACACCAGGATCAAGAAGAGTATGGGCTCAAGATAGATAGATATAAATAATGCAAAATGAATATAAAGTTGGCTTCAATTTAAATAATTAAAAGATATGCTATAGATCAAAACTAATGGGCTTTAATAATAATAATAATAACAACAAATACTAATAATAAAAATAATAATATCAATAATAATAGAATAATAATAACAATAATAAAAAAATAAAATAATAATAATAATAACTCATTAATAATAAAAATAATAATAAAAATAATAATAAAAATAATAATAACAATAATAATAATAATATTAATGTCACGCCCCGCTTCCCGGAATACGGGAACACAGGCACGTAACTGAGGCCCAGCGAATGATATGAGTACGCCAACTCATATCATCCATAAGCTGTACCAGTCTTAACTCAACAATATAGGAAAAATTAATCACAACCACGCAGGAAACATGATCACATAAACGAGAATGAAATTCAGTAACCAAATCTGGAATATAAAGACTTACTAAATAGCTCGAGGAACTCCTGCTCCAATCGTAGAAGAATTGCTCACCAATGCCTTCTGAAAATTCTCCTTGTTCACCTGTACTTGTTCATCAAAAAAAAAAATTGTCCTTAGAGCAAGTCGTGGACATGCAAGTGGAGAAACAGAGAAACAATGATAATAGTGGTATAACAATGAATTCAATAAACAATGAAACCATTAGCGTTGAACAGTGACAAACCGATAATGGCATAATATGCAATACTTTGATTTATCGCGATAACAATAAACAATATCAATAATGGCAATAGTAGAGGTAACACTGTCCAATAAGATAACAATATGCATTGATAATGTGAGGAGAGCCTTAGGTCTATTATTCATTTTTAAATCCTAGCTAATGCACGTACTACTGTGTCCCATGTGTGCCGTACCACAGGTTCGATGCATACAATCAATTTTGCTTAGACTAAGGTGGTAGATTCTATAATTCATGTACTCGGAAATATTATTCAATAATGACCGATGATCGAATCAATCGAGATACTGAAGTCAGTAATCTGCAATTAATTGATGACCGATATGACCAATAGACCGATAGACCGATAGACCGATAGACCGATAATTAGGGAAACACGGGCCCCTCTTCCGAGTACAATCATTATGTCATCAACTACCCTAATCAACCCTTAACCCCGGCTTGATTTACTTCCTTTATTCAATAAACATACAATGATGCAATTAATAGGGGACGCTAGAGAAGGTGACAAAAACAACCCTGGGATCATGCAATATACTCTACAAAAATTAAATGCACCAATATAACATTATAAACACAATTGTACATTATAAAACATAGAATCCTAATTCTGGACAGCAGTAGGTTGCTGCACCAAAATCAGAATTTCCGTTGCTACGGAATAGCAAATGTAGATCCGTCAGGTGGTCTAGAAACTAGACTCCTGTCCGGTTCCAACGCATACTTAAAAGCTACAATCCGACAACGGTAGCTAGGCGAAATTCAGTGATCTTTATAGATTTTAGTTTCTGGCTGGGTGTAGATGTTGTCTAATTTTAATTATAAAGGCAGTAAATAAATGTTATAAAAATCGGTAAAAATAATATTTAACACCCTAAACATGTTATTTACAAATATGGAATTTATCTTGGCCATATATGATTAATAGTTCACTCAATTCATTAGCCTAACTTGTTATGTACGTAAATCTGAAGTTACAGCGCAGTTGTAGCAAAAGGTTCATAACTGGGGCAGTATAAGTCCAAAGTCAAAATTTCTGGTATCTATCGACATCTAGACAGATAGGGCTACGATTTACTTTCAGGGAGTTTCTGATTTTAATGAAGTTATCTAGGTCGAAACAGCACATTAAGGTTCAGGTTGGCGTAAATTCCAGAATAGCCAATATGTTCATATTTAATAAAATGGTTAAGAAAATTTAGGATAGTAAATTGGAGTTTAATTAATCATAATCACAGCGAACCAACCTTATGTGAACATGGTATTAATGTAGGTGATGTCTAACATTCTAATAATTACAATTCAACAATTTAGCAATAACAATCACATTAACAATCAACTAATTTCTACAATCTACTATAGCAAATTGTCGTTTAATGTCATGATATGAAAAGGGTCTATACTTCCCTATTTTTATAGTCAATAACTATAACTATATAGTGTATGAATATCCCTATACATTAGAGGCAAAAAGATGGCACGATGTCGAGACTACCACTTGGATTCTCTTGTGTAAATCCGTGCCATCTCAACGATGGATACAATAACAATTTATGATTTTAAATAGGATCCACTTGCGGAATTCAATAAAAATTTATCGAATATAATACAAAACATTCGATAGAAATGACTTGCCATTTACTTTGTAGACGGTTCGAAAATAAATAAAGAATAACGGGATCAGAATCCCGGGGAGCAATCCCAAGAAGGTGTGCGAAAACCGAGCGAGAAACCAATAGCAATAGCAACAAACAGTGGGTTATTTTCTCCCACACCAGATCGGCAAAACAGGGGACAGCGGTGGGATTCGCTGCAAGCCGAACACGAGACAACGAAGTTGTGCAATCAGAATTCGCCTTCGCACTGGATCCGATCCGAACACGGAACAGCGGTGCTGGATCTGCTGTGGGCGAACACGGGACAGCAATCAAACGGCACGAATCTTGGCACGATTCGATCCCGCCAATCTTCCTCTTCTTCTTCGTTGAAACAAAGAGCGAGAGAGAGGGCAGCGCCGGCGGGATCTTCGACGGCGGCGACTATGGTGCGATAGCGAGGCGGCGTCGACTGGCAGTGGCGTTGTCGTCGAGGGGCGTCGACAGCGATGGGGGGCCGGCGCGATGGCGGCGACTCTGATTTGGGTTCGAAAATAGGGGAGAAGATGGCGGAGGATGGGTTCACGGTGTTGGCGATGTGACGGAGGTGGAGAGGAGAGGGAGTCGATGGGGTGTGAGGTCAACGAAGATGGCTGGTTTGGAGGTGGTAATGGCGATGGGTAATGGCGTCGATGATGGTGAAAATGGGTTCGGGAGTGCCTGGGTAATGGTGGAGATGAGGATGGAGGAGACGACGGTGGAGGCGAAGGTGACGGGGTGTGGAGGAATTGGGTTCGACGGTTGGGTAACTGGCGAAGGTGGAGTGGGTTCGAAGTGGCAATGGCGATGGGTGGTGTTGCGATGGTGGTGGTTAGAGATGGTGGTCGTGGTGGATTGGAGCAGCGGTGGTGGTTGACGAGGGTGAACGGAGGTGAGGGGAATGGGTTTGGGCTAGTGGTCGAAGGGAGAAGGAGACGGGAGGAAGAAGAGTTTGGGTTTGCTTGGTTTTGTTTTGTTCTGTTGTTTTTGTTTTGGTTTTTGTTTTGTTTTGGTTTGTTTTAACAGAGAAGGAGAGGGAGAGAGATAACAGGGGGAGTTACGAGATAGTAGGAGAGGTTAGAGGGCCAAATATTAGGGATTTAGTTACCCAAATTGTGGAGAGTGAGGGGAGTGATTAGGAGAATTTATAGGATTAGTCCGTTAGGGAGAGATTGGGGGTAGTATGGGTTATTTGGTTTGGGTGAGAGATGGATTTGGATCCAATAAGAGATGGGTATTGGTTTTGGGTTTAAAAATCCAATAGAAGATAATTTAATAGAATAGGCTTTATGAGACATACTTATATATATACATATACATTAAATTATGAACAATTAAAACTAATAGTAATAAAAATAATAATAACAATCTCAACAGAAATAATAATACTAATAACAATAATAATAATTATAACAAAATAGATATTTATCAAAATAATATATCGACAACAATACATTTAAATTTAATTTGAGTAAAAATACAAATAACCGGTCAAATAGAAATTAAAATATGTCATTATTCGAACAAAATATAGGTTTCGATTAGAAAATGCTTTAATAAAATATCTGAAACAAATTTTAAAACAAGGTGAATCTATAATTTGTCAAAATACAGGAATATTCAGAAAATATGTATTTGGGAAAACAGGGCTTACAATTAAAAATATTAACAATACTGGTAAGAATAAGAATGCAAGATAGAATATAGTTTGGGTTCAACATTTTTTTTGTGTGTGTGTATGAAAGTAATTTAATATCAACAACAACAATAAAATAATGAAGATAATAATAATAACAGCAATAGTAATATCAATAATAATAATGATACCAATAATAATAACGAAAACCATAGCCATAATAATAATAGTAGTAATAATAACATTATAAAACAAACTACGAATTTGGCTTATCAATTCTATAAATAAATCAAACAGGAATATATATAGTCGATGGATTATAAATGGAAAGTGAAGTCAAAATACATCATTAATCCCCAATCGTAAGAAAATAGGAAGACTATTCACATAGAATAAGAAGTCAAAAGTGAAGAGATAAAACCCAAATATAAAAAAGGTTGATAACCATACAATCAATAAAGGAACACAAACTTCAAAGGTTATATAAAAAAATAATTTTGGAAAAATAGCCAGTCAAGATACATAAAAATACGAACAAATTTAGCTAAGTAAAGAAATATTAACAACAATGAATGTAAAAGACATATAGTAATTAGTGAATGTTGACATTATAATCAATACTCGAAAAACACATTAAATGGTAACGAGCAAAATAGACCACAATATATATATGCAAGAAGACTTAAAAGGAGTTCATTAACTATTACAAAAGTAAGCGTCAAATTATTAATTAGGACGTGGAAACAAAAGTAAGTGAGAAATCTAAAATGTTAAAGAATTGGAAAACGGTAGCAATAAATAGTAACTCACAAAAGAACGAAAACTTAGACCATAGTTGATGTACTCAATCTTAACGTAAATGTGAAAAAAATTTGTAAACACAAAACAGAGTAAAATTAACTATACAAGTTCAAATTGTATGGAAACATAAAGTGTAATTGTATAAACAAAATGTCATAAAGAAAATATTTCTTTACCATTAGTTTCATTATATAAGTAAAAAGTCTTGAAATATCAATTAGCAAATAGGTAGAAAATCTTGCCTCCTTAACATCAAGTTGCATGTTTGCCTTCACGACATCAGGTTGCAGATTGCCGTCTGGATATTCAATTGCACATTTTGTCTCCCCGACATCTAGTTGCAATTTGCCTCCATTGACATCGAGTTGCATATTTTCCATCTCGACATTAGGTTGCACCGAAATGGTGAAATGGAAGATGTAACATTCCATATGCACAGGGATATAGGACATTTAATTTAAGTATGATGTCATGTTTTGAAATTTGTGATATAAAAATAGCAGACTTGTAAGAAATGGAGTTGAAAGTCACATAATAGAATATCAAAATAGATGTCTAGATTATAAATATCAAACACAATAGTACAAAATAGTACTAGTGAAAATGATTTATAAAAGTAAGGAGAAAACGGAATGAAATATATGCACAAGTATGCAGTGTAGCAAATTTACACAATAAATATATCATAAAAACATACAGTAACATAGAAATTAAACAAGCCCCTAACATGCCGTTGAAGATCCACTGATGCCGATTGACGAACCAAGCGAGAAGAAAAGAATGGACAACTACAGAATCAAAGGAATATGGGCACAAAAGAATAAAATTATACCCAATAAGGAATCAATGAATGTGAATGAATGGAAGGGACGAAACAACTAAGAAATGAAAGAACCGGATATGAAGGAATCAAAAAGTGGGTTAAAAATTTTGGAATCCAGATTATGTGTTGGTTATCAATTATTCATGTGATTCATGCATATTGTACATATTATTAAGTCAAATCGGTTAAACTCAAACTAATCAGGATCCAACCTCAAACTAGTTAGAGTCAAACATGGCTCTGATACCACTAAAAACCTTGTCACACCCCGCTTCCCGAAAATATGGAATGCAAGCACGTGACACGGCCCAGCGAATGACTTGCGTCATCCATAGGCTGTTATCGATCCAACTCAACAATATAAACAAGAAATAAAATAACCACGCATGCAATGAAAGAATAATCACATAAATAATAACATTGGAAATTAAGCATAAAAATAATCAACATCAAAATAACCCAACATCTGGAATTTAACAAACAACATTCGGGTCGAAGCCCACAATACAAAGAAAACAACATTTGTTCAATTTATTAAAGTTCTCAAATAAAGCAACATTTATTTAAGCGGCGCAGCAAAATATCTCCTTCACCATTGTTGCTTCCCTAGTCCGTCAGGTAAATCTCCTTGATTACCTGTAAGTTGTTCCTAAAGAGAGGAAAAAGTCCTTAGGGCAAGTCGTGGACATGCAAGTAGAGAAACAATGATAATGGCGGTATAGCAATGAATTCAATGAACGATGAAATCAATAATATCGAACAGTGGCAATACGATAGTAATACAATATGCAATGACGACGATTTATAACGACAACGATAAACAATAACAATAATGGTAACAATAACGATAACATTGTTCAATAAAGATGACAATATGCAATGACAATGTGATGAAAGTCTTAAGTCTATTATTCATTTTTTTATCCTAGATAATACACATACTACTGCATCCCATACTACAAGTTCCATGCATACAATCAATTTCGTTTAGACTAAGGTGGTAGATTCTATAGTTCATGTACTCGCACAATATAACATTTCAATAATAACACGATAATGTAATGGATTCTAGAGGTGACTCCCGTAGGTCCAAGAGGTGGCCCCCGTCAATCCTTGACGTGGCACTTAGTTCTACGTGGCACTTAGTTCCATGTGATCGGTTCTAGAGATGGCCCTCGTAGGTCCTAGAGGTGGCCCCCGTCAATCCTTGACGTGGCACTTAGTTCTACGTGGCACTTAGTTCCATGTGATGGGTTCTAGAGGTGGCTCCCGTAAGTCCTAGAGGTGGCCCCCGTCAATCCTTGACGTGTCACTTAGTTCTACGTGGCACTTAGTCCCATTTAACGATAAGACATGGAAAACACAAGCCCCACACTCCCGAGTACAATCACTATGTCATCAACTATCCTAGTCAACCCTTAACCCCGACTTGATTAACATTCTTTATTTAATTAACATACAATAATGCAATTAATAAGGGACACTACAAAGATGGCAAAACAATCCTAAGATCATGCAATATACTCTATACAATTAAATGCACCAAATATAACATTATAGATTCTATTATATATTATTAAACATAGGAACCCACTTCTGGACAGCAGTAGGTTGCTGTACCAAAATCAGAATTCCTGTTGCTACAGGATAGTAAATGTAGGTCCATCAGAAGTTCTTGAAACTAGACTCCTGCCCGGTTCCAATGCATATTTAAAGTCTACATTCCGACAACGGTAGCTAGGTGAATTTCAGTGTTCTTTACAGATTTTAGTTTATGGCTGGTTATCGATGTTGACTAATTTCAGTTGTAAGGGCAGTAAATATTCATTGTAAAAATCAGTAAAATAATTTTTTTATCACCCTAAGCATGTTATTTACCAATCTGGAATTTATCATGGCAATATTTGATCACTAGTTCACTTAATTCATCAGCCTAACATGGTATGTACATGAATCTGAAATTACAGCGCAGCAGTAGCAAAAGGGTCATAACTCATGCAATAATAGTCGGAATTCAAAAATTGTGGATGTTATTGACAACTAGACACTTAGGGCTACGTTTCATATTCAGAAAAGTGACTAATTTTAATGACATTATCTAGGTTGAAACAGCACGACAATGTTCAGGTTGGCGTAAATTTTCAGGGTGTCAACATATTCTTTTTTAATAAAATAATTAAAATGTTAAGAACGATGAATTGGGGTTTTACAATTATAAATCACAGCAAGCCATTCCTATGTGAACATGGTATTAAGATGTGCAATGTCCATAATCTTACTAATCACAAACAACTATTACTCTAACATCAATCACATGAACAATCAGCCCTAATATACAATCTACAATGGTTGTGTATAATATCATGAGATAAAATGCAACAATAATTTCCTATTCTTATATTCAATAACTAACAACATGAGTGCATGTAAGATCTCTATACATTAGAGGCAAAAAAGACGACACAAAGTCAAGACTACCACTTGGATTCGCTCCTGTAAATCCGTGGTATCCCAACGATAGATAACAATAACAATATACGATATTCAATATGGATCTACTTGCAGAATTCAATAAATGATCTCAAACATGATACAATACAATTCGAGTAAGATGACTTGCCTTTAGATGATGTTAGATCAATCAGGATATAGGGAATAACGGGATCGGAATCTCGGCGGCACGGCGACGAGCATACGATCACGGTAATCACGATCGGGCACGGATCTCGATGATCAAGGTGGTGATCAAGATGAAGAACAAGCGAATCCAACGGCCGAGATCGAACATAAAATATATAAGAATTAGAAGAGTACCAAAAGAGTAAATATATCATGATTGACAATTTAATGAATGCGAACAAAAAAGTGGATCAAATATTTAACTCACGAAGTAGAAGACGAACGAGATGATCGAGACAATCAAGGGCCGAGATCAAGTGTGATCGGTCGATCGGACGGCTGAGATCAAAGATCAAGATCAAGATCAAGATGATGATCACGATTGCGATGATCAAAAAGAGATCCGATGGTAGAGGTCAAGATCTTGATGATGACGGATACGATGATCACGATCGCGATGATCAACGATCGGACGACCTAGATCCAATGGCTTGGTGATGATCAAATGGAGGATCGGACAGCTGAGATCGAAAGCTGCAGATGATGATGATGATTATGATGATCGACAGCCCACAATTAATGGAAGATCAAAACCATGCACAACCGCAAGGTTGGCTCTGGGTTGATGGCGGACGACGACGGGATGGGGCAGTGACGGCGACGGCGCGTAGGCGGAGGCCAGGGGACACGGCGACGGTGGACGGCAGGGAAAACGGGGTGCACTGCAGTGGCTGGCATTCGGGAGGAATGCCGGGGTGCTGGGCAGCGCGGAGTCGGTGTCGGAAGGACAGGCCGACGGGGTGACTGCACTGGCGCTGCGGTGCGTCGCTGCGGTCTGCAGGGCATCACGACAGCGCACAGGGGCATCGCGATGGGAGATCGGGGGCGTCTGGTCGTTGTCTGGCGCTCGGGATGAGGCACACAGGGAGGGGGTTGATCGGGAGAGAGGAAGACGAAGCAGTGTAGTGGTGAAGGGGAACAGGAAGGAGGTGCAAGGGTTAGGAGGCGGCTAAAGAATAATGGGTTTCAAAATATACAGGGGTACAGGGATATGAATATATATGAGTGAACCAAACAAGCTGACCCACATTTGGAAAACATTTAGCCAAACGACGCACTTCTAAAAAGATTTAGCCAAACGGCCCACTTTTATAAAATATTTAACTAACTAACCCTTTTTAATATAATAACCTAAAAACAAAACTTTCTATATAACCCTACTTTACAAATTATAAACTATAATCCATATAAAAGCTGGATAATTCACACAAAATAAAGAAACTAAAATTTAAAAAATCTTTCAAAATTTAAGATTAGATACGTTGATAAAAGATTAACAGGCTGGTAAAGAAATATTAGAATACTTGTTACTAACAAAAAAAAGTAACTAATCAACTACCTAAAGAGATACAAAAAGAGATAGCATACAAAGTATTAGATTACAAAAACGAAGAAGCAAGTTGGTATTACCAAGACCTACTAACATACAAAATAACGGGCTAAGCATGCCCAACAAAATAATTGCATTAAATCCTAACATGAACCCAGAAATTTATATGATAAACATACAAGAATTAGAAGAAGATTACAATGGTCCTGAAATTGTAGGATATATAAGAAAAGACTTAAAAATCATAAATAAAAATATAAAAGAATTAGGTAGATATATAACTGACTACCCAGAAGAAGAATCAGGCATAACGGAAGAAGGTATGAAAGAGTTAGAAGCCATAACAAAATTTAATATAAATATCTTGGAAATAGAAGATTTAATAGCAAATCCTAATTTAGAAGAAGTAGAAGAAGCCTTGAAAAATCTAGATATAACAAATGAAGAAATAAAAATGGACAAAGATAAGATTATTGCAAAACCTTCAGAAATTCCAAGTAACATGTACGAAATCTTAAGACCACCACCTAACAAAAAATCTTACTAATTACCATGGAAATGACAAAACACAAAAAGAAGAATGCAACTGGGAAGAGATAAAGAAAAGTAAACCCCAAAATATGAACCTACAGAACACCACGAAAAAGGAATAGCAGGAAATAGAGAATGGTTAGACCTAGATTGCGTAAAAGACGTAGATAGGACAATTGAAGAATGGGTAAAAGCCTCACTAATAGTAGGATTTAAGCAAAACCTTACCAGAAATGCATTTGAGAAATTTATAGAAGCCACCTTTATGAGAGTAGTAGCAAAATGGTGGAATGGGCTAGAGGAAGAAGAGAGAAATACTATAAGAAAATCAAGACCAATTGATGATAGAGGAACTGAAGAAAGCTCAGCACAACGAACCTTAGGTCTAAAAGAAATAATTACAAATTACGAAAAAGCAATAAGAACAGAATTCAGTGTATACGATAAAGGAGAAAAATACACTATATATATAAAAAAATCAAGCAAGATGGAGACTAAGTAACTTAGAAATATGCGATATGTGTTATTTTGACAACTATGCGTGTGAATTCTGAGAATATTTTCAAGATAGATATTATACAAAAGAAGAACGGAGTAAAATTTTGGACTCATTCTTTCAAAAACTACCTGATCCATAAAGTATCAATATATATAGTGCATACATAAGTGAGAAAGTAAAACCAGAACTAGACACTTTAGGGTATAGAACGCAATTCGTAAAAGATTATAGGGACAAAGTATGCCAAGATGCTAGAGCAACAATGAAATATTATAGAGCATTTAAATAAAGAATTTGTTGTGAGGATGCAAGGCCAAATTATTGGGGATGCAATAATAACTCTAAATACACAAAGAAGAATAATCACAAATTCCAAAAATATAAACCAAAATATAGAAAAATATTTAAGAGATATAGAAAACCCTATAAAAAAATACTTTAGAAAAATGAATAAGAATAAAAATAGGCAGTATACGAAAAACCCTAAGAAATCTAATTGTTACATATGTGGAGAGGTAGGACATATATCACCAAATTGTCCTAAAAGAATGAAAAAAGAAAATGTAAAATACGTAGAAGAAATTGAAAAAATGAATAACATAAATTATGAACCCATAGAATATGATGAAGAATTGTCAGAAATAAGTGAAGATGAAGAAATAATGATAATGGAAGAAGATAGTGAAAGTAGTGAAGGTGAAACAGAAGAATGTGAAATAAACATGATGACAGATTTAACAGAAATAGGAGAACCTTCAGAAAGAGAAGGAACCAATGAAGAAGTAAGAGAAAGAATGTGCTTTGACATACAAAAATACGATAAAATAAGAGCGACCAATTTAGATATAGATCCAAAAGAAAATTTTAAACTACCAATATTCGAAAGAAAGAAAAGTACCATTATAATAGCTAGGAATAATGAACAACCTATAGATATTGAATAAGCACAAGGAAAAACCATAATCCCATTAATAACCGAAAGAATAATAAGACAAGAGATGGAAAAAATAAATGAAAAAACCAGAAAAACATTAAGACATATACATTTAGGAGCTGTACAAATAATAATAAAAGCTATTTTAAGGAAGGGATAAATACACCCCTCGAAATATAACTAATGGATGATAGGATAATATCAAGTACACAAGATGCCTTAATAGGAATAGTACAAGAAAACCTAATGTACCAAAAGATAAAGTTTACAATAAAACCTAATTTCTCTATAAGCATGGCAGAAGAAAATAAAGATAAAAGTCTAGTCATGTATCATAGGTTATCAGGTATAGAAATGATAGAAAAAAGCAAAGTTATGAGTATACAAATAAGAAATATTTATGCTTTCACTAGCAAGCACGAAGTAAAAAATAGAAATACAGATAATTTTAATATAGAGCCTCTATTCAGCGAAATCATAAGATACAAACCAGCTAGAGAAAACCCTGAAATGACTATACCAAATTATATAGAATTCGACTTTAACAAAACAAAAAAAACTGCAAAAGGAAAAGCACCACAAATAATGTTCGGAAAGAGATCACTATC
The DNA here is from genome assembly GCA_017893485.1 of Hemerocallis citrina. Lineage (NCBI taxonomy): Eukaryota > Viridiplantae > Streptophyta > Magnoliopsida > Asparagales > Asphodelaceae > Hemerocallis > Hemerocallis citrina. The sequence goes on from CM030363.1 coordinate 34,015,874, forward strand.
AATAAAAAATAAACAACAAGCATTGGAATTAATACCAATAATAAATACATTAGAACACCGAAATAATAACCAATTTAAAATAGAAATAGAATATTCTAACAATGGGAAATGGAATAAACAAATAGCCTTAGTAGATACAAGAGCTACTAATTCACATATTAAACAAACAAATGTAAAAACCACTAAATTAATAACATTAGAAAACCTATATTACTACCTAGACTTACAATAATAGACATCCAATTATACATAAAATTATATTACCACTAAGGATAAATGGTAAAAAGGAAATGTTATTACACTTACCCGTAGACCCAGAACACCATGTTAATGAAAATTTATTAGGAACTGACTTCCTTACATCAGTACAACCTTACTCAATTCAAAAATCACAATAATGGTAAGCAATGAAAGTATGGTAATAAATAGGATATTGGACAAATGAATTCATTAAGAGCAACAAAAAATCATTATACATTCTAACAGAATTTGTTTACGAAGGATACAAATCAAGAAACAATCACAGTCTAATAGACACCGGAGCAGGCACTAGCCTATGCCGCGAAAATATACTACCGAAATGAAAACAAGATGGATATAATAAAAAAGCAATAACTGGATTAACTGGACAAACTATCATACTTGACAAATATCAACAAAATGTTAATGTACAAATAAGAAGTTACACACTAAAAATACCAATAATATACCAGTTTGATGATATGAATAATGATGTACTCTTAGGAAACGATTTTTTCCAACAATACTATCCCATAACCATATCACATAAATCAGTCGTATTTACAACACCTTGCAGACACCAAACAATAGCAATTATAATAACCCAACCTTATTCTAGAACCGACTTACCACACATCAGAGTTTCTTCAACCAAGCGTGGTGAATATTAATATTTACCAAGCAAAACTAGAATACAACAAGTCCAAGAAATAACTACAATTTTTTTTTACAAAAATAATTAGAAGATCTGTGCGGAGAAGATCCCTTGGCAAAATGAGACTTAAGTAAACCCACAGCACACATAGAGTTAATAGATAAGAACAAAATAATAAAAATTAAACCTATAAGACATACTCCAACAGATCTAAAAGAGTTTAAAATATATATAAAAGAATTAATGAAAAATAATTACATAAGAAAATCACAAAGTCCACATTCATCACCAGCATTCATAGTAAGAAAGTATTCAGAAGAAAAAAGAGGTAAATCCCGAATGGTAGTAAATTATAAGGAACTAAATAAATATACTAGTATTGAGAATCCAAGATAAGGTCACGGATTGACCTCTGTGGAAAGACTGATTCGTTCGGATCTACATGAGGGTCCAACTCCATTGCATTGCCAGAATCCATGTTGTATATTTGAAGCAGTTGACCTCCTTGCTTCTCTAATGGTACAACCCTCTTCCCGCTGAGCCACCTTTCTCCTCGGTCCACAGAGAAAAAATGTAGGACTAGTGCCAACAGTTCATCACGGAAGAAGGGACTCCACCGAGCCGTGATCGCTAACTAATACTAAAATACTAATCTAAATAGAATTCTAATAGAAAAGAACTGCCTTTTCTGTATACTTTCCCCGATTAGAGGTTTGGATACCCACTACCAGACATGCAAATACTACTTAACACGGTAAGAACAAGAAAAATATATTCGAAATTTGATTGTAAATTAGGATTTTATCATGTAAAACTAACAGAAGATTCAAAACCTTTAACAGCATTTAGCACACCTCAGGAATTTTATGAATGGAATGTATTACCATTCGGTTATAAAAACAGCACAGGAATATTTCAAAGTATATGGATAAAATTTTTGAAAGACACAACAATTTTATATTAGTATATGTAGATAATATTCTAATAGGATCCGAAAACGAAGAACAACATAAAGAATATCTACTAAAATTCATAGAAATAGTAAAAAATGCAGGTATTATACTATCAAAAAAGAAAATAGAATTATTCAAAACTGAGATAGAATTCTTAGGAACAAAATTATCACATGAAGGAATAGAATTACAACCATATATAGCAGAAAAAATAAAGACTTTTCCAATATCCTAAAAGAAAAAAGAGAAGTACAATCTATAATAGGGTTACTAAATCAAACAAGAGGTTACATACCAAATTTATCAGCAAAAACAAATTGGTTACAACAAAAACTAAAAAAGTTTAAGAAATGGGAATGGACCCCGAAGGATGAAGAGAAACTTAAATTATTAAAACAACAAACTTCAGAATTACATAAGCTAAGATTACCTGTTAAAGAATGTTCATGGATAATAGAAACAGTTGCATATGAAAACAATTGGGGAGCAGTATTAAAATTTATTGAAATAGGAGAAAAGGAGGAAAAACTAGCCAGATATACTAGTGAATCTTTCACACAAACCCAACAAAATTACCACAAACGAAAAAGAACTACTAGCAATCTTAAAAGCTATAAAAAAGTTTGAACTATTTATAATACATACAAAATTTAAAGTAAGACAGATAATACCCAAGCAAAGAGTTGGATTAACAAAATAATAGACATAACCATAGCAAACAAAAGATTGATAAGGTGGCAAATGGAGTTAGCATATTACGATTTCGTAATAGAAAACATAAAAGGAAAAGATAATATTTTAGCGGATTTTTTATCAAGAAACTAAATATTTTACCTGTTGCAGAAGGGAAACTAGAGTTCAGCAAATAGAACAAGATGTTATTTACATCAAGAAAACGATAGAGCAATTAAAAGGAGCATTTAATCAATTACAACTACAAATATGCAGACTCCAAAGTTTGTTCTATCAGCATGTAAGTCAGCATGTAACCACAGAAAATATGGTGGACAATAATAGCGAGAAAATGAGTGAGATAGGTGAGCCTTCTCAGTCAGTAAAAGAAGAAGCAATTACATCCTCAAATAAAACTACATAGAAGGAGACACTTCTTACTGAGAAAGCTCCTACCAAAGTATCGAAGAAAATATTATTTTTACAATATATTCAAAAACTGTGCCAAGTAACAGAGGTGAACTAGTTCATCAAGACCATATCACAACAGCACATGAACAAGGCCATCATCCTACCATGAGCTAGTCCAAGAACAACTAGGGCATTGTTCGAAAGAAGACTTATTCATTGCATCTATCCGTCCAGAGAATGTGAAGAACTAATCCAACTACCAAAAGAAATTTACAAAGCAGCCAAAAGTTATTGTGGGCTCACGAAGGCCTCAAAAATATATGTCAGAATGTATTCAGCCATCCCCGAGTATCTTAATGATGATGAAGAACTTCCAGCAGAACATGTTATAAAAATAGGGATGAATACCCAAATGATCTATGGAGCATCAAATATTGTACCATTTAAAACTGAAGAATTTGAGAAATTAATCCCAGAAATAATGGCAATGGACTTCAGGAACATGTACTGTGAATTAAAAGATATAAAATAAAGAGAAAACAATATATGGATCTATGATAGCCCAGATCCAAATAAAATAATAATGTATAGTATAGCAAAGATCAAACAGCCACAAGATAAGCATGAGCTGTTTGACAGCCGGTACCAGATACTATCTACAGAAGCAATGACAATGACAGAAGAGACAGCTGTACATTACTGTAGTTTGATGAAGATGGAACACCAACATAAATGTGGAGCATGTGAAGATGTCGGCCAAGAGGAATCTCTTTTCCTAGAATAGGCCAAAATGTAATCAGAACAATTATTGTAACCTGATGTAAGCACGTACATATTTATCGCAATTATTGAACATATGATGTAAGCAGTGACGCATGAAAACTTGTTGTAAGCTGATCCCTTGGTCTATAAAAAGGAAAGCCAAGCAAGAGAGAAAGGCAGAGAATCTGGGAGAGAAAAAATTCCATAAAATCTTGAAGAGTCTCTGTTTGTAACAAGTTTGAAGGGAATAAAAATTATCTTTCTTGTTCAAAATAAGAGATGACTAACTAATCTCTTCCCCTCGGGGAGAGTTTTGTTAGGCTCTGCCTGAAAAATCTTGCAAAAATTCCAATTTGCAACCTTCTCTAGTTGAGCTGTACACCTAGTAGCAGGAAACGAGCTAGGTTGTGGTTGCCTGCATCGAAGTGTTACTAGTTGTTCCAGACGTATCTCTTGGGTGAAGCTCTCTTGAAGAGCATAGTAGTCCTGAGATGGGAGGAACGTAAAATGAGCACTGAAATCAGGGTGCATACCAAATGTATTTTATCTACTAGTAGTAACTGGTAAAGAGCAGCTCAAAGAGGCTTAACTAGGTCGGAAGCATGATGGGCCATTTTGTTTTGATTTTTATGGTATCCTTAAGAAATCTCTCCCTACTCATGATTTCATTTTATAGTTCTTTTTTGGTACTCTTTTGAAGACAATTACTACTCTATAAATATAGCCACGAAGTAGTAGCGAAATATCTGAGACAGAATCAGAAGCCATGAGAGATCTTGAAGGAGATTTCACGCTTCGCACACAAGTTTCTGTTTTTCAGGTCTTCAAGTGATTACACGCTTCGCACACACAGTTGGTATCAGAGCATACTAAATACATATAAATAAGAAGAAGACAAGTAGAATTTAATTTGTGAAAATGATGGAGGTACTGGAGATAAGAAAGAGAATCTAACAAAGGAGAAGGAGACAAGTCTAAAAGAAATCTAACAAAGGAGAATGAGACAAATCTAATAAAGGAGCATAATAATGGTGAAAGTGACTTGAAGATGGAATCTAATAATGATGAAAGTGACTTGACGGACATTCGAGTCTATCAAGACAGCATGCTAGCTGTACTACTTTCTTCACGTTGTCCTGTATTATTTTCTTTATGTCGTGTTAGTTTGCGAGTTTGCTTTATGTACTTTTTATTTGTATCTGCGTCTGAGTCGGTCCTGTAACAAGTCCTGTAATGCTTCACCCAATAATGGTATCAGAGCCAGTACAGAGTAAGTAATTTTAACTCAATTTCGGCAAATTAATCACTAATTTATTAGCTATAGAATATATAACAAAAATTTAATAATAAAAGTAGAAATTATCTTAAAACCCAAATACTTTTAGAATTTAAAGAAAGGTCACACATCCTATAGAAATTATTATAAGAAGAATGCTATAGAAATCTAAATAGTAACTAGGTCATTTAGCTAAATAGTTTTCAAACTAGGTCATTTGACCAAATAAAATCAAAATGTGGGTCATTCCACTAAATAGCTCAATATATATAGGGGTGATTTAATTAAGGTTTGGGGTTAGAACGGTTTCGGGTTGGGGTGTAACAGGGTATCGGGTTTGGGTATTATAACGGGTCTGGGTCGTTAGGTTTAGGTGAATTACTAATGGGTATGAGTTGGGGAAATAGGGTAACGGGTTGGGTTAAAGTAATATAGGGTTAAATGGGTTTGGGTATTAAAATCCAATAAAGGAATGGGTTTAAAACAAAAGATCCAATAAGAATAGAAATAGGGTTTTTTTTTTTGGAAAAATAAAATAACCAATAAAATATACAATTAGATAAAAAAAAATATCAGTAATAATAATAATACCGAGAACGATAACAATAATAAGAAAATGATAAAAATGGTAATAGTACTAATAATAACAGTAGTAATAATAATAATCGAAATCAAAGTAATAATAACAAAAAATAAGATTTGCATTACAATATAAATCATAGAAAATAGTTACAATAAAATTATTGATCGAAAATAGATTTTGATTGAAGATCCAACAATACATTTTGACAAAATAATTTGAAAACCGAAAAAAATAATTTGCAGTAATTTTAAATACAGAAAATACACAAAAATACGTTTTTGGAAAAACATGGGTTACCGAGGAATAGGGTTCGGGGTTAAGGGTGTTAAGGGGTGGCGGATTTGGAGTATATAGGAGTGAGTGGAGGGATGGCAACAGGATTTTGAGTGTTTGGGAGGTGGTGGAGGGATGTAGCGAGGGGGGCCGTGATCTTGCGGATTTGGGATTTCGGGTTGGTGGAGTGGGAGAAAATTATGGATTTGGTTGGTTTAGGTCGCCAGGAGTGGAGTTTGGGATTTGGGATTTCGGGTTGGGAAGATTGTTTGTCGATGGGATCCGAGGGTGGAGATCGAGAAGATTATTGCAGACGAGATCTGATGTTGCTGGTAGGGCGATGGGAAGGAGGCGCCGATGTTGTTGCCAAAGTAGGTTATAAAATCGATGGGGTCGCCGAGAGGAGATCGGGAGGAAGTGGTCGTTGAAGTTGCTGTTGCCTTGTTGCCGGAGTTGCTGTTTGATTCTTGTTGTTGTTGAAGGCAGCAAGAGAAGAAAAAAAAACAATAAGGAAATTCGTGTGATTAGGGTTAGGGATTAGTGCTCCGATACCATGTTAAGGTTAACACAGAGACTGGAAAAAAATTATTGGATTGATTATAATTGAGTACAATATCTCATATATATATAGGAGGGAACCAAATACTAAATTAATACATAATTCGATATGGGACTAAATATATAACTTAATATCTAACAAAAATATAAAGCCATAACAAGAATCACATTGGTTTATTTTGTATTTTCTTCTTTTCCTCTTACCTTCTTTATAACCTACAAGAAGGACAAAGAAGCACAAATACAGGTGCACGTGCAGTACACTGTAGAGGAATGAGTACGAGACAACAATTTTGTAAAAAGAGTAGGCCACATAGGCACGCCTATAGACTACAATACTGTATATCATATTGCAATTCAGCATCAAGCTATTTAAGATGTTATCCAACAATATAATTTTGAGTTGCATGGTCCAAGTAAGAGAACGCTAATCCATTTGGAAAGTAATAATAGTTATATATCCCGAAATAATTATAAAGAGAAAACTGAACCTCATATATGTATGAGAAAATTTTTCTCATACAAAGCAATTATACTCAATTGGTGGAGCACTCATGGAAGATCCACTCCGTCCATCATGTTTATCATGCGGTGTGTAGAAAAAATCAAGTGATTTTGGAGATCATTCACCTATGCATCTAATTTATAGTACGATTTGTAATACTTTTGAAATTGTTCATTTTTCAACCACATGATGCATGAGTGAATGACTTCCAAACCACTTGATTTTTTCTACATATATATTCATTGACATGATAAACATGATGGAGTGAGTGAATCTTATATGAGAACCCCACCAATTGAACCCCACCAATTGAGTATAATTGTCTTGTATGAGGAAAATTTCCTCATACAAATATGAAGCTCACTTTTCTCAATTATAAAATACAAGACGCTCAATAATGATGACCAAAGTAATAATAATAATTAGTATTAAAATGTGAAAAAGTATTTGGAATTTGTCGTTTTGTTGTTTCAAAATTATTTTAGAAGTATAAGAAGTGTCCCACATATAGGATTTGCATTATTATTTAGGACACATGTGAGAACTTCCACACACATATCATCATAGGGTGTGGCTTCATGATAAAAGTGCTAGTGCTACATAGGCGAAGCATGTTGATGTGAATCCAACATGGTACTGCAATAACAGATCGAATGCAAATAAAAAATGAGGAGTGAATGATCCAACAATAATTGACTACCTACGAGAAAAACCTTAACAATGATGCCCATTTTTGTAACCACGGGAGCATTGCAAATAGGTAGAGGTCTCTCTTTCTACGTTATAATGGACTTCAATATGTTCTTAGATTATAAACATGAATTAAGTCTTCTAGGCCAGTAAGTGGATATAGGAATGACTCCTCTAAAATGGTCTGCTCGAAAATTGCCATATCTCGCAATATACATCACACATAGGGAACTTCGAAGTGATAGTGTGATACTAACATAATAAGTTTAAATTTGATAATTTATGAATGCCCCCACCTGCAATTTAGCTACCAGCGATGTCCTTGTACAACCATAAGTTCACCCAAATTCAAATTACTTGCCAGAAAACAACATAATCATGCACATTACATACCTCAACAACTTCCTACTAATTTCTCAACTTACACTCTGATTGAAAAATCATTAGTTTCGACAAAAGCACTTTTATCTAATGTATATTGATATATTTGTGTATTATTGCTTCTTCCATAGAATTGAGGCACCTAGAAAGCCAACATTTTTTTTCTTTCAAAACATATCCAAACCAACTGCGTTTATAGTAACTCAGTATATAGTGTCCTCACGATTACAATATACACAAGTTTCAGGCTGAAACTTTCTTGGGAATCTTTTCGAAATGCTCATATTAGCTTTCAAGAATAAGAAAAGCTTACTGGGGACAACAGATTAATACCGAGAAAAGTCGAAGAAGAACCATCACATTCACCATAAATTCCCCTCCTTCAGGTACTTATTTCGATGCGATATTACCAATTAAACTGGCCCTACAACACAATTTCAAAACTCAGTACCCTGAATTTTGTTTTATTAATCTCTTATTAATGAAACAGGATGGTCAGACTCCACATTTTTCTTAAAAAAAAAAAAAACACACACACAACTTCAAATTTTAGCTGAAAATGGTCTATTCATAACTTTAAATTTTAGCTGAAAATGGTCTATTCATAGAATAATCAGGAATCTACCCAAATTTAGCAAACACGTGTTGTTATCTAGCAAATTAAAACAATTCATTCCGTACTTCCAGATCAGTGCTCGGGCCAAATTTCAGAACAATTAGGCGAGAAAAATCAAGAAAATCTCGCAAAATGATGGATAAGCATGATAATAATTGTAGGGGAAATTAAAATCCGATAACCCTAACCCTAAACCTAAAAAGAAATGGAAATCGAAACCGATAATCAAGAATCTTACAACTGAGAGTTGACATCGAAATGTAATATAAGAGTTTTTAGCAACAGCTAGCAGCAACAAATCACAAAAGCTAAAAATTCACGAAATCGAAATTTAAACATCTTTTACAATCATATTACAAAAATAATTATACAAGCATTGGTATATTACAAAACTTCTCTACTCGACTTCATATTTTGAAACATGTTTTTTTTTTATATCCTCATTTCATTTTTAATTGACTTCAATGTCATTTTTTCGTTTTAATAAAAAAATGTCATTTTTTCGACATATGCAAACAAACAATCATTAAACCATTCATCTCCTATTTGGTTGCGAAGTGAAGTCTTAATTAGTTTCATAGCTGAAAATGCTCTTTCACAGGTCGTCGTTGTCACTGGTAGGAGTAATGCCAACTTTATAAGTAAATACACCAATGGATAACAATATGTCTTGTAGTCTCAACAATTTTTTTAGTCAAGTCATTAATCTCATTCAGATTAAAAAACTCATCAGCATATGTGACATTCTCATTGTAGTATCAAATTGAAAAATTAAAGCCATCAAATCGATAGGAAAAAAATCGACTGGATAAAACTTTGCAAATTGTAGTAAAAAAGCAGAGAATGAATCTTTTGGATCAAGACAAGCAATGCACAATACCAACTGGGTGTTCACTTCATCAAAGCAGTAATTCAACTCTTGAAGTTGTAAGTCGATCACAGCATAAAATATTTCAACACGGTAATGATGAAGGTTGGTCAATTCCCCGGCTCAATGACGTGATCTCCCAGGGGCCAAAAAAGTTCCATCCATATTAGGAGGTGAAATTTCATTCTTCATGCAAAACTCACAAACTTCTAGTAAGAAAGACCGTCATTCGCTTTCCCTCAATTTCTACAATTGTTTTTTGGGTTACACTAACAAAATTTATCGTAGTTAGAATGTCTTGGTCTCTTCTCTGTAATGCCTGAGACAACTCATTAGTGAATCTCAATATAGTTCCCATCAAATGCAAAATGAATTCAAAATCAGATAACTTCAATAGCATATTTGCATCTCCTACAATCATCAATAACTTGAAGTACCTCAACTATTGAGGGAAACAAGTGAATTAAATTCAAAAGAGTATTAATGTGAGATTACCAATGTGTGTCTCAGGAGCGTTTTAGTGTAGCTTCTTAATTCAATCCTAGCCATGTTTCAATTTCTCCATTACATATTCCAGCAACCTATCTCTAACTATTTATCCCAAAGAATGTCATGCCGTTTTGCAGAAGCTCTGACAATATTGCACAATTTTGTAATTAAATTGAAGAATGTGGCAAGAGTCATCCTTAGGAGCTGTTAGAGATTATGAGAGATTATAACAATAGAAATTAGGTTTAATATCCTAGACTAAGGTGCTTGAGATATTTACCCTATTATTCAAAATTGAAATACCTAGACTACTATCACAAGCTAGTATTTATAAGATAAATACTGGTTTGGGTACTGGTTCTCAACTCACTCAACTCGCGTTCTGATACCCATACTTTTAGTACGTGTAACACACGTGTTACCCATAGAATAATATTACACATAATATTATTCATATAGTGAGAATATACCTATATATCCAACAATCTCCTCCAATATTCTTAATATATAAACATACTGGATTATCTCATCAGTTCAACATAAAACTGACTGGGTGATAGCAGTCTTAAAATAGAAGAAATACATCACTCAATGTACAGTTCATAAGGACTAAATCAATTATAAATCCGAATAGTTCAAAAAGCCTAAACCAAAATAATTAAATAGTTCCCAAACTATATCACAACAAAATAGTTTACAATGACTAAACTAACTGGAGTAATCTGTCATAATTTCAAAATCAAACAAAGCAAATAAACTTCTAGAACAAAATAAGAGTTTTAAGCTTAATGAATACAAGAGTCTTAAACTCAACAGAAGTTTTACCAAACAAGTGACTAATTTATTCTCAAAAGAAATAAATTGAAACTCTATCCATGCACACTGCTTTATGTTTACTCCTCCATTTTGAACAAATCATTATTTTGAAATTTATGTTGACAGATTCAACTCCTCCATTTTTCCTAGCTTATTAAAATAAGAATATCAAGAGACGCATCTCTAAAAATTTTAGCGAATTCCATAAAGTATCTAGTTCCACTAAGGAACTTAGTACAATTCAATGATAACTTAGCAAAATGTAATGCAAGCATCACAATCAAGTTTCTTTAACAAAATAAAGAACAAGAGCTATTATAGTTTCTACGCAAGAACCATACTATGTTTCATATTGGAATGAAAAAGATGCCATTTCAATCACGGTTTAACACTGAATCATCAAAATTGGAATGAAACATGTATCCATAGAAGACATATCATCAAAATTGGAATGATTGTAATACCCCGCAAAATAGCATATGGCTATTTTGCATCGTAATCTGTGCGCAATTGAGAATTGTACGCGATTATGTATTTTTCTAATAACAATTGATTTTAATTGAGAAATATCAGATACATTGTCTACTTTATTTTATAATTTTGAAGGATTATTATGTGGTAATTTTAATGTATTTTGTATTGTTGGTATTATTAAAGAAAAGAGTTGGGATTTATTTGAAATATATTTGAGACTTGGAGGCTCATATGTAATATTCCCTTATATTATTTATTTATCTATTTATTTACTTTTACAAAACCCCCCACCCATTCCCTTCCTCCTCCTTTCTTTCCCCCATTCCCTTCCTCCTCTTTTCTTTCTTCTGTTCTGTTTCCATCCCGACCCCAAAAAGAAACCCACCGACCCCTATTTCGGCCCTCTCTCTTCCCGCCCAAATCCACCGATATACTCCATGATTTTTCAATTAATTTGGGGGGATGGCTAATTGAAGGGTTCTCTACACCGTGGTAGCATCGGTTTGTGGAGAGGGCTTCGGGAAGGTATACCCTATTTTATGTTATTGTATAAAATTAAGTGTTGTTAATTTCTTTTGAGTAGGAATATTATGGTAGGAAGATTAAGGGATGTTGGGAATGCTAGAGGCGAGAAATTAGCAATTATTAGAGAGTTTGCAAGTTGTTAGTAAATTAGGATTTTGGGTTTGTGAAAGAGAATGATATATTTAAGTATTAGTTCTCGTATGGTAGTAGAAATTGTAGTTGGACTATTAGAATAATTTAGGAGTGATTTTAGTAATTGGTTGGAAATAAGAATCTTGTCGGAATTCGAATATTACGTGCAATGCACATGTGCATCCCAGGCCTTCTATAAACGCTTGTGTGATATTTGGAATAGGGTTATTAGCTCTCGTGATTGGTTTGGATGACTTGAGTCTTAATTGCTTTGAAATTTGATAATATGATATATTAGCGACTTTGGATGCGAGGTGGCATGCTGATGCTTCGAGTCTTCGCGAGATACTATGTGAGTATGATCTCTTTTATTTTATGTACATGGTACATTATGAAAATTTATATTTCGATTGTTGTGTATTTTCGATTTTGTATCTCAGTGTGCCTGGGTGTTTTGAGCTAAAAATTTTTATGGACACTCTTGTATGTGTCCACAACTATAGTCTAAATTTCATAAATTTTTGAGGTCGTTCGAAATCTCAAAAATTTGTGGAGTGCAGCTGGTTTGAAAGGCCAGAGCTGAAGCTGATTGCCTTTGGACTGAAGTCCAAAGGGTCATAACCAGTTGTGTATGTATGATCTTGCTATGAAATTTTGGGAGTGGCTTTTGGTATGAGTCTATTTGATGATTCTCAAGTTTTAAACTTTTTAAAGATCGTTTGATGAGGTTTCAACAATAAGCCGTATACAGTGGCAAAAACCCTGTTGAAAGAGTGGCTGAAATTGTGTGCTATGTTTGTAGGGTCGTAGCTCATTGTGTGAGATGAATCTAAATGTAACTTTTTGACACAATGAAATGGTATATGTGTAGATTAAGAATCTCAAATTTCATGAGCATTGGACTCAAGGTTGATTTATTATTGAATTTCAAAGTGGGCTATGTTCAGCCTAGGACTAGTTTATGAAGATGAGAAATTGGGAACTATTGTTAAGAATTTGGGAAATTGACCAACTAGAGAGTCGTAGTAGGGAGTCATAGCATTCTAACCCATTTGGAATTGTGTAATTCCAGTTTATAGGTTGAGAGTTATGATTTTCCAAAGATGGAACGGATCCAGTCTTAGTTAATGTATTATTGGCTAAGTAAACCAGTTTCTCCCTGTTTGTACACCTGATGGAACTTAGTGTTTTCGAGAACTCAAATGATAGAATCTGAAAGAGGTGTTCAACTAGGAAGTTGAAGTAGACACTCCCACCTTTCCATAGGACTCGGAATCGAGTAATTCCGATGAGTGAGCAAACTTCTATGATATTGGAAAGGTGCAGCGAGTGCAAGAAGAATATACAATTGAGAGTATATGAGATTTTACAGTATCAAGATGATTGAATTCGAGGAAATGGTTAGCTGGAGAGTTGTAGACTAGGTTTTATCTTTCCAAGAATGGGTCATATTATGTGTTGGAAGTTATGGAAGCTATGGACATTATGGACGTTGCAAGTTAGCAACCTGTTGTTTAGACTAAACTTCAAGTTTAAGTTGACTCGGGGACTTAAGTTCTATAAGAAATTGAGGGAGTCGTCCACTAGGGGATTGCAGTGGATCTCTCTACCCTTCTAGAAATTCGGAGTGTGTTGGATTCTGATGAGCGTAGCTTGGGTCACAGCTACTGCTTTTTGTTGAACTATTTCATCGGACAATTGATGAGGAACTCTCTGCATACCGCAGTATGGTGATAATGAGCTATCGGGTTTTTAATGATGTTTAGCATTTCATTTGGATCTTAGATAAGTTCCTGTGCTTAGTACTCATGGTGGACATGAGTGAGTTGGGATGTAGCTCTGGTCGGTTTGTGTTTGGTGTCTCCATGCCTGAGTCTGTCAGTGGTCAAGAATTGATGGTTATGTGTGTGCTTACCTTCATTTGAATTGTATTGCATCCTTGGGGCGCCGTTGGACCACTCGCTGAGGGTCACGGTCCGGAATTATTTGGTTGCTGACCTGTGAAGGTATTGGAAATTAGTGGATGTGATTCCTGTGATGATTGTTGGTTGACAGACCGGACATGCTCGACATTGTTGATCGACACTGAGTGTGATTTAGAAAACAGTTTGTCTTCAGTAAACTGCATTGATTAGGTTTTCTTTTATTGTTTCGCTCGAAGACCGAATTGGTGTTAGGGGTGATTCTCTATAATCCAACTCATTCTGAGAGTTAGCACTAGGAGGTAATACTATGAGGTTGTCTCTTCCTATCATTACGGATACATGCTGCTGTGCGTATCTTGCACTATTGATTCCTGAAGTACCATGGTAAGAACGGGATGTCGATTTTCTGGCGGATAGGGGGTTTTAGACCTTCGAGGCCGTCATGTTCTATGTTGGTGGACACGAACGGATCATAAAGGATCTTCCGCACAATGGATATGCTGCGTGTATATTTGTAAGTTCATCACAGCTTTCGAGGAGGGTCTGATGCAACGATTATTGGTGACAACAGGGTAGCGCCCCGAATTATTTTTGTTATTTATACCTCCTCAACCATGTCATACTATCAGGAACAGGAAGTAGACCAAATTAGAATGCATTTCATAACGAGGGTTCAAATTCCTGAACTAGAGAAATGGCTTGATCTGGGGCACATGTAGTATAGGATGCATGTGTGTCCAGAGTCTTGCTAACATTAGATTAAGTGCATCTATTTTATACTCTGTATTTTTGCATTAGACTCAGATCATGGCATACACGAACACTAGGAAATCAGGATACACGTTTATTTTCCATTCAAGATGAATTACGAGTGTGATAGTTGAAGTGTATAATGAGTGTGAAAGTAATGTATTGTGAGACGTGATGATATATGTTGTAAGAAATGAATGAATGCATTGTTATGTGATATAAGATTGGGAAAGAACATGTTTATGAATGAAGATGAGTACGAAGGAATATAAGTCGTGAAGTCTGTAAATACAAATGAATGGTAAATGAGGTGCGGTTCATGTGAAAGTAGAGTTATTTGTGAATGATTTCCAACTAAAAATAAGTATGTTATGAGCGAGTATGAATATACATACAGGTGATGACTCAGAGAGTAATTAATGGGAAATCCCAGTTATGATGTTTACATGTTCAGATTTCAAGTAAAGTTTGATTATCTTGGTATTCGTAAGTTCGTTCTGTTTTTACTTATAAAGTTTAATTTATTTACTTATTTAGTAGATTATACTCACACCAGAAATGGCTAACCCCTTAGTATTTGGGGGGTTAGGGAGTCCCTGGACTGCCCTAGATCCCCTACTGTTACAGGTCCTCAGCAGTGCAGAGGTGAGGTGTAGATTCTGTGGAGCTGAGCTTTTATTTTAAAATTATTGTTTAAGTTTAATTATGTGAATAGTGAAATTTATGATTTAAATTGTATTTTAGATGTAATAGTACGTGGATGATGATGATGAGTAATAATGTGGAGTGGCATGATATGTTTTTGACCCGTACCCATCTCGTTGTGGAGTACCGGGCCCTGTGGTATGTTTTATACGTTATTTTTTAAAAACTTTACTACGTTTTCAAAGGAATTTATGGTTTTTAATTGATAATTGATATCCTATTATGAGTTTGGCCCCCAGAGCATGATATTTATATTTCCTGTATGATTCTGCTCATTTTGGTCTGGAGCCCATGATATTATTGCCTGTGATGTGAGCTACGGAATTTAGAGCAGAATTTCATAAGCTTTTTGTATTTCGGGACAGAAATTTCAGGGGAAACTATACCAATTTTTTTTTGTGAATATAACTATCTTGGTTTATGTTTAAAGTGATATAGAAATTGAAAGAATTGAATTTTGAAGTCCGAAGAAAAAGGGGGGAGGCGTTACAGTTTGATATGAAAAATTGACATTTGTAATTATTGATGCAATAACTCTGATGGCAATAAAAGTGTTTAAATTTCCTTGTTATTTACTGTGTTGAGATGCATTTGAAGGCAAAGATTTTGGTTGTGTCACGGATGTCCAATAACGGGGATTCGGGGCGCTACAATGATATTTAAAAACAATTTAATCATCAGAAACATATCGACATGTTTTCTTGTTACGTATTGGAATAATATGATTATTCTAAGTAAATTCTCTAGATATATAATACCATCAAAATTGGAATGACATTATATATTTGTGGAATTTATGTGGAATAATCAAAATTATCTAAAACATGTCAACTGCCTAAAATTGATGATTAAGTTTGAACTTCTCTATGGCTCCAATTGGATTCTAAATTTCAAAACAATTAGGATGTTAAAGCTTTGACTCAATAGCTTTTAACTCAATTTCTCCCACAGCTTTTATAATTAGATCACTTTCAAATCTCTTAGCAAGAGCATTAACCACATATTATTTCAGTTGCACTTTATTTATGAGAAAGTTCAACTAGGCTTCTTTCAGCCTTAATATACTCTTCTTACTATTATAGAGTGAGTTATGAGCTACAGTGCATTGTATCTTGATAGTCGCATACCAGAATTAGAGAGTTACTTAAACTTCTTAATGGATGACTAGCAACAAATTCTTCCATCCACTCAGCCTTTTTTCCCTGCAGAGGATAACACATAGAGGTCTGATTTCATGGATAATAGCACAGTACCTGTTTGCCTTTTAATTTTCATAACATTTCTGTTCCTTCTAGTGTAAACACATATCCACTAGTTATCGACTTTCACTAAATTCTGAGCATCATAATGCATCTAACCAGTCATTCGTTCGAAGAATGACTAGAGTAGCACAAAGCAAACTCTTTAGTACCACTTAGGTATCTCATTAGCCTCTTAAGGGCACTCAAATGTGTATGAGATTATTAGTGAATCTGCAGATCATACCTACCTCAAAGGCTATGTCTATTCTAGTGTAGATTTTTGTATACATGAGACTTTCATTTCCTTCGAAATGATCAACCTATCTCATAGTTGCACCATCATTATGTGTCAACCTTTTATCATAATCATAAGGTATTTCAAAAAACACTTTCAATCACAATATCCCCACTTTTAAAACACATTTTGATTTGATGAGTTTGACTAAGGGTTATCCCTTGCCAACCGAAACTCACCCTTATACCTATGGTGTCCACAATACCTAGGTTTTTTATGCTGAATTCTTTGGATAACACAATTTTAACTTCATTTGTAATAGAGAGGTCACTTCAAAGAACAAGGATGTCAACAACACAAGTACATAATAGCCATTATATTTGACACACCACAAAGTTAAAGGCACCGATCTGAATTACTTGATTCATATACTAGGCTCTTTAAGAAAATTTTCAAATTATTTATTCGTCGGCTATACAAGTTTTAAGAATATACAATGATTTTACTAAATTGTAAATCTAGTTCACCTAACATATTAGTTCAAAACTTTCCAGTAAAAACTGTTCAGTACAAAACATCAAGTACAAAACTTTTAGTACAAAACTATTCAAATATCCTTTATGAATAACAAAATTTTCAATAGATGTAAAGGTAAAAAGAATACTTATTGTAGCAATATGACAAACATGTGAGTAGACATCAAATAAATCTACCCCATTTTTCTCAATTAATCTGTTAGTTACTAAAATTCATTAAAATTTCTATTGAACAATCAAAATTAAGTTTCTTTTACAAAACCCCACTTACTTACTATAGTTTTACCCCCTTTCGGAAAATCAACTGATTCAAAGTATTATTGAATAACAAGAAATTCATTTCATTATCTACTAAATATTTTTCTTGACTCATTTGCCATTTAAGTGTCAGTAAGGCTGGTTCTTGATTCCAACTATGAATCATTAACTGTGTCTGTAGAACTAGATAATTTCATACATTTATCTTTGATGAACACATCCTCAAAGAACTCTGCAAGTCTAGATTCTTCTAATACAAATTAGATAGATTCAACATCTGTCAACAGAACTACATTATGCACTTTCTAAGCACACACAAATATTTGTTACAGGTCCTACTTTAGGCCTTCTAGGGTCATGTACTCTAACAAATGTACCGCACCACATGTTTTCACTTTAACAAAATTATTTGTGTTTCTATCTCATAGTCTACAAGGTGTAAAAAGAGTGTAGTAATATATTATGAATATGATTAACAATACAATATCACCCATAATTACACAAAGTCAAACAACAATCAATAATAGAGAATTCAACATTTCACCAAGTGTTTGATTCTAACTTTTATCAATACCATTTTAACTGTAGTAAATAGAGTGCACTAGAAATTATGCCAACTGCAGACTTCTCTAAAATTGTTAAAACATATTCACCACCTCTATCAAATCCGAAACCTTTTGATCTTACCATTTAACTGGATTTCTATTCATTAAAATAACGAGTGCTTCATTCTCCATATATATATGACAAACATTCAATGATCATCTACACAGGTGATTAAATACTTATGATCAATTATCGTCTCATCTGGTCACAAAGCTACTGAGATCACAAATATCAAAATGTATTGACTTAAGAAGTTGTATGGTCCTAGAGACCATACTAAATGATTTTCTAGTGATCATAGTCTGAGCACAAATTTTACAATTGTCATATTTAATGAAGTGTCATATAGCAGAGTTATGAGTTTTAACGATGGCAAACAATTTATATATAGTTCACATGTCCTAGCTTATTATGCCGTTTTCAAGGACTACACAAATTAGAACTACTATTATCAATTACTTCGTTTGCTAAACTCAACTTCCATATGTCATTAATTATTCAAGCACATTAAAATAATAATAATATGAGTTAATACAGAATTACTCTACCACATTTCACAAAACTACTTGCTTTCTCTTGTGGTTCTAACAATGTCCATATGCTCAAACACATTGAGCGAAGAGTCCATTTCTTTATTCGTTCTTCATCATCTTCGAAACGCTAAACGAGATAATGACTAACTTGTTATAATTCAACTTTGCATACACAGTACAATGAAAGAGAAAGAACAAAACGTAACTAATGGAGTCATATCATGCACTAAAAGATGCTCTCTCCTAAGTTACAGACATATGTTATACACATTATATATTAACTTTTATTAAAGAAGCGAATATACAATGTCGTGCAAACTGCAAACGATGGATTTAGCAAATATGTCTATACACATAGTATGACAATGCACATTTGACAGCCCTAAACATGCTAGTTTCAAAATGAGAATAATTATGATCTAAAACTCTTAATCATGTGATCAAACGCACAAAGCGTTGACACATTCATCACTTGAAAATAATAAGAAAGATTATCGTAGATCATACCGACACTTCAAGTTAGAAGTGTTTTCCATATTAGATGGTGAAGCCTGCGTAGTGCAGACTTATCCTACTGTGACGCAAATCCATCATCTCCAATATACACAATTTGTAAGTAACTTTGAAGTTCATGTATGATGCCTTTTACATGCCACACCTTATGCTTTAGAACTACAATCTCTGGATCATCAGGATGCAAATTTCACAACTCTTTCCTTACAGGATCACTATTTGCATTGTGCTCTGATGTCATCTGAACAGCAGGAAGTTCTCTCCATTTTCCCAAAATCTGCACGAGAATCTCCAGCATTTGCAACATAAAGCATCCTTTCATATGTTACACCAACCAAACATCATGAACCAACTGATGCAAGTTGAGTCATATCAAGCCATTGCTTTCTTACAGTAGAGAGAAAGCCTTCTTCTGTTGCACAGTATGCTTTCTTTATAACATTTGTTGTCATGCCTTGCTCTTCTGAAGCAAACTTCTTCAAATTGCAGTACATATGGTCCGTACAATACTGGGCTATCTCGGGCCGGCCATGCCCGTCATAAACCCTAACAAACTTCGCGGTCGGGCTCCTCGAACCAGCCGACGAAATCAATGGCCCATATTCGATCTGGCTCCCATCCTCAAGCAAGCTATTGGCCTGGATCACCACCATCGAGAAGTCCCTCGCCACGTAGCGCCCCAAATTCTTGTACCACGTAGCGCCCCATATCCTTGTACCACATCAACCCATCCGGCCTTCTCACGTTCTGATCCTCGTTGGACCGCCGCTCTCCCGTCGGCGACAGCCTCCAGCACGGGCGCACGATCTTCATAGAATCAAATAGTTGGGCAACCGAAAAAGTGGGATTTTTAGGGAATTTGGGGAACTTGAGGATTTAGGGATTTAGAGTTTGGTGTTTGCTACAGTCGAAGTCGGATTGCAGCGACGCCAGCGGAGGCGGCGCCCATCGGCTGTGGCGGTCGTGGGTGCCGACGACGGTAACGGGATCCGACGAGATTCATCTTCGACGATATCTCTCTTAATCTCAAAATTAATTATTTAATATCTCAAGATTGTTAGAGATTATGAGAGATTATAACAATGGAAATTAGGGTTAATATCCTAGACTAAGGTGTGTGAGATATTTATCCTAGGTATCAAAATTGGAATACCTAGACTACTATCACAAGCAAGTATTTATAGGATAAATACTGGTTTGGGTACTGGGTTCTCAAACAATGCAACCCGCATTCCGATATCCATACTTTTAGTACTTGTAACACACGTGTTACCTATAGAATAATATTACACATAATATTATTCATATAGTGAGAATATACCTATATATCCAACAGGAACAATACCCACAAGTGCTAACTGTAATTGATAAGCAAAACAATGAACGTAGAAGGAAGATTGGTTTTCTCTCATAATCAAGGTTTTGAGACCATTATATTTCACCCTTCATGTTGCTAGCTCCATCATAACCTTGTCCACACAAACGTGAGATACTCAATCCATGGTTGGCAAAAGACTATCAATTTCCTCCTTCAGACATATAACAGTGATAAAAGAAACATGTACTGCTCCAAGAATTCGTTCAACGACACAACTTTGTTTATTCACATAACGAAGTCATACAACCATTTGTTCTTTTACGGATATGTCTCTACACTCATCAACTAAAATATAGAATAAATCACCTTTTAGATCATCAATGATAACATTTGTGACTCAACTGCTATTGCTTTCACAATATCCTTTTAAATCTTTGGGGATGTTAGCTTATTATTCTCTGGGGCATTTTTCAAAATGACCTTTTTGACTTTCTCATTGTCTTCAACATAAAACTCCAGAAATTCAAGAAAGTTTCCCGATTATCTGATTCATTGGATTCATCATGTCTTCGAAATGGAAATCCTTGATTTAGTATGAAAACTAATTTGTAAACCCCTAATTTAGTCAATCAACAACATCAAAAACTAATTTATAAACCCCTAATTTAGTATCAAAAGTCACTCAACAACATCAAAAACTAATTTATAAGCCCCTAATTTAGTATGAAAACCTAATCTAAACCCCTAAGTAAGTCATTTTCTTTGTAGCAATTCATCAAATACATTGTGTTCCACTCCTATAAAGGTCAACTTCAGTCAAAGCTTCCTGTTGTTTATCAGTTCAAGGAGATGATGATGGTTGAGTTGGGAGTCGTGACTCGTGAGGGATTTGACATTTTAAAAAACCTACATATATAACATAATTTGTTCGAGGTTGTAAATAAATCAATATATGTGAAAGCCAATAAGAAACTGAATCTAAAACAGATCATATAATGCAATATAATACTGAAAGATTGGTATAGTTGGACTTACTTCACTTATCTAAATTGGGTTTAAATTGAATCTAGAGACAAAAGAGGAAGAGTCTTAGCAAGAGAAGAAGAGTTAAAGAGTTGAGAGAAGAAAAGTCAGAGTGTTGGGTTTGGGTTGAAGTTGAGTTGGTTTTATATGGAATTTTTAAAATTGGATCGAAGTTGAGTTTGGTTGAGTTGGGATATGGAATTTTTTAAAAAGAAAATTAAGTAGAGATTGAGTGGGCCAAATAGAAAAATTCTGGGTGGCCAGAAAAATTAAGTGGGCCAAAAAAATTACAAGGTGAACCAAATAGAAAATTTCTCAAAAATTGAGGGTGAGCAGCCGCTCACCCTTGCTGCTAGTTGTGTCCACGCCCGATAGCCCCTTTATTGAAAATATGCTTACCAAGTGTTGTGTTGTGTACATGGGGTCTCTTTATATCAATTGTTCTCATAGCAATCTTCGCCTATCAGTTCTACTACTCTAAGGTGGCCTAGACTGGGATGATAGCTTATATGAGATTTTCCTCAATAAAGATAGCTTATATGAGATGTCTTCCTCGGATACCTTAGTTTGGTCACAGACTCACGGTTCTAGTTATGATGACATGACCTGCCAACTTACAAACCTCAGAATAGTTTCATGATGTCGGGTAAAATTCCTCCTGCAGCCGCTCTCTTCAGTTGAATAGCTGCATTTGGTGTACTCCGAGCATCTTGTTTTCTTGATCAACTATCTATTTGCATGCTAACTGGGCAGGTTGGTATGTTAATTGGGCTTGTTGTTGTTGGAAATATGCCTCAAATATTCTCTCTTATAAGCTATGAGGTTTAAGAAAGAGTTGGGCAAAATTTGAAGCGAAGCTGACTCAAGATGAGCCCGAATGAAGATGAAAAGATGGTTAATTTTTAGTATATATCTTTATCTATTTGATTTACTTGATCTAATCTTTTTGATATAATGTGAAATATTAGTTAGGGATTAATATAATTTAAATGTTAGTTGGATACTTAATCCTAATTTAAATAGGGAATGAATATTTAATTTGGAGTTTAAGTTTATCTTAAACTCTAATTTCGAACCATACCAATATTTAAATTAAAGTTTTGAAACTAAATATTATTACTCTATGAATACATGAGGAGAGATTATATTTAAGTAAGCTCTATGAAAGCCAATACGAGCTAGCTATCTAATTGAGAGATTATTGTAATCAGAGAAAAGAAGAGAGACTAAGAGGTATGTATATATTGTAATTCCCTTACTATCTAATCGAATGCTGGTTCCGAAAAATATTCCTTAGTACTTCTACTATTTTTCTACTTATTGCAAGTCCGATTTATTCTGTCGAATTCTCCGAAGAATAATGAGTTATTGGGTAACTATCTAATCCCGCGATTTTGACCTAACAGTTGGAGCCTTGTACTCAGAATTCCTTGCCATTCACTTACATCCTCTTTCCCATGTGAATTTCCAGCACTGGCTCTAGGATACAACAATAACATTTTCGTTGCATTAACACATTATAGCAGTAGCTAGGTTGTTGTACTTTGGAGGTAATTTCTTCCAGCATCTTAAGTTTTTTTTAAAAAATCATAAACGTGGATCAGCATCCCCCTCATTAATAAGACTTTTAGCGAAACAAACAACCAAAAGTAAGAGTATGATGTTCATGAATCCCAACAAGTGGAACATGAAACTCATTCTCCGCAAAAAAGAGAACCCACCCCTATACAATGAAATTCTCAGCCCCAAAATAAAGCAGCATATATATATACAAAGCATAAAATCAGTGCCAGAAAGTTCCAACCTAGTCAAAAAGACCTTATACGCCTGTATGTGGCCAAATGTGCTTTTCCTGCCTATCGCTCACCATCTGGTGTCCCTTCCCTAACCTAGGAATCTGCCTCATATGTGAAGGTGTTGCCCTTAACATACATCTCCTTATCACCTTCTTTGTCACATCCCTACCTGCCATTTGAGAAAAAAAATTCATATTAGCTTTAATCATGTATGATAGTTGTTGATGCAAGAGGTGTTTGTGAGTAGGCCTAAATATTATGTTGTTCCTTTCTAACCATATAGTCCAACAGGTGACTGCTACCCCACTCACCCAAGTGTTAATGTTGCTTCTGCAAACATTGACATCCCTTCAAGTCTCCCAAGTTGTGTTACCTGACTCCAGTAAAGGAGCAGAAATACAAAATCTGTGCAACAGATCCTCCCATAGTGAAATCACATATTGGCAAGTCATGAATAAGTGGTCCACCGTCTCCCTGTCATGGTTGCACATGACACAATCCCCCGGGCTTGCCACTGTCGCCTAGCCAAGTTGTCCCTAATGAGTATCACATTCTTAGTAGCCAACTAGTTGAAGGCGCTATACTTCAACGGTATCTTAGCATTTCGATTAGGGTTGTGCACCCACACTCCCCCATCGTTGATTAAGGCATAAGCTGACATAACTGAAAATCTTCCATCCTTCCCCGGTCCCCAAGCGATCGTCTCCTGGTGCTCCTCACCACTAGGTTTTCAGTCTTGTAAGAACCGAATAAGTTCCTTTCTTTGATTCCTCGCCTCTCTACACAGACGACCAATCGTTCTTGGCCTCCAGGTCGAATCCTTGATCTGCGATTATCTCTCCACCCAATCGTTCGTATCCGCAGCGTACTTATAAACCTCAGGGAATCTTCTTCTTAAACTAATCGGGCTGCACCACCTGTCTTTATAGAAATAAATTTTTGCTCTGTTTCGATGGAGAATGAAATTCCTGCTAAAAATAAGTCTTTTGTGAGCGAAATTCCCTTCCAAAAGCCAGACATGGATGCAACATTTTTCTGCTTGATTCATCTATCGGATGTTGATAACTCCCAACACACACACTTGACTAGTGGGTATCCTTTCCCATCTGTCCCTAACCCGTGCCAAAGGAACCAACGCCTTAGCCTATCAAACCTTTTGGTAACCCAGATCGGTATATCAAAGAACGACAAAAAGTATATCGGAATTAAATTGACCACCGAATTTCAGTATGACCAAATGCCCACAAAATGACAGCATTTTCCCCTTCCAACCATCCAATCTGTTAGCAATTCTCCTGTAATTTCATACTGTTAGATATTATTATAGTCCCATATTGGTTGTAGAGTTGTTTTGATATTTGTTCTCCTCCTATATATAGGTGGTATTGTACTTGGTTGAATTCAATTCAATAATCAGTATTGTTTTCATCACTCTGATTTATCTTAATATGGTATCAGAGCCAAGTTATACAAATTTCAAAACCCTAGATAAAAAAATAAAAAAAACTTCATCTTCAACCTCCTGTCGAGATCCTCCCATCAAGATCCACTGTCATCGAAACCTACCACCATACACCATCGTCGTCAACCATCGTCGTCCTTCATCCCGATGACCTAAATCGCCGCCTCCAGTCGTCTTGTTCCGCCTCGCCAAGTTGAAATCCCTCTCCAGATCCGTCCTTATGGCTATCAGATCTCGTGTTTCTTGCTGGCCCCATTGGCTCACTCTCTTCCCTCACCATCATCCCCCCCTTTCTGGTGCTCGTCACTTCTGGGTTCTGGTGGAGACCCGAAAGTGAGCCTATCTGACTCGATAAGGGATCTCCTCCGTCGCTGCCACTGCCGCCACCTGCTCCTCCGCCTCCTCCTCCGGTTCCAATCATCATTGGTTTTGTGAAACCCTAACCCTGAGTTTGGAAATGGTTTGTTAGGTTTTGTATCCATCTATTTTTCTTTACTGTTAAAAAAAATTTCAAAAAAAATAAAAATACAAAATTATTATTATTATTATTATTATTATTATTATTATTATTATTATTATTATTATTATTATTATTATATATATATATAAAGGTACTACTACTTGATGGCATGGCATCTCAGTCTCTCCCACATATTTCCGCCTCCACTGACTTCCCCGATGCAACCGCTTCTCGTTCCTCCTCCAGGTTCAAAAAGCAGCACCACCACTTTCAGTCTGCCTCCGGCCTCCTACCTTCTCCTTACATCATTCCTCACCCTACCCCACCTCTACTTCCGTCACCGGTAGCACCGTCCTACTCCCTATCCCGATCCAGACACCAGCAGCATCTCCCCCCACATTGTGCTCTCAATCACAGCAGCACTAGTCTTATTTCTCCTCGCAGTGCTTCTTCCCTCACATCCTGGGCCATGCCTGTCACTCCGGCCTTGCCTTCTCCTGCTGATTAGGCTAATCTTCTGCAATGCCTCACTCAGCTAGAACTATAGCTCATGGGTCAGTCTATCAATGCTGGCTCCTCTGCTCCTGCACTTTCTGCCACTCCCGGTATGAATTCATTCTGGATATTAGATTCTGGTGCATCACATCATCTCACTAGTAATCAGACATTGTTCACCACCTGCACAGCACTTCCCTCTCACTCTCCATCTCTACACACAGCTGATGGCTCACCACTTCTTATTACACATTCAGGGACAATTAACTCTCCCACTCTCACATTACCATATATTCTCTATGCTCATCATTTATCAATAAACCTAATTTCTATTAGTGCGTTGTGCGATAGTGGTCTTGTCGTTACTTTTGACTCTTTAGGTTGTTCTATTACTGATCCTCCACCAGTGAGGAGTTTGGACGTGCTAGTTGTCATGATCGTCTATATTATCTTGATTTTCTTCGTGCACATCACTCTTCTTCTAGTTTTGCTGGTATTTCCTCTGATGCTGATCGGTGGCCCAGACGTTTAGGTCATATTAGCGCATCACGACTCCAGACTATAGCTCGCAGTGGTGCCCTTGGTTCTCTCACTTTTAAACATTTATCTGATTGTCAGGATTTTCATTTGGCCAAACACATTGCCCTACCCTTTAGTCACCAAAGAACTTCTGAAACTACTCACCTTTTTCAACTTGTTCATTCTGACATATAGGGATCCTTTCCCGTACCTTCGTGGAAAGGCTATCTCTATTATGTTGCCTTCATCGATGACTTCACTAGACATACATGAGTTTTTCTTATGTATCAGCGATCTGAGATACCTGATATTTACCGGTTCTTTACAATTGATTCACACTCAGTTCGGTGTGCACATTAAGAATTTTCGATCGAACGGTGCACGTGAGTACACTTCCACCACTATGAAATCGATCCTTCAGTCTCACGGCATCCTGTTTCAGCAATCATACCCTCACACACATGAGCAGAATGGTGCAGCTGAACGCAAGCATCGTCACATCCTTGAGACGGCTCGCGCTCTTTTACTCTCCTCTTCTGCTCCTCGTTCTTTCTGGACTGAAGCTATCATGACCTCTGTTAGTCTCATCAACATTACTCCCCCGTCTGCCCTAGCTGGTACGATGCTTTATGAGGCTCTTTATCATTCACCTCCCAACTACAGTATGCTCCATACATTTGGGTGCACCTGTTACGCCCTTCTCCCTCATATTGAGTGTACGAAGCTCTCCGCTCGTACTACTAAGTGCGTTCACCCAGGTCTCAATCCTGAACACAAAGGTTATCGTTGTTTTAATCCATCAACAGATCGTGTCCTCATTTCTCGACATGTATCCTTTGTGGAAGACTCTCTGTCTCGCACCGCTTCCCAAAAATACGAAATATGAGTGTGTGACAAAGCCCAGCGAATGATTTTCGTCATTCATGAGCTGTATGATCGACTCAGTATCATAACACGAATATAACAAAATGTACACAACCACACATGCATGAATAATTTATTAAGCAACAGAAAACAATTGAAACAAATAATAATATCCCAAATAGTTTTCAACTCTGGATCAAAAGATAAAACTCGGGAACATAAGTCCGTTACAAGTTTTTAAGTAGCAAGAAATAAATAACTCAAGAAAACAAAATATCTAAGCAAGTCCTTGCTCCAAGCAAAGCCTAGAATGTCTGTTCACCAATTCCAGTAGGCAACACGTCTCCAAAGTCTGTTTATAAATATAAAATGGATAAAATAGAGAAAATAAGATAAACGCCCTTAGTGCAAGTTAGGGCCGCAAATAGTAAAAATAAGTACAAGAAATATGGAACAAGATTTGGAATCAAGAATGTAATAGGGATGCAATAAGTAGTGGGGATTCAAGAAATTAGCTAGCAAGAAAGACAACTCGAGTGAAAAGATTGGGTAACAAATACTAGTAGTAGAACAAGTGGCTAGTGAACATGTAATGGTATCAAGCATCAAGTAATAAGTATCACGTACAAGTGTTGAGTAACAAGTAACAAGTCTCAAGTGTCAAGTTGTCAAGTACAAGTATCAAGTAGCAAGTGTCAAGTATTATGCTCAAGTATCAAGTCTCATATATCATGTCATCAAGTATCAAGTAAGCGTGTGTCATGTTCAATTATCATGTGTCAAGTCTTGTAGTTATTACTATCTAGGTAGCACTTCATGTGCCATCCTTTTATCACATGGTTGCTACAGTCAATGCAATTTCGTTTAGGCCTAGTGGTGGATTTTATAGGGCGGTGTACTCAGGCATCAAGTATTAAACAAGAATGGTTCATGAATATGAAAATAAAATAACAGGTTCATGAAGCAAGTTCGTGAATACTAACAGATTCAAGAAACACACAGTGGGTTCATGAATACAACAGGTTCATGAGCCAAGTAATGGCTTCATGAATACATCAAGGTGCAACAGGTTCATGAACTAAGTACTGGGAAACATGGGCCCCCTTCCGAGTACACTTACCTATATTGTCCACTAATATGGTCTTTCCCTTAAACTCCGGCTTATTGTTTATTATTATCATCAAGCAAGCATGAAAGTGTGCGAAACATGTCAAGCAAACATAATCAAGAACATGGGACAAGTCTAGGCTAGGTAGGATATATGTTCAAGGGTCAAAATAAATCAAAGTATCAAGAACACCGAAAATCTCAAATCTGGACAGCATGACGTTGCTATACCAAAATTGTGATTTCCGTCGCTACAAGATAGCAAATGTGGATCCGTCAGAAGTTCTAGAAACTAGACTTCTGCCCGGTTCCAATGCATATAATTAAGGTACATAAAAGTTGTGGTAACATGTGTCAAAACAGCAAACTATATAGCATTTGTGTTCAGCCAGAATTTGTAAAACCGAGTTTGTACATATGAAACATGGTTGAACATTATTAATTAATTCTGAGAAAATTAGCTGATGTTCTCTACGGTGTCCAGTAACAGCATGCAAAATTTCAAGTCAATTACTTACTGGTAGCATAGTTAAAATAATTGCAAACTAAAGAGGTGCAGCAGTTTTTGTGAATCTGCGACTATCGACACAGCAGCAGTAAAACTACAATATCTCCTAGACCGTAACTCGGAATTCGAAAGTTCTGGATGTTATTGACAACTAGACATTTAGGGCTACATTTCATGTTCAGGACTCAAGTTCATATTTTGGTTTTATCAGGGTCGAAACAGAAAGGCAAGACAGAAACAGAAACCAACTAAAACACTTTTTGTATGAAATGAATCAAAATTTTACTAATTGTGAACAAGTGTATCAACGAAGGGTTGTGACTCTTAGATCATGTAATATATAAGGAGGAACATGAGATCATCAACAATAAACAAAGATGAGTCACATTCACAAACTATTTGCAGTATTTCAATTAAACGCTTGTACTAGAACAATAATTTGTACAAGAAGAATACTTGCCTTGGGGTGTAGACGATGAATCCGACGGAGGAATAACGGGAACGGATCTCGACACGGATACAACGAACGGATCGAACGAACACACGAACCGATCACGAACAGAAACCAACGAACGGATCACGATGACGATCAAGATCAAGATGATCAAACAACGATCGGGCGGATCGGCACGGATGAGATCAAGATCAAGATCAAGATCAAGATCAAGATCAACAAGATCAGACGGTCCAG
Organism: Hemerocallis citrina; assembly: GCA_017893485.1. Taxonomy (NCBI): domain Eukaryota; kingdom Viridiplantae; phylum Streptophyta; class Magnoliopsida; order Asparagales; family Asphodelaceae; genus Hemerocallis; species Hemerocallis citrina. The sequence continues at coordinate 34,045,298 of CM030363.1, forward strand.
ATTAAGGTGATGATAAAGTTGATGATGATCGCGATCAAACGGCCAAGATCACCCCGATGGTGATGATCAAGATGAGATGGTGATGATGAAGATCCGACGGCCCAAAATCAAAGCAATGATCACAACCCAACAAACAGCAACCACCAAGGCTCAGAGGCTCGACGGTAGGGATAGGTGGTTGGCACGGTGCACTGGACGACGGGATTGGCTGACGAAGTCACGGTCACTGCTGTTGCCGGAGGACTGCATAGGGCGGCGCTGTGCGTTGCTGTCGCACAGGCTGTCGTGCTCTGGTTGCGCAATAGGAGGGCGCACAGGGGATCGCACAGGGGCAGGCTGCAGGACAGGCGGCGACGTCGCAAGAGGGAATCAGTGACGAGATGGGTCGCGCTGGCGGTGGCGGCATCGCAGGAAGAAGGCGAAGGCGCTGTGGAGGGCGTCGCCGAGGAAGTGGAGGCTATTGTAGTGGGGGCGTCGGCTGCTGGTGGGTCACGACGCGCCGAGGATGGACGGGAGAGAGTTGAGGGGGGGGGATCGGGATGGAAGAGGGTTAGGAGGCGGCTGGGTAGTTTAGGGGGGTAAAACAGTAGGTTACGTTTAGGGTTATTAAGGTTAAGTAGGTTTATATATATTGGGTTATAGGGTTTAGGGTTATAGGGTATTGGATCATCTAGTAAGAAAATGGGTATTAAAATATATTGGGTATTAAAATCCAATAGAATCAAGAAACTAAATAAAATAGGGTTTATAACAAAATATAATTTGCATTAAAATATAAAATTCATTTGAAATAAGTACAAATATGAGTAATACATAAAGATAGGTTTTTAAATTAACAAATAAGAATAATAAAAAGGAAAATAATAATAACAATAATAACAACAATCATAATAATAATAAAAATAAATTAACAGTAATAATAATAATAATAAGATTTGTGTTATAATACAAAATCACTAGAAAATAGTCACAAATAAAACCATCGATTAGAATAGGGTTTAACAAAGGATCCAATAATACGTTTTAACACAAGAATTTTGAAAACGAGAAAAAAAATAAATTACAAAAATTTTAAATATAGAAAATACACAGAAAATACGGATTTGGGGAAACAGGAGTTACGCTCCCTTACTACCTGATTTCCCCCGAGGATACTAGATTTCTCGATTCCACAGTTGCTGCTAGCCCCCCGACTTTATCTTCCCGCATTCCTTTTGATCCCACTCCTCTAGCTCCATTCACATCTCCTGCAGTCCTTACACTTGTTGTTCCCCCTACCGAAACACCACCTGCATCCCCACAGCAGCCTGCACCCATCCCACCTACTTCCCCACCGACACATGCACCTACTCCACCATCCTCACCCCCACACCCTGTCAGTCCACCACATCTTCGTCAGTCTACCTGTTCCACTTCTGGTATTCCTCCGGCACGTTATACACCTGATACCACTGGTCCTTCTGACCAGTTTAGTTTTGCCACCCTAGCTTCCTACTCACCATAATTTCATGCATATCTCACTTCTATACACTCTACACGTGAGCCCAGAACCTATCAAGATGCAATTCAATATCCTGAATGGAGGAAAGTTATTGCAAAGGAATTCAGTGCATTTGATCAGACTGGCATTTGGAATGTTGTTCCTCTACCATAGGGCGTTCAGCCTATTAGCTGCAAGTGGATCTTTAAGATCAAATATCAACCTGATGGATCTATTGAGCGGCACAAGGCTCGTCTAGTAGCCCGAGGATTTACTCAGGAGCATGGCATTGATTATGATGAGACCTTTGCTCCCGTTGCACAGATGACTACTGTTCGCACTCTTCTTACTGTTGCAGCCATCCGCCAATGGCCGTTTTATCAGATGGACGTGAAGAATATTTTTCTTCATGGTACCTTATCTGAGGTTGTTTATATATATGGATCCTCCTCCTGGCCTCCCTACTCCTCCTCGTCATGTTTGCCGGTTGCGTCGGGCTATATATGGTTTGAAGCAGGCCCCTCGAGCCTGGTTTGAGTATTTTCGCCTTGTCATCACCAAGGCTGGTTTTAGTCAAGTTCTCAGGACCATTCTTTGTTTATGCGGTCACCACCGTAGGGGAGGATAATTCTACTACTCTATGTTGACGATATGATCATTACTGGGGATGACTCTGCGGGCATTACATCCACCCAGAAATACCTTCATCAGCAATTTCATATGAAAGATCTTGGTAGACTACGTTATTTTCTGGGCCTAGAGATTGCTCATGGATCTCGGGGGATACTCATTTCTCAACAGAAATACACATCAGATATTATCTCCGCTGCATGCCTTTCTGACAGTAGATCAGTCTATACACCCTTAGAGCTTCATGTGAAGCTTTGTCCCAATGATGGTAAGCTCCTTCCTGATCCCACTAGATACAGATTGATTGTTGGACAGCTTGTCTACTTATGCATGACCAGACCCGATATTGCTCACGCAGTCAGTGTTGTCGGTCAATTTGTTTCTGCTCCTACATCAGTTCACTACGGTGCTCTTCTTCGGATTCTCAGATATCTTCGGGGCACTATTACTCGCTCATTATTCATGCCTGCTACATCCAAACTAGAGCTGAGTGCATATTCTGATTCAGATTGGGTAGGTGATCCTACTACCAGACGGTCTACCACCGGTTTCTGTCTATTTCTTAGTGATTCGCTAATCTCATGGCGAAGTAAGAAATAGGCAGTTGTTGCATGTTCTTCGACTGAAGCTGAGTACAGAGCAATGGCAGCTAATACTAGAGAAATTGTTCATGTTCATTGGCTGTTATCAGATATGGGTGTCACTCTTACAAGAGCTACTCCTCTTCATTGTGATAACCGGAGTGCATTGCACATTGCAAGCAACCCGGTCATTCATGAGCGAACGAAGCATATAGAGATTGATTGCCATTATGTTCGTGAGCGCTTTGAGGCAGGGACCATTTCTCTCCATTCTGTTACATCTTCCCAGCAGACTACACACTCCTTCACTAAATCCCATACTGTTCAGAGATTTAGATACGTAGTAGGCAAACTCACACTGTGACCCATCGTGAGTTTAAGTGGGGGTGTTAGATATTATTATAGTCTCATATTGGTTGTAGAGTTGTTTTGATATTTGTTCTCCTCCTATATATCGGTGGTATTGTACTTGGTTGAACTCAATTCAATAATCAGTATTGTTTTCATCACTCTGATTTATCTTAATACATACCATTCTTCCCTTCTTAGGGTTTTACTTTTTATCGTCAAGCACAGATACTTCTGAGGTAGTGATTGGACATGATAGTTCAAGATAGCCACGACCATATCCCCATTTTCATGGGTGTCTCCCAAGAAGGTGATGGTGCTTTTATGAAAATTCACCTTCTGACCCGACCAATCCTCGAATAGGTGCAAACCCCACTTCAGAAGAGCAGCCTGTGCTATATTGCATTCCCCAAATATGAAGGTGTAATCTGTGTGTTGGACATTCATTACAACATCTTAAGTATTAGTTTGGTAGGACAGGTTCTTTTTAAATTTTATTATGTAAATATTGGCATGAGTAGTTGTCAAATAGATGATGGTTCTGGTTCTTGCAAGTAGTTTGTATGTTATCAATTAACTTATCAGATATGCGGGCTGCTAGGCGTGGAGTCAGCATGTATGGGAGCTCAAGCCAGTAATGAAGGTAGTTAGTTCACTTCAGTTCAGAACGATGTAACTGAGTATAGTGTCTTTACTTAAGAGGAGAGATGTTCTTAACGAATCATGTGCAATTACCATTTGCTTGACTATTAGTCCACCAGTCTCAAATTTACAATGCTTTGGGATTATGATATCAGAGATAAGGGATATATCGGACCATTAAACTGTGGAGTTGAGATTTACTTGCAAAAGAGAATGAGGGGACTGACGAAGTATTCAATAAAGAATGTAATGCAATTGTGTTTACATTGGGACTTCAACCTGGTGTGACAATACATGAGACCCGTAATGGCGAACCCGCACGGAACTTCTTTCTTATTCCAATATCTTCAAACTTCTGTTTGACGACCGTTTCCTTCTTTTTCTTATACGGAATCTGGCTATATTGCACTTCCTAATGTACTCAGTTTCGGCTTCATAACAACATAGTGTCCTGCATGGGGAGTTGGTGGGGGGATTCTGGATGAAAATTTTGGATTTGTATTGACGCTGATGGTAGAATAAAATCCAAGATAAAATTTTCACACATCACCTTAAAGATGTAAGCTTTCAGGTTTGTTGCTGAGGCCATCTTATTTTTTGAGTTTAATTTGCAGATGTTTAGGTTATCAACCTAGCCACAATTTTTTAGTGCACTCTTATACCATTCAAGACATTGCTTGGTGGTTTTGAGGCCATCTTATTGTTTTGACAATTGTCATTTTTCCAATAGTGGAAGGTGATTTTATATTTCATGTGATTATTTATAATTCAATTGCATTCAGGTAACAATGTTGAAATTTGAATTTGAATGCCTGCAGAGTACTTTTAAGTTTCTCTCTTATTCTTCTCTTTCTCAGTATATGTCATTGATAGCAATTTTTACGCAATTCATCTGTTGAATATTTGGGTGAATGAATTTATTATTCCAAGATTAAGTCTGTAGATAAATTTTGAAATAGTTGCAGCAATTGCTTCAAAATTCAGGTCTTGGTATTGTAAGCTGAATCTGAGCAAAAAACTGCAGTCAAATCCTTGCAAACTAATATCTCCCAAATTTGGCATATCGCGATGAGATACATTTTATAACTCTGAATTTGGATAGAATTCACTCAATTGCATTTGAAAAGAGGAATAACCGCCCTTCTACATACATTGTTTTTATTTAGTTGGTTAGTTTTCATTGTGCGTAAGGTTTGGACTATGTAACTTATGTTTTTATTTGTTCATAAGAAATGAAAGATGATAGCTAGAAACTCTCATTTCTCTGAAAAAACATTTCATACAAACACTTTTCCCCCTCCGTTTCCTTTTTTTTCTTCCTTTTGTCTACACCTACACTCTATTGCTGTGTATACTAATTTCACAAATAACTGAACAATGTAATTTCATTTTGTTATTTATTGCGTACCCTATATCTAAATCTAAGAAGCTGACCACTAAGTGCTAAGGGTATAGCCTAAGAGTATCCACTATCGTTGAAGCTAAAATTGCATATATAGCATTTAGGAAATAGCAAAAGAAGGAGAGAGTTGTAGTCGTTAAAGCCAAAAAATAGAGGAGACGGAAGATCATCATCTTCAGTCTACAATTTTTTTTTAAAAATGTGAAAATGACATTTTTGTAAATATGCAATGACATTTTTGTAAATATGGAAAGAAAGGTTGCTAAGAAAGATCTCAGACGGAAGAAGATCTTCCGTCCGAGATTTTTTTTTATAATGCCATTTTCGTAAATATAGAGTGGCATTTTCATAAATTTAGGAAAAAATTACTGTCGAAACTTGGCGGACAAAAGAAGATCTTCTGTCCATCCCTCTTAAAAAGTTCAAAAAATAAACAGACGGAGGATAGGATCAGATCTTCCGTACATCCCTCTTAAAAAATTAAAAAAAATAAACAGACGGAAGATAATCCTCCGTCTTCTATATTTGGCGATTGCTAAATGAGTTTGCTAAATTTGAGAGTCCATTGTTCACTTCGTTTGAACGATAGTGGGATTTGTTTCTTCCAAAAAATGTATTTTTTGGACAAATAGCAAACGATAGTGGATGCTCTAAGCAATGTCAAGAAACATAAATGAATCTTCAGTCTTGTATCTTAGAAAAACATTTTAGTTAAACAATCTATCATACACTGTAATTAATTATGTCATTAATAAAACGTGTAGGGCTTATTATGGTTCCAAAATAAATATTAGTTCAGTTGTAGTCTTGTAGACTTCCATACAATTTAAACACTGCCGACAGTATGCTTGGATCTGTTTACTCTGACATTACCATCACAGATAATTAAATGGTCGATCTCACATATATCATGCTTATTGTTAATACTTTTCCATTAACATAAGTTCATTACTCAAATTTTATTCAAGGTTTTTTACTTTGTATTAAAACTGGTTTCTTCTATTTCTACAAATATAGTCATAAATGTGTTGTTCTTTTTTGTTGTACTCTTCATTAATTTATATAATTGGTTGGTTTCACTTCAGTTTCCTGGTTCAGAATAATACTAACATTAGTTCAAATTATGTTGGTACAGATTGAAGATTCTGTATCTATTAACTACATGGTACTAAAATTCATACCTAATTAATGTCTCTTATATGAACTGTATTGCTATATCAATATTGGTGTCAAGTTTTAGGTCACATAAACTGTTAGAAATTTTGGTGATGCTGATAATTTTGCTAGTTGTGAGGTCATTTTCCTTCTTGAAGGTAGGCTTGTTTCTAGAACCTCTGGAATCTGCAAGTAAGACTTGTGAAGGTTAAGATTTGATTTTCATATTTCAAATGCAACTAGATTTTTTGGCATGTGCAATGCACCTGCTATATGTCCCTTTTCTACTCAAGTTTCTTTCACTTGGGCAATACACAAGCAAATGGGTAGTAGTATAAGCAAGCAGCAGCAGTAGACTTGTCGTCGACCACATGAAATTGCAGTGGACTGCATGTGAGCAATATGCTTTTGACATAGTATTACAGTCGACTTCCATATGGGCGTAATCGACCGAAACCTACAGCAGGGCTCTCTGACTTCTCTAGATTATCTAACAGTCGACTGCAACTTTGTGCAGTCGATTGCAATGGCACAAAGTTGAGGATATGATTTACGATTGAGATCTAACCTCGTGTAATCATATATATATTGTATCATGTACATTTCTAGGGTTATTCCAACACTGAAAGAGTGATAGGGCTGTTGTTTCTTAAGAGGCGAGAAAATCCTACACCTTGAGGATGAGATATTGAATGACTGTAAACTTGTTTTTCTTCATATTCTCTAGTGGAAATTGCAGGAGTGCCCATGTGCAGGGAAGTAGTCATTACACTGGATGAACTTTGAGAAAAATCTCATGTGTTTGTGTGTTGTTAGCTGGATTTGTTTGAGTTTCTTTGATTTCGATTACTTGTTTGCATCTTGTTTGGGTATTTGCCGCATCAAAATGGTATCAGAGAACCTAGTTGGTTTGAGAAGGGCAACAAGGAGAAATCAAAAAAATTGATGGAACAAAATTCTCGATGTGGAAATCCAGATGATGGCATACCTCCGACAAAAGATCTAGATGATTCTTTGTTTGGCACGAAGCCAGAAGGAACGGGGTATATGCAGTTGTGTTGGCAGCTTGGAATCATTTGAATCAGAAGGCGCTTGGGCATATTCAATTGATGTTGAGTAGGAAAATGCTATTCCATGTTGAGAAGGCACAGACCGCGAAAGAGGCAATAAAGATTCTCACATTTGTATGCGAACCAGATTCTTCATTTGAAAAAGTTAGTTACCATGAAGTTGGTAGAGGGGTTCAATAGGGGAACAAGTGAAATATTTCTGTATGGTATACAATAAATTGGAATCATCAGGGTTGAAGTGTAACCCATGTTTCCGATTATACGGATTTTTATTTTATTTCTTTCTTCTCCATGTATTCTTGTATTTCGATTTCTGTATAAATTTTTCCAAATGCATTTAAATCCTTTTGAATCTTCTATTGAAATCCATATTTATATTCCAAACTAAAAATCTTGTCTCTCCCCTTTTTGGTTCGAAGCCCAACAATTATTATTGAATTTATTATATCTAATTGAGGCCCAAACCCTAGCCCATCTCCTATTGGACTCTAACCCTAAATCCAAACTCACAAACCCATGCACTCACCCATATACAAATTTGTTCACATTTCCCCACTCTGCACAATCCCCCGTATCCCCACATTCCTCACTATGTCCAACTACCCAATATTATATTATTATTTTAAATCCCAAACCCCCACACCCTCTCCCCCGTTATTCTCTCTCTCCTTCTCCTGTTTCCCAACAGAACCCAAACAAAAACAAAACCCCTACCCCCTTCTTCGACTTCTTCTTCATTCTTCTCCCCAAACCGCAACAGAACCCATCTTCGACGCCCTCTCCTCATCGAACCTCCGAACACTCATCTCGCCGTCGTCTTCAACCTCCCGACTACTCGTCTCCCCACTCATCCTCCCTCCGCTGAGTCATTGCTCCCTCCGCCATTACCGAACACCGAGCTCGCTCAACCTTGTCGTCGCCTTCTCCAGTCGCACACCACCTGCAACCTCCTTTTCCTTCCCTCGCCACCTGTAGTTGCACCTCGCTCACCTCAAAGCTCCCCTTCATCGCCAACTGCCAGCCCTTACTGCGCTCCTCCCTCTCCTCTATTTCATTGCCAAAAATAGAGCATTGCAGCTCCTCTCGCCGTCGTGACGACCTCCAGTCGCACCGCCATCGCCCCCAGCCTGCCGTCACTGCAGCTAGCAAACCTCCCCTTGCGGCGAGCTCCCCACAGCCTCACCGTCGCCGTCTCCATCCAAGCCGTTGTCGTCTTTCCCTACTTCGTCGAGAAACAAAGTCACCGAGCCATCGAAGCTCTGGTCGCTGCGTTGCTTCTCGACCGTAGCATGCCTCCGTCGTCGTCGATAGCCATCGCAGCCCCGCCGCAGTGCCGCGCCGTCACCGAGGTTTGCACCACTCTCTCTCTCTCTCCATTGAAAGGTTGAAGACGAGAGCCCATTGGTCGAGCTGCTGTTCGCTGTTCGGTCGCACCAAATCCCAAGTCGCTATCCTGTGTTTAGGGTCGGATCCGGTGCGAGGAGGAGCCCCCATTGGACAGTTTGGTGTCCCGTGTTTTGTGTGTGTGGGATCCAGTTCCCACGTTTGCTGTTCGGTCTCATCAGGTGTGGGGATTTCACCGAAAGCTACTGTGCTTGTTTGCTTGGGTTTTCTTCGCATGGTCTTCGCGCGTGCTCTTGGGATCGCTCTCTGGGATTCTGATCCCGTTATTCCTTGTTATTTATATTGAATCGTCTACAAAAGGCAAGTCCACTTGAACTCAATTAATTATTATATTTCAAGATTTTTGACCTCTTATGCACGTAGTTCCGCTTCAATTATCATTAAATTTGTCTTGTGTCCTTTCTGTTGGGAGTATCGAGGGTTTACACGAGTTAACTCGACGTACTCTTGACATCATATTATTATCTATTGACTCAAACCCAAGCCTATATACACACATGACATCAATAAAATGACTAGAACTTGCATATGAGGAAAATATATTGTGATCAAATACAGGTGGATTAATTGAGAACTTGTGACTTGAACTATAACATGATAAATTGACTTGTACACTAAAAAATCCATTCTACTTGATGTACATTAGTGTTGATACATTTCATGATACAATAACATGTTAATTATCCACTTTGATGAACATATATGTGATGCCATTTTATAATTCCTGCTGCCTTATCTGTCTTGTACTGAGGTTTCGACCCAGTTATAATAGGAATTAGTCAAAATAATATCAAAGAGAATTGTAGCCCTAAGTGTCTAGTTACTGATAACATCCTGGAACTTTGAATTCTGAACTGTAGCCTAGGAGTTATCGCTGTTTTAGTGTTACTGTGTCGGCTGTTTCAGATTTGCTACTTCATGTTATTATTGTGCAATGCATCATATAGCTGCATTATTATCATCTCCTTGACATTCTTATAACCACATGCATGTATATGTATGACTTAACAATAAAATACTAAACAAGCCGGGGTTTACAAGGGTTGACGTAGTAGTAGATAGTCTCAGAAAATGTACTCGGTAGGGCCCTCTTGTTACATGGAATATTGACATGGAAGGTGGAGAATTACTTGTGAAGACGTGAACTTGTTATCTTGTTATCTTGTTATCGTGATACACCGAGTACACGCTCTGTAGATCCCACCACGAAATCTAAAATGTACACTATTTTGCATATACCGAACCTGTGGTATGGGACGCAGTAATACGTGCACTAGATAGGAGAAACAACATGCTAATAGACCTAAGTTGACACATATATACTTGATTGTGAGACCATTGTTTATTGATACCGTTATTGCTTTTGTAAATTGACCTTGATTCATATTTCTTCATACACCTTGTCCCCTTACTCTCTGCTTTTCACTACTTGCTGTCCGTACTTGCTCTAAGGAAAAATTATTCTTCTTTTTAGATGATCAAGTACGGGTGCACATGGAGAATTACCAGAAGGCATTGGTGAGTAGTTCTTCTACGATTGGAGTAGGAGCCTCTCGAGCTATTTGGTAAGTTCTTATATTCCAGATTTGGTTATTGAATTTCATTCTCGTTTATGTGATTATATTTTCTGCATGGTTGTGATTCATTTTTCTTATATTGTTGAGTTAAGACTGGTACAGCTTATAGATGATATGAGTTGGCGTACTTATATCATTCGCTGGGCCTCAATTACGTGCATGTGTTCCCGTATTTCGGGAAGCTGGGTGTGACATAAAGTTTATGGAAAGAGCATAGACATTGTTATTATTTTTTAGTCTTCCCGACAGCTATGGTCCGGGAGAACAGACTATCACAAATACTATGACTATTTTGACTATCCTGAAGAATGTTGTGATCATCAACATCATGAACGAGGAGGTGAGAAGGAAAAGAATTGTAGAGTCTTCGTCATCTTCTAGCAACTTCGCACTATCAGTTGAGAACCGTGAGAAAAAGAATAATAGAAGGAGGTCCACAAGAAGAAATCACAGGTGAAAGTCTAGAGCATGAGGTGGTCACAGAGGTGAGTGTTGGCATTGTCATAAGCCAGGGCCTAAGCAGATAAAATTGAGGAAAAAATCCCCGATTAATCAGCGATTAATCGCTAATCGGACCTAAGGTGATTAATTTTCTTGCGATTTACAATATTCCTATCGGTAGTGGTTTTATCGGGAATAATTGCTGGTTAAATCGGTAATCGGCCGATAATCGGTTCTAGGTTTATTTCACTTTGTTTTGGTCTTTTGCATTTTGGTATTAAACATGACAATGGTGGACAGCTAGAAATGTTTATTTATATTTAGTTCTTTTTTGTATGTGACATTAAACGTGAATTATGAATACGTAGATGGGTGTGGATGTGACATTAAATGTGTATTATGAATATGAATATGGGTGTGGATTTTTTATTATTTATTTATATTTTGAATGTGTTATCTCTGAGTTTTAAGGTATGCTTACTTAATTAGTGACATTAAACTTGATATTTTATGTGTTAAGTTCTATTTCAAAACTTAAGATCCTTTTGATCATATACTTCAGAGATGATGGATCATTATATATATATATATATATATATATATATATATATATATATATATATATATATATATATTTCAATTTACTGTAGTTTATACCTTTGGCAGTTTACCTTACTAAAGTTTTTTTTTTGGCAATTAACCATGCTAAGGTTATTTTTTTGGCATTTTGGCCTACTCCGCATATTTTGAGCAGTTTTTTACTGGGAAATTTCTAAAATACCCGTATTGACATGTTAGCAAAGATCGCAATTACTCTGAACCAATAGGGGTATTTTAGACATTTCACAGAAAAAACTGCTCAAAACAGGCAGAGTAGGCCAAAACGACAAAAAAAATAACTTTAGTATGGATAATTGCCAAAAAAAATTCAGTATGGTAAACTACCAAAAGAATAAACTACAACTACAGTAGGGTTAACTGAAATTTACCTATATATATATATATATATATATATATATATATATATATATATATATATATATATATATATATATACTTTCCCGATTTAATCCCCGATTATTTTTTAATTTATCGATTAATTATTAATTGCTCCTCGAATGATTAGTTCCGAAAACCAATTTTAACTGCATAGGTAGACACAGGAGAAACCAATGGGAAGAGTTTAAGAAAAAGTAAGATAAGTCACAAGGAGCTAATGTGGTAAGTAACGAAATTCCCTTAGAAGATTTATGTGCACCCGCATGCGGACACGAATTACATGCGGCTTGTGTGCACCCGCATGCGAACACGAATGCCGGGCCAACTTGAACCCACTTCACCGGTGATAGAATTCTCCACTTCGCTCAGTTCGCAGGGAGTACAATGTCATGCTATGTTGCTACTCTTCAACTGTATTATCCTGGAAAACAGACGCCGCTGCAGTACTCTAGCACCTGGCGAGGAGGCAAAACTGTTTTAAGGACATTGTGTGACACATAAGACTCGGTTTGGTTTTTCTTTCTGCTTTCTTAATTTCGCTATATATTTTCATAATGTTTTCATTCTCCTCTTCTTAATTCGTTGTAATACCCCGTATAAGATGGGCCTTCATGGTGGGCTTAGTAATTATTATGGTTAGATGGCCTATAGTTTTGGTAGTGTGTGTATAGAGCCTGTAGAAAGAATGAATTAATTACTACGGGGCTATGGTGTTCATGGTATGTGGTGGTGGCTTAGTCCCACATGGAAGGTGAGTTAGGATTTTGTGTGTATATATTAGGAAGCCTATGATCAAGAGGCACCAACTAATTATGACACCTTTTGAGAGCAGCCTGTGGTAGGCAGTTGTTATGATTTGTTTGAGCAGGGGCCCAGGGCGTTACATTTGTTCCTCCATCTCAAAGTATTTTCTTACACTCCACGAAAACATGGAGCAGCAGAAAGAATAAACCGCATGATACTCAAAAGAGAGAGATGCATGAGGCTCAATGTAGGTCTTCATGTCTATCTTTGGACAGTTATAGTGGATACAACAGTGTACTTAATCAACTGTTGCTCGTCCAGTGCCCTTGATGGAGGCATACCGCAAGAACTATGGTCATGTAAACCTGTTAATTATTCGCATTTAAAATTTTGTGGTTATATTGTCTATTCTAATTGACAGGGAAGAAAGAAAGAAACTAGATTCAAATTCCAGAAAGTATGTCTTCATTGGCTACGGCGGCGATCAGTATGGTTACAAACTTTGGGATTTTGTTGATAAAAAGATCATTTGCGGTAGGAATGTTCTATTCAATGAAGACCTCTTCTATAAAGACAACACACATATCAAGGTGATACAATAGATTCGGGTTCTCAAGATGGTCCTAGTGATGGGGCCTCTTACAGTGCAGCGACATGTACATGTACCATAGGCAACACATGAGTCTCATGATGAACCTATTAGGATTGAGCAGAATATCCAAGATGAATAGGTAAGCCAGAGCCATTCGGGGATCCTGAACCGATCGGTGAACTAGTACCTGCTTTGAGAAGGTCGATATGAGAGAGAAGGCCAACAAAGATATTTGAACCATCAGCCACCACATTTCACGAGCATGTTCTGTACACAAATTCAGGTGAACTAGAATCCAGTAGGAATCATCCATGAAGGATGAGATTAATTCCTTGATACATAACCAAACTTGGGAGTTAACTAAGTTACTTGCAGGAAAGCTACCTACTGGAAAGTGTGCTCATTGGAACAAGTGAATTTTCATAATCAAGAATGAGGCATATGGTAGCAAAAGATACAAGGTGAAATTTGTTATCAAAGAGTTTTCTCAGAAAGAAGCACCTGTGAAGATGGCATCGATTAGAGTTTTGCTCAGCAGTGGAAAATTTACACTTAGAGCAATTGGATGTTAAAACAACTTTTCTCCATGGTGATGTAGAAAAAGAGTTGTACATAAAGTAACCCACAGGTTTTGAAGTCAAAGGAGAGGAATACATGATTTGTCGATTGAAGAAGATTTTATATGGGCTTAAACAGGCACTACGACAATGATACTTGAAGTTTGATTTTTTCATGCAAGAAAAATTATTCGAGAGATGAGAATCATATCATTGTGTCTATGTGCGCATGTATGACAACAATGATATGGTAATTTTAGCTTTTACATGTGGATGATATGTTGTTCGCAGGTTCATGTATGAAGAAAATTAATGTTGTGAAAGTTGGTAGCTTCTCAATTTTCTATGAAAGATTTGGGGAAGGCAAAATAAATTATTGGCATGAAAATCTGTAGAAACAGACACAGTAAGAAGCTTTGGTTGTCAAAAGTTGCTAGCTTCTCAATTTTCTATGAAAGATTTGGGGAAGGCAAAATAAATTATTGGCATGAAAATCGGTAGAAACAGACACAGTAAGAAGCTTTGGTTGTCACAAACGGGCTATGTGAAGAAAGTGTTGTTGCAATTCAATATGGATGGTCTGATGCTAGTTGCTTGTCCGTTGGGTGCACACTTCAAGTTATCTATGGACTTGTGTCCTACATCGGAGGTAGGTATGGGAGAAATGACTGCGGTTCCTTATGCCTTAGCAACTGGTAGTAGTGGAATTTTCTAGCTGGTACATGAAGAATCCAAGTAAAAGACATTAGTATGTAGTGAAGTGGATTCTTAGATATCTTGCGGATACTTCAGATCATTCTCTACATTTTTGGGGTGATTCTTTGCATATATATGGTTATATCGATGCAGACTTATGCAGTGATCGTGATGGTTGTAGGAGTACTACATTATATGTATTCACAGAAGGAGGTACAACTGTGAGTTGGACTTCTCAGTTACAGAAGGTTGTAGCACAGTCAACGACTGAGTCAGAATATATGGCACTTCCAGGGTCTTCGAATGATATGTTATGAATTTCGACATTCATGAGTCAGTTGTGTAGAAAGCAACCCGTAGGGGATCAATGATGTGACCGTCAAAGTGAAGTATTCTTGCCAAAAAAACTCCGCGTTCCTTGTTGTAACTTGACACATTCAGATGAGGTATCTCTTTATCAAGGTTGCAGTTAAAAGGAAATGGTTGAAGCTATCGAAGATTCTTAACACTAAGAATCCGACTGACATGCTTACAAAGATTGTGGATAGCAAGAAGCATCAATTTTGCTATACCGCTATCAAATTGTCGTCAAGTTGATTGATGGGAGACTCGCAGAGGCACAGGCTTTGAATATGTTAAAAGAAAAATGAAGAACAGATTAGAGACTTCGTGTATATTGTTGAGTTTTAATTGCGGAATAACTCACCAACAAAGATGCAAGAACAATAGAATCAAAAGCAAGAGAACAAAGAACAACCAAAAGCAACACACAAGAACACATGAGATTGAGTTTCACCCAATGCAATGACTACTTCCTCGCGCAGAGGCACTCCTGCGATTTCCACTAGAAATATGAACAACAAGTTTACAAGTTTCTCAAGAACTCACCACCAAGGTGTAGGATTTCTCTCTATCTCCCTCTCTCTCAGTGACGGCTATTAGATCTTTCTTTTCTTTTCACTTAACCCTAAAATCGCACACAATACAATATATTTAGGTTTACACAACATCTAATCTCAGCCGCTCATCAATCAGGGTCGCTCGTACACAATACAATATATTTAGGTTTACACAACTTCTAATCTCAGTCGCTCATCAATCAGGGTCGCGACGGTTGACCGGTTCATGCCTTCGACTGTATAGGGTCTAACAGAGAGTGGGTCAGTCGACTGACCGGTCGAACTTCATTCCTTCAAGTCTGCAGGGTCCAACAGAGAGAGAGAGACAGTCGAATGCATGGTCGACCGTACATTTTCCTATACGTGTGCGATCGACTGTCCAAGTGCGATCGACCGCAATTTGCCTGCAGCTGCTGGCTGCTCTGAGCTGTGTGCTCCATCTTCGACTCTTCTTCTCATCTGTCTTCTCCAACCCCATTATCGTGTATTTGGATTTACAAACCCTAACAATCTCCCACTTGGAGACATATATACGAAGTATCTAACATGTTCTTCATTCTTCCATTGGCCTAGCCTAGGCCTGTGCCTCTGCGAGTCTCCTTATCAATTAACCTGGAGACAATCCAATGGCAGTATAGCAGAACTGATATTTCCTGCTGTCCACTACCTTTGTGAGCATGTCCGCCGGATTCCTAGTACCAAGAATCTTAGATACCTTCAACCATTTCTTCTCAACTGCCATTCTAATAAAATGATACATCATTTGAATGTGCCGAAATCTAGAGTGATTTTAAAGTTTTTCGCCAAGAAAACTGCACTTTGACTGTCACACCATAGCTCACCTATGGGTTTCTCCCTGCCTAACTGTTTTATAAGCTCCGAAATCCACAACATGTATTTCGTTGCTTCTGTAAGTGCCATATACTCTGACTCCGTGGTTGACTGTGCTGCAACCTTTTGTAACTGTGAAGCCTAACTGACAGATGTTCCTCCAACTTTAAACACATATCTTGTAGTACTTCTGCAGCCATCACGATCGCCAAAAAAATTCGCATCCAAATAACCATGTATTTGCAACCCGAAAACAAAGAGAAAAATCTGAAGTACCTGCTAGATATCTAAGAATCCACTTTACTGCATCCCAATATTGTTTACTTAGATTTTTCATATAACGACTGACAACTCTCATTACTTGTGCGATGTCTGGTCTTGTAGACACCATCGCATACATCAAACTCCCAACGGCTGAGGCATAAGGAATAACAGCCATTTCCTCCATCTTTGCCTCTGTCTTAGGAAACAAGTCCATCAATAACTTGAAGTGATAGCCAAGGGACAAGTGACTGGCCTCGCGCCTTCCATATTGAATCTCTTCAACACCTTCTTCACATAGTCCGCTTGAGATAACCAAAGCTTCTTGCTTTTCCTATCTCTACTAATCTTCATGACGAGGATTTGCTTTGCTTCACCCAAGTCCTTCATAGAAAATTTCGAAGCTAGCATCTTCTTCATTTCCTTGATCTTCTCCATATATGAACCTGCTAACAACATGTCGTCTACATACAACGCCAAGGTAACTATATTATTGTCTTCATATCCACAAACATCCATACAATAATCTGTTTCGCATCTATCGAAACCTTCTCCTCTTATAAAGCAATCAAACTTCAAGTATCATTGCTGTGGTACTTGTTTGAGCTCATAAAGACACTTCCTCAGCCGACACACCATATCTTCTTTTCCTTTTTCTTCAAAACCTGTGGGTTGTTTCATGTACAACTCTTCTTCGACATCACCATGGAGAAATATTGTTTTCACATCCAACTGCTCTAAGTGCAAGTCTTCAACTGCCAAAATACTAAACAGAACCCTAATTGAAGTCATCTTCACAACCGGTGCAAAGATCTCACTATAATCAACACCTTTTCTTTGAGAGAATTATTTCACAACAAGCCTCACCTTGTATCTTACTGCCATCTGCTTTATCCTTGACTCTAAAAATTCATTTGTTCATTAGAGCACATTTCCCTGCATGTAACTTGGTCAACTCCCAAGTTTGGTTATGTTCCAAGGAGTTCATCTCTTCCCTCATGACTAACTCCCACTGAATTCGAGCCTCATCCCTCAAAGCCTCCTCATGAGTCTCAGGCTCTCCTGAATCTGTGTACAGAACATGCTCGTGAACAATACTCACCGATGGATCAAATATCTTGGTTGGCCTTCTATCTCGTGTTGATCTCCTCAATGTGGTACTGGTTCACCGACCGGTTTAGGTTTCTCGAACTGCTCTGGCTATACACGCTCATCTTGGGTAACCTGCTCATTCCCAATATGCTCACCATGAGCCTCATGTGCTGTCTGTGGTACCTGTACCTGCTGCAGCACTGTAGGGTCCCCACCATTTGGACCACCATCAGAATCGAATCTGAATCTGAGTCTGAACCACAATCTGACTCTGAACAGGCTGTACTGTCTTAACCTGTGTGTCTATCCTTGTATAGGACATCTTCATTGAACACTACATTACTGCTGCGAATGACCTTGTTATCTACAAAATCCCAAACTCTGTAACTATACTTATTGCCGCCGTAACCAATGAATACACACACTCTGGACTTAGAATCTAGTTTCTTTCTTTCTTCCCTGCAAATTAGTGAATATGCAATACAACCATAAACTTTCAAATGCAAATAACTGATAGTTTTACTAGACCATAGTTCATATGGAATGGCCCCATCAAGGGCACTAGGCGGACAACGGTTAATCAAGTACACAATTGTATCCACTGTATTGGCCCAAAGATGGATCGGAAGACCCGCGTGAAGTCTCATGCATCTCGCCCTTTCGAGTATCACGCGGTTCATTCTTTCTGCTGCACCATTATCCTATGGAGTCTTAGGAACTGTCTTAATTTCTTTGATACCTTCCTTTACCAGATAGTCAACAAACTCTTTTCTTGTGTACTCACCTCTATTGTCTGACTTTATTGCTTTCACTTTACAACCCGTCTCATTCTCAACGTTGGCCTTCCAAGCTTTGAGTGCATCAAACACCTCTGATTTCTCGCGAATTGCTTGAACCTAAACTTTTCTTGTGGCATCATCAATGAATGTAACAAAGTATCTCTTACCATCATAAGAGTATTCCTGAACTGGACCCCATACATCTGTATGTACCAACTCTAGTTTTTCAAGCTTCTTCTCATGCCCACTCAACTGAAAGCTAACTGTTTTATGTTTTCTCATCACGCAATTCTCACAGAAATCCATCCCAACCTTCTTAAGCTCCGACAAAAGATCCCTAGAACAAAGTTGTCTGACTTTTCACCAAGGTGCGCCAGCCTGGCATGCCATATAATCGAATAGGAACTACCTACTGATGCTGTATCAATGATATCACCTGAATCACCTCCTCTGAGTAAGTACAACGTGTCACCACGCTTTCCTTTTGCCACCAACCTGGCACCTGTAGTCACCTTCCATTCTCCATGCCCAAAAGTTGTTATGAATCATTCTTTGTCTAGTTTAATTGTTGAGATTAAGTTCTTCTTCAAACTTGGAATATGTCTTGTGTCATTCAAGACCAATTGCCCACCATTGTGAGCCTTCACTCTTACTGTGCCTCTACCTATAACTGGACATATTTACCCATTGCCAATTGAAACTGCACCAAAACCACATGTCCTATAATCCTAAAAAACATCGCTCATGGGAGTACAATGATAAGAAGCACCTGAGTCTATACACCAATCATCTTGCATAATATTATATCCAGTAGATAAACATAATTCATCTAGACGGGGTTTAATACTTACCACATTGGCTACTTGCAACACTACTTGTGCTTTCTTATACTTCTCGCATTGGTCTCTCTTGTATCCTGGCTTCTTGCAGTACCAACAATCACCTTTGCAATGTCCGGTTCTTGACTTGGGCCTGTGATTCCTGCTTTGCGACCTTCCTCTATTGTTACTTCTACCACGGTTATCAATTGACAGCGCAACATTGCTAGGATATGACACCGAGTCTCTCCATGTCTCTTCCTCCTTGCATCCTCATTCATGATGTTGTTTATACCATCCTTTAGAGTTGTCGTATCAGTCATGGTGCTAGTAAATGTCTGCTCTACTGTGCCATAATTATCGGAAACACTGGATAGCAACAACAACGATTGTGCCATTTCCTCAAAATTTAAACCCGACGATTCCATCTGATTGTAAACCATACAGAAATTGTTGATGTGCTCTGCAACCGAACCCTTTTTCGACAACTTCAAGTTGACTAACTTCTTTAGGTATAGGATCTGGTTCGCTGCATTCGGTTTCTCAAACATATCTGTCAAGATCTACATTGCCTCCTTCGTGGTCTTTGCCTTCTTAATGTGAAATGCCACTTCCTACTCAGCGACAACTGAATCTGTCCAAGTACTTTCTGATTCAATCTATTCCAAGTTGCAATGCAACCGGATCAACCTCTGCCCCTTCTGACTTCGTGCCAAACAATGGATCATCTAGATCCTTCTGTTGGAGATAAGCAATCATTTGAATCTTCCACATTGTGAAATCTGTTCCGTCAAACTCCTTGACTCTACTCTTGTCCCCCATATGAATCAACGCTGCCAACCTGGTGCTCTGATACCACTCTGTTGAATTGTAACTGCGGAATAACTCACCAACAAAGATGCAAGAACAATAGAATCAAAAGGAGGAGAACAAAGAACAACCAAAAGCAACACACAAGAATACATGAGATTTTTTCGAGGTTCACCCAATGCAATGGCTACTTTCCCGCGTGGAGGCACTCCTGCGATTTTCACTAGAAATATGAAGAACAAGTTTACATGTCTCTCAAGAACTTACCACCAAGGTGTAGGATTTCTCTTTATCTCCGTCTCTCTCAATGACGGCTGTAAGATATTTCTTTTCTTTTCACTTAACCCTAAAATCGTATACAATATAATATATATAGGCTTACACAACTTCTAATCTCAGTCGCTCATCAATCAGCGTTATGACAGTCGACCGCAACACAGTGATGATCGACCTGTTCATACCTTCGACTGTACAAGGTCTAACAGAGAGTGGGTCAGTCGACTGCCCGGTCGACCGGTTATTCCTTCAAGTTTGCAGGGTCCAACAGAGAGAGAGAGACGGTCGACTGTACATTTGCTTGTACGTGTGCGGTCGACTGTCCAAGTGCGGTCGACCGCAACTTGCCTGTAGCTGCTGGCTGCTCTGAGCTGCTTGCTCCATCTTTGACTCTTCTTGTCTGTCTTCTCCAACCCTATTATCATGTATTTGGATCCACAAACCCTAACATATATGTCTCAAAGTGGGATATTGTTGGGATTAATGGATCAAATACACTAGTAATTGGGTAGAAAAAGGTGCAAGTAGTAGCATCAGCAAGTAGCAGCAGCAACAGACTTGCAGTCAACTGCAAGTGAGCAATATGCTATTGATTGAGCATTGCAATCGACTGCCATATGGGCGTAGTCGACCGAAACCTATAGCAGGGCCCTCAGACTTCTTTCGACTCTCTAACAGTCGACTACAACTTTGTGCAGTTGACCACAACGACGCAAAATTGAGGATTTGATCTACGACTGAGAACTAATCTTGTGTAATCCTATTTATATTGTATGGTGTATGATTCTAGGGTTATTCCAACATTGAAAGAGTAATAGAGCTACCGTTTCTTGAGAGAATAGAGAGGAGAGAAAACCCTATACCTTGAGGGTGAGATCTCAAGTGATGATTATAAATCTCTTTTTCTTCATATTCTTTAGTGGAAATCGTAGGAGTGCCCCTGTGCAAGCTAAAGTAGCCATTACAGGCGAACCTCGATAAAAATATTGTGTTTATGTGTAGTTGGCTGCGTTTATTTGTGTTTTTATTTAAAATTTTGATTACTTATTTGCATCTCATTTTGGTATTTAACTAATCACACGCTATATTTTGCTATAAGCCTATTCTAACAGGAGTTGTTGCCTAACTTAATTAACTGAAGCTGATGATGGTAATGGAAGTATTTCTGTATGTAGGTTAATTTTTTACAGCATAGGTTAATCTTTTACAGCATCAATGAACTACATAGATTGTGAAGATATCTTTCCTTCTTTATCTCAGTCATGCCATATATATGGTCTATTTGAGCCTTTCTGTGCAACTGAAATGTTATCCTTATGGCAAATTCATCATGTTTCATATTCTTCCAGACAGTTGTAATTCAAGGAAGTTTTACAGAGTTTTCTTAATATTGTGTCACAAACTTTTACTTTGCATGACAAATAATGTAATATTCTCACCTTCCTAAAAATTCCTTATTTTGATTGATTCACCAAAGAATTTGATGTTTCGGTGTAACTTCCATTAAACTAAGTTATATCAATTACATAATATAGTGATCAAAATGCCCTTATTTCAGACAACCCTTGCCAAAATCTTTGACATGTTAATATATATACAATTAATTTTCTTTTTTGATAGCAATGTATATATATACTAGATGTGCCCGTGGGCACGTGCCTACGGCACGCCTCGGAACGATACAACACAGGAAAAGCCCTGAAAATAGTAAAACAACAATTATGTAGTTCAAGTTTGAATAGTATGATCATAATTAGTTGTAAATAAAAATCCATGTTTCTATTAGTAAATGAGGGTGTAAAATCTAATTTCTTAGATCTTTAAGGGTGGAAAATGATGAAATTTAACTGTTGAAAAGATATTTATTATTTTCAATATAACATGTGCAATTAAAAAAGTATAAAAATTCTGAAAATTTTACAAATCTGAAATCTTAAAATTTAAATTTCTAAGTAAGTTAAGAAAGAATGGGAGAGATAGAAAGAGAGAAATATGAAAAAGTGAAGAGAAAAGAGAGAGATAGTAATAAAATAATGAGTTTTTAAGTTTTGGGGGAAAAAAAATTAATTTTGGGGTTTGAAATTTTAAACGGAAAAATATGTTTTGTGAGAATCAATCTAGCCCATTAATCTTATGGAAGATTAAATGAGAGCCACTTGATAGTTTTGTTTGTGATTTATTATATAGATATAACTAGGATGATGAGTTTGGTGTCCACATTGCACTCACCACCAATCACCATCCGAAAAAGAAAGAAAGAAAGAGAGAGAGAGAGTACAAAAGTAAAGGGAACAGAGTAGCTCTCTGTCCATGTCACCCACTATCTGATTTTCAACGTGCATTTTCTTGGCCTCAATTTGTACAGTACAGGGATTCCAGATGGTGGTGGGGGAGCACAAACAAACACAACCAAGGCTCCCTTTTGTCAAGAGATGTGGAAAAAATACCAAGCCATCACTTTCCTTGATAACCTATAGTTGGAAGGAAGCAAATTAGGAGAAAAGGTGGAATATTGATAAATAAAGTTTAAGTCTGCATGTGGTTGTCCCACATTTTTTTTCTGCATCTGAATTCACTTTTGATTTGTATTCCATGCCAGGCTGGATAGGGTCACACCGAGGGAGAAGGGAGAAAAGGAGTGTTTGAGTTCACTTTGTTTGAATTCCAAGGCTTCATCAGGTTTTTGTTTTGTTTTCTATTTTTATTAATGTCAAAGCCAAAAGCCCTAAAATCATACACGTGAATCATAGAGAGGGAAGAAGGCATTACTACAGAACATTAAGAGATTAAGGTACTAAAAACTCAAAAGTAAAATTCATGTGAGATGATGTTTATGAAACTAGCTAAAACTTATCAGCGTCTTTAGCACTTGTGCAATCATGGACATGCTGCATAATTTGTTCATCGATGTGAGGCGTGCAATTAAACTAGTTCCATTTTGAAGCCGTCACAGAAGAATTAGAAGGCGAGGGATCGGTAGAGAAGTTTGCAGAGTTTCTTCTATTCCATATTATCTACATGAGTGTAACAATTGCACACCCAATAAGTCGATTAGGTATCCTTGGCTGAAGGGAAGGGAATTAAGCCAAATAAAATGCACTGAAGAAATGAATGGAAAATTGATTTCTAAATAGTCCTCCAAATTCCTATTTAAGGAGATTACCCCTCAACATTTAAAAAACAAACAATCTTGGTCTTCAGCAGGGCCGGCCTTTTAGAAGAGTCGAGAGAGCCAGCTGCCTCGGGCCCCCATTTCGGACCATTTTTTGGGGGACCCCATTTTTTTTAAACCTATATATGCTAGTTTTTTTAGAACTGTAGTGTGAGTGCAAATTTAATATGTCAACATGAGTGTTTATAACCGACATTAATTAGTAGAAAAAATCGGCCATGCCCACAACCCTGAGAGCTCAGAACACGACCAAAATAAACACAATTGAAAAAAAAACAAAAAACATGTGGGCCCTTACCTTTCCCTCTCTCACTCACGCCTCTGTGGAACATTAAGAAAAAAGAAAAACCTAACCCTTGCAAGTGACTCTTCACCCCCAGCCCAAACCCAATGCATTGCAGTGATGCACACTTCATCCTTCTCGGCTGATTACTGTTGATTCCATCTCCCAATTACCCCCTGCCGCTCTGTGCTGCCAAGGAATCACCATCCAAACATGTGTCATTTTAAAGGGGGATTTTCCGGGATATTTTTTTTTTTGTGATTTCTGCAAATCAAAATATAAATTAAATTTTTTTCCCTTTTATATAGATTAGTATTGCAACTTCTGAATTTGACCTCTCCCTCTCTCTCCACTCTGGTGAATCACTTACACAACTTCACCAGTTCAGCAATCCACCATATAATGTGAGCCACAATTCTGGGTTTTCTTCTTTCATTTTTCCTTTTTGCGATTACATATTCAATTCTTGATAAAGTGAAATATAAAATGCCCTAGCCCTAAGACTATATTTTTTTTATATAATTTCAAATTTTAATGTTTGCGGTCGAGTTATTGCACGAGTGTATTGCACTTCGTCAAATTAGGTTCTATTGTCCATTAAAATATCTTGGTTTGCCTTAAACAATGTGCGACTTTTTATATCTATATAATAAAACACAAAAAAGTCTGTCAAGTGGCTCACCTTCAATCCCCCTAAAATCAAAGGCCCAGATCTAACCTCAAAAAATATATTTTTTCCCACAAAAGTTTTCCCCCAAAACTCAAATTCAAATCCCCAAACAACTCCTTTATTTATTTAATTATCTCTCTCTCTCTCTCTCTCTCTATATATATATATATATATATATATATATATATATATATATGAGACTTCTTCGGTTGCAAACGGGTCTGTGTGCACAGACCCGTGCGAACTTTGATCTGGGCCGTTGGATCTTTCATATATTTTTTAATAAAATTTTGCCTTAACCCGTCGTTGGCAACGGCGGGTTAAGGCTAAATTTTATAAAAAAAATATTGCCTTAACCCGTCGTTACCAATGACGGATTAAGGCATAGATATAATCTCAGAACTGTATACAGTTCTTCTTCCTCGTCGACTTCTCCCCATTCTGAAATTCATTTTTGGATGAACCCAAACCCAGTTTTATCTCCAAAATAGTAAATTTCTCACTCCGGCGACTCCTCTCTCACATCCCTCCTCTACCATTAAGGTGATTCTCTCTCTCTCTCTCTCTCTCTCTCTCTCTCTCTCTCTCTCTCTCTTCCGTCCATTTGCTCCATTTGACCCATTCCCAAATTGAAACCTCTCCTCCTCCGTTTCCTCCTCCACCTCAGTCCGTTCCTCCTCCTCTTCGATCCCCATATAATCTCTCTCTCCCAATCTCTACTCCAAAGTTCCAAACCCAACTCTGTCATCGCAAAAACGAAACCCTAGTTCGGCCACGAGACTTACATTGGCGAAATTCAGATATATTTTGTAAGGTAATGATTAAATTTTTGCCTTAGTAATTGTAATTGTATTGATTTTTAAATTGTTTGTCTCTTTCCAAAATTTTACCATATATGAAAATTGCCTAAAAAAATTTGTAGATGTAGAAATTTCTAATTAGTATTTTGATAAACTTACACAGTGCAATAGTTGTTGATCGGTCGATGATATTGTAGATTGAGTTGTATTTTTAATCGTGTCATATATTAAATTACTTAGAATATTTACAGTGCGATTAGACTAGAAAACCCTGCAAATGACCTCAAAAAAATACGAAACTTTGCGAGTGGGATGGTTTCACGTAGCACAAGCAACCACAACTTGTAGAAGTTAGTTTCGACTCATAGTGGGAGAGATATGGCCGTGTATCACTTTCGGTTGAAAAAAAACCAAATAATGTGATACACGGCCGTATCTCTTGAACCGTAAGTCGAAAATCACTTGTACAAGTTGGGATGGCTTGTGCTAGGTGAATTCAAGCAAGCTGCAAAGTTTGATAAAATTTGGATGTTGTTTGTGCGGTTTTCTCACATTTCTCGTATTAGAAGTAAATGACTTAAAATTTTTTTCGTGCGGTTAGACTAGAAAACTCTTCAAACGACCTCAAAAAAAAATGGAACTTTACGAGTAGGATGGTCTCATGTAGAACAAGAAACCCCAACTTATAGATGTTAGTTTCGACTCACGGTTCGAGAGATACGGGCGTGTATTGCTTTTGCTTGGAAAAAACACAAACAAAGCCATATACGGCCGTATATTCCGAAACGTTAGTCGAAAATAACTTATACAAGTTGCGGTGGCTTTTGCTACGTGAATTCAAGCAATTCGCAAAGTTTTATAAATTTTAGATGCCGTGTGTGCGGTTTTCTGAAGGTCCTCGCATAAGATGTACATGACTTAGAAATTTTTTAGTGCGGTTAGGCTAGAAACCCCTCCAAATGGGTTCCAAAAAATACGAAACTTTGCGAGTAGGTTGGTCTTACGTAGCACAGAAACCACAACTTGTAGAAGTTAGTTTCGACTCACGGTTCGAGAGATACGGCCGTGTATCGCTTTCGGTTGAAAAAAACCCAAATAAAGCGATACACAGCCATATCTTTCGAACCGTGAGTCAAAACTCACTTCTACAAGTTGGGATGGCTTGTGCTAGGTGAATTCAAGAAAGTTACAAATTTTTATAAATTTTGGATGTCGTTTGTGCGGTTTTCTCGCATTCCTCGCATTAGAAGTAAATGACTTAGAAAGCGTTTAGTGCGGTTAGAGTAGAAAACCCTTCAAACGACTTCCAAAAAATACGAAACTTTGTGAGTAGGATGGTTTCACATTGCACAAGCAACCTCAACTAGTAGAGTAGTGTTTCAACTCACGTTTGGACAGATACGGGCATGTATCGCTTTTGCTTGAAAAAAACCCAAATAAAGGGATACACGGCCATATCTTTCGAACCGTTAGTCGAAACTCACTTCTACAAGTTGGGATGGCTTGCTAGGTTAATTGAAGCTAGGTACAAAGTTATATAAATTTTGAATGTCGTTTGTGTGGTTTTCCTACGTTTCGCGCATTAGAAGTAAATGACTTAGAAAGCATTTAGTGCGATTAGACTTCAAAATCCGTCAAATGACCTCCAAAAAATACTAAATTTTGCGACTAGGATGGTCTCATGTAGCACAAGCCATCCCAACTTGTAGATGTGACTTTCGACTCGTGGTTCGGGAGATACGGGCGTGTATCGCTTTTGGTTGTAAAAATCACAAATAAAGCGATACACTGTCATATCTCTCGTACCGTGAGTCGAAACTTACTTCTACAAGTTAGGATGGCTTGTGCTATGTGAATTCAACCGAGTTACAAAGTTTTATAAATTTTGGATGTCGTTTGTGTGGTTTTGTAATTCCTTACATGAAGAACTAAATTACTTAGAACTTTTTCAGTATAGTTAGAGTAGAAAACCCTTCTAATAATCCAAAAAATACGAAACTTTGCGAGTAGGATGGTCACACGATGCACAAGCAACCCCAACTTGTAGATATTAGTCTTGACTGACGATTTGTGAGATATGGGCGTGTATCGCTTTTGGTTGATAAAACCCAAATAAAGTGATACACATCCGTATCTGTCGAATCCTTAGTCAAAACTCACTTCTCCAAGTTGGAGTGACTTGTGTTACGTGAATTGAACTGAGTTGCAAAGTTTTATAAATTTTGGATGTCTTTTGTTCGGTTCTCTCATGTTACTCTATTAATAAGTAAATAAAGTTAGAAATTTTTCATCACATTCCGTAACAGGTTTAGTAGCCCTAATTGTTCTCCTTTTTGTTTTCTTAGATATGAATAGTTTTGAAGGAAGTTCTGCTGCCGGAAAAAAAATTTGTGAAGGCACAACAAATTGGCGAGTTTTTTTTCTTATGTTGACGAGCACCTAAAACCGAAGATTGGTATGATATTTTCCATTTTAGAGGAAGCGAAAATTTTTTATTCATCATACTGTAAATGTGCGGGCGCTATGCATAAGGGTGAAAATAAATACAAGGGAAATGATATAGTGGATAAATCATATGTATGTAATAAAGCCAGGGAGTCACCGAATAATCAGAATGAAGCGAGATGGGGAACTACTTCTAGAATGGGTTGCAAAGCTTTCGTTCGTGTCAAACTAAACTCACAAAGTAATTCGTGGATTATTTATTCATTTAATGAACCACACAATTATGAATTTACTTCACCCGGTAGACGTCACTTGCTAGCTGCAAACCGTGGATTAACAAATACAGATAAAAAAGTAATTGGTCAACTTACCGAAGCTAATGTCCCCATATGCAAACAAATGCTTTTCTTCGAAGGTGCAAGTGAAGGTAATGAGAAAACTGGATTCACTGAAACCGATGTTAGAAATCTAAGGAAAGACGAGATGGAAGGTTTAAAAGGATACGATGGGCAAACTTGAGTTCTTTGAATCCAAAAAGGTGACCGATCCTTTATTTTTTTATGATTACAATGTGATCCTGAAGGGCGATTGTCCCATTGTATTTGGGTGGATGGTATCGCTCGAAAGAATTTTGACGTATTTGGGAGTGTTGTTTGCTTTGATGCTACCTACAACACAAACCGATACGGGATGCTATTCGTACCATTTGTTGGAGTCAACCATCATTGGCAATCAATATTCCTGGGTTGCGGGTTCATTCCAAATGAGAAGGCAACCTCATTTGAGTGGTTCTTCAAAAAGTGGCGAGTAGTAATGGCTTGTGATCCGGTGGGTATCGTGACAGATGAGGATCGTGGAATAAGTGCTGCAGTTAAGAAAGTCTTCCCAGCCACTGAACATAGATATTGCATTTGGCATATTATGGATAAGTTACCGCATGAAGTGCGTATGTCAAATAACATTGATGAGTTTAGGGATGCTTTGAAGACTATCATCTACACGACGGAATATAAAACTGAATTTGAACAGAAGTGGAAAATTTTGATTTCACAATACAAACTTGAGAGCAACAAATGGTTGAACGATAAATTTGAGATTCGCGAGAAATGAGCTCCCGTGTATGCAAGACAGTCATATTGGGGCAGAATGTTGAGTACCCAACGTAGAGAATCGCTACATTCATCTTTGAAGCAGCATACTCATAAGAAGTACTCATTGCATAAATTTGCCGTCATCTTCGGCCGAGTTTTAGTAAAAAAAAAGACACGAAGAACTTAAAGAAACTCATCGTAATCGCGAGGAGAGGCCAAAATTGAAAACCGAATGGGCGTTGGAGTCACAAATGGCCGGAACATACACACTAAAGAGTTTCTACAAATTCCAACAAGAACTCATAAAAAGCTTATTACTTAATGTGAGTGTCATTGCAAGTATGGATACACCGGATAGTTCAGCTTTTTCTGTCACGATTTGTGGAAATTCAGAACCGGAGAAGGTGATTTCTTTTTGCAAAATCAGTAAATTGGCTAAATGCCCTTATTCCATGTATGAATTCGTAGGCATTCCATTCAAACATCTATTGACAGTTCTTCGGTTCACCGATCATGCCGCACTACCGGAGCAATATATTTGTAGACGATGGACCCAGAATCAACTGATAAGAAGCAGTACACCCATTCCCAATAGTATGGGCAACAATTTTGCCTCTCGTTACTGTGAATTGAGTATTCACTCAAAACAGTTGGTCGATCTTGGTTGTTCTTCAGAGGGAGCCTATAAGTACATATTCGACCACATACTTAAGGGGATCCATGGCTTTTCTCACATTCAATTCGGGAATAGCACACCCCACGAAGGTAGCGCACAATCGGAGAGTGGTGGACATGCACATGCACATGCACATGCACCGGTGGGGGACCCTGTACAATGCACCACAAAGGGGAGGCCTAGAGGGAAGAGGTTGAAGTCCATAAGAGAATCCCAAAAAATGAAGAGACCTAGACTTTGCAGGACATGCCTTCGTGTCGTATGTCACGATTCAAGAAATTACCCAAAAAATACGGCAAGGTAGTATATCCAAGATTAAGTATTTGTTAATTTGTCTCAATCAATCAGAAGTTGTTGTTGTTGACACTTACCCATTCTTTTCCCTTATTTAGTGGATCGGTAGCGAATGAAGAAGCTCCAATCGCTGGAGAAAGTGATGACGATGAAGGTGAAGATTCGAGCTAAAGTGTTTTTCGTATTATGTATGCCATATTAAACTTCGAAGATAATTTTTTTTTGTAATTGCCTTTTTTTTGTCTTTCGATGTGCACAGAATTATTATTTTCTACTTTATCATTTGTTTGTTTTTTTTGTGTAGGTCCGGAATGCAAGTTGATCGTGCCCATGGATGGAATCAATTATGCAAAAGTTCTACACTTTTGATTGTATATATATGTTGAAGTCAACATTTTTTGATTTATAAATATATTATTGGTGTATTTAATCTGAGTGCAATTTGTGTATGTATGTACTTTGTGTGTTTGTGAACCATACATGTTGTTGTGGATGTTGATGTTGTAATTGGTTAGCGAATGTTTATTTCTGTTGAAGGTTGTGAATTCTATGTATCTGTGCAAATTGTGTATTTGTGCAATATATCTATGCTGTTGGATTTTTTTTATTTGTGGAAAATTATGAAAATTTATGTAAACTTACATTTTGAAGATAAAATACTGCCAAAATCAAATAAACCTAGCCTGTTATTTAGGATAACGGGTTAAAATAACTTAACCCGTTATTGTGGAGAACGGGTTAAGTAGATTGATATTTGCAGTGTCTTTGCCTTTGTGATACAATCTTCAAATTTTGAAGATAATGTTCGGACGGTTTTGGGATACTTACCCTATTATTGGAGATAACGGGTTAAGTAAGCTGAACCCGTCATCTCCAAAAACGGGTTAGGCAGGTAGATAAACCCAGTGTATTTGCTTTCTGTTGTACAACTTAACATTTTAAAGACAAAATCTGCCAAAATCGCAAAACCTAGCCCGTTATTCTAGATAACGGGTTAGGTTGATTGATATTTGCAGTGTCTTCTCCTTTGTGATACAATCTTCAAATTTTGAAGTCCAACTTTGGACAGTATTGGGATACTTTACCCTTTATTGAGGATAACGAGTTAAGTGAGCCTAACCCGTTATCCTCAATAACAGGTCAGGTTGGTAGACATTTTGGTTTTTGTTGTACAAACTTACATTTTGATAATAAATTTCGGCAAATATATTATACCTTAATCCGTTGTTGGCGATAACGGGTTAAGCTCACTTAACCCGTTATCTCCAATAATGTGTTAAGGTGGACATATTTTTTCTAAGAAACCGCTGTTCATTAAACAAATAATAATATACAATACAAACAAATTGAATATCGTGTATGTAATATATATATATATATATATATATATATATATATATATATATATATATATATATATATATATATATATATATATATATATATATATATATATATATATATATATATATAATAAACATATAATATCATTTTTCGTAAATATTATCATTGGTTTAAGAGTTAGAGTGTTAATAGGGTTAGGGCTAGATATATATATATATATAAAATAAACATGTAATATCATTTTTCGTAAATATTATCATTGGTTTAAGAGTTAGAGTGTTAATAGGGTTAGGGCTAGGGTTAGAGGGTCATGGATAATGGGGTTAAAGATAGGCCTAGACTTCGGGTTCCGGTTTTTGTATCAACATACAATGTTTAAACTTCTAAAATTGATTAATTTGTTTTAAAATAGTTTTTCCCAAATTATATTTCAATTTTTTGTATTTTTTATACAATTTTAATAAATTTTTTATAGGTTAAGGTTAGGGTTATGGTTAGGGTTAGGGTTAGGGTTAGTGTTAGGGGTTAGTGCTAGGGTTATGGTTAGTGTTAGGGTTATGGGTTAAGGTTATAGTTAGGGTTAGTGTTAGGGTTAGGGGTTATATCTTAAAACTCTTTCTTCCCTTTCCTCTCACCCCCCGCTGCCTTGCCATCTCTGTTCTTCGATTGTAAAAGCAAGTTATGGACTTATGGGGATCTGTACATGTGGTGCATACTTTGTACAGTGAAATGTAATAGTATGCAAGTTATGGATTTGTTCTCCATGTGGTGTCCACATTATAGAGTCTCCAATAATAGTATGCAAAGTTATCCTAAACTAAATGAACACTCCATTCCTCGACATAGACTTAGCAAAATCTATCCGAGTGAAGGGAAAACTATGAAGAGAAAAAGAGCAAGGACACGAGATGCTATATGAAGTGATAAACCTCTAATGTGAGCTTTATATATAGCTATTTCCTTGGTCTTTTCCTTATTGGGTTCTACATGTAGGGATCTACATGTGGTGCCCACTTTGTATGGTGAAATGTAAAAGTAGGCATGTTAAGGAATCCATGAGTTGATAAAACTCCATTCCAATTTCATTCACATGATCCTTGTAATAATGCTCTTTGTGGCCGATATATGCAAAATCTGTGACAAGTACAAAGAGCAGTACTACAAGGATCATGTCAATGAGGTTGGAATGGAGTTTTATCAACTCATGGATTTCATAACTTGCACCACATGTATATCCCCGCATGTAGATCCAATATGGGAAAAACCTAAAATACATAACTTGCCCACTATTACATTTCACTCTACAAAGTGGGCACCACATGTAGAACCCCACATGTAGAACCCAATAAGGAAAAAGATTCAGTGTACTTTAGATCGGAGAGTCATCAGATCTAACTGTGGGGAAAAAAAACATGTTCATAACTTGCCTACTATTACATTTCACTCTACAAAGTGGGCACCACATGTAGAACCCCACATGTAGAACCCAATAAGGGAAAGATTCAGTGCGCTTTAGATCGGAGAGTCATCAGATCTAACTGTGGAAAAAAAAATGTCCATAACTTGCCTATTATTACATTTCACTCTACAAAGTGGGCACCACATGTAGAACCCAGTAAGGAAAAAGATTCAGTGCGCTTTAGACCGGAGAGTCATCAGATCAAACTGTGGAAAAAAACATGTCCATAACTTGCCTACTATTACATTTCACTGTACAAAGTAGGCACCACATGTAGAACCCCACATGTAGAACCCAATAAGGAAAAGATTCAGTGCGCTTTAGATCGGAGAGTCATCAGATCCAACTGTGAAAAAAAAAAATGTTCATAACTTGCCTACTATTACATTTCACTCTACAAAGTGGGCACCACATGTAGAACCCAATAAGGAAAAGATTCAGTGTGCTTTAGATCGGAGAATCATCAGATCCAACTGTAAAAAAAAAATGTCCATAACTTGACTACTATTATATTTCACTCTACAAAGTGGGAACCATATGTAGATCCCCACATGTAGAACCCAATAAGGAAAAGAATCGGTGCGATTTTGATCGGAGCGCTACAAATATTAACCTAATTAATCAAAACCCAAAACAACCTCTTACTACAAGTATTAACCCTTACCCTAACCCTAACACATAACCCTACACTAACCCTTAACCCTAGCTTACCCTAACCCTAACATAACCCTAGCTTACCCTAACCCTAACCCTAGCTTATCATATTTTATTTTTTGAATTTTCTCCCCACATTTAATCTTAACGATTTTATATTGGTTAGTTACGTGGCAATAAATGGAAATTGATAAAAAATATAAACGATGTACAAGCATATGAATGTCACTTTGCAGAGTTCAGGAGACAATATTCATAAAGAGTAGAGAGAATTTAAAATTTTTCCTATATTGGATCTAATGACTCTCCGCTCTAAAGCGTACTGAACCTTTTCACTTATTGGATTCTACATGTGGGGATATACATGTGGTTCAAGTTATGGAAGTCAGGAGTTAATGAAACTCCATTCCATTCTCATTCACATAATCCTTGTACTAATGCTATTTGTACTTGTCACAGATTTTGCATCCTAAAGACACAAAAGGAAAGAAAAGAAAAGCAAGAGTGAATAAACTTTAAAAATTACAGAAAAATAGAAGAATTTGGGGGGTACGGTTAGGGGTTAGGTGTATGAACTGGATAGGTGTATGATTTGCTGAAGATTTTACATATTAGGGGTAAGAATTATATTACAACAATTGATTTTTAAAAACAAAAAAATCATCTTTTATTTTGCGGTATTTTAAAAAAAAATTAACCTTCATGATTTAATATTGGTTAGTTAGGGGAGAAAATAGAGATTATTAAAATATATAAACGATATACAAGCATAGATCATCTGTCTATGGTATCTTCTTCCACAGACACTGTTCGTAAAGAGTGAAGAGAAAGTTGTAAAAAGCATAAAATTATCTTTCTACTTAACCTATTATTGGGGATAACAGGTTAAGATCACTTAACCCGTTATCGTTAATAACAGTTTCATTAGATAGATATTTGTAGTATTTTATGAAAACTTGGTCTGTAGGGGATGAAGTCCTGCCAATATCTCTCTACTTAACCCGTTGTTGAGAATAACGAGTTAAGTTATCTTAACCCGTTATCTCCAATGGCGGGTTAAGTAGAGAGATATTGGCAGTATTTTATTAATACTTGGTCTGTAGGGGATGAAGTCCTGCCAATATCTCTCTACTTAACCCGTTGTTGAGGATAACGGGTTAAGTTATCTTAACCTGTTGTCTCCAATAACGGGTTAAGTAGAGAGAAATTGACAGTACTTTATCAATACTTGGTCTGTAGGGGATGAAGTCCTGTCAATATCTCTCTACTTAACCCGTTATTGGTGATGACGTGTTAAGATCACTTAACCCGTCATCATCAATAAAGGGTTAAGTAGAGAGATTTTTACAGAAGTTTTGTCTGTGTGGGCTCTATGTGCTTTAGTTGATACAAATACAACTTCACAAAAATTTTTCATTCACAACAACTTCTACAGATGATTCACATCAATTCAGCAATTCACATCAATTCAAATAATGAGTTCATTCGCAAAAAGTTAATAACGTTCATTCATAGACCAAAAGCCATGAATCCACTTCACATCAATGTATATAATAGAACAGATAACTTCACAACAATTTTAAAGCATACAAATTGATAATGTCATAATATACACAACTAATTCAAATCAATACAATTCTCAAAAAATTTCACAGTAATTATACAACCTGAAACATGTCCAAATTATAAAAAACTTTATCAAGACATTCTTCAGGTTGGCTTCCATGCATGCCCGGTATTTATCTACAACAATTTATCAACATAGAAACAAACTATGCATTAGTTATTTGAAGAATAAAATCATCCACAAAAAACTAAACTACTAATAACGAACCGATTGTTAGATACTACCTTTTACGGCCATGCGGTTTGCGACCGCTTGGTGTGAATTGATCGGGCGGGTTCCGCTTCCTTTGAGGATTAGTAGCTATCCGAACGTTTTTCTATGTGTTTTCAATCTACATTAGGTTGAAAATTTCAATTTAAATAACATGCATACTAAATATATCACCCACCTCCTCAAATAACAATACATGCATACTAAGTATATGAAATTGGGTGAAATTTGACTAACCAAGTTTTGATATATCTCAGCCTTTGGTTTGGTACATCGGCTGGGAAGAGGAATATGTCGGAGGTGGTTCTACCTCGATCGGGGGAATCGAAATCTGAACACCGGCTGGTAAAGCGGCCCGTGGGGAAACATACAATCGTGTAATCTGCTTATACCACGTCATGTAAGTCTGTTGGTAGGACCCATCATACAGTATCGCAAAGTACATCATGTTCGGTGTCATTTGATACCGCATGGTGTTCCAGTTGGCCACATGGACCCGGTGGAAATTAGCCCAATCGAAGTTGGGCACTCAACCCGTTCCTCTCACCTCGTGCAACTTTTTATCATAACCCCGGACCTCAGGAATCTTCTGCTGATATCCGAACGTCGCATCACTCTATCCGGCTGCTGGAACTCAACAATAGAAAAATTCACAAGTGGTGCGGCCGTCAACCATAGTGCACCAACCAAACAAATAGGTGGAATCCTTGCCAACCTGGCGGTCGAGTACAGTTCCCAATTGACAAACTCATCCCACAAGTTATCCAACTCATCTCTATAGTAGGTAAGAGATTGGCATGGGTTATCAACCCACGTGTGCCGCCCTGCCCATTATACTCCTAAGAGAGGTAATATCTCTGGGACCCCCGGCTCAGCCAACCAATCCGGTGTCGGTTCAATAATATGGGGATGTCCAATGTGGATGCATTCCCAACTCCAAATTTGCAGTAGTACCATTGGGCCACCCATTTGTACGGCACCTAATGATGTAGCACACAAATTCCTACCGCCAATGCCACACTCCCCCAACTGAAATGGCCCGCATACCCGAAATTTTTCAACAACCGTAGATACATTAGCGGCACGCTCGAACCGGATGAGTTAGGGAAGATCACTCTCCCGATCATACTAAAGATGTATGCACGAGCATAGTAGATTATGGTTTTCTTGTCTGAATCGGGGGTCAAATAATCCTCATCGAACTGCAATGCTACTCGATCAAAGTCCATGTTCCCCGTCACGGCGACCCCATCTATTGGTAGCCCAGTTATGACGGCAACATCTTGCAGAGTGACAGTCATCTCACCCACTGGTAGGTGGAATGTATGTGTTTCTGGCCTCCATCGCTAGATCTGTAAGTAACGGCCGATCCAGCTTCACTTCCCGCATGAATCTAGCTCCGTAGAAACCGGCCTCAACCAAGTACGGCGTGATACAGGGGTCAAAAGGAAGAACCACATGCTTCCGGAAGTTACATTTCTTAGCGGACCCATTTCACACGGCTTCGGATTGGTGTATGTCCTATAACGTGAGTAAGCTTGGGTCCAACGGTCCAAGAGGTGTAACGGAAATCGAGGACGAAGGACCTACCTCAGTAAATGTAGATTGACGGCCACCAACCTACATGAACAAAGATAATGTTGTTATTATTGAGATAATATTGCATATTAATATTTTAAACCAATAATAATATTCAAGCTTACCTCTGTAATTGGTGCGCCACTAGCGGTACCGGAAGGGCTTCTCTGTTGCCTTGTTCTAGCCATTTGTTTGTGAAAAAAAAAGACTTAGTTCATAAGCGTTACATCCATTTATCTATCATCCATAAACATAGCGATTGTGAAAAAAAACGCATAAATGACGACAAAAAATAGCAATTCAATGCAACTTGGTCGGATTCATGTAGCACAAACCACTCCAACTTATAGAAGTGAGTTTCGACTCACGGTTAGAGAGATATGGGTGAGTATCAGTTTTGGTTGTAATAAACTCAAATAAACCGATACACGGCCGTATCTCTCGTACCGTGAGTCGAAACTCACTTCTACAAGTTGGGATGGCTAGTGCTAGGTGACACCAACCTACTCACAATGTTTCGTATTTTTTGAAAGCCATTTGGAGGTTTTTCTAGTCTAAACGCGCAAAAAAATTTCCAACTATATTTACTTCTTATGCGAGGAACATGAGAAAACCACACAAACAACATCCAAAATTTATAAAACATTGTAAATCGGTTGAATTCACCTACCAAAAGCGATCCCAACTTGTAGAAATGAGTTCCGACTCACGATTCGAGAGATATGGCTGTGGATCGCTTTATTTGGATTTTTTACACCAAAAGCGATACATGCACGTATCTCTCGAACCGTAAATCGAAACTCACTTCTACAA
The DNA here is from genome assembly GCA_017893485.1 of Hemerocallis citrina. Classification (NCBI taxonomy): domain Eukaryota; kingdom Viridiplantae; phylum Streptophyta; class Magnoliopsida; order Asparagales; family Asphodelaceae; genus Hemerocallis; species Hemerocallis citrina. The sequence goes on from CM030363.1 coordinate 34,082,498, forward strand.
GTTGGGATGACTTTTGCTAGGTGAGACCAACCTACTTGCATAGTTTCGTATTTTTTGGAACCCGTTTAGAGGGTTTTCTAGTCTAAACGCACTAAAAATTTTCTAAGTTTAATTACTTCTAATGCGAGGAACGTAAGAAAACCGCACAAACAGTATCCAAAATTTATAAAACTTTGCAGCTTGCTTGAATTCACCTAGCACAAGTCATCCCAACTTGTAGAAGTGAGTTTTCACTTACGGTTCGAGAGATACGGCCGTGTATTGCTTCTTTTGTGTTTTTTACAACCAAAAGCAATACCCGCCCGTATCTCTCGAACCATGAGTCGAAACTCACTTCTACAAGTTGGAAAGGCTTGTGCTACATGAGACCATCCTAGTCGCAAAGTTTTGAATTTTTTGGAGGTTGTTTGAAGGGTTTTGTAGTCTAACCGCACTAAATGCTTTCTAAGTGAATTATTTCTAATTCGAGGAACGTGAGAAAACTGCACAAACGGCATTCAAAAATTATACAACTTTGCAACTTGCTTAAATTCACCTAGCACAAGCAATCCCAAATTGTAGAAGTGAGTTTCGACTCACGGTTGGAGAGATACGGCCGTATATCGCTTTATTTGGGTTCTTTTCAAGCGAAAGCGATGCATGCCCGTATCTCTCAAACCGTTAGTCAAAACTAAGCTCTACAAGTTGGGGTTACTTGACCTACATGAGACCATCCTAGTCGCAAAATTTTGTATTTTTTAGAGGTCGTTTAAAGGGTTTTCTAGTATAACCGCACTAAACGCTTTCAAGTCATTTACTTATAATGCGAGGAAGGTGAGAAAACCACACCAACGGCATCCAAAATTTATAAAACTTTGCAATTTGCTTGAATTCACCTATCACAAGCCATCCCAACTTGTATAATTAAGTTTTGACTCACAGTTTGCGAGATACGGCCGTATACCGCTTTATTTGGTTTTTTAAAAACAAAAGCAACACACGGCCGTATCTCTCAAACCTTTATCCAAAACTCACTTCTACAAGTTGGGGTGACTTATGCTGGGTGTGTCCAACTTACTTACAAAATTTCCTATTATTTGAAGTTCGTTTGGATGGTCTTCTAGTCTAACCGCATTAAAAAAATTCTAAGTCAATTACTTCTTCATGCGAGAACGTGAGAAAACTACACAAAAGGCATCCAAAATTTGTAAAACTTTGCAATTTGCTTGAATTCACCTAGCACAAGGCACCCTAACTTGTAGAAGTGAGTTTTGACTCACGCTTCGAGAGATACGACTGTGTATCGCTTTATTTGGGTTTTTTACAACCAAAAGTGATACATGCCCGTATCTCTCCAACCGTGAGTCGAAACTCACTTCTATAAGTTGAGGTGGCTTGTAATACGTAAGATCATCCTACTCGCAAAGTTTCGTATTTTTTGGAGGTCGTTTGAAGGGTGTTCTATTCTAACCGCACTAAATGCTTTCCAAGTCATTAACTTTTAATACGTGGAACGTGAGAAAACCGCACAAACGGCATCTAAAATTTATAAAACTTTGCAACTTACTCGAATTCACATAGCGCAAGCCACCCAAACTTGTAGAAGTGAGTTTCGACTCACGGTTTGCGAGATACGGCCATGTATCGCTTTATTAGGTTTTTTAAAAACCAAAAGCGATACACGACCGTTATCTCGAACCGTTAGTCAAAACCCACTTCTACAAGTTGGGGTGACTTGTGCAGTATGAGACCAACCTACTCGCAAGATTTCGTATTTTTTGGAGGCCGTTTGCAAGGTTTTCTACTCTAACCGTACTAAAAAAATTCTAAGTCAATTACTTGTTCATGCGAGGAACGTGAGAAAACCGTACAAACGACATCCAAAATTTATAAAACTTTGCAACTTGATCGAATTCACGTAGCGCAAGCCACCCAAACTTGTAGATGTGAGTTTCGACTCACGGTTTGCGAGATAAGGCCGTGTACCGCTTTATTAGGTTTTTTTTAAAACCGAAAGCGATACACGGCCGTATATCTCGAACCGTGAATCGAAACCCACATCAATAAGTTGGTAAGGCTTGTGCTGCGTGAGATCAACCTACTCGCAAAGTTTAGTATTTTTTTGGATGCCGTTTGTAATGTTTTCTACTCTAATCGCACTAAAAAAAATCTGTAATTATTTCCGTATAAATTGAACGTGAAAAATCAACACAAAAAATAAATTCGTAAGGCAAACATTTCTACATTTACAAAATTTTAAAGTCTTTGAGCACTTCAATATATTAATCTTAAATGTAGATTTCTTTGGGGACTTAAATATATTATAACTCTTCCCAAATCTACATCTACAAATTAATAAGAGAACGAATTTTTGGGCACTTGAATATATTAAAAGTCTTCACAATTTTACATCTACAAATTACTTAGGCAAGGAATTTTTTGGGCACTTTCTAAATAATTTACTATGGAAAAGTTGAAAAATCAACAAAATTAAAAATAATAAGGCAAAGAATTAGTTGATACCTTACAAAATAACTCCGAATTTTGCCAGTAGTTTGATTTATGGCTGAACTAGGCTTTTGATTTGCTTTCGATGTAGATATTGGGAGAGACAGATTGTATGAGAATGGAAAAGGAGGAGGAGGAGCGAAACGGATGAGCAAATGGAGGAGTAGTCGAAACGGACGATTTTGGATTAGGGTTAGGGTTCTTGGGTTTGTTTCGGCCAAAAAACGAAATAGAAGTGGGGAGAGATCGAGGAGGAAGAAGAACTGTATATAGATCTGAAATTTCTAACTTTACCTTAACCCGTCGTTGCCAACGACGGGTTAAGGCAATATTTTTTTATAAAATTTTGCCTTAACCCGCCGTTGTCAACGACGGGTTAAGAAAAAATTTTAAAAAAGAAATATATGGGCCGCTGGATCAAAGATCCAACGGCCCAGATTAATGTTCGCACGGGTCTGTACACACAGACCCGTTTGCAACCGAAGAAGCCTCTCTCTCTCTCTCTCTCTCTCTCTCTCTCTCTCTCTCTCTCTCTCTCTATATATATATATATATATATATATATATATATATATATAATAAAACACAAAGAAAGCTATCAAGTGGCTCACATTCAATCCCCTCAAAATCAAAGTCCCAGATCTAACCTCACAAAACACATTTTTCCTCCCAAAATTTTAAATCCCAAAACCAAAATTTCCCCCCAAAACTAAAAAAACTCATTACTTTATTACTATCTCTCTCTTCTCTCTTCTCTCTTTTCTCCTCTCTTCACCTTTTCATATTTCTCTCTTTCTCCCTCTCCCTATCTCTCTCTCCCATTCTTTTTTTATTTACTTAGAAATTTAGATTTTAAAATTTCAGATTTGTAAATTTTTAGAATTTTTATGTTTTTTTACTGCACATGTTATACTGAAAATATCAAATATCTCTTCAACAGTTAAATTTCATCATTTTTTACACTTAAAGCTCTAAAAAGTTAGATTTTACATCCCATTTATAATTATTTTTTAACATATACTAATGGAAACATGCATGGATTTTATTTACAACTAATTATTGTCATACTATTCAAACTTGAGCTACATAATTGTTGTTTTACTGTTTAAAGGGCTTTTCGTGTTTTGTATCGTTTCGAAGACGTGCCGTAGGCACGTGCCTACGGGCAAATCTAGTATATATATATATATATATATAGACACACACACACACGCACACATTTATGGAAACATTGACTTTTATTTACAACTAATTATTGTCATACTATTCAAACTTGAGCTACATAATTGTTGATTTACAATTTACAAGGCTTTTCATATGCTGTATCGTTCTGAAGACGTGCCGTAGGCACGTGCCCACGGGCAAATCTAGTAAATATATAATTTTTAATTTTTTTCTCACATTATGTATGGAGGCCCATTTCGGGAGTTTTCCTCGGGCCCCCATGAGCTCAGGGCTGCCCTGGTCTTCAGGCATACCACCACAAAGAAAATAGATGACATTTGAAATATTAATGCCTCTTTGAGTGAAAAGAGTTTTTTGTATATATGTAGTTTACCATGAATGAGCTTTCATAGAAAATTATAAATTCGTGTAGTAATCCATAGCTTATTAAGAACATGGAAGGAAAAGATAAGCTTGATCTCTGATGGTTTTGCAAGTAGACTATGAGCCAATTTCACTGTAAAGTATAAATTAGCAGAATTGGGTAGCCAATGTTACTCATCGCCTGCTGGTAAAATTTGTGTGTGTGTGTGAGGGGGGGGTGTGGGGCCTGATGCAAGAAGGAAATAGATGAGAAGGCAAAAGCATCCCAACAACCATTGGAAACAATAATAGAAGAAACTGGCATATTGTCAATTGGGCCAGTCCTGAGCTCATGGGGGTCGAGGTGAACTCCCAATATGGGCTCCCACACCACCATACATAATATGAGCAAAAAATTATAAAATCATATATATATATATATATATATATATATATATATATATATATATATATATATATATATATATATATATATATATATTGTCAGAGTATTTCTACCCCACAACTTGTAGTGCTAATAGTGGAAATACACCACAATCAATAGAAACTCCCAAGACTTAGATGAACCAAGAACAAGCCACCACAATATATGGATCTCACAAGAACACAAACAATATGCAGAGATAAGCAATACTTCTTATTTTCGAAGAAATACAAAGATTACAAAAGAGATTACAACTATCAATCTCTCTCTCACACATTTGAAACACTCGGCACAATCTCTCTTGAAGTTGAACAACGATAACGGCTCACCTCTTGATACACATGTTTTTCCTAACCCTAGAGTTTACGGCTATATATATAGCCCCCAAGTAACCCTAAAAGATAAACACAAATATAGCAATTGGGCCTTTAAACTCGTAAGCTCAAAACAATCAGCCGACGTTGCCAGTCGACGGCACCCCTAGTGACGGGTGACTGCAATGTGTAGAACCAACCCAGAGAGCTGACCGGTCGACTGCACCCCCAAGGTCGGTCGACCGTCCTCTCCTCAGTTGGACTTATACACTCGAAGAACTCTCAGTCTAGGGTCGGTCGACTGCACCCCCATGTCAGTCGACCGCAACCCTCCAGACTACTTCTTCTACTTCGCTGCTTGTCTTATCTTGCTTCTTTGTCTCCTCCTCATCTTCTCCAACTTCAAGTACCCCGTACCTACGTATATTTGAGGCCACAATTCCTAACAATCTCCCACTTGGACCAAATACACCACGCTTCAAAGTTATCGCAATTTTTCCTCGCATTATCTCTGCCATCTCCCACTTTCATGGAAGACCCAAGTACCCCCCACTCTCATGAAGAGCACCTCTGCCACTCCACCACGTGGAGTGCACTAACCAACCCTCACCGCCTCATGATGGATGTGCTCCACTAATCGCATAGAGCACGAATACTGAAGAAACAATCTCCTTTGTCGGATTCTGTGTTATGAGACTCCCCAACTTGCAAAATCTCCATCAACACCGGACATGGTTCAAAGCCTCTCAATGCACCATTTGCACTAGAAACCTCCGTGGACGACACCTCCACAAACTCCGCAAACTGTTCAACCCCTACAGTCCCAATTCGGTTACCCTCATCGACATCACCCCGCATATCGATATCAGTGCTCTCTATCACACAAGAGCGACTTGAAGCTTCAACTGCCAATTCACAAAGTATCCTCTCCACAGCAACGTCTTTTCCTCTAGGATCACTTCCATGGACAACAGCTCCTACTAAATTAGTAACCTCCCCTCCACAACTGAAAGAATTCGGTTGCACCCCACACAACCTACAACTCGATTTTGGCTGAGAGTCAACTACAGGAAAAACGCTCATCACGTCTCTAAGCAAATCCAGAGTTCCCTCACGCTTCCCTTTTGTAATCACCCTTGAACCTGCAGCTATACACCACTCCTCACTACCAAGTGTAGTAGACAACTCCTTATTGTCTAGCCTTCCAATCGAGATAAGATTTTCCTTTAAGTCTAGAACATGCATTGTCTCCCACAAGACAACACTTTGATCATCAATGGTGTTCACGGGAACAGTACCAACCCCACGTACAGGACACCGGTGACCATTCCCCATGATCACATCTCCAAAAGAACCCTCCTCGTAGTCATCAAATATCTCTCTCCTCGGAGTGCAATGAAAAGAAGCTCCCGAATCAATACACCAATCTTGAGTGCCCAACTCCTCCTGAGCTGATAAGCATAGATCCTCAACAAGCCCCACTTGAGCTTCCTTTGGGGTATCTTTCTTCGGTTTCTCCTGCTTCTTCTTCATATAAGCCTTGCAACTGTGCATCATGTGACCTTTTTTGTGACAATACCAGCACTCAGGCCCATGTCCCCCATCGTTGTCATCAGACCCACTCTCAGATGAACTACTCTGATCCTTTCTTCTTCGACTGCTTTTAGATCTCCCACGTCTCTTCTCAACATATATGGCAGAATCTCTAGAAGATGATGATGGATATCCCCCATTTCTCACCCTTCTTACCTCCTCGTTCAGAATGCTACTCACCACATTCTGTAGAGTCGTCGAATCTATCATAGTGCTTGTAATAGTCTGTTCCACCGTACCATAACTATCAGATAAAGTAAATAGAAGTAACAATAACTGCCCCCTCTCCGAAAACTTCAAACCTACAGCTTCCATTTGGTTGTAAACCATACAGTAATTGTTCACATGTTCTGCTACTGAACCCCCTTCCCTCAACTTCATATTAACCAATTTCTTCATATGAAGAATTTGATTAGATGCTGACGGTTTCTCATATATATCCGTGAGAATCTCAATAGCCTCCTTTGTGGTCTTTGCCTTCGAGATATAAAATAACGCCTTCCTACTCAGCTCCAACCGAATCTGCCCCAGCGCCTTCTGATCCAAACGATTCCACTCTGCCAAGACCTTCACATCATTATCTGCACCTACCGGCTTCTCATCAAACAACGGACCATCAAGATCTTTTGACGAAGATATGCTATCATCTGAATCTTCCACATCGCGAAGTCATTCCCAATGAATTTCTTGATCTTCATCTTGTTATCGGCCATCTCGAACCAACTGCTCTGATACTACTTGTCGGAGTAATTCTACCCCACAACTTGTAGTACTAATAGCGAAAACACACCACAATCAATAGAAACTCCCAAGACTTAGATGAACCAAGAACAAGCCAGCACAATATATGGATCTCACAAGAACACAACCAATATGCAGAGATAACCAATACTTCTTATTCCCAAAGAAATACAAAGATTACAAAAGAGATTACAACTCTCAATCTCTCTCTCACCTTTGAAACACTCGGCAGAATCTCTCTTGAAGTTGAACAATGATAACAGCCCACCTCTTGATACACATGTTTTTCCTAACCCTAGAGTTTACGGCCATATATATAGCCCCCAAGTAAACTCTAAAAGATAAACACAAATATAGCAATTGTGCCTTTAAACTCGTAAGCCCAAAACAATCAGCCGACGTTGCCGGTCGACCACACCCCTAGTGACGGTCGACTGCAACGTGTAGAACCAACCCAGAGAGCTGACCGGTCGACTGCACCCCCAAGGTCGGTCGACCATCCTCTCCTCTATTGGACTTATACACTCGAAGAACTCTCAGTCTAGGGTCGGTCGACTGCACCCCCATGTCAGTCGACCGCAACCCTTCAGACTACTTCTTCTACTTCGCTGCTTGTCTTCTCTTGCTTCTTTGTCTCCTCCTCTTCTTCTCCAACTTCAAGTATTCCGTGCCTACGTGTATTTGAGACCACAATTCCTAACACACACACACACACACACACACACAAAGATATATATATATATATCTCAACAGAAGTGTCTATAACCGACATATATAAAAGAGTAGAAAAACTGGTATGCTCACGATATATTAACACTTCTGTTGAGATATTAAACGTGCACTCTCTGTACAGTTATGAAAAAACCGACATATATAGATCCAAAAAAAAAAAATTTGGGAGCCCTAAAAAAGGCCAAAAATCGGAGACCCGAGGCGGCCACCTCTCTTGTGTCTCCATGGGGCTGGCCATGATTGTCAATAACAGTGTAATTGAAGATAAAGGGAAAGATATCCAAGAGGAATGCTTAAATACAATGGATCAAACCAAAATTTAACTCTTCTTCCATTTCTTACGTACTTTCCATTAGCAGTTACCAACTAAAAGAGTAATACAGCTTTAGATTGATTTCCAAGATTCAGAGGAAAGAGAGGTAAGGCGACGATGAGGAGAGTTTGATACATATAGTAGTCATTCTTTTTCTGTACATATTACAATCAGGCAGATTTTCATGTCCAGGAGTTCGATGCATAAAAATGGATCAGGTTTTTATTTCAAAAGGTGTAAAACCTCTTGAAACTCTTCTTTGAAACATTTCAATTTTGAGTATTGTAACCTACTAGAGCAATTAGTGAATAGTGAAAGAGATTTCGTTAAAAGATGATGTTTATTTATTTTATTTTTTTCTTTTGAAGAAAAGGTAAAGTATATAGAGTATGTATGTATCGTTTATAAGTGACAAAGATGTTTTTTTTTATAATAAAGATGACATTGTCATCGCTTAATTAATAAAAAATTAATGAAACAGAATATAACATATTACAAAACTCAATATCTAAATCCTTACTGCAATCAAAGCGACAAATACAACTACATATAGTCTCTAATGCATCAATGAATATACAAATAATTGCCTCATTTCCAGGACTCATGATCTGATTTACTCTTCCTCCTCTATCCAAAGCCTCTTTTTAGCACCTGTCTATCCTGCCCAAGTGTGATTAAAGTCGAAGATTTTATGCATCATAACAGAAAATCTATTATTGATATTATGAAAACACAATTCGTTACGGTCTAGCCACAAGTCCCATATAGTAGCTGCAACCGAAATATCCCAGGCAATCCTGTCATCGTTTCAATATATATTCTCCAGATGTTCCACTCCACTTCTGGAAGAAAGAAGCACTGCAAGAAATCATCTCAGAGTTCGGAACAATCGAAGATATCGACGACAAGATAGTGCATCGCTCAGAGGTTGTATCTGCCAGAATACTTATCCGAAGCCCAGATATCACATTTATGCCGCGTTTTGCAGAAGTTTTCTCTTTTGAAGACTCATACCTCATCCGCTTTGTTCTTGACAAGCTAGCGGAGTCGGAGGCAGAGCCCCAGATGCTCTCTTCCCCACCCCCCTCGCTCAGAGACGGTCGTTCCTATAAACAAGTGACTTCACCGAAGTTGGAACGTACGATTGATTGGGCCCATGAAATTGAACGGGCGCATCGTGAACTCATCAGAGCTGCAAGGGGGATGGAGGAACGCCAGGGACGTATGGTGGCGAGCTTAGCATTACACAAAACTCCACCAATGTTGGTCGACCCTAATCAAGGCTTGATCAAGAGCCCCAACGATCAGGATGGACTGCAAAAAGTGGATCTGCAACCCCAACCAAAAATGGCAGTTGGGGTAAACCCAGTATCTTGACTCGGAAATCTGAGCTTACACAAAGCTAGAAATGGAAGTCAACACCTAGCAACCGCCGATGAGGCACTTAGTATGGTACAGTTGGATGGGAAAGAGCTAACCACAGCTAAAAGTGGTGAGATCCCCAAGTTATCCAATAGACAAAATCTTTCGCTAAAAGGGAAAAAGGTTGAATCTTTGGGACGAGAGACACAACAAGGGAAGTCCATTTTGGGAAAGAAGACGAACGAAGGAACCATGGAAGTGGTTCGAAAAAAGAAAGGAGCGGTCATTTTAGGAGAGGAGCAGGTGAGCAGAAATGGAGATTAGGGAAAAGCTCCAAAACGACTAAACAAAAACAAAAGCGTAGCATCGGAGAAGACGCCTCTGATTTTGCTAGCCCCAAGACTTGCATCGACCGCTCCGCCAGCATATGAAGATGAGCCACGTGCCCCACTACAGGCTGTCGATGTGAAAACAAGAGAAACGAAGAAGGCGAAAGGGAATAGAGCGTAACAAATGAAATTGGGCACATTGAGGGGCCTAATAACGTTGAGTTCAATATGAGAAGAGAAGAAGGCGGAAGTGAAGAGATGAAAGGAGTTGGGTGAATTGAGGGGACCACTAACGTTGATCCCAATAACGTGGAGCTCTCGTTATTATTTCCACACATTATGCATAGGCCCAAAATTCCAAGCCCAAATCTTATATATTGTGATGCTACGGGAGAGCCCACTATTGAGATTGAAATCCACAATGACGAAGATGATCGTGATGCTAGGTTGAAACTCGAAGATAATTTTGTCTACTCCGAAGGGGAGTCTTTTGATTCAGAGGACACTGATGTTGAAACCCGAGCTATCTCCCCAGATTTTGTTCCCTCCACCTACCCACCTCACAATTGACTGCACCGGTCTCTTGTCATTCAGATAAAGGGTTTAGAGTTCAGAAAGTTGCAAAAATGGCTATAGAAGAGTCCTTGGATGATTACCTTGAAATTGCTGCACACGCTAAATCTACTAAGACTAGCGACAGAGGTATGCGTTCCTTCCTAGCCTCTATTTTTAATTTCATGTCTAATTCTTAGATATTTTGTCTAGCCAAAACCTATGGTTAAGTGGTGAGCAATACTGATCGTAACGCTTTTCTCCGTAATAGGGTTAGGGGGTGGGAGAGCGACAGAGTTAATCGTATATCGGGTTCCGTTAACGAACCGAGTCATGGTTCAACGTTAGAATCTCTTTAATGGATTTTCTCTTCTGGAACGTTAGCGGCCTGGGTAGGAGGGGCAAACGGGAAATGGTTAAATATGTCACGATAAATCTAAAGCCAGCATAGTTAGTCTGCAGGAAACCAAGCTGGCTCATATTTCTAGACTTATACTGGGGGGGAACCGAATCTCTGAGAAGAAATTTTGCCCCTCTGATGGGACCTCTGGGGGTATAGCACTAGGTTTTAACCCATAGATTTTTAATTGCCTAGATGAGTTCCACGGACATTTCTCCATATCGGTCACGCTCCAACGTAAAACTAATTTGTGGACCCACACATTCACGGTCGTGTATGGTCCACACACGGCTGCTTCCAGGAGGGCATTCTGGGCTGAATTATGATTGATTCACTCTCACTAGCCGCACCCGTGAGTGGTGGGGGGTGATTTCAATATCACCAGGTTCGCCTCCAAACACAGAGGTAGAGGCTCCAGTGACTCTGACAGGGAAGCATTTAACGAGGTCATTGCGGATCTAGAATTGGTTGACATTTCCATCACTGGTAGACTTTACACTTGGTCAAACATGCAATCGACGCCTATTCTAGCTAAGCTAGATAGGATTTTGGTCTCATCGGATTGGGAGGATAAGTTTCCACTATCCTGGGCTAAGTCTCTCCCTAAACCCACATCGGACCATGTTCCGATCATCCTGTCCACTGGTGAAGTTCAACCCAGGAAACCACCCAAATTTAGATTTGAGAAAGCGTGGCTGGAAATTCAAGGCTTCCCCCACATGGTCAACGAGAGCTGGGCTGGCCCTACTAGAGGGACAGAAGCGTAGGCAATCTGGTGTGAAAAAAATAGAAGACTACAGACCAAGCTTAGGAAGTGGAACCGGTCTAGATTTGCATTGATCTGGAGAGCAAAAGACCCCCCTTTTGGAAGGAATTGAGGAGCTTGAAAAAGTGGAAGAGACTAGAGATTTACGGCAAGAAGAGCGGAATAGGTTACTGCAACTCAGAGAAGACATTGCCCTTTACAGGCTAGAGGAAATCAAGTGGAAACAACGGTCCAGGGTTTCGTGGCTCAAATAGGGAGACGCGAATACAACTTTCTTTCACCGGGTTATCAGTGCCCGACGTAGATCAAACCTCATTCCTTCGATCCAAACTAACTCGGGAGTGTTACAAAATGAAGATGCTATCAGAGTAGCATTCCAAGCTCACTTCAAGCACCTTCTTGGTCAACATGCGGATTTGAGAGCCCCCCTAGACCATGAGTTCTGGAATGTCCCCACAGTCGACCCTGACCTGGATCTGCTCTCCTTGGAAGCTCCCTTTTCAGGAGGAGAGATTTGGGAGGCTGTGACGCAACTTGGCAAAGAGAAAGCCCCTGGACCAGATGGATTCCCAATCCTTTTCTACCAGACTTTTTGGGAGGAAATCAAATACGACCTCATTAACTTGTTTGTCAATTTTTATAATCATAAGCTTAAGTTAGGGAGAATTAATTATGCTAAGGTTGTGTTGATCCCCAAGAAAGTCGAGTCTCTGAGGATGGAGGAATTCCGCCCAATTAGCCTTCTTAACTACTCAGTCAAGATTACTACCAAGACACTTGCTAATAGATGGGGAAAGGTAATGGATAGAATCGTTAGCTGCAAGAAAAAATGGGGTTTATTAAGGGTCGATGCATTCAAGATTGTATAGCCACTGCTGAAGAAACTATCCATCACTGTCATAGGTCGAACTCTAAGAGCTACTTACTGAAACTGGACTTCAAGAAGGCTTATGACTCTGTTAAATGGGAGAGTCTCTTGGAAGCAAAGGCTAGAAGATGGTTTGGGGAGCGGTGGATCAGATGGATCAACACATGCCTATCCACCAACAGGACCACTATCATCATAAATGGGGTAGCAGGTCCTCCCTTTTCGTGATAACGGGGCCTTATACAGGGAGATACTCTCTTCCCACTTCTGTTCACTATAGTGGCAAACGTTTTGCAGTTAATGATGGATAACTGCCGAAGGGCAGGATGGATCGCGTTGGTGGCCAGTGGAGTCAAACATCTTGGATGCTCAATCCTACAGTATGCAGATGACACTCTCCTGTTTGGAAATGAAAACATCGGGGAGACTACGGTTTTCAAAGGAATTCTTTACAGCTTTGAAGCTTGGTCCGGTCTTAGGGTTAACTTCCACATAAGCGCTCTTATCCCCATTGCTTTAACCCCAGAGTAGGCACATGACCATGCTACGATTAAGACCCGGTAAATTGTTTCGTCAAAAATTTCCCCATTAACTACCTGGGACTACCATTGAGACCTAGTAAGCTCAAGAAGGCGGACTGGCTACCCATCATTGACCGGGTGGAGAAGTGTTTAGCAGGGTGGAAAGGTAAAAATTTATCCCTAGGTGGAAGAGTCACGCTCATCAATGTAGTACTCTCGAACCTACTAACCTATTACCGGTCCTTTTTCGAAATGCCACGATGGGTAATTCAGAGAATTGATTGAATCCGAAAGCGGTTTTTATAGAAGGGGGCAAATCCTAATAGTAGGGTTTATCACCTCATCAGATGGGAAAAGGCGTGCATGAAGAAGATACGCGGAGGTCTTGGCATTATTGACCTTCGAGATATGAATCTCGCCCTTCTGGGTAAGTGGTGGTGGAAAATTTTCCACCCCAACGGAGAGGGATGGCAGGATTTCGTTCAAACATAATTGCATGGGAACAGGATGAGAAGTCTGGGCTTCAGGATGGGCCCACGGGTATCCTGGTTCTGGAGATGTATTGCTAAAGCCTATGAACATTTCAATAGCTGTGTAACGTCTTATATTGGAAATGGCAGACTTACATGATTTTGGTGGGATAAGTGGTATGGTGATCACACACTTAAAGAGCTATTTCCTAATCTGTACCTACAAGCATCACAACTGTACTGCACAGTGGCTGGAGCCTGGAATAGAAATTCCTAGAAACTGGTCTTTAAACAGCCTCTGGATTCGGACTTTCAACTCAGGCTCAGACAGCTCATATCGCCAACTCAGGAAATAAATGCTCTCAGGGGCCAGACTGGAAGTCTTGGGGTCCTGAAAAGAAGGACACATTCACTGTGCGCTCCCTTTATAACCGCATTCATTTTCGGGGTTACCACCCGAAATGGGCAAGTATTATCTGGAAGGAGAAAACTCCGCTGAAAATTAAAATATTCATTTGGCTCGTTTTGAACAACGCAATTATGACTAGAGATAATTTGCCTAAATGCCAAATGAACATTGATTCTGCATGTGGGTTCTGCAATGCAGCAACCGAGACTCGATACCACCTGTTTATGGAATGTCCTAGGAGCAAAGCGGTCCTCGTAGAGGTACTCAATGCCCTAGGTATTTTCGAATACCCCGATATGTATGAGGATCTTTGGGTAGGCTCCAAGTTCGCTACTGAGAGACTCTCCATAAGAGAAGTCTGGTTTATCGCTATCGCCGCTACTACCGGGTCCTTTGGCTATATAGGAAAAACTGTTACTTTTGAGGGACTAATAATAGTATTTCTGATAATTTAACTCACATTATGCATCTTATATCTTTCTGGGCTACTGTCGCTGCTACAAGTCCCCGAGGGAGGATAGTCAGTGTGTTCCAGGTAGAGGAGTATGACGACGATGAAGTGGAGATTGGGCCAACGCTACACTGAGAGACAAGGTAGTTATGCTAGTGCAACCCTTTACTGCTTATTGATCCCCACTATCCTAGAGTTTTGTTTGGGGGAGTTTAGATGATGTGTTGTACTTCTGATGGATGTCTGATATATTTTTCTATCACTTTTGCCCCTCCTCCATGTTAGGGAGGAAGTATGTTTTCTTTATATGTGTTGTAGGACCTTGTACTTTGCTCAGTACTCTGAGTTTGTTTTATTAACTCCTTAATATTGAAATAGGATAGCCATACTCCACCTTTTCCTTCAATATATATATATATATATATATATATATATATATATATATATATATATATATATATATATATATATATATAGGAAAATCTTCCGTTGTGCACTACCCCTCCGTGTGCACTCGTGTGCACTCGGACTTCCCCCTCGTATCGACGATCTGAACTGTTCACATTGATCTACACATCTAAATTAGTCTAAATATATAAAATCAAATCATTTGAAATTCATTTGCCCATCCATCATGTGACTATAAAAAATAATAATTTTCAGCCATACAATTTTGTAACACTTCAATGGATGGGTAAATGAATTTCAAATGATTTGATTATATATATTTAGGCTAATTTAGATGTGTAGATCAATGTGAACGGTTCGGATCGTCGATATGAACACCCGAAGGCCGAGTGCACATGCCATGTGCACCATAGGTGGTGCACAACGGAAGGGCTCCCTCTATATATATATACATATATATATATATATATATATATATATATATATATATAGAGAGAGAGAGAGAGAGAGAGAGAGAGAGAGAGAGAGAGAGAGAGAGAGGCTTCTTCGGTTGCAAACGGGTCTGTGTGTACAGACCCGTGCGAACATTAATCTGGGCCGTTGGATCTTTGATCCAGCGGCCCATATATTTCTTTTTTAAAATTTTTTCTTAACCCGTCGTTGACAACAGCGGGTTAAGGCAAAATTTTATAAAAAAATATTGCCTTAACCCGTCGTTGGCAACGACGGGTTAAGGTAAAGTTAGAAATTTCAGATCTATATACAGTTCTTCTTCCTCCTCGATCTCTCCCCACTTCTATTTCGTTTTTTGGCCGAAACAAACCCAAGAACCCTAACCCTAATCCAAAATCGTCCGTTTCGACTACTCCTCCATTTGCTCCTCTGTGTTTGGCGGTGCAGTTGATTCCTTAAGACTGTGGTGGTGGTTTTGTGCTCTAGGTTCCTCTTCGTGGTTGTGTTTGGCTGCCAGTGAGGCCGTGATGAGCCCAGCAGCGCCTTGTTTTGGTTTTTTTCAGGTGTGCCCTTGAGGTTGCTGTCGCATTCTGCGAGGGTGTTCGGTTTTGGCTGTTTCCTTTCGGTGGTCTTCGATGTATCGGCTGGTAGCTGTGTTGCTGGCCGACGTTTGATCGTCGCTCCCAGGGTCCCTTACCGATCTCAGGTCTTTGGCTTCTGTTTCGTGGATGTTGCTCTGTTGTATTCTTTTGGCTCGTTGGATGTCCGCCGGGTTTGGTCTGGCTGTTAGCCTTTTCCAGTCGTTCTTGGGGCAGCTTTTGGTCGTTCTGCTATCGTTTTTGTATTTTAGTTTAGCCGTTGTGTTGTTTGGCGTTGTTTTAGTTTTACTCCGTGTAAAACTTGATTTGATTGTAAGACCGTTTTATTTTTAATATATTTTTTTGGGCTGGAGTCTTATGCCTCTATCCCCATTATCAAGAGAGAGAGAGAGAGAGAGAGAGAGAGAGAGAGAGAGAGAGAGAGAGAGAGAGAGAAATAATTAAATAAATAAAGAAGTTATTTTGGGGGGATTTGAATTTGAGTTTTGAAGGAAAACTTTTGTGGGGAAAAAATGTGTTTTGTGAGGTTAGATCTGGGCCTTTAATTTTGGGGGGATTGAAGGAGTCACTTGATAGTTTTTTTTGTGTTTTATTATATAGATATATATATATATATTCTCCAGACCCCCCAAACTTCGGAGCTCGATCTTGGGCAATCTAAACTCCCAAATCCCAGACACACTACCTCCCAAGCTAATATGGTCTTAGTAGTGACAATGATGTTATCTTAACAATATCTACTGAGTTCTTAAATGAAATTACAAGCACTTATTCCCAAAATGGATAGTATGCAACTAGTGTGCAATAACCAACTTGCATGAAACCTCATTGGTTAGCCTCCTAATAGCTTCTTAGCTTAATGACTCCTATAAGAACCTCTATTAATTATTTACTAATTATTATTCCCTCTGTTTCACTTTAAGTGATATTGAGGAGTTTTGCACACAGATTAAGGAAGGGTGAGATAAACATTTGTTTTCCTCTATACCCTTATTAATAAGTCTGCATGAATTAATTACTAATTCTTTTTTCAATACAGATTCTGACTTCAAGAAATTGTAATTAATGTTGCTAGTAGTAGATGTTGTTTGCATTAAATTTTTGGAGAAAATAAAATGTAGAAAGTTGAAACTACAATTTTCTAAGAATATTTGATAGAATTAAGATGAGTAATTAAAATAAAATTTCAACAAAAATAAGGATTTTCTTGAAAAAAATGAAAATAAATTGGATAATATCACTTAAACTGAAACAAGAAAAAAAATCAAAATATTACTTAAAGTGAAACGGAGGGAGTATTAATATCATGCATGTGGTGGATTTTTGGTACAGCATTCCAATTGAACTTGAGAATGTAGGAAAGGAGGATTATTTTAAGTCATGAAAAAAAATTCAATTTGAGGCACCAAATCTCCATAGCCAATTGAAGTTGATTGGAGTCACAATCAGTGCATGGTAATCAGATTTGATGTCTGATAATTATATGTATTAATTGTTTAAGATCTTAGTGATACAGGTCAATGATCGATTGGGCAAATTGAACTGCATAGATTAGTAGAGGTTGTTAATATGTGTCTATCTCTGCTACTTTAATGAACATTTGAAGTTGTCGTCACTCGTGAACGTGATCCCCGTGAAACGTACTACTTCCATTCATAGGCTGCACAAATTTTCTGCTTTATTCTGTCGACTCTGTTACTCTATGCTTAATGATGCTGACTAATTTTCTGTTTTCACTATGAGTATAAAGATAAAAGATAATGCATACAATATAGTGCTTATGTAACTAAATATTATGTGATATATCTCTAATCTCTAATATTATAATGGCACTCTAATCTCTAATCTCTAATATTATAATGGGAGAATGCCTTAGTGTCATTTATAAATGGGCAAAATCTAAAGTACCCCCAACGTTTGGCCCGAGTATAAAATGCCCATACAATGTTTGAAAAAATACAATAAACTCATTCTTCCGTTAACTTAACCCTTTCTGTTAAGTTATAATTATTAAATTACTTTTTTATCCTTACTCTTTCATATTCAATCTCTTTCTTCCCTTTCTTCATTCCTTTTTTCTTCCTTAATTTTGTATGAATTTTGTACTATACTTAATTTTGTGCTCCATGAGTTACTACTCACTTCAATGGAAATAGGCATTTAGTTTATGAGCCAACCAAATCAACTAAGTTAGCATAATAATAAACAGCGTTACTGTTACCTGACTTCATATAATTTTATCGCGCTAGGTTGTATACTGGTACTTTCCTATTTTGGGTTGCTTCTTGATAGGGAGAAATCCATCCATCTTACTCGATGAGGTAAAAATGAAAAATCTCCAGTACCAAAAATTTTAATTTGATTCTCATGGCAGTCAAAAATTCTTTTATGTTCATAATTTTTCTCTCATGCACACAAGCTAAATTTTGTTCAGTTACAATTGGAAGTAATAGGTCATAATAACTACTTTATATTGGTAGGATATATCTTGCCAAAATTTAGGAATGGGAAGAACAAGAAAAAATTAAGGAATAAAAAATGAATGAAGAAAGAGAAAAAAGAGATTGAATATGAAAGAGTAAGGGTAAAAAAGTAATTTAATAATTATAACTTAACGGAAAGGGTTAAATTAACGGAAGAATGAGTTTATTGCATTTTTTCAAATGTTGTATGGGTATTTTGTACTCGGACCAAACGTTGGGGGGTACTTTGGCTTTTGCCCTCTATAAATCATCAACATGTACAATACACGTACATAACTAATATGAAAGAGGTTTCAGGTTCAAATCATCCCTATATTAGATTTTTTAATTTTTAATTTTTTTTATTAAAAAATGCATCGCACGTGTAAATTACTATAAATACATAAAGGTTATTATCACTAGTAATTTACACGTGCGATGCACGTCTTAATAAATGTAGTTTTTTAAAATAAAAATTTAGACGTATTCTGGTTTTGAACCTAAGACCTCCTTTATAATAGTTATGTACGTGTGTTGCACATGTTGGTAGATTTACAAATGACACTAAGGCATTCTTCCATTATAATATTACTAGTAATTTACACGTGCGATGCACGTTTTAATAAATATATAATTTTTTAAAGTAAAAAATCAAACATAGTCTGGATTTGAACTCGAGACCTCATTTATATTAGTTATGTACGTGCATTACACGCGTTGGTAGATTTACGAATGACACTAAGGTCTTCTCCCATTATAATATTAGAGATTAGAGATTAGACATAGAGATTATTATTATTAGAGATTAGAGATTGGCATATAGTTTGTGCAGTGAGATCTAAAAGAATAAGACAACTTTGAAGTCTTTGATTAAAAAAAGAAATGAAACATTTAAAATGGAAACTCAAAATGTTCATTACGAGAGTTAAGACCCCAAAAATCCAAAATTACAGGTTCTGAAAAGAATTACAACTAAATATGACTTCTGAAAAGGATTACAGCAAAATGCCGATGAAACATTTCTAGAGAATTGATGTTGTAAAAGGTTGTGGAGCTAGGAAATAAAAAATTGTCAAAATTATATTACTCAAACGAGAAAAAATACCAAATATTGCCTAAGATTTATCTCAAAATGACATCATATTCTCTCGCACAATATTTAACAAAAACAAGAAGTTCATTTTTTTGAAGAGTTTTGTCGGTCACAAAGATGTTAAAAGATGTCTCGATGTCTTTATATATATATAATAGGATAGAGTCAAAATGAGTCCAGAGTTCAAAAATATTATTATTAAAAGAGTAACATTCAATATTTCTGTTTACAAGGAGTAAAGCAGGAGAATCAAAACGTAGAAAGTAGCATAACAACAAGACTAAAAAGGTACAAAGGCAGATAAATAGGCTGCCTAAAAATTGAAACAACGCAGACAACAAAAATAGGGACCAAACTGTTGGGTTTGTGTCTTGCATACTATGTTGGATAAGAAGACGATGAGACGATGGAGGAATCGAGACGATCGGAGACGGAGTGGAAGTAAGGGAAACAGTCAGTAGCAGCATCAGGTGGAGTTGCGGTCGACCATACATGGGGTGCGGTCGACCGCCCAACTTGTAGAAGTTCGCGAGAGGGGGACGGTCGACCGACCTTGAGGTGCGGTCGACCGACAGCGGCGCTGATGGATTTATTAGGTCGGATCTTGGTGATTCGTGAGAAGCCTAACTTGCTCTTCAAGTCAGATCTGACGGCTCTTATCGTAGAGTTATCTCTTCAGGAATATCCAATGATTATTGTATCAAGATATCAAACTAGGTTTTCCCTAGATCTCTACATATTGTTGTTATTAGCCTCTATTGAGAGCCAAGAGAGAGAGAGTACTTCATTGAAGGAGAGATTGAGTAATTCTCTAATTGTAAACAACTAGTACTTACTGGTGAGGCTTTAGAGATGGTTGTGGTGAGAATTGTAATATTCTTGTATCTTCTCTAGTTGAATAACATCTTGGGTTTCTTCTCCCCCGGATTAAGGCGAAAGCCCCAACTGGGATAAATTTGTGTGTGCTTTGGTGTGTTTGGTATGATCTCATATGCACTTGGTGGTTTGTATTGATTGCATCGACTAATTCAACAAGATCCTAGAGAGGGGTTTTCGATAGAAATCCCTAACAATTGTGTCAGAGCTTCGGGTTCAAGGGTTTGTTCGAGTTCCTTGGAGATGATGGCAGATCAAATCACGAAGATCAAGAGATTCAAAGGCAAAATCAACTTTGATCTCTTGAAGGTGGACATGCATGAAGCATCGGTTCAATAGGACTTGGATCTTGTCCTAGAAGGAGATAAAGGGAGACCAATCGGCACAAAGCAAGAGAAGTGGAAGAAGATATTTTCAGAAGTCTTGGGTTTAATCCGGTTGTCATCGATGAACGAAGTCAGATATAGGAGAAGCACGGCGAGTCTTTGGGCAAGATTCAGAACTGACTACTCGGGATCGTCATCACAGGGTCGGATGTACCAGCGAAGAAAGTTGTGGGATTTCTCAATGAAGGAAAGTACCGCTCTTCTAAATCATGAAGTGGAGTTCAATATGGAGTTATCTGAACTGAAGGCGTTCAACGCAGATGATTTAAAGGTTTCCAACTCGATATATTCACCACCAAATCTATCCAACATGATAACCATGCTAGATGAGGAATCTACCAAGGAGAAATTTTTCATAGCAAGTATGATCAAGGGGTTGGAGGTGGATGCACTTAGGAAGGAGAGTCAGAAATCGACGTCAACTTCTGTGAGTTGCTTGGAGGTGGATTGTACTTTGATTGGAAGGAAAAGTGTATATAGGGATTAGGTCCGTGGCCACCAGTAAAAAGGGATTGAGCGTTACATGAGAGACTATTGCAAGAAGTTGAGTCAGAGGGGTGCCAAATTAAGTGCTGTTGAATTGGGTGATGGCTTAAACAGTGCTTTTGTTTCAAGTCTTTTAGATGCGAATTCCGGTTGTTCTTTTGATTCGGTTAGTTCTTCTCAAGTTTGCTCAGAGAGGGAGATGGTTTCTACTTATAAGTTTGCCTCATGTCGTTGTGTGGGAACAAAGATTGACAAAACTTGTGAAGTAAGATGTGAGAAAACAAATGAGTCGAAGATGACTGGCGGAAGGGAACACACACTAGAGGAGGGCATGCATATTCCTTTGATGAAGCGGAGCCTTATTTCTACGAGAACTCTAGAAGCTCGGGACTGCAGGTACACAGATCCAGGTGGAGTTCGTTCAGTTTGGAAAAGTTATCGCAAGGTGATGAAGGTTTAGAGGGAGATTGGGCAGGGTCAGCACAACCTCTACCAGCTTTGGAGGAATAGAAAAACTTGCGCAAGTGTTTCGAAGCCCGTTGTTCCTAAAGCACCATCTAGTATGCCGTCACTAGAATCATCCGAACGAGACTGCAACGTTCAAATATCGTCGGAAGGTGGAGTTCGTGTGGAGGGTGGCACCTCCATGATTACATCTACTGGGGTGTGTCCTTGAAGGGGCATACAGCGGGAGAAAAACAGGTGGAGATAGATTCAACTAACAGAGGAAATTGAAACGAGTTATTTGCAAAAGAGGAAGGAGAAGAGTCTAGAAGATTTTAAATCACATAGGTGTGGATTCATGAGTATACAATCCAAAGTGGAGATTGTTGGGTTTATGTCTTGCATACTATGTTGGATAAGAAGACGATGAGACGATGGAGGAATTGAGACGATCAGAGACGAAGTGGAAGCAAGGGAAACAGTCAGCAGTAGCATCAGGTGGAGTTGCGGTCGACCGTACATGGGGTGCGATCGACCGCTCAACTTGTAGAAGTTCCTGAGAGGGGGACGGTCGACCGACCTTGAGGTGCGGTCGATCGACAACGGTGCTGATGGATTTATTGGGTCGAATCTTAGTGATTCGTGAGAAGCCCAACTTGCTATTCAAGTCAGATCTGACGGCTCTTAATGTAGGGTTATCTCTTTAGGAATATCCAATGGTTATTATATCAAGATATCAAACTAGGTTTTCGCTAGATCTCTATATATTGTTATTATTGGCCTCCATTGAGAGCCAAGAGAGAGAGAGTGCTTCACTGAAGGAGAGATTGAGTGATTCTCTAATTGTAAACAACTAGTACTTGCTGGTGAGTCTTGAGAGAGGGTTGTGGTGAGAATTGTAATATTCTTGTATCTTCTCTAGTTGAATAACATCTTGGATTTCTTCTCTCCCGGATTAAGGGGAAAGCCCCAACCGGGACAAATTTGTGTGTGTTTTGGTGTGTTTGGTATGATCTTATATTCGCTTGGTGGTTTGTGTTGATTGCAGCGACTAACTCAACAAGATCCTAGAGAGGGGTTTTCGGTAGAAATCCCTTACACAATCCATCATGAAGTATCAGTAGCCAAGCAAGAAGCCAAAGCCCCACAACACAAAGAAATGGAAGCACATAATAACAAGAAGAAATAGAATCAAACCAAACAAGAAAACTTTCAGCACAGCTGAACAAAAGGACATCACCGAACCAACAAAAAAAGCCAACAACACTACCCAAGATATGGTATACGAAAACATATGATGCTTAACCAAAATATAACATAGAACGAACGAAAATAGAGCACAGGAAACTCAATAAACATATAGAACAAAACATCCAAAATAGATAAGTAGGAGTAAAACATCACCACAACAAAAGGTAGAAAGAGAGAACATCCTAAGTAGAAATGGAAGCTACAAAGCATTACGTAGAAGGAACATCCAACAAGCAAGAAACAATGAAAAGGCCCTGAGAAGCAAGAAACCTGCATATAAAACATACAAAAGGTAGGAACCAAAAAAAGATGACGATCTCAGTACTCAAAGAAGTCTAGCCCTATAAGGAGAAAACTAGTAATAAGTGAGGAAAATGCCAAAAATAAAGGATGAAGCATATAAATGATATAAACCATAGAGAAAATTTTAAGAAGAGTGAAAATAATTGTTCACAGCCAAATCAAGATTGGATAACCGAAGCAAATACAGTTTGCTCTGAGGGAGAATCCGATCCCGTAAGTTAGTGAAATAGAGTAGATCCCCAGTCAAGCAATTAATGATACAGGAAGAGCTGTGAAGACTCTATTATTTCTTTCTGTAATGCCCTGATTTTTCAATTTATGAAAAATTATTTATTTTGCACGTAGTGTGCACATGTAATATTTTTGGTAAATATTTTCTTCAAAGATGAGTAAAGATATTTTAACATGTGCTTTTAATTATTTTATACAAAAGCCTTCCTTTAATTAGACAAAAAGCCCTTTCTTTTAAAAAGCCCAAAATGTAATTCATTTATTTTATTTTAAAATAATTATTTTGGCCCAAAAACTAAAGCCCATGAGTCAATGTATTTTTTTAAAAGCAACTTGTAATGTAGAATACAAACTAGAGTTTATTTTTATATAAAATAAAATGTACAATTTTTGGACCTAGTTGCATGCACATGCACTACACGTACACGTGCAAAATGCACTCTTCCTATGTAGGCCGGTTGTGACCTTTTTGGAGGGAGACCAAAATTTGAGTGGTGATCATGGTGTGGTGGTTACTTGGTTGTGGGTAGTTAATGCAACTCCTACTCTCATCCTAGCCCTCCATCTTACAACTAACTACTTGATCCTAGCCGTCCATTCCATCAAGATTTTAGTATAAATACCCCCCCCCCCCCCCCCCCATGGCTAGTTATTCTTGTGCCAATTATTCTCTTCCAAACCTAGAGTTCAAATACCTTAGAGATTGTGTGAGTTAAAAGATTGAGTGTGTGTGGGATTGTTCTTGCAACACCAAGGAGAAGAAGGGCCGGCTTTGTAGTGCTCGGTGGGCTTGTGTGGTGCTCGGGTGTGGTGCTTTTGGAGGCTCGAGTGCGCGCTTCTAGGAGGAGGACCGTTCGTGTGCAAGGACTTTTGTTTAGGAAGTTGCTAATTGTATTTGTCTCTCCATTGAGGTGGGTAAATTCTCCATATTTCTAAAGTAAAAATGCATGTTAGAAATGAATGAATGAAGCATAAAAATGATTAAGAAGTGCACACTTTAATTGGGAAAAATGAACTCTTCAATGATTGAAATGTGGATATACAAATTTATATGTGGTTCTATTATTTGAGTGTATGTTAATTGATTATGATCATGGATTGATTGAAGAAAACACATTTATTGCCATCAAGGATTACATACAAAAGTTAGTAGATTAATAATGCTATTTCATGTGTTAAATAGATCTTTTGTATTAATGTGGGCATGAATAAATTAAAATATGAGTTTGTATGCTGGATAAATGATTAAGGACAGAGAACTAATGTGAAATTTGTTGATAAAGAGATTAGAATGCTAATTGCTAAGAAATGTCGAGAAAGAAGAAACGTGGTAGTAATAGAATGATTGCTAAATTGATATTTTCCATGTTGTATATAGTGTAGAAAATACGAACGAATGAAAAAGGACTTTAATAATTAGAGAATTGGAAATGACCTGTACAGTCGACCGGTCGGATGAGAAGTCGACTGGTATATTAAAATAAAATATGTACAGTTCAGATTTCCATGGAACGATGTATTTTAATGTGAATTGTTAACTTGATGTTCTAGCGTGCTAAATTGGGATCAATATTCATCTCCGTAAGTAAATGATGAGTAAAAGAAATATGTATATTTCGCATTCCTTTGAGAAAAGAAACACTAGTTATGTGAAAGTTACATTCATCGAAAACTATGTTGTGATGTTAATAAACATATAAGAATTACATGTTTAGGTTGGCATCAGCATATTGTAGTGTGACCAAGAAAGATATGTGTATAGAATGAAGGAATGATTCCTTAATTTGAGAATTTAACCTGTTCAGTCGACCGAATGTATCTAACAGTCGACTCTATTTGAAAAATTATATAATTGAACTCTGCAGAACAGCCGACTGGGTTGAATGACAGTCGACTGCCCTGTAGATGATATTTTAATATTGAACACTGCGGAACAGCCGACTGGCCATGTGCAGCAGTCGACTCTTCCGAGCAGTTTATTGAAGAACTTGGTTGGCTGAACAAGTCGACTGGATAAGCTCCAAGTCGACTGTTCAGATTACTTTTTGGCATATCAGGAATTCTATGATTTTATTTTATGATAAAGATTGTGGATCTTATGTTGAATGATTATTGGATGTGACAGTTAAGTAAACTCTGTTTGCCTTTGCATGAATTTTTATACAAGAAATGAAGTGAACCATTTATTTGAATTTATGAAAGTTATATAATTGTGGAACTATGGACATGAAAAAGAAATCTATGGTGATTATGAAAAATGAACTCATGAGCTGGAAGTGCTCAGATTATTTTAGTAATTGTGAATTGGAATTGAAATGAAAGAGTAGCTAAGTCTCCCTCGGCAATTGGAAAGAAATTGAAATGAATTATTAAAATGAAAGACCAAGATTGGTCATGTTGAACGAATGATTAAGTCCGATTTAGTGGAGAGGCTAACTCTAGAGCTTTGATTTTGTTCATGATTCTAATAAAATTAAGGACTAGTACATAGTGAAGATGTGATGAAAGTAAGAGAAAAACATTGAGTATGAGGGCTATTGGATAGCGGCGAGAGTGTATCCCAGGATGTCCCATGATGAGTATGGGCGAGGATACTACTCCAGAGTACCGTCCCGGTGGCGACGCTCGTAGGATGTTTGAAGACTACGGGTAGTGTCATGTCTATGGTAGGAGCTGAATTACCACAGGATGTCTGCATGATGAGTCATGTCAGCGATGGGATTCCCTCCAGGGCGCCTAGACATGAGTTCGTAGGTCAGAAAACATCTAGGATACTTACCGTAGTTACAGTAGTAGATTAAGTCATGGCGAGGGATTGAACCCTACAAAGATGTGGAACGATTAAGGGCTTGCCCTCGGACCTATGTAATATGGGATGCATAGAATTCGAACAAGTGCGCATTAGTGTCATCTAATATAAATAATTGCATTTAGGACTAAGTGCACAATCACAACACGACATCAATAGGGTAGTCCCTTTAGTTTGATATGTGACAAGTTTGTGTTTGCTAAATATGGAAAATAAGTTATACTATTTCCGGCATAGAGAGGATGGCAGTGTATAATGATCGTCGGTTGAATAAACTGACGTACCTACAGTCTTATATGCAGGTAAATGGCTTGATACAGATTAAAGAGGAACAGATGCTTAAAGATTATTCAATATTGTTGTACATTTATTTTATTGTTGTAAATTTTACTTCTGCTGTGCAATGTAAAGTATAATATTGATGTAAACCCTGATGTAAAGTGAAAATTTTAAATTTTCTTGTAAAATTGTACTAAAGGAAGCGGAAAGATCCTTTAGAACATCTCGAATTCAGTGTATTTGGGATTCGGGGCGTTACAGAGTGGTATCAGTGCCACGCTTTCCACACTTGTACAAATTTATAAGGAACGACACCCTAGAAGTGGACATTAGAGTGTGTGTTTGAGTCTAGAGATTTAAATGTAAGTGACTTACATTTGTGTTGCTCTATGACTTATGCTCCTTCCTCTCTATTTCTAAGATGGCTGACCACTTCGACCCTACTAGAGGCGACGACTGGCATATCATTGAGGAAGAGTACCATCCTGGATAGGCAGTTTTCGAGGACGAGTACTATCCAGGGCAAGCAGATTCTGACGGAGAAGAATGGCCTGAATTCCGAGAGATCACCCCACCTCCGGATTCATCTGATGACTCTTCTTCTGACGAAGAAGAAGAACCAGTTCCAAATAGTCTTGTGACTTCTCTTCAGAGGCAGGTAGAAACACTGCGAGAGAGAGTCGGATTATTGGAGACTCAGTTGGCAAAGCGTAAGGACGACTTTTCAGTTTTCAGTCATCGTGTATGGGAACTCGAGAAGAGGAAGAATCTGACCGATGTGCTGAAGGATGAAGTTGATGAACTACGGAGAGAACTTCGAGAAGTGAAGAGAAACCGTAGGAGTTAGACTGTTGTAGCTTCTACTATCTTTCATTCTGATGTCAAGAAATGTTTTTCAATTCGAATGTATAAAGTTTAGAATTCAATGAAATGCAAGTTGATTTAATATTCTTGTCTTATACTTCGAATTTAATGGATCTTTTGCATCAGAATATGGCTAGAAGAGGAGCTAGAAACGGGGAAGGTCTGGATCTGGAAACGGAACTTGCGAGGGTCTATCAGACGCTCAATGCCGTGGCTATGAATCAGAACCAAGGAAGGGGACCTGCGAACCCGGTGCTCGAAGCGATTAAACTGGTGGAATCGTTCAAGCGAATGAAACCACCTGTATTCGAAGGGAAGTCAGACCCTGATGCGGCTGACAACTGGATTCGTCAGGTGGAGACAATCTTTGAAGTGTTGGAGACCCCTGAAGGCAGTAAGGTCAAGTTGGTGACTCTGCAACTTGAGAAGGATGCGGCTGTTTGGTGGTAGTCGATGAAGAGGACCACGGGAGGCATAGTTCTTGGTTGGAAGGAATTTCTGGAAGAATTCCGCAGTCACTATTTTCCCTCCGATGTTCAAGAGAAGAAGGCTATGGAATTTCTATCACTACAGCAAGGCGGCATGTCAGTGAGAGAGTACGAGACCAAATTTACTCAGCTCTCTAGGTATGCTCCGGAATTAGTGATGGATGAGGCTAAGAAGGCTCGTAAGTTCGAGCATGGATTGAGGCCAAGCTTGAGGTCCCGAATGATACCTCTTGGTATCAGGAGATTCGACAAGTTGGTCAAGAGGGCAGCAGCGACGGAAGCAGACATGGAGCAGTTTCATGTTGTTCAGAACCGGAGGAACAACTGGCAGTCTGGAAAGAGGCCCGCACATTCTGGGAGTTTCAAGGGGCAACCATCTGCACAAAGGTTCAAACCGACAGGGGCGAACGCTATTAGTGTGGCTGGAGGACCTGGGAACAATGTGGTGAGACCTCCTGTGGTAACTTGCTACAACTGTGGTGAAACGGGGCATTACAAATCTCAATGTCTCAAGCCACGGAGTGGTAATAGCAATGCACCAACGCAGCAGACTGGGAAGAGATCGTACCAACCAGGGCAAGTATTTGCCTTGACCGAAGCTGATGCTGATGAGGTTGATCATGTCATCACTGGTACGAGGGCTGATGTTTAGAGGTTTTTATCATTTCTTTTTCCCGTTGTTTAGTGAACTGTTACGTAATGAGTGTGTATTATGTAACAGGAGAACTTTATCTTAATGGAATGAAAGCTGTTGTGTTGTTCGATACTGGATCCTCTCATACTTTTGTGTCTCCTAAATTTGCTAAAGTGTCCTAAATTTGCTAAAGTGTTGGGAGTTGAACCGAAGATTTTTCCAGGCAAGATCTTAGCAGTAGCTACTCCATCAGGGGAAACTTTAACCACTGATCGGTACTATGCTTATTGTGAGATTGTGATTGGAGATCGAATCTTTGGGATTGATCTGATCGAGCTGACTATCTTGGGATTCGATGTTATCATTGACATTGATTGGATGTCGGTGTACAGTGCAAGCATCGAGTGCAAAACCAAGATGGTAACAGTGAAGGCTCCAGGTGAACCTGAAGTCACTTTCTAAGGGAAGAAAAAGTGTTCTAGGCTGGTGGCAGCTATCTGCAAGGAAGAGACTCCTGTGGAAGTGCAAGGGATTCCTGTGGTTCGGGACTATCCGACTGTGTTCTTGGATGATTTTCCTGGGTTACCCCCACATCGTGATGTAGAGTTCAGCATCACTGTTCAACCAGGAAGTGCACCCATTTCTAAGGCACCGTATAGGATGGCTCCAGTGGAACAGGATGAGGTGAAACGGCAGATTGAGGAACTGTTGGAGAAAGGCTTTATTCAACCTAGTGCGTCACCTTGGGGAGCACCAGTGCTTTTGGTAAAGAAGAAGAATGGATCGATGAGAATGTGTATCGATTACCGGGAGCTGAATAAGATCACTATTCAGAATAAGTATCCTATTCCTTGAATTGATGACTTGTTCGATCGTCTACAAGGAGCAGCTGTTTTCTCCAAAATAGATCTTCGATCAGGATATCACCGAGTTCAAGTGAAAGCTGAAGATGTGCACAAAACTGCATTTAGAACTCGACATGGGCATTACAAATTCTTAGTTATGCCATTTGGAGTGACGAATGCACCCGCAATCTTCATGGATTTGATGAACAGAGTTCTGAGGCCATTCATTGATTCTTTCGTCGTGGTGTTTATCGACGATATCCTCGTGTACTCCAAGTCAGAAGAGGAGCACACCGAGCATCTGGCAGCAGTTTTGAAGAAGCTGGAAGAGCAAAAGTTGTATGCCAAGTTATCCAAGTGTGATTTCTGAAAATCTGAAGTGGCATTCCTAGGTCACATCCTTTCTAAGGAGGGAGTGGCAACTGACCCTCAGAAGATAGAGGCAGTGAGAGATTGGGCAAGGCCTACTACAGTGAAGGAAGTCAGAAGTTTTCTTGGAATGACTGGATACTACAGGAGATTCATTCAAGGTTATGCTCAGATAGCTGTACTGCTTACTGGACTGACCAAGAAGAATGTGAACTTCAAGTGGACTGAGCAATGTGAGGCGAGCTTTCAGGAGTTGAAAGAGAAACTGACTACTGCACCTATTTTGGGTTTGCCTAGAGCAGGTGTTGAGTATGATGTTTATAGTGATGCTTCACATCGTGGGCTTGGTTGTGTCTTAATGCAAGAAGGAAGAGTAATCGCTTATGGGTCTAGGCAACTACGACCGCATGAGAAGAATTACCCGACTCATGATCTGGAGTTGGCTGCGATTATCTTTGTCCTGAAGCAATGGAGGCACTACGTGTACGGTGAGAAATTGAACATGTACACGGACCACAAGAGTTTGAAGTACATTTATCAGCAGAGGGATTTGAATTTGAGGCAGCGAAGATGGTTGGAAGTGCTTGAGGACATGCGACCTGAGATCAAATATCATCCTGGAAAGGCTAATGTTGTTGCTGATGCACTTAGTCGCAAGAGCAGTTTAGCCAATTTGATTACAACTCAGAAGCATCTGATTGAGGAATTGGATCGAGCAGGTATTGAGGTTGTCTTGCAAGGATTGGGAGCATCTTTAGCTCAGTTGAGGTTTCAGCCTACACTGAATGGAAGGATCATTGCAAGTCAGGAGGTTGATGTTGATATCTTGGAGATGAAGGAGCAGGTTGGTGCTGGCAGGTTGCCCGGATTTCAAATCAGGGATGGAGTGCTGTGGTTCGGAGATAGGCTATGTGTTCCAAATCAGGCGGACCTGAAAGAGAGTATTCTTCAGGAGGCACATGCTACCCTTTTGTCAATACATCCTGGGAGTACTAAGATGTACAAAGACATCAAACAGCATTTCTGGTGGTCAGGTTTGAAGCGGGATGTGGCTGAATTTGTGGCGAAGTGTGAGGTTTGTCAGCAAGTCAAAGCTGAAAATTAGAGACCCAGAGGTCTATTACAACCGTTACCTATTCCGGAATGGAAGTGGGATAACATCAGTATGGATTTCATTACGGGATTGCCTAAGAGTTCTAAAGGCAATGATGCAATTTGGGTTATAGTCGATCAACTGACCAAGTCTGCTCACTTTTTGGCAATGAAACTCACTGCTTCGATGGACAAGTTGGCTGAGTTGTATGTTGGTGAGATTGTCCGACTTCATGGTGTCCCGTCAACTATTGTGTCTGATCGAGATGAGCGGTTTACTTCGCATTTCTGGAAGAGTCTTGAAACAGCTTTGGGTACCAAGACAGATTTCAGCACTGCTTTTCATCCGCAAACCGATGGACAGACCGAGAGAGTAAACCGTATTCTTGAGGATATACTTCGGTGTTGTATACTAGATTTTGGAGGCAGTTGGGAAAGGCATTTACCCTTGATAGAGTTTGCCTACAATAATAGTTTTCAGGCTAGCATCGGGATGGTGCCGTACGAAGCTTTGTATGGCAGGAAGTGCAGGATTCCTGTTTGTTGGTTTGAAGTTGGGGAGCGTCAGTTGTTTGGTCCTGAGCTTGTGCAGCAAACCTCTGAGAAGATTGTTCTGATCAGGAAAAGGTTGGTAGAAGCTCAGAGTAGGCAGAAAAGCTATGCAGACAACCGGAGAAGGGACCTTGAGTTTGAGGTTGGTGACTTCTTCTTTCTGAAAGTATCACCCAGTAAAGGTGTGGTTCGATTTGGCAAAAGCGGAAAGTTAGCCCCGAGGTTTATAGGCCCGTACAAGATATTGAAAAGGATCGGGAAAACTGCTTACTGGCTTGAATTACCGGAAGAGTTATCTCAGGTGCACAATGTCTTTCATGTGTCTATGCTGAGAGGTTATATTCCAGATCCGAGTCATCATTTGCCTGAAGTGCCGGAAGGTTTGCAGTTGGCTCTGAATTACATCGAGTCTCCTGTCGAGATTGTTGACCGTCGAGAGAAAGACTTGAGGAATAAGACGATACCGATGGTCAAGGTAGTCTGGAGAAATCATTTGGTTGAAGAGGCTACTTGGGAGTCTGAGGAGAGGATGTTGAAGGACTATCCTGAGCTTTTTGCTTGATTGTATCTTTGTATCTTTTTGTTCTTGTGTGAGTGTTGTATTTTTGTTTCTCTCACTCTTGACTGTAGTTCCGGGGACGGAACTATTCTAAGGAGGGAGTGTTGTAATGCCCTGATTTTTCAATTTATGAAAAATTATTTATTTTGCACGTAGTGTGCACGTGCAATATTTTTGGTAAATATTTTTTTCAAAGATGAGTAAAGATATTTTAATATGTGCTTTTAATTATTTTATACAAAAGCCTTTCTTTAATTAGACAAAAAGCCCTTTCTTTTAAAAAGCCCAAAATGTAATTCATTTATTTTATTTTAAAATAATTATTTTGGCCCATAAACTAAAGCCCATGAGTCAATTTATTTTTTTAAAAGCAACTTGTAATGTAGAATACAAACTAGAGTTTATTTTTATAAATAAAATGTACAATTTTTGGACCTAGTTGCATGCACATGCACTACACGTACACGTGCAAAATGCACTCTTCCTATGTAGGCCGGTTGTGACCTTTTTGGAGGGAGACCAAAATTTGAGTGGTGATCATGGTGTGGTGGTTACTTGGTTGTGGGTAGTTAATGCAACTCCTACTCTCATCCTAGCCCTCCATCTTACAACTAACTACTTGATCCTAGCCGTCCATTCCATCAAGATTTTAGTATAAATACCCCCCCCCCCCCATGGCTAGTTATTCTTGTGCCAATTATTCTCTTCCAAACCTAGAGTTCAAATACCTTAGAGATTGTGTGAGTTAAAAGATTGAGTGTGTGTGGGATTGTTCTTGCAACACCAAGGAGAAGAAGGGCCGGCTTTGTAGTGCTCGGTGGGCTTGTGTGGTGCTCGGGTGTGGTGCTTTTGGAGGCTCGAGTGCGCGCTTCTAGGAGGAGGACCGTTCGTGTGCAAAGACTTTTGTTTAGGAAGTTGCTAATTGTATTTGTCTCTCCATTGAGGTGGGTAAATTCTCCATATTTCTAAAGTAAAAATGCATGTTAGAAATGAATGAATGAAGCATGAAAATGATTAAGAAGTGCACACTTTAATTGGGAAAAATGACCTCTTCAATGATTGAAATGTGGATATACAAATTTATATGTGGTTCTATTATTTGAGTGTATGTTAATTGATTATGATCATGGATTGATTGAAGAAAACGCATTTATTGCCATCAAGGATTACATACAAAAGTTAGTAGATTAATAATGCTATTTCATGTGTTAAATAGATCTTTTGTATTAATGTGGGCATGAATAAATTAAAATATGAGTTTGTATGCTGGATAAATGATTAAGGACAGAGAACTAATGTGAAATTTGTTGATAAAGAGATTAGAATGCTAATTGCTAAGAAATGTCGTGAAAGAAGAAACGTGGTAGTAATAGAATGATTGCTAAATTGATATTTTCCATGTTGTATATAGTGTAGAAAATATGAACGAATGAAAAAGGACTTTAATAATTAGAGAATTGGAAATGACCTGTACAGTCGACCGGTCGGATGAGAAGTCGACTGGTATATTAAAATAAAATATGTACAGTTCAGATTTCCATGGAACGATGTATTTTAATGTGAATTGTTAACTTGATGTTCTAGCGTGCTAAATTGGGATCAATATTCATCTCCGTAAGTAAATGATGAGTAAAAGAAATATGTATATTTCGCATTCCTTTGAGAAAAGAAACACTAGTTATGTGAAAGTTACATTCATCGAAAACTATGTTGTGATGTTAATAAACATATAAGAATTACATGTTTAGGTTGGCATCAGCATATTGTAGTGTGACCAAGAAAGATGTGTGTATAGAATGAAGGAATGATTCCTTAATTTGAGAATTTAACCTGTTCAGTCGACCGAATGTATCTAACAGTCGACTGTATTTGAAAAATTATATAATTGAACTCTGCAGAACAGTCAACTGGGTTGAATGACAGTCGACTGCCCTGTAGATGATATTTTAATATTGAACACTGCGGAACAGCCGACTGGCCATGTGCAGCAGTCGACTCTTCCGAGCAGTTTATTGAAGGACTTGGTTGGTTGAACAAGTCGACTGGATAAGCTCCAAGTCGACTGTTCAGATTACTTTTTGGCATATCAGGAATTCTATGATTTTATTTTATGATAAAGATTGCGGATCTTATGTTGAATGATTATTGGATGTGACAGTTAAGTAAACTCTGTTCGCCTTTGCATAAATTTTTATACAAGAAATGAAGTGAATCATTTATTTGAATTTATGAAAGTTATATAATTGTGGAACTATGGACATGAAAAAGAAATCTATGGTGATTATGAAAAATGAACTCATGAGCTGGAAGTGCTCAGATTATTTTAGTAATTGTGAATTGCAATTGAAATGAAAGAGGAGCTAAGTCTCCCCCGGCAATTGGAAAGAAATTGAAATGAATTATTGAAATGAAAGACCAAGGTTGGTCTTGTTGAACGAATGATTAAGTCCGGTTTAGTGGAGAGGCTAACTCTAGAGCTTTGATTTTGTTCATGATTCTAATAAAACTAAGGACTAGTACATAGTGAAGATGTGATGAAAGTAAGAGAAAAACATTGAGTATGAGGGCCATTGGATAGCGGCAAGAGTGTATCCCAGGATGTCCCATGATGAGTCTGGGCGATGATACTACTCCAGAGTACCGTCCCGGTGGCGACGCTTGTGAGATGTTTGAAGACTACGGGTGGTGTCATGTCTATGGTAGGAGCTGAATTACCACAGGATGTCTGCATGATGAGTCATGTCGGCGATGGGATTCCCTCCAGGGCGCCTAAACATGAGTTTGTAGGTCAGAAAATATCTAGGATACTTATCGTAGTTACAGTTGTAGATTAAGTCATGGCGAGGGATTGAACCCTACAAAGATGAAGAACGATTAAGGGCTTGCCCTCGGACCTATGTAGTATGGGATGCATAGAATCCGAACAAGTGCGCATTAGTGTCATCTAATATAAATAATTGCATTAAGGACTAAGTGCACAATCACAACACGACATCAATAGGGTAGTCCCTTTAGTTTGATATGTGACAAGCTTGTGTTTGCTAAATATGGAAAATAAGTTATACTATTTCCGGCATAGAGAGGATGGCCGTGTATAATGATCGTCAGTTGAATAAACTGACGTACCCACAGTCTTATATGCAGGTAAATGGCTTGATACAGATTAAAGAGGAACAAAATGCTTAAAGATTATTCAATGTTGTTGTACATTTGTTTCATTGTTGTAAATTTTACTTCCGCTGTCCAATGTAAAGTGTAATATTGATGTAAACTCTGATGTAAAGTGAAAAGTTTAAATTTCCTTGTAAAATTGTACTAAAGGAAGCGGAAAGATCCTGTAAAACATCTCGAATTCAGTATATTTGGGATTCGGGGCGTTACACTTTCAGACCAAATGATCCAAATTAGCGTCATCATGGATAAGTCTCATGAAGAACGAAAGGGGCGTTTGACACGATGCTTACGCTAGGAATCCTACCAAGAAACCACGGATCCGGGCATACCGTGCACATGCCACGCCAACTTACAAATAGTCCATAAAGGATGAATGTAAGAGCACTTAATAAATAATTGACAAGAGTCTTCATGGCTGGTTAGGCAGAAAACACATTTTTGATCAAGAGCTAAATTTCTTTTGTTGAGAATATCCACCGTAAGAAATTTATTATGAATAGCTAGCCAAGTGAGGATACGGGCCTTAAGCGGAGTAATACACTTCCAGATGATATTGGAGAAAGGAGAGAACACATCCAGAATTGAGAAAGTTATAACAGGATTTAACCGTATAGGAACCTGAAGGCGACCAACACCATAAGAAATCATCTTTAGGGTGCCACTGATAGGCAATAACAGGAGTAACTGGAAATAATGCGGATACAGGGACTGAGGGAGAGTCCTGCAAAAGGTGATGTTCCAATCTCTAGCCTGGTTATTGTAAACAAGATAATATGCTACCGAAGCATGTGGATTGATAGCAAGAAGATAAAGTTCAGGGAAATTAGCTGCGATCGAGATAATGCTGATCCATAAATCGGTCCAGAAATTAACCTTGATATTTTCCCCACAGATTCTAAAAAGCCCGCATTTGAATGAGTCCACCACTTTCCAGATACCTTTCCAAAAGGGAGAGGCAATTGAAGAGAGGGAGTGGTGGAACGCCCACACTCTGTGGTGTTTATGGTATTTATGGGTAACGTGACGACCCCAAGCTAACTCATCTTGCTTAAGAACTTTCCACAACCACTTTCCTAGAAGGGCTAAATTCTTATGTATGAGGTTAAGAATACCCAGACCTCCTTCATGCTTTGATTTACATAAAAGATTACATTTACAAAGATGTTTACTATTCTCAAAACAAATGAACCCGACCAGAAAAAATTCCTCCTAATATGGTCAATCCACTAGATAACCCATGATGATACATAAAAGAAGGACATATGTAAAGAGGAATAGATGAAAGAACAAAGTTAATAAGAATCAACCAACCACCTTTAGATAACTGAAGGCTTGACCAGGTGTTAAGTCTAGATTCGACCTTGTCAATCATAGGGAGCCAGTCATTTTTATGAAGTTTACCCCAATTTAAGGGAAAATCGAGATAAGAAATAGGGAAGGAGGCAGAAGCACAATTAAAGAAATGTGCAATCTCAATCCGGCGGTTAACAAACCCGCCCAACCATAAGACCGAAGTCTAATGGACGTTAATTGATAACCCTGAAGCTTGTTTGAAAATGCAGAGAAGAAGCTTCAGATTACATAGGGTTGGACCAAAAGGTTTAGCGAAGATAATAGTATCGTCCGCATATTGGAGATTAAGCACACCTCTAAAACCACGAAAGCCTCCTAACCCTTCAATACTGTTAGCTTCCCAAGCTTTCAAGAGTAACTTGCTCAAGACATCAGCCACAAGAGAAAATAGGAGAGGAAAAATAGGGTCTCCTTGGCGGATTCCTCGTTTGCATCTGAATTTATTACCTTCAATACCATTAATAATAATTGACGAGGTGCCAAAAAAGAAGTTGGCTTTTAATCCAAGAGATCCATCTATGCCCAAATCCACGATGTAAATGAATGTTTAAAAAAGAATCTCAATTAACTTTGTCATAGGCTTTCGCAAAGTCTAACTTTAAGCGAATACCTTCAGATTAGATTCGTGACAACCCGAAATAATTTCTTGGGCACAAGCCATACTGTCTAAAATCAATCTGTCTTTGATGAAACCTGACTAAGCAGGGTCAATCAAAGGAGATATAACTGAATTAAGATATTTAGCAAGCACTTTCATAATAATTTTGAATAGGGCATTGAGCAGGCTAATGGGCCTAAAAGTGGAGACCTTGTTAGCCCCAATCAGCTTAGGGATAAACACAACATGCACATAGTTAATCCTATCAAAGGATAAATTGCCATGGAAAAGGTCTGTGAAAATATCAAAAAGATCGTCTTTAAGCAAGTCCCAGAATTTTTGAAAGAAAAAAGAGGGGAACCCATCTGGTCCAGGAGCAGAATCGCTGCGCATGGAGAAAACAACCAATTTGATCTATTCTAAGGAAAAGGAGATTTGAATAGAAGGGAGATCATTGTTTTTATCACCATATAGGTACTCCCAATCAAAGTGGATAGAACGAGAACCCGTGGAGCCCATAAGGGTTTTAAAGAAAGAAAGATAGAACGCTGATAAAATTCAACATTGGAGTGTAATTCTGTAACACCCCGAATTCCAAATAAGGATGAATTCGAGATTCCACAAGAACTTTGCTTCACTTCGTACAATTTTACAAGGAATTTAAAACTTTTTTAATAGTACATCAGAGTTCATTTACACTTGGTTTTTACATAGCGGAAGAAATAAAGATTACAACATTTGAAAACAAAATGTAACTTGTACAACTTCATAAATTGAGTCATTGATTGCACCATATACTCCTTCAAAAACAGTCCATTACCTGCATGTCAATCTGTGGGTACGTCAGTTACTTACAACTGACGAAATGTTATACTCGGCCATCCTCTCTACGCCGTACATATAACGATCTCATTGCTTTAATAAAAACACAACAGTTGAATGAATAATAAATTGTTAATGTAACTAAGCTAAACATGTAAGTGTATGCCATGCCTTAATGCCTAGTGCACACAAGTCTATACTAGGATGACACTAATGCACACTTGTTCGGATTCTATGCATCCCATACTACATAGGTCCGAGGTCAAGCACCTACGTACTCCACTTTAAAGGGTTCGATCCCTCGCCATGAAACTAACCAGTACTAAGACAAAGTTCAGACGTTCCACGAGTATGGATCCCAGCCTTAGGGAACCGCCGCAATAAATCTCCCGCCCGGCTGTTATACAGACTTCTCGTCGTGCGAACCTCCCGCAAGTGCTCCTCTAGCCCCGGTATACGTATATACATGGAGAACGACAAACTATCCGCCCGACTACACATAGTCCTGGATTTAAAATAAAAGTTCGTCTCCCACGAGGCAACCACAGTCCACCAACTTGATCTATAGCCCTGGTGAACTGCCGCAACAAGCCCACCGCCCGACTATATAGAGTGCCCCACTTACATTTATCTAGGTCTTACTACATCTTCACTTATGTGCCTAAAATTTATTTAGTTCAAGACATGAATATTCTTTCAAGCCTAGAATTAGTATTACCTACTACCGGACTTAATCAATATCCATCGAGATGGCTCCATGACAAATCTCAAAATATAATAACCGTTTCATTTGAAATTGTCGGTATACGAGGTCTTACTAACACTAAATCAAAATTTCTCATGTACAAGAATCATGGGTATTCATACCCTTTCATAGTCATGTCTTAAACCTAAATCATTTCATGTCTTTAGCTTATCCACAATTTGATCTGGCTTATTTAGCCTCAATCATAATTCTCTTATAGTTCATTCATGAATCAACAACAATAGCAATTCCATTTGCAGATTTTAAACTCATGAAGTATCTCCAATCATTCAAATACAATCTCTTCCAGAGAAAATAATTCACAACTTAATCAATGTTTCTTCTTAGCACGAATCAACATCTCATTTTTAACACTAATCAAGTTTTACTTTTCCACTCTTAATTCTTTCCAATCAATAATTCTACACATGCATTCATCTAATTTAAACTTATTGTCAATTTGAGTGCATATAGAAATCTAGAAATTTCTCATTCAACATAAATGCATAATCTCAACAAGAAGTCTAATTTTCACATCAAAGTCTTTACTTTTC
Source organism: Hemerocallis citrina (assembly GCA_017893485.1). NCBI lineage: Eukaryota > Viridiplantae > Streptophyta > Magnoliopsida > Asparagales > Asphodelaceae > Hemerocallis > Hemerocallis citrina. The sequence continues at coordinate 34,121,507 of CM030363.1, forward strand.
TTCTAAAGATAAAAATCATATTCTTAAAATGTTTAACTTAAGGACAAAATTTCATTCTATCTTCAAATGTCTCTTTTACTTCTCAAATATACTTGAAAAATTCTACAACTATTTTTACGAAATTCTATTTCATTTTATAAGAGTTCTAGAATTTTTTCCCAATTTTCTTTCTCTTTAAAACCCTTTCAAAACACAAAAAGAAAGGGTAACTTGTACAGAAATAAAGATTACAACATTTGAAAAAAAAATGTAACTTGTACAACTTCATAAATTGAGTCATCGATTGCATCATATACTCCTTCAAAAACAGTCCATTACCTGCACGTCAATCTGTGGGTACGTCAGTTACTTACAACTGACGAAATGTTATACTCGGCCATCCTCTCTAGGCCGTACATATAACGATCTCATTGCTTTAATAAAAACACAACAGTTGAATGAATAATAAAGTATTAATGTAACGAAGCTAAACATGTAAGTGTATGCCATGCCTTAATGCCTAATGCACACAAGTCTATACTAGGATGACACTAATGCACACTTGTTCGGATTCTATGCATCCAATACTACATAGGTCCGAGGTCAAGCACCTACGTACTCCACTTTAAAGGGTTCGATCCCTCGCCATGAAACTACCCAGTACTAAGACAAAGTTCAGACGTTCCACGAGTATGGATCCCAGCCTTGGGGAACCGCCGCAACAAATCGCCCGCCCGGCTGTTATACAGACTTCTCGTCGTGCGAACCTCCCGCAAGTGCTCCTCTAGCCCTGGTATACGTATATACTTGGAGAATGACAAACTATCCGCCCGACTACACATAGTCCTGGATTTAAAATAAAAGTTCGTCTCCCACGAGGCAACCACAGTCCACCAACTGGGTATATAGCCCCGCTGAACTGCCGCAACAAGCCCAACGCCCGGTTGTTATACAGACTTCTCGTCGTGCGAACCTCCCGTAAGTGCTCCTCTAGCCCCGGTATACGTATATACATGGAGAATGACAAACTATCCTCCCGACTACACATAGTCCTGGATTTAAAATAAAAGTTCGTCTCCCACGAGGCAACCACAGTCCACCAACTGGGTCTATAGCCCCGGTGAACTGCCGCAACAAGCCCACCGCCCGACTATATAGAGTGCCCCACTTACGTTTATCTAGATCTTACTACATCTTCACTTATGTGCCTAAAATTTATTCAGTTCAAGACATGGATATTCTTTCAAGCCTAGAATTAGTATTACCTACTACCGGACTCAATCAATATCCATCGAGATGGCTCCATGGAAAATCTCAAAATATAATAACCATTTCATTTAAAATTGTTCGTATACGAGGTCTTACTAACTCTAAATCAAAATTTCTCATGTACAAGAATCATGGGTATTCATACCCTTTCATAGTCATGTCTTAAACCTAGATCATTTCATGTCTTTAGCTTATCCACAATTTGATCTGTCTTATTTAGCCTCAATCATAATTCTCTTATAGTTCATTCATGAATCAACAACAATAGCAATTTCATTTGCAAATTTTAAACTCATGAAGTATCTCCAATCATTCAAATACAATCTCTTCCAGAGAAAATAATTCACAACTTAATCAATGTTTTATCTTAGCACGAATCAACATCTCATTTTTAACACTAATCATGTTTTACTTTTCCACTCTTAATTCTTTCCAATCAATGATTCTACTCATGCATTCATCTAATTTAAACTTATTGTCAATTTGAGTGCATATAGAAATCTAGAAATTTCTCATTCAACATAAATGCATAATCTCAACAAGAAGTCTAATTTTCACATCAAAATCTTTACTTTTCTTCTAAAGATAAAAATCATATTCTTAAAATGTTTAACTTAAGGACAAAATTTCATTCTATCTTCAAATGTCTCTTTTACTTCTCAAATATACTTGAAAAATTCTACAACTATTTTTACGAAATTCTATTTCATTTTATAAGAGTTCTAGAATTTTTTCCCAATTTTCTTTCTCTTTAAAACCCTTTCAAAACACAAAAAGAAAGGGTAACTTGTACAGAAATAAAGATTACAACATTTGAAAAAAAAATGTAACTTGTACAACTTCATAAATTGAGTCATCGATTGCATCATATACTCCTTCAAAAACAGTCCATTACCTGCACGTCAATCTGTGGGTACGTCAGTTACTTACAACTGACGAAATGTTATACTCGGCCATCCTCTCTAGGCCGTACATATAACGATCTCATTGCTTTAATAAAAACACAACAGTTGAATGAATAATAAAGTATTAATGTAACGAAGCTAAACATGTAAGTGTATGCCATGCCTTAATGCCTAATGCCCACAAGTCTATACTAGGATGACACTAATGCACACTTGTTCGGATTCTATGCATCCCATACTACATAGGTCCGAGGTCAAGCACCTACGTACTCCACTTTAAAGGGTTCGATCCCTCGCCATGAAACTACCCAGTACTAAGACAAAGTTCAGACGTTCCACGAGTATGGATCCCAGCCTTGGGAAACTGCCGCAACAAATCGCCCGCCCGGCTGTTATACAGACTTCTCGTCGTGCGAACCTCCCGCAAGTGCTCCTCTAGCCCCGGTATACGTATATACTTGGAGAATGACAAACTATCCGCCCGACTACACATAGTCCTGGATTTAAAATAAAAGTTCGTCTCCCACGAGGCAACCACAGTCCACCAACTGGGTCTATAGCCCCGGTGAACTGCCGCAACAAGCCCACCGCCCGGCTGTTATACAGACTTCTCGTCGTGTGAACCTCCCGTAAGTGCTCCTCTAGCCCCGGTATACGTATATACATGGAGAACGACAAACTATCCTCCCGACTACACATAGTCCTGGATTTAAAATAAAAGTTCGTCTCCCACGAGGCAACCACAGTCCACCAACTGGGTCTATAGCCCCGGTGAACTGCCGCAACAAGCCCACCGCCCGACTATATAGAGTGCCCCACTTACGTTTATCTAGATCTTACTACATCTTCACTTATGTGCCTAAAATTTATTTAGTTCAAGACATGAATATTCTTTCAAGCCTAGAATTAGTATTACCTACTACCGGACTTAATCAATATCCATCGAGATGGATCCATGGAAAATCTCAAAATATAATAACCATTTCATTTAAAATTGTTCGTATACGAGGTCTTACTAACTCTAAATCAAAATTTCTCATGTACAAGAATCATGGGTATTCATACCCTTTCATAGTCATGTCTTAAACCTAGATCATTTCATGACTTTAGCTTATCCACAATTTGATCTGTCTTATTTAGCCTCAATCATAATTCTCTTATAGTTCATTCATGAATCAACAACAATAGAAATTTCATTTGCAAATTTTAAACTCATGAAGTATCTCCAATCATTCAAATACAATCTCTTCCAGAGAAAATAATTCACAACTTAATCAATGTTTCATCTTAGCACGAATCAACATCTCATTTTTAACACTAATCATGTTTTACTTTTCCACTCTTAATTCTTTCCAATCAATGATTCTACTCATACATTCATCTAATTTAAACTTATTGTCAATTTGAGTGCATATAGAAATCTAGAAATTTCTCATTCAACATAAATGCATAATCTCAACAAGAAGTCTAATTTTCACATCAAAGTCTCTACTTTTCTTCTAAAGATAAAAATCATATTCTTAAAATGTTTAACTTAAGGATAAAATTTTATTCTATCTTCAAATGTCTCTTTTACTTCTCAAATATACTTGAAAAATTCTACAACTATTTTTACTAAATTCTATTTCATTTTATAAGAGTTCTAGAAATTTATCCCAATTTTATTTCTCTTTAAAACCCTTTCAAAACACAAAAAGAAAGGGTAACTTGTACAGAAATAAAGATTACAACATTTGGAAACAAAATGTAACTTGTACAACTTCATAAATTGAGTCATCGATTGCATCATATACTCCTTCAAAAACAGTCCATTACCTGCATGTCAATCTGTGGGTACGTCAGTTACTTACAACTGACGAAATGTTATACTCGGCCATCCTCTCTATGCCGTACATATAACGATCTCATTGCTTTAATAAAAACACAATAGTTGAATGAATAATAAATTATTAATGTAACGAAGCTAAACATGTAAGTGTATGCCATGCCTTAATGCCTAATGCACACAAATCTATACTAGGATGACACTAATGCACACTTGTTCGGATTCTGTACATCCGATACTACATAGGTCTGAGGTCAAGCGCCTACATACTCCACTTTAAAGGGTTCGATCCCTCGCCATGAAACTACCCAGTACTAAGACAAAGTTCAGACGTTCCATGAGTATGGATCCCAGCCTTGGGGAACCACCGCAACAAATCGCCCACCCGGCTGTTATACAGACTTCTCGTCGTGCGAACCTCCCGCAAGTGCTCCTCTAGCCCCGGTATACGTATATACATGGAGAATGACAAACTATCTGCCCGACTACACATAGTCCTGGATTTAAAATAAAAGTTCGTCTCCCACGAGGCAACCACAGTCCACCAACTGGGTCTATAGCCCCGGTGAACTGCCGCAACAAGCCCACCGCCCGACTATATAGAGTGCCCCACTTACGTTTATCTAGATCTTACTACATCTTCACTTATGTGCCTAAAATTTATTTAGTTCAAGACATGGATATTCTTTCAAGCCTAGAATTAGTATTACCTACTACCGGACTCAATCAATATTCATCGAGATGGCTCCATGGAAAATCTCAAAATATAATAACCATTTCATTTAAAATTGTTCGTATACGAGGTCTTACTAACTCTAAATCAAAATTTCTCATGTACAAGAATCATGGGTATTCATACCCTTTCATAGTCATGTCTTAAACCTAGATCATTTCATGTCTTTAGCTTATCCACAATTTGATCTGTCTTATTTAGCCTCAATCATAATTCTCTTATAGTTCATTCATGAATCAACAACAATAGCAATTTCATTTGCAAATTTTAAACTCATGAAGTATCTCCAATCATTCAAATACAATCTCTTCCAGAGAAAATAATTCACAACTTAATCAATGTTTTATCTTAGCACGAATCAACATCTCATTTTTAACACTAATCATGTTTTACTTTTCCACTCTTAATTCTTTCCGATCAATGATTCTACTCATGCATTCATCTAATTTAAACTTATTGTCAATTTGAGTGCATATAGAAATCTAGAAATTTCTCATTCAACATAAATGCATAATCTCAACAAGAAGTCTAATTTTCACATCAAAATCTTTACTTTTCTTCTAAAGATAAAAATCATATTCTTAAAATATTTAACTTAAGGACAAAATTTCATTCTATCTTCAAATGTCTCTTTTACTTCTCAAATATACTTGAAATATTCTACTACTATTTTTACTAAATTCTATTTCATTTTATAAGAGTTCTAGAATTTTTTTCCAATTTTATTTCTCTTTAAAACCCTTTCAAAACACAAAAAGAAAGGGTAACTTGTACAGAAATAAAGATTACAACATTTGAAAACAAAATGTAACTTGTACAACTTCATAAATTGAGTCATCGATTGCATCATATACTCCTTCAAAAACAGTCCATTACCTGCATGTCAATCTGTGGGTACGTCAGTTACTTACAACTGACGAAATGTTATACTCGGACATCCTCTCTACGCCGTATATATAACGATCTCATTGCATTAATAAAAACACAACAGTTGAATGAATAATAAAGTGTTAATGTAACTAAGCTAAACATGTAAGTATATGCCATGCCTTAATGCCTAGTGCCCACAAGTCTATACTAGGATGACACTAATGCACACTTGTTCGGATTCTATGCATCCCATACTACATAGGTCCGAGGTCAAGCACCTACGTACTCCACTTTAAAGGGTTCGATCCCTCGCCATGAAACTACCCAGTACTAAGACAAAGTTCAGACGTTCCACGAGTATGGATCCCAGCCTTGGGGAACTGCCGCAACAAATCGCCCGCCCGGCTGTTATACAGACTTCTCGTCGTGCGAACCTCCCGCAAGTGCTCCTCTAGCCCCGGTATACGTATATACTTGGAGAATGACAAACTATCCGCCCGACTACACATAGTCCTGGATTTAAAATAAAAGTTCGTCTCCCACGAGGCAACCACAGTCCACCAACTGGGTCTATAGCCCCGGTGAACTGCCGCAACAAGCCCACCGCCCGGCTGTTATACAGACTTCTCGTCGTGTGAACCTCCCGTAAGTGCTCCTCTACCCCGGTATACGTATATACATGGAGAACGACAAACTATCCTCCCGACTACACATAGTCCTGGATTTAAAATAAAAGTTCGTCTCCCACGAGGCAACCACAGTCCACCAACTGGGTCTATAGCCCCGGTGAACTGCCGCAACAAGCCCACCGCCCGACTATATAGAGTGCCCCACTTACGTTTATCTAGATCTTACTACATCTTCACTTATGTGCCTAAAATTTATTTAGTTCAAGACATGAATATTCTTTCAAGCCTAGAATTAGTATTACCTACTACCGGACTTAATCAATATCCATCGAGAAGGATCCATGGAAAATCTCAAAATATAATAACCATTTCATTTAAAATTGTTCGTATACGAGGTCTTACTAACTCTAAATCAAAATTTCTCATGTACAAGAATCATGGGCATTCATACCCTTTCATAGTCATGTCTTAAACCTAGATCATTTCATGTCTTTAGCTTATCCACAATTTGATCTGTCTTATTTAGCCTCAATCATAATTCTCTTATAGTTCATTCATGAATCAACAACAATAGAAATTTCATTTGCAAATTTTAAACTCATGAAGTATCTCCAATCATTCAAATACAATCTCTTCCAGAGAAAATAATTCACAACTTAATCAATGTTTCATCTTAGCACGAATCAACATCTCATTTTTAACACTAATCATGTTTTACTTTTCCACTCTTAATTCTTTCCAATCAATGATTCTACTCATGCATTCATCTAATTTATACTTATTGTCAATTTGAGTGCATATAGAAATCTAGAAATTTCTCATTCAACATAAATGCATAATCTCAACAAGAAGTCTAATTTTCACATCAAAGTCTCTACTTTTCTTCTAAAGATAAAAATCATATTCTTAAAATGTTTAACTTAAGGACAAAATTTCATTCTATCTTCAAATGTCTCTTTTACTTCTCAAATATACTTGAAAAATTCTACAACTATTTTTACTAAATTCTATTTCATTTTATAAGAGTTCTAGAATTTTATCCCAATTTTATTTCTCTTTAAAACCCTTTCAAAACACAAAAAGAAAGGGTAACTTGTACAGAAATAAAGATTACAACATTTGGAAACAAAATGTAACTTGTACAACTTCATAAATTGAGTCATCGATTGCATCATATACTCCTTCAAAAACAGTCCATTACCTGCATGTCAATCTGTGGGTACGTCAGTTACTTACAACTGACGAAATGTTATACTTGGCCATCCTCTCTATGCCGTACATATAACGATCTCATTGCTTTAATAAAAACACAATAGTTGAATGAATAATAAATTATTAATGTAACGAAGCTAAACATGTAAGTGTATGCCATGCCTTAATGCCTAATGCACACAAATCTATACTAGGATGACACTAATGCACACTTGTTCGGATTCTATGCATCCGATACTACATAGGTCCGAGGTCAAGCGCCTACATACTCCACTTTAAAGGGTTCGATCCCTCGCCATGAAACTACCCAGTACTAAGACAAAGTTCAGACGTTCCATGAGTATGGATCCCAGCCTTGGGGAACCACCGCAACAAATCGCCCACCCGGCTGTTATACAGACTTCTCGTCGTGCGAACATCCCGCAAGTGCTCCTCTAGCCCCGGTATACGTATATACATGGAGAATGACAAACTATCTGCCCGACTACACATAGTCCTGGATTTAAAATAAAAGTTCGTCTCCCACGAGGCAACCACAGTCCACCAACTGGGTCTATAGCCCCGGTGAACTGCCGCAACAAGCCCACCGCCGGACTATATAGAGTGCCCCACTTACGTTTATCTAGGTCTTACTACATCTTCACTTATGTGCCTAAAATTTATTTAGTTCAAGACATGAATATTCTTTCAAGCCTAGAATTAGTATTACCTACTACCGGACTTAATCAATATCCATTGAGATGGCTTCATGGAAAATCTCAAAATATAATAACCATTTCATTTAAAATTATTGGTATACGAGGTCTTACTAACTCTAAATCAAAATTTCTCATGTACAAGAATCATGGGTATTCATACCCTTTCATAGTCATGTCTTAAACCTAGATCATTTCATGTCTTTAGCTTATCCACAATTTGATCTGTCTTATTTAGCCTCAATCATAATTCTCTAATAGTTCATTCATGAATCAACAACAATAGCAATTTCATTTGCAAAATTTAAACTCATGAAGTATCTCCAATCATTCAAATACAATCTCTTCTAGAGAAAATAATTCACAACTTAATCAATGTTTCATCTTAGCACGAATCAACATCTCATTTTTAACACTAATCATGTTTTACTTTTCCACTCTTAATTCTTTCCAATCAATGATTCTACTCATTCATTCATCTAATTTAAACTTATTGTCAATTTGAGTGCATATAGAAATCTAGAAATTTCTCATTCAACATAAATGCATAATCTCAACAAGAAGTCTAATTTTCACATCAAAGTCTTTACTTTTCTTCTAAAGATAAAAATCATATTCTTAAAATGTTTAACTTAAGGACAAAATTTTATTCTATCTTCAAATGTCTCTTTTACTTCTCAAATATACTTGATAAATTCTACAACTATTTTTACTAAATTCTATTTCATTTTATAAGAGTTCTAGAATTTTTTCCCAATTTTATTTCTCTTTAAAACCCTTTCAAAACACAAAAAGAACCAAAAAAAATCAAAAGGGGCCTCCAGGTTTCGAACCAGGGTCCTTCGGGTGCTACAGTTAGTGCCCAATGTCCAACCCGTCAACCACTAGCCCAAGTGCTCTTTGGTGTTAAATGGTCATACCAAAACCCCCATATATTAAATCTATAGTATTCGGATTTAATTAAGAGAACAAAAAATAAATGTGACTATCAAGTTTCGAACCCAAGATCTCTTATAAGTAGTGCTCACTGGCTAACCTGCAAGTCCAAATGTGATTTTTGTCTAAGAGTTGTATTTGTATGCTTTTGTTCATACTTTTCTGAAATTGTTTCTTTTTACCAAATTCGTTTATCCAAAGATCCAACACTTTAGGATATTGACATAAACTTTTTCTTGACTGAGATAAATTTTTAAAACAGTAGCAAAACTCATTTCAAACTCATTTAAAAAATATATTTCTATTTTTTAATAATTCCCCTTCTCATTCTAGATATCGATTTAGCATTTTTCTCAAAACTTGATTTCTAAGAGTTTTATTCATGAAGACTAGTTTATGTGCTCCATCAAAATAATTAAATTTTGTTAATAAAGACGAACATGTCTCTTAATCATCAAGGATAATTCTTTTATGAAAAATTTGTATTTTCACATAGCAACATGCAATAGTAGACATATTTTGTGATAATAATCTAATTTATCTTTCTTTCTTTCTTCATTTAACTTATCATCGTATCAAGCATAAACACTATTTCATATGAATCATATATTCAACACATACAAATTTCACAAACATACTAACATGATTCTTAGTATTAATTTCTATTGTCGAATTCTCCTTTCTCCTTAACATGGTGACCATTATCATAACAAGATTATTTTCTTTCATGGCACATAACGCTAGCATGGATTTTATCTACATATTTAACATCAATTATAATTCATATAACTCATTTTTAGCATGCACTCTCTACATTAGAAAGTAAGAAATCATCCACTTTTTATTTTATAAAACTCTATTTACTCATCCAAAAAAGTATTTCCCTCATTCTCATACAATCTACTTATGTCTTTATGCATATTCATTTGCGACAAACTACTTGATCATTTCTTTTCTCACTTTTAATTAACATGGTATGCGTCGACTTACTAATCATAAATATTTTACTATTATTCATGCTACACATAAATCAAAATTTCCCATTCTAGCATGCATAATTCTAACGACTAGAAAGCATCAGAACACCCACCTTAATTTGGAGATTGAGAACTACAAAGAGTGGCTCCTTCTTGCTCCTAGTTGCGCTAGTACCTCCTTGCTCCTAGCAACCTTCTTCTCCTAGTTATGGCTCCAAGCAAGCACAAACTCTCTTCTCTCTTTCTTTTTCTTTCTCTTTCTTTTTCTTAAGTTTTGGTGTAAGAGAATGTAGGAATTTGGTGTCCTATTTATAGGATAGAGCTAGGGTGTATTTTGCAAAAATCTCCATCTAATAACTCCCTCATTTAACATATTCAATTCTATTTTCATAACCTCCCCATTTAAACCCTCCAAATCTTAACCCCCTCATTCAAATCCCTCTCTTTTCTCTCTTGTGTACAACCGGCCACCCCCCCCCCCCCCCCCCCCCCCTCCATTTAGTCTAGGAATCCATCTAGATACATTGGATATACATGTGTACCCATGCATATACAACTAGGTGCATTTGTTGTGTTACAAAATGTGTACTAATACTAGTTAATTTGTCATGTGTGAGTGCATGGTCAAAAAGGATAACTTTTATTTAGTGGGCTAGCTTAATGGGCTTAATAATGGGTTCAATTAATTTAATTCCCTAGTGGGCTCCTTTCTTAAGTGGGCTAGATTCTAATCCTTTGGTCCATGGATTAATTAAAACGGCTAGATTAAAAACTAATGCATGAAATCCAAAATAAACAATGAGAAATACAATTTGGAATAAAAAAATAACACGTGCACCACATGTGCAAAATTAAAAATGCATTTTCATTTTTTAAAAATGGGGTGTTACAAATTCCACGTCCTCCTCAATAATGGAAGAAATGTGACTGCAATGCTGACGATGGGAGGCAAAATTATGGAAGAAAGAATTGTTGCAATCACTATCACCATATTTGAGTCATTTGATCTTAGTTCGTTGGACCCATTTGATATGATCAAGATTAAGGAGCAAATTATAATCACGCTTATAGTTAATTCGCTTCTTCCGATCAATATCCGAGATAGGGCCCAATTCCTCAAGTTGATCAATAGAATGAATAGTAGTGAGGAAAAGGTCCTTGAGCGCTTGAGAGTTACCAAATCTATCTTTATGCCCAATTTTGCACCCATGTTTGACTACATGAAGTTTAAGAAGAGTACGACCAAGGCCATGTGACCCAACAACCAACTAGCGACAATTAATAATCAGGCTCACAAAGATCTGATCCTCCGACCAAAATTTCTCAAAACAAAATTTGAATTGTTTGGAGAAGTTAAAACTGGAATGCATACCAATAGGTACGTGATCAGAACATGGATTTGGAAAATCTTGGACAAAAGAGTTATGGACGAAGGAAATCCAGTCTTGAGACACCAAGAACAGGTCTAATTTAGCCATAGATGGTAGAAGTCGCATATTTGACCAAGTAAATAATCTACCATTTATAGGTAGATCAATAAGGTTAAGAGCCCGAATACAATCATTAAAGGCTTGATAGTCGCTACGGCTGGAATAGTTGCCAAGTCTTTCATGGCTAAATCTGGTAACGTTAAAATCACCACAAAAAATCTAGAATCCATTTATAGACCCGGCAAAAGAATTGAATTCGTGCCAGAATTCAAGATGGCCGTCAGCGGTCGAAGGACCATAATCCGAAACAATGGTAAGAACTCGATTAAATTTGAACCATTCAAGACAACCACTAGAAAGAATTTAAGGCGACGAAACGAAACTAATTTAAAGGAAGCTTCTTTAAAGCCCACTAGTATCCCGCCACATCATTGTATAGCGCTAAGGATAATCCATTGGGAAATCATCCTACCGCCAAGAGCACGTGTGCTAGCAGGAGGAATGCAATCCAGTTTAGATTCCTGGATAGAAATAATATCACAATGAATTGAGGAAATTAGCTTGTTTGTGGGAGCTACCCAAACCACGAATATTCCAAGACAAATTAATCATAATGGACCGTATTCACACCACCTCTAGAAATATCAGAAGCAAAAATATAATTAATGGAATCAGGACATGATGGGTCGAGGATGAAACCCATACATGAAGCAAGCTGATGCATGTCCTGGTTAGATAGAGTTTCGAACTAGATTTGATAAACGAACCCAAGAGGTTCATTGGATCTACGCTCCGAAGGGATTGGAAGAATTTCGAGGTTCCTAATTGCGCCGCTAAGGTAGCTTTGGAAAAGGAGGAAGAATTAACATCTTTTTCTACCCCGAATACGAGCACTAGCTCAAATGAGCGGAGATGTGTAATTCTTCTTGGAATACTTCCGTATAGGGAAGGTATGAGGAAAGGGAGGAGAGTGCAAAGAAGAAGGATATTGACATAAACGGGGACAATCCTGTTGACAAAAGAAGCTTCAGAATAATCGGGAATGTTAGTTTGCTGAATGGGGATAATAGAATCTGTCCGAGAAGAAGAGATATCTAGTGGACAAGAAATAAGATTGCCTAAAGAGGCATGAATGAGTCTCGGAGGGTAGGAACATGATTTACTAATGTTAATATGGAAATAAAGAGAATTAAAAAGTTGTAACATAGAAATGGGGTTACCCAAAAAATCATAAGAGTAAACCACTTCATTCAGGAGTACATAATAAAATGAGCGGTCATAAGGATAGGAGAAGCGAAGTACCTTGCACCTGGTTAACGGGTCAGTAAGCTCTTGTTCCTCATCAATTAAAAGGCTATCAGAATCACTCCAAGCAACGAAAGCTTGCGTATCAGGATCAACCAACCTCCTGGGAATGGAAGGAGCTGTAGCTGGCTTGGGAGTCGAAGATGCTTGCACAACAGATATGTATTTATCTTAATCATAAGAGTAGTGAGGGTTGACACTCCAAGCAGGCCAAGAGTCGACAATCAAGGAAGAAGATGGGATGAGTGGTGCAGCTGCAGAGCTGGGCTAACAACAATGATGGAGAAGCAGCAATGGTAGAAGGGGCACTCATCATAGGCAGAGAGGATGGATCAGCAAGAGTAACATTAGAGGTAGATGATGGCAAGGGAATGGGTTTTAGAGGAGCCTTGGAAGCGAGAGACATGTTGATCCAAACCAAATTAGGCAGTTTTAACAGAGATCCAGCCGCACACTTTTATTAAGCGATAAATTCATTTGACCACGAGATTTTCTTTTAGAGCTACTCTTGAGAATAGAAGGGTACTTGTCAAAGGTAGAGACGGGCTTCGATGGTGAACCTTCAGTGAAAGACCCAGTCACATTAGGAGCTTTCATATCAAGAGAAGGATAAGTAGACACAGCCAAAGCAACCTGCTTAGTAGAACAACGTCACGATAGGAAACCGAGACCGAGAATGAAGAATCTCCAATCCTAAGAGTATAAGTCGAAACCCTATCGACAAGGGCGGTACACAGAAATTCTGCCTTAACCAGGAGGCAACCAGAGGCTAAAAGAGAAGTAGAGGAAGTACAAGTAAGGTCACCCATTCATTTGGTCATATCAGCACCCAGAATCGGGGAATCACAGTAAGGGGTAGGCCAATAATGGAGACTTTAGTAGGGCGAGGTTGCAGAGCATGTAGAGCTGCTCCTAAATAAGGCCATTTACATCAAAAGGCTAACCAAACCGATAGAAAAATATTTTTAGCAACTAAATCAAGTAAGATCTTTGATGAGGGGAATTTGATGACTATGTCTCCATTAGAACAAGCATTCACCGTCTAAGTCCACACCGAAATATTGCAAGTATTGCAAAGAAATTAGTATAAAGTATTGTTGGAAATAGGACCTCCAAAGAGAGAAACCGCACCAAAACATTCCAAGTTCTCTTTTTAGCCATCAAATCTTGCGTACGTTCGCAACAAACAACCAGAAGAGGAGACAGAGGGATAGAGGTTGAAGGAACATGCAACATCGGGGAAGACGTGGGAGTGGGAAGAAGAGCAGCGTATTCAGAAAGCTTAGCTCTCTTAGGTTTCTTGGTTTGAAACTCCAAGAGTTTAGCTTGAAGTGAGGGGAAGTCGAGCGCTGCCAACACTTGGTCCGAAAATAAGGGCTCCCATGGGGAGGCCGAGAAGATGCTAAAGAGAGAAGCATTTGTTGCGGGAGTGACCCAACTTATCATAGAAAAGGCATTTCATTTGGTTTTTGCAAAACACTTTAAGATGTCCAGGTTGAAGACAACGAAAGTAGTGCGGGTGATAGAGAGTTTTGAGAAAAGAAGATGAAGAGGTAAGAGAAGGAGTGGGTGTAACCCCCATTTCTGACAATTAGTATTTTCCGTATATTTGCTATAGTTGATTTTTATAAAGTTATTTTGTGCCAAACTCATTTCGGATTTTTATTAAAGTATTTTCTAATCGAAAATTTTAATTATCTCGAATAATGGTATATTTTAATTTCTATTTTCTATTCTTATCGATTGACTATTATATTTAGTATTATTGCTATTTGGGTTATTTTAATGAATTTATATTTTATTATATAATCTTATTATTATTATTATAATAATAATAATTATTATTATTATAGTTTTTGTTATTTTTATCCTTGTAATTATTATTATTGTTATTTTTTTATTATTATTATTGTTATTCTCATTGTTATTAGTATTATTATTTTGTTATTATTATTGTTATTATAATTGTTATTAGTATTATTATTTTTATCGTTATCATTATTATTATTATTATTATTATTATTATTATTATTATTATTATTATTATTATTGTAAAGCCCAAACATGCTTTTCTATTTGTATTTTATTAATTGATTTAATGCATGTTTATATGTACATTTTAAAAACCCTATAGTCTATTTTCTTGGCCTAATCCATACCCATTACCCAAACCCATCCTAATATCCTATATATACTATTCTACCCTAAAAACCCTAACCTAACCTAAACCTACCCCTAACCTAACCCTAGCCGTCACCCTGTACAGACCCCCCCTCTACTCTCTCCCCTCCTCTGTTTCTCCCGACCCAACCCAAAACCCTGTCCTCCTCCCTCTTCCGCCACCCTCCTTCCGATCGACCACCGCGACCCCCCGTTCTCCTTCCCCGTTCTTCGACAAACTCCTCGATGCCATCGCATTCCTCCCCAAGCTCCATCGTCTTTCTGTCCCTGTCTCTACCCCCACCGCAGTCAAGAACCCATCGCCAGCCTCACCGTGGGTGTCGCAGTCGTCAGTCACCGCGAGCGCCGCCCTGCCGTTCCCTTCCTGCCGTTTCTCTCCCCCGCTGCTCTCTGTTGTCGTTTGAGAAGAAGGGGGAAGTGGATTGGTGTTTGGTGTTTGTGAAGAGGGGATCAGCTTCAGCTGTTTGCTGTTTTGAGTCATGATGTGTGTGCTGTTGATCATCTACTTTGATCTCGACCATTGATCTTTGTTCTTTGATCATCTTGATCTTAATCTTGATCTCGGCCGTTCGTCCGATCTTGCTGTTATTGCTTTGCCGTTCCTTGTTGTGTTGTTTTGGGTTATGCACGTAGTGTGCACGTGTTATTGCGGGTTCATGTTCCGTGTTCCATGTTTGTGGATTCGTTGCCCGGGATTCTCATCCTGTTATTCTATATTCGAAATTAACAATCTAACAGGCAAGTCACCGTCCACTTGAACTGTTAATTGTATCAAATTCAAATTTTGTTGAAACTCTTGTAAGTAGACCTCTTTGTTATCGTATTATCCATTGTTCATCTCTTTGTTGGCTCTATTGAGGGTTTACACGAGCTAACCTCAATATTCTTGACATCGTGCCACTTTTGACTCTAACGTTTGGATCTTTCATGAGTGCATATAGAATTGATAATAGGGTGTTCATATAGTCGTCACACAAATTAATTGTTGTAGAAACAACTACTAGGCTGTATGTTTGGTTAATTGTTTGTTGTTTGATCGATGATAATTTAGTGTATGTATATGATTTTATTTTATTCATCTTGTTTTTGCACCCATCATGCTGATTATATAGTTTATTGACTAGTAGAATCGATACCCATCATGTTTAATTAATTTATTTTCAAGAAAATTACACAAAACCTGTATATTGCTTGCTAACCTGTATGTTGATTGCTATTTTTGAACCAGTAAATGATCTTAAAATGAATTAATTTCTGAATAAGAATTGTAGCCTTATCTTTCTAGTTTTCAAAATATCTTGGATTTTTGAATTTCGGGTTGTGTAGCAAAAGTTATGCCCGTTTTACTACAGTGATGTTTTTACTTTCAGATTTTCGGATTCTCGTATGTTCATGTTTAAACTGTTAAAAGGCTGATCAAATAATAAAATTTTACTCTGATAATTTTCAGATCATTTCTTAACATGTTTAGGAGTCTAGAAAATTTTTAATGAATTGATTAATGAGCTTTTGCTGATTCTAAAAATAAAATAACATGATGTTGAAATTCTGCCTGAACATGAAATCTATAAAGAATAATGTATTTGACTTAGCTACTATTGTCGGATTTTGAACTTTAAATATACATTGGAACCGTGTAAAAGTCTAGTTTCTAGAATTTCTGACAATTTCAGTTTTCGAGTTCTGAAACAGCGGACTCTCCATTTTTGTACAGACTACTCTTGCTGTCCAGAATTTTATATCCCAGTTTTTAATAGTTTATTGTTCCTATATCGTAGTATTGTATGAATTAATATATGTGTGTTGCATTGCATGATCCTAGTGTCCTATTATCATCGTTCTAATTGTTCTATCTAAGTTATCGTCCCATTGTTCTCCTATTAATATCATTGTTCATCTAATGTCTCATATTTGCATATTATATTGTATTGATTGAAAAAAGAATTGTTAACAAGTCGGGGTTTAAGGGTTGACCTAAGTAGTGGACAATATAGAGACTGTACTCGGAAGGGAACTCGTGGTTTCCCTACAATTACTGAATGACTGAATGACTGAATGACTAAATAACTGGATAACTGCATATTGTTCCATAGATATTGATACTGAATAATTGAATGACT
The DNA here is from genome assembly GCA_017893485.1 of Hemerocallis citrina. Lineage (NCBI taxonomy): Eukaryota > Viridiplantae > Streptophyta > Magnoliopsida > Asparagales > Asphodelaceae > Hemerocallis > Hemerocallis citrina. The sequence continues at coordinate 34,138,573 of CM030363.1, forward strand.
GAATGACTAAATAACTGAATACTGAAAGAATCGTTTATACCGTTTTCCGAGTACATGAAATAGAGCCCACCACTAAGTCTAAACGTAACTTGTTTGTATGTAGCAACCATGTGGTAAATAGATGGGATGCATGAAGTGCTACATTAGTTAGGATTAAAATAATTTATAGACTTAAGAGTTGCATCACTTTGACACTGCATATTGTTCATTATTGTTCCTATTGATATCAAATCTTGGCTAAGTGTTATTGATATTTTTCATTGAATATTGTTACCGAATATTGAATCATTGTTTATAGTCATTGCATCGATTATCATGATATTGATTATTGCTATCGTGCCATGTTATTGATTCTTATTGATCCATTGACATCATTTTTATACCGTTATTCCATTGTTCCCTACTTTCTCTACTTGTTGTCCATGACTTGTTCTAAGGATAATTTTTCTCATCTTTTTAGATAAAGTGTTCACAGGTAATGATAGAGAATTATCTGCTGTGATTGGAGAACAAAGATTCTGAAGACTTAATTCTTTCTAGTTGCTAATCATTTTATTGGACTGAATGTATTCAGAATTATTATCTATTTGTGATTGGATTATTATTGTATTGGACTTATGTCCCGTATTTTTATTATTGTTTCCAGACGTTGGATTATTGTATTTGGATATTTTATATTGTTTCAATTCAAGTATTATTGTTCATAAGATTGTTATTATGGCCTGCGCAATTGTTCTGTATTGATTATATTGTTGCGTTAATTGGATAAACAGTTTATTAGTGACGTTAGTCATTCGCTCCGCCAATGTCATGTACTCGTATTCCTTATTTTTGGGAAGCAGGGCGTAACAGTGGGAGAGCCTGCCAATCGGATTCAGAGGAAGCTTTTCGATAGTGGGTCGAGAAGTGAAAATGAGCCTGCCAAATTTTTTATATATTTCTTTCAACCACTTCCACCCACGAGGATGCCATGGAGAAGCCCACGGCCCACAAAAAGGAAGAGAGAAGTGGAGCAAAAAAGGAGAACGATAAGAGAGTAGAGAGGTTGACTCAGTCAACCTAGAAACCACTACTGTAGCGATCAGAGGGGCAATATAGCATGGAAGAGGATTCCACAACCACCTGCAAGGACAGAAGAAAGAACAAAAATAAGGAGATAAAAGCTAAATAAACAATAGAATTATAAAAAATATCTGAAAATAGCGCTAGCAGCTACACTCATCAAAAGTACTAGCACAAACAAGAAATCACACAACTCTAAACCTAAGAAATTAGGGCATGAAAGCATACAAAGCCAGAAGTAATAAAGAATTCCCAAAATTGAGAGGGACTTACAGAGCAATAGAAGATGGGGGTCAGGCGGGTGAGGAAGCAGTCGACGAGAGAGATGTGGAACTCCACCAACAGAAACCAAGGAAGGAGAACACCAATACAAATCTCACCCAACGAATGAAGAGGTAGAATCCAAAGATCCAGATCCAGATCCAGATCTAGAAACAATAGAGGAAGCAGAGAGGATCAAGCATAAAAATGGAGTAGATCTAGGGATCTAGGAGGAAGAGAAGGCAGTGAGGCTGCCAAGCGGGAAAAAGATATGGTAAGGAATGAATTAGGGGAAGAAAATGGAGCCGTGAAAGAGATGACAAGTTTAGGAGAGAGATTTGGAGAGAAATGGAGGATTTAGGGGAGATTATTGAGAGGGATTTTGACAGTTGTTAAGGGTTTTTGAGAGAGCTTGTTTGTCTATCTCAACTATTTTAATGGAAGAGTTTGTCACCAAACAAACTTAATTTGTATCAAATAAACACGTGCAATTCACATATATAACTAATATAAAAAATGTTTTACATTCGATGTCAGACAATGTCGATTTTTTAAAAAGAATATATATATATTTATAAAGAAGTGCTTCGCACGTGTAAATTACTAGTGAAAATAGAAGAGCGAGATGTCTCAATGTCTTATCCTTGTAAATCTTAATTGTTTACAAACCATACCTATTAACAAAGTGAGGGACCACAGGTATTTGTGTGGTCTAAGGTAAGCTTCTTCACTGACAAGTAAGAGGTTAGAAATTCAAATCTTGCTTGCACCATAACATCTTTAATCAGTATATTGTTTAGAAAATGGGTCTAACTCTGGAAATACGGCCTTATTCATAATGGCGGAACCGTAGAAAATGGGTCTAACTCTGGGTGCATCAAAAGTAAGTGTATTGACTATCTCTTCTCATTTTATTTTATTTTTTTGGAAGGGGATAAAAGGAAAATTTGGACCACCACAACCACATCAACTAAAAAAGATGGAATCTTGTGGTAAAGATGGTAAAAACTTTGCCCACAAAACTCCAAAAATGTACTGCCACCGAAAATACAGGGGCCAAACTAAAAGGTTGGGAAAAAAAAAGGGACAGAGTACCAAATGTTAAATAGTAATCCGTTCCAAAATATAATAAGTTGTTCTAGCAATTTTTTTCCCACAGTATAAGTCATTTTAATTTTTTGAGATAGATATCTTACCTCTTCATATTAATTAATTAATAGATATCTTGTTCATTAATTAATAGCACAAATGATTTTCACTTTTATCATGGTCTATTCATATTACAATATAAAATGATAAATAGTAAGAGATGAGATACATATGATATTTTACAATATTTTTAAAGATCTATCAATCATAGTTGGAAATTCTTATACAATTTTAGGTTGTTTCTAAAATGTTTGTGTAGTTATATTTTGGAACAGAATGAGTAAAAAATAGAGTAGGGAGGGTTTAAAAAAAGTTTGCTGTGAATTGTACTTGGCGTGAACTTGGTGTGAATTTTATTCATTCTTGTAGGTACTTATTTAGTATCAATGAATATTAAACAGGTATCTCCACGGAGTTCTCCTGATATAGATTAATAGATTAATAATGGTAGAACATCTTTTTGAACTTATGTTCAATATTGAACTTTCAAAACTAAGAGCTAACCGTAAAGGATTGATTTCTTAATTGAGGAAGGTTAGTTTTATTTCTTAACTGAGAAAGGTTAGAGGTTTTGGCCTCCCTCCCATCGAGGGATATCGATTGAATTGTTAAAATTAGTCTTTAGGGTCTGTTTGTTTAGGATTTTAAAACCTGTTTTCAGTTTTTAAAATTTTAAAATCTAAAAATCGTGTTTGTATAAGTGTTTTCGAAAAATCGTTTCTAAATTTTTTTTTGGAAAATTCTCATTTAAAAACCCGTTTTTAGAAAACTCCAAAAAATAGTTTTATAATTTTTTTTTCTCCTTTTCTTCATCTCTCCCAAAAAACGACATGTTCCCTTTCTTCTCATTTTCAAAAAAATATTTTCTAAAAAGTGGTAACCAAATAAACCCTTGTTTTTTAAAATCTTAAAAAACTCATTTATAATTTTTTTTTTTTACAAACCCAAGTTCAAAAACTGTTTTCAAAACAACGAACCAAACTAAAACAACAATTCCTACACCAATTTTTCTGAAGTAGGAGTATTCCTCTGTTTCTTTTACATAAATATGAAAAAAATTGCTACTCTTTTCTCTAATATCCAAAATTGTATTTCTCCATCACCTCAGATGTGTAAGACATATATATATATATATATATATATATAGTTTAAACAAACAAGCAATAAACAAAAGGGTAGATTTCACGAAGTGCCTTCGAATTTGGTGGACAGTTAAGAAGATTTTTTACCAAGTTGTTCCTTCGAATTTTGACAATCAAGACAGGTAGCCTTCCAGACTTTTGAAAGTAAATGCGAACCTTTTTCTAGTTGCTAAACAAAATTCACTTACTTTCATAAGTATTTAATAAGGGCAATTTATTTTTTTTTACTCAAATAGTAAGGAAGGGCAATTTTTATTACGGAATATTGAGCCAAAAGAGAATTTAACCGATTCCATTTCTTCCTAATCCCCACCAGACTGGAGAGGCCCAAAAGATTTCCCCACCTCCTACTATTTGTACAAACACCATTGTACATTTTACTGCATAAAACCCCACCACAGGAAAACTACTACATGGTTTATCTTTTTACAAAAATTTGCAATTAACCCCCTCACTCATAGATGTCTTGTTGCCATTCTCCACTGCAGTACCAGGACATCGTAGGCGCCTGCTCATACTGGAAGAAGCTGCTGCTGCAAGGTTCGTCACTGGCGAAAAACCCATCATTGTCTTCTTCGACCTTAAGCAGCTGAGTTTGATTGAAGAAGGGCGATGAAGAGAATGACGACGCTAAGTTGTTCGTGTTTGCGAATGAAATCAAATTTCTCGTCTCTTGATCGTTGAGTACTGCACTCGAGTCACTATCTGACGGCCCATCTTTGCTGTAGATTAGAGGGATTGCTTCTTCCTCTTCTTCATCTACTTCCTCCGCTTCTGCTTCTGCTTCTGCTTCTGCTTCTTCTACTTTGGTTTCAGATTCAGAAACAACTGGCTCTTCCTTGATGGATGAGAATCTCTCTACTGCATTACCATTTAGTTTTGACTGAAGATCCTTCACCTAACAAAAGAAAAGTAAACAAGTGTAAATTGTCGCATCTATATCTATACTACTATATTTAAAAAATATCTACACTACTATATAATGAGACGAGAGGTGTCTCATCAGTCTCCTCCTCCCTCTTTTATTACTCTTTTTATTCCCTTAATACCATTTCTCAATAAGGTGTCAATAAGTTGCACATAATTTTTCAATTTGATATTTTGAATGCCATACAATATACAACATGTTGGGGTATAAGGTATAAGAGCAGAATTCATTACATTCGAGTGAGATATCTCATCTCAAATTATGACACTTGAAAATCGGAGTTACAGAGATGTTGAACATCAATTCTCAACAAAATTTAAAAGACAACTTCAATTGTCTAAACGAATAGTAAACTAGGCAAATAAGAGCCGAACATAACTTCATTAATTAACACTAGATTAATATTTTTTTGTTGGATTTATGACACAATGTTTTGGTTGAAAAATCACTTGGTGCTACTGCATATGGAGATGGTGTATTTAGATGAGCAACGGTTGGGATGAGCTTAAGCTCAATTGGTAACTCTGTATCAAACTTAGTCGCTTGACATCACAACCAGTGTATGGAAGTTTCAACTCCACAGACGAACACATACCAAACATGACCACAACTTTATGTATGCAAATATCTTGCCTATGTTCGTATTAAACACATCATTATCAGTGAGGAGTTCAACTCGCTTTATATTTTCTTTTTTAGCAAGAGGAATCAATTCTTTAGCTACGTACAGAGAAGAGTGACGGTAAACCTGAGCTTGAAGCGAACGGTTGTGGATGAGGAGGGAGTCGTAGTCAGCTCGGAGTGCATCCAATTTGGCCTTGAGGACACCATAGTCGCCCTCGAGCTGCTTAGTTTTCCAGCGTGCCCGGCGGTTCTGGAACCAGACTGCCACCTGACGAGGCTGCAGGCCAAGCTCCTGGGCTAGACGTGCCTTTCTCTCCGGCTCCAGCTTGTTCTCCACCTCGAAATTCTTCTCCAATGCCCTCACCTGCTCCACCTTCAGTCTCCTCTTCTTCTCACTCCCTTGTTGCATCACTTCCATGTTATCGTCGTCAATCCACCCTAATAAAATTATTACTAAATTTAGTAACAAGTAACAACCATCAGATTCAACTTCAGAGTACAAGAATTCGTGATCTGCCTATCAATCTGGCGTCAACCCTCTTTGATTACTACACAAATCTGGGATAAGCTTAAACTAGAATGTATCAACAACCCAATTTCTTAAAATTGTTTTCATTCAAAATTCCATCTTTCTACAAAATTCTCCCTACACAAAGTTCAAGAAGGTTCCCAATTAAAAAAATTGTCTACTTTTGAGATGGACACCCCCTCCGTAATTCCCTCCAATTCTGAAATATCATGTAGGAAGACACTGTACACACACACACACACTCTTTTACAAAAAGTTTATGAATTGGACCTTTGCAATCTGAAACATTGACTTCATGATTTTGTGAAGATCATCTTAAACTTGGGCATGAATACAATTTCAAGAATATGTTGAGATACCACACCTCAATTCTATGGATCACTACTACTTCGGACCTTTGCAATTTGGCTGACTTGAGAATTTTGTGCAGATCATCTTAGACTTGTTATGGTAACAATTTCAAGAATATGTGGAGCTACCTCACTCAACTCTTAGGATCCCTACCATTTAGGCATGCAAAATAATAAAAAAACATAAAAAAATGATAGACTACTAAACAAAAAGATAAATAAAAGAACCCATTTCACTACCCAAATTTGAAAGAAAAATGAAGTACTTGGCATCAAAATGTAAAGATTTCAAGTGCCAAACCTCCAAGCAAAGGGTAAAAAACATGAAAACAAGCTATTTGAAGGGTGTTTTTTGTGTGTGTGTGTGCGCGCGCGCGCAAAATTACCAGATGGGCAGATGGGAACCAAGGGATCAGGGCCGCCCAGCATCTTCATCAACCAGTTTGCTCTGTGATTGTTTGATGTTAAAAAAGGAGGGTTTGATCAGAAAGAACTGAACTTGTTGGTTCTTGAAAACGCTATTTTTGGTTTCTTTATTTCAGCTCTGGTTAGAAGCAGAGTTGGGGTGAAGAGAAGAACAAAATGGTCTTTCCCTTGACCCTTCCTCTGTCTCTTTGTTGCCCATCTCCTCCACTTCTGATCCCATCTCAGTTTTTTGGCGAGTTTTTTTTTCTAGGAAGAAATTGATGAGCTTTTCATATATACATGTACAACATAGAGTTAACTCTCCTTAGTTTGAGACTTGAGAGAAAGAGAGAGGCACAAGTTGTAGCACAAAGATGGATGGGCTATGTAAGGATATATATACAAATAAAAAAGCAAAGAGTTAGGGTTACGTTTAGTGTTAGAGTTAGGGTTAGGGCTTGGGATTAATGCAATAGAAGAGGGGTTAAGGAACTAGTCCCTAGTTAGGAGGGAGATTATGAAATGACATGTGAAAGTGAATTTTGGGGGCTAAATGCAATAATAATAATAATAATAATAATAATAATTTACTCTCTTTGGGGAGTAGAAAAGGAAAGAGTTTTGTGCGTATGGTTACCATACCATGGTATGGACCTCGTTTTGGGATAGGGGTTGGTGAGAAATTTTTGGCTAAATTTAAAAAAATTCAACTGATCGTATTGGTCATTTAAACAATAATTCACTAAATTTTTTTATTTAAAAAAAAAATGCACTCAACTATATTATCAAAAAAATTATATTGACGGAGTTAACTTCCGTTAGGATTTATGTCAGCTGCATTACACTGATGCAATTGTTCAGTAAGATTTTTTTTTAAACAACTGATTAGTTAAGTGATGTTTTTTTAAACACAAATGAAAGATGAATGCGATTTTTTGACGTAAACCTTAACGGAAATCTAACTCCGTCAATGTGAGTTTTTTGATAATATAGCTTAGTGTGATTTTTTTAAAATAAAAAAGTTTAGCGGGGATTTTTTAAAATGACCAATACTTCGGTGAGGTTTTTTTAAATTTAGCCAATATTTTTTTTTTTCTCTTTGTAGGGTTGGGAGGAGGAGAAAAGGGGGATGGGAATTGGGAAACTTTGCTTATCCTTTTATTAAAATCTTATTAATGAAATAAGATGACATTATTTAATATTTTTCCTATATAAAATAAAAACATTTCACCTTTTCTACATTTTCTTTTCCCAATTGGTTATCTTAGTTTTTTTAGTTAACATATAATTTGTGTTTGTTTATAGGATTTAATATTTAAGACCGAAGGACGGAGGGCCTTTCTTATCAATAAACTCGAATTTGAATGAAAATCCTGCAGGATTTTGGTGATAGCTTGCCCAAGACACCTAGTTTTTTTTAATACTAGTGTGTCAATACTTAGATGCTTTACTAGTGTGTCAATTTTTTTATGACACCTAGTTAGTTTTTTTTTTTTTTGTATCATGTACTTTTAGTGTTCTTTATATATCTATATAATAAATCATAAGATAATTTGAAGAAAAAAAAACTATCAAGTGTCTCTTTTTCAATTGAAATAAAATCTATGGTTCATAATTATCATCCCGAAAGATTTTTTCTCCAAAAGTTTTCCCCCAAAACTAAATATTTTTCCCTCCAAAACAAAAATCATCCTCACTTTATTACTATCTCTCTCTCCTCTCTTCATTTTTTTCCAGATATTTTTTTTCTCTCTCTGTCTCTCTGTCTCTCTCTCTCTCCGTCTCTTTCTTTCTCTTTCTGTACCCATAAATTTAGATTTTTAGATTTCAGGTTTGTAAATTTTCGGATTTTTAGATTTTTTTTGTTTTTTTTAATTTCTCATGTAGAAAATTTTACTGAGTTCCCTGATAAATTTCAAATGCAGTGGAAATTTTTAAATGTATCTCTCTCTCTCACTCTCTCTCTTTACCCAGAAATTTAGTTTTCAAATTTCAGATTTGTAGATTTCGGATTTTTCATATTTTTGATTTTTTTTTACTGCTTATATAGAAAATTTCACTGAGTGTGCAACCATTTCGGAAGTTCATGATGAAGACACTTTCCCAATAACTCTTTATATCTCTCGCAGGTATCACACAAAGATTCATTCTCAAATTGAGTAAATGTGGTAATGCCATTCCTTAACTTTACTGTCTTTGCCAGCGAAAAATACTTAGTCAGAATTTTTTGTGCAAGTCCCTTCCAAGTAGTAATAACACCCGGTGGTAGAGAGTTTAGCAAAGCCTTCACCTTATCTATTAGTGAAAAAGGAAAAAGTCACAATCGTATTGCATCATCTGATACTCCATTGTGCTTAAAACTGTCGCAAATTTGTAGAAAGTTTGGAATGTGAACATTAGGATCCTCGTGCGATAGTCCCCCAAATTGAACAGTCTGTTGAATCATTTGAATGATTATCGGTTTAATTTTAAAATTGTTAGCTTGTATAGTCGGTCTCTTTATACTTGATGTTGCTCCATTAACAGAGGGTATAACATAGTCTCTCAAAACCTTATTTTGTTCTCCATTACTCTCGTTCGCCATGGTGATACACTTCTACGTCCTGAAATATATCTATTAAATAGCAGAAAAACTAAAAAAAGTTAAAAAAATAAGAAAAAAAGTAAGAAAAATCCAAATTTGTAACAATCTAGTAATTATCAATATCAATAAAGATTGAGTTCAAATGCAAAGGAAAATTTAAATAGATATTCACTTTGGTAAATTTTAACCTTTAAAGTTATACTTGAAAGTAGCAAACATCTCATCAAAAATTAAATTTCATCATTTTGCACCTTCAAAGTTCTAAGAAATTGAATTTTACACCATCATTTATAATTATTCAAACATGGACTTTTATTTACAACTAATTGTTGTTGTACTATTCAAACTTGAGCTACATAAACTTTATGATGGAAGTTTTAGATTCATGCATCTGAAATGCTGAAAAGTAAATGTATCCAATATTATACATGAATATTATTATAGTGTATATCTCAGAAAGTATATTAACATCTGATAGTAGAATTTATTGAGAATACCAAAGTTAATCATCAAATATTTTTCCTGGTTGATATACAGAGTAAGTTCTTCATCAGAACTAAACAATAGCATCTGCTTTCAGCAATGGATAGTAACATTATATATGACAATGTAAGTTTACTTTTTTTTGTATGACATCTACATCTCTTTCATATTAGATCAACTAATTCTTTCTTTTATATTAAGACATTATAATGCTGACTTTCATATGATGCATCGTTCCGAAGACGTGCTGTAGGTACGTGCCCAAGGGCAAACTCAGTATATATATATATATATATATATATATATATATATATATATATATATATATATATATGGCCCTTCCGTTGTGCACTACCCTCCGTATGAACTTTTTACAAGTAGTGCACATGGATGATCTAAACCGTTCACATTGATCTACAGAACTAAATTAGTCTAAATATATAAAATCAAGTCATTTTGAATTCATTTGCCCATCCATCAAGTAAGTATAAAAACAAACGATATTCAGCCATACAATTTTGTAACACTTCAATGGATGAGCAAATGAATTCCAAAGACTTTGATTTTATATATTTAGACTAATTTAGACGTGTTAATCAATGTAAACGGTTCGGATCATCCATGTGTACTCCGTGTAAAAAGTTCACACGGAGTGCACACAGAGGGTAGTGCACAACAGAATGGCCCTATATATGTTGACTCTTAGTTTGGTGTGAACAAAACATGCTTACAAATACTAATAAGTTTCAGTTGAGATGTTCAGGTTTTCAGAAACCAAGATTAAGTATCGAGCAAAAGAAGGAATGTAATAAAGAGAAATGCAAAATCAAGCAAAAGAAAAAGTTATTTAAAAAGAGCACATATTGATTAGTGCCCAAGGAAGCCAGCAAGATCAACTTCTTTCTTTCCGTATATGTGAGGATTTTATATTTAATTGATTGATTCTTGATTGAGAATATAAAGTGGTTTCGTCACAATCAACACAATTGCGGTCGACCGTACCACATTGTTGGTCGACCGCACCACAGTCGACTGCTCATCATTGTTAAAATGATGAGACAGTTGACCATTCATCTTTCGACTTTCGATTAAAAGATCAATGGTCAACTGTCCTTATTTGTGGTCGACCGTACGTCGCGCTGATTACTTTTTTGGAATGTATCGTTTCTATTTTTGAGAGATACACTTCCTCGTCCATATATTTGGACGAACCTCCTGCATATTCCTCACATATTTCTCTGAGGAAAATCTTCTGAACTATTCAATTCAACAATCAATCTGAGTGTGTGATACTTATTTGTTTTCTTCAGTCAGGATCATTAAGGATCTTGAGTTTTTTTTTCTTCCACTTCGGTGAGATTGATGAAGCTTATCTTAGAAATCCTGTGGGTGTAATAAGTCTCTTGGCCTGAATCCGAGAATCACTGTACAAGGATTTGAGTATAGTGGAATGCTTGTGGCGGAGAATTGCTACATGTAGGTGGTGTGGATGTAGACCTGGGGGTCGAACCACGTTATATCGCTGCGTCACTTGTGCTTATTGTGTTTGCTTTATCTAACTCTTCTCGTTTACTTTGCAACTTAATTTTAATTTTTTAATTTCCGCACAATCACCCTATTTACCCACCCCCCCGGGTGATTGATATGGCTAAAAGTGGGGTTAAATCGGAACCGTCCAGATTGGGCACGAATCTTGAAGATCAGGGGTAAAACGGTAATTTCACATACAAATGGGTCCGAAACGGGTACTGGGTCTCCTTCTCACAGATCCAACACCCCACAAACGGATCCACTCCAACTGGGTACGGGTCCCGACCCAAGACAAACCCAGATCAGCAAGAGGAAAATCAGGGTCACTGATTTGACTGAATCAACGGGCCTGATTTGCTCTCACCAGGAATCAGGGGTCAGTTTCCTAAACAGATTGGGAGGATTTTTCTCCTGACAGTTACACAAGAAATCAGGTCCCTAATCACTCCCATGGCGACTATAAATACCTCCCCCCTACCACTGTGACCAGGTAATCACTCTTTTTCCACCTTAAGCTCTTTCTTAATCATCCCTGGTTACTAACAAGAGCGTCGGAGGGTGCGTCGCCGGAATCAACTCCGGTGTATCGCACTTCCTTGCAGGTTGCGGCAGGAATCAGAAGGCTTGGATCTGCTATTCAGGTTTTTCCACGAACTCACAAATCTCATCTGTTTACCCCCACACCAGAATCAGTGGTAACAGATTGGCGCCTTCTGTGGGAAAACCACACGAACAGCCTCCGCCTCTTCCTCGTCGACTAGCCCTTCTCCAACCATGCCTCCCAAAAAGGTCAGATCTAGGGGGTCTAACCGCAGACCCAATCCCGCTGATCAGCCAGAGGAAGTCCCCGTCCATCCCGCTCCATAACTTGAACAACTTCCTCCCCCGGTCCAACAGGGCCGGCCTCCTCTTCCGAATCAACAACCCCCCAATGGTCCTGCTGGCCATAACGGGCAGAGGCAGAAGCAACCTCTCCACCCAGACCATGTCTCGGTTCACAATGCCTCATCGGATTCAATGGCTTCCCATCACCCCGACCTCCACAACACTGTTCTGAACCGCCAAAAGGATGAGGACCTTCGCAACCGCCTAGATGAGAAGCGGGCCCGAGAGGGAGCCTCCCGCCAACATCAAGGCGAGCGATCTCCTCATCGCCGAGATGGCAGGAGGTCTCCGGACCGAAGAGGACGGGGCGTATCTCCCGAGCGTCACAGGAGGAGGCCACGTTCCCCTGCTGACCGACATCATCCGAGGAACGATGAGGCACCTATCACTCGTACCGAGTTCCTACAATTCCAGGAGACTGTGTTGCAGGCCCTCAACCTTCGCCCTAACAACCATAATGCCCAGAGGGTTCCAACACCCCCACGGGTTTCAAGTCCTCGCCACCGATCCAGAAGTCCTCTCTCGGCTCCCAGTCGCCAGCAACACCATCATAGTCCTCGCCGATCCCAGGACTATCGACGCCGCAGTCCCCGCTCCCCTTCCTATGAAGAAGAGTCCAAGGGATCGTATGATTACCAACGGAGGGACGATGCCCTCTACCGTCATCTCCACGAGATGGAGAGGCGCATCGGTCGCATGGACAAAGAGGAGGAGTCAAGAGCAGGGACCGTCCGCCCCAGCAGACCCCCCTTCTCTCGAAAAATCATGGAGGCTCCCATCCCGAGGGGTTTCAAACCTCCGCAGTTTGAAACGTACTCAGGGGAGTCAGACCCTGTTGATAATGTCTAAAGCTTCAAGACCTTAATGCTGATCCATCAAGCTTCCGACGCCATGCTCTGCAAGACCTTCCCCGCCACTCTCAAGGGGTCGGCACGGGAATGGTACTCCCGGCTTGCTCCCTCTTCCATCTTCTCGTTCGAGCAGTTCGAAACGCTCTTCATAACTCACTTCGTGAGTAGCAGGCGAACGGAGAAGACTAGCCTCTCCCTACTCCACCTCCGACAGGAGAGGGGAGAAAAGTTGAGGGACTACGTGAGGAGATTTACCGCGGAGGTCAGGTCGATCGCCTCCCTCGACCAGTCAGTGGCGACCGTCGCGTTCCAATCGAACGTCCTCAACTCCAACCTCCGGTCGTCCCTTGCCAAGAATCCCCCGCACAACTTCGCCGATCTTCTCCTAAGATGCGAGAAGTACATTCGGGCAGAGGAGGCCGAGTGCCTCCCGAGTTTCGGAGGACCCGCCTCCGGCTCGAAGAGGAAAACGGTAGAGGAGGAAAGGTCTAAGAAACTACATAAGAACAATAGCGGTCAGTGCCGTCCTCCCCCCAGGTTCGAGAAGTTCACCCCTCTCACCACAAATGTCTCCACCATCCTGATGGAAGTGGAGAAGGAAGGTGTTATACCTTCTGCTCCGAGGATGAACACCGGCCAAGAGGAGGAACAAGGAGAAATGGTGCCGTTACCACCGGGACCACGGTCATGACACCAACGACTGCCGGGCGTTGAAAAATGAGATAGAGGCCCTCATCCAGAGGGGGCAGTTGGCCAAATTTGTGAAGGCGAACAATCAGGGGGAACGCGCCACTGCTCCGCCTCGGGGGGCTAATAAGCGCTCCGAGCTGCGCGATGAGACCCCCGAGTTCGAGGAAGAACGAGTTCTGCACCTCATCCACGGAGGTCCCATGGGGGGGGGGGTCCTCCAACTCCTCTCGGAAGGCCTTCGTCCGAGAGGTCAACTCAGTTCACAGCGCCCCTCCCCCCAAAAGCCTCGGCGTCCCAGTGACTTTCTCCGATGAAGACCTCGAGGGGGTCCGAACTCCCCACTGCGACGCACTTGTCATCGACCTTCGCATGGCGAACTTCAAAGTGCAGAGGGTACTGGTGGACAACGGGAGCTCGGTGAACATCCTCTTCCTCTCGGCCTTCCGAAGGCTGCAGCTGTCCCGGGATCGCCTCAAACCGGCCGGCTACACGCTCCACGGGTTCACGGGGGTACTAGTAACTGTCGAAGGGGTTATTACCCTGGACGTAACTGCTGGGAAGATCCCTACCACCCGGACCGAGCCGATGGACTTTATGGTCGTCGACGTCCCGGATGCATATAATGTCATCTTAGGCCGACCCGGCCTAGCTGCCCTGGAAGCTGTTCCTTTAGCGTACCACCTTAAAATGAAGTTCCCCACTCGGTCGGGAGTGGGAGAAGTAGGGGCAACCAAGAGACGGCTTGGAAGTGCTATATGACTTCCACTGGGGGTCCGGTGCTCTCCCTCGAGACACAAGAGATCCCCGAGCCGAATGTCCGACCAACGTCCGAGCCGGCGGAAGAATTGGAAGAAGTCCTCTTCTCGGACGAGGACCCGAGTCGAAAGTTCCTCATCAGCAAGTCCTTGCTGACGGCCCTATGCACCGACTTGGTGCAGTGCATCCGGGAGAACCGCGACCTATTTGCTTGGTCCGCCGTGGATATGCCCGGGATTTCCGAGGACCTTCTAGTGCATCGCCTCAGCGTCGAACCGGGGTACAGACCGGTTCAGCAGAAGAGGCGTAAGTTCACCCCCGAGCGACAACAAGCCATCAAGGAAGAGGTGGACAAGCTCTTAAAAGCTCGGTTCATACAGGAGGTGAACTACCCCGAGTGGCTCTCCAATGTGGTCATGGTTAAGAAGTCCAATGGTTCTTGGAGGATATGCATCGACTTCACCGACCTGAATAAGGCGTGTCCGAAGGATCCATTCCCTCTCCCAAATATCGACACCCTCATCGACGCTACCTCGGGCCATAAGCTCCTCAGCTTCATGGATGCCATCTCTGCCTATAATCAGATCCGAATGTTCCCCCCGGACATTCCGAAGACTTCCTTCATTACCGACCAGGGCCTCTACTGCTATAGAGTTATGCCGTTCGGATTGAAGAACGCTGGAGCCACCTACCAGCGCCTCGTCAACAAGGTCTTCCAAAGCCAAATAGGCCGCAACATGGAAGTATACGTCGATGACATGCTCGTCAAGAGCATCCGAGGTACCGACCACATGGCCGACCTCCAGGAGGCATTTGGCGTATTGAGGAGGCACAACATGCGGCTTAATCCGAACAAGTGTGCGCTCGGGGTCTCGTCGGGAAAGTTCCTCGGCTTCATGGTGAGCCAGCGAGGGATCGAAGCAAATCCCGAGAAGATCAAGGCTATACTGGACATGGTCCCGTCCCGGAACGTTAAGGAAGTGCAGAAGCTTACGGGTCGCGTCGCCGCTATTGGCCGGTTCCTTTCGAAGTCTGGGGAAAAGTGCCTCCCCTTCTTCAAGGCCCTCAGGGGGGGCTAAGGGTTTCGAATGGGGCCAACCGCAACAGGAGTCGTTCGACCAACTGAAGGCCTACTTGGTGAACCCTCCTCTGCTCAACAAACCCGTTCCAGGGGAAACCCTCTTCATCTACTTAGCTGCTTCCGAGCAGACCTTAAGTGCAGTGTTGGTGAGGGAAGAAGACCGGGCTCAGAGGCCCATCTACTATGTGAGCAAGGTGCTTTGGGATGCCGAGCTCCGCTATCCGAAGATAGAAAAGATGGCCTACGCCCTGATCATGGCGGCAAGGAAGCTCCGTCCGTACTTTCAGTCCCACTCGGTTGTGGTCCTCACCGACCAACTGCTGAAGCAGATCCTCCACAAGCCCGAAACCTCGGGCCGGCTTATGAAGTGGTCCATAGAACTGAGCCAACACGACATCTCCTACCAGCCTCAGACTGCTATCAAAGCTCAGGCCCTCGCCGACTTCATCGTCGAGTCCACCATTCCCGAGGTCAGCCATGTTCCGAACGGACCCCCCATTTGGACGGTTTTCGTGGACGGGTCCTCCTGCAACGAGGGTAGCAGTGCCGGTATCATCCTGAATGGCCCTGATGACTTCATCCTCCAGCATGCCCTCCGCATGAATTTCAAGGCCTCAAACAACGAGGCGGAGTATGAGGCACTAATCGCGGGCCTCAGACTGGCCCGAAGTGCCGGGGCGCAGCGCCTTCGAATCCATAGTGACTCTCAGCTGGTTGTGAACCAAGTCTTGGGCGAGTACGAGGTGCGAGACGAACGAATGGCGAAGTACCTCGCCAAGGTCCGAACCCTCATGAGCCGGTTTGAAGAGGCACTCATCCAACGAGTCCCTCGAGAGGAGAATTCACAGGCCGACGCCCTCTCCAAGTTGGCATCATCCTCCCTCCAGGGTCTCGAGCAGACCGTTTTGATCGAGGTCCTCTCAAGGCCGAGCATAGAAGACGAGACCCCCAGCTCAGTGGAGTCATTGCCGGTCCTACTGTAAGATAATTGGATGAAGCCGTTAGTGGAGTTCTTAAGGGACAGACTCCTCCCCGAGGACCCCAAGGAAGCGAGCCGAGTAAGAACCAGAGCCGAGCGGTATGTCCTGATCGAGGGAATCTTGTACAAGCGCTCCATCTCGCAGATTGACGGCCGGCCATACCTAAGGTGCCTTTCCCCGAAACAGGCCAACTATGCCTTACAGGAGCTCCACGAAGGCATCGGTGGAGCGCATTCACGGTCTAGGTCTTTGGCTCGAAAAGTTCTGAATTACGGATACTTCTGGCCGACTCTCCTCCAAGATGCCGAGCGACACGTTCGGCAATGTGGCTCTTGTCAAAGACATTCCAACGTTCGTCGCCTCCCTCAAGCCAACCTCGCCTCCCTATCAAGTCCTATCCCCTTCGCAATGTGGGGGATTGATTTACTAGGGCCTTTCCTCCCGGCTCCGGGCCAGTTCAAGTTCTTGGTCGTAGCCATCGACTACTTCTCGAAGTGGATTGAGGCCGAGCCCCTCGCCACTATCACCGAGAACAAGGTGCTTCAATTCTTCTGGAAGAGCATCATCTGTAGATTCGGCGTCCCCCGTGTCCTCGTAACGGACAACGAGACTCAGTTCACCGGTGCCGCATTCTGAGCCCTGTGCAAGGATCTTGCCATCCAACAACGCTTCTCCTCCGTCTCCCACCCTCAGTCGAATGGACAGGCGGAGAACGCTAACCGACAAATCCTCTCTGGTATCAAGAAGAGACTAGACAAGTGTTCTAGAGGCTTATGGGTCGACCAACTCCCCAATGTGCTGTGGAACTACCGCACCAACAAGCGGACCCCCATAGGCGAGTCCCCGTTCAACCTCACCTATGGGTCCGAGGCGGTAATACCACTCGAAGTTGGAATACCTTCTCCTCGTCTCGCAGCCTACAATAAGGAACAGAATGCCAGAGACCTCCGGGCCAACTTAGACCTGGTAGACGAGCTGAGGGAAAGAGCATCGATATGCCAACAGAACTACCGGAGGAGAGTCGAACTGGCGTACAACAGGAAAGTCCAACCCACCGATCTCAAAGAGGGGGACTTGGTCCTCAGAAAGCTAGCCATCTCCTTCCCCAATCAGAGGAGCAAACTGGCCCCAAACTGGGAAGGACCCTACAAGATTACAAAGGTTGTTCGGCCCGGAGCCTATCGTCTGGAAGATCTAGAGGGCAGAGAGATTCCGAGGACCTGGAATGCCGACCACCTCCTAAAATACCAAGAAAGCGCCCCGGTGCCTCTCTGAGTATCACGAGATGTCGAACCATTCCTCTCCTTTAACTTGTAATTCATTTCTTAAGTTGTTATATGTAAAAACGGCTCGCCGTCAATTATCAATGAAGAATGCCCTTTCATACTTATAAATTTGCTTGCATCTTTCCGCCTTTATCTTTTGTTCTTTAATTTCAACCAATGGTTCGGAGTCCAATGTCCGGCTCGCCCTTAGGCGAGCCAGAAGTAGATCGCTGTTCGGAACTGCTCCCACAACCGTTGAACTACACTGATGGTTAGGAGTCCAACACTCGACTCGACTTTACTTCCCCAGTTCGCCTTTAGGCGAGCCAGAAGTAGATCGCCGTTCGGAACTGCTCCCACAACCGTTGAACTACACCGATGGTTCGGAGTCGAACACTCGGCTCGACTTTACTTCCCCGGCTCGCCCTTAGGCGAGCCAGAAGTAGATCGCCGTTCGGAACTGCTCCCACAACCGTTGAACTACACCGATGGTTTGGAGTCCAACACTCAGCTCGACTTTACTTCCCCGGCTCGCCCTTAGGCGAGCCAGAAGTAGATCGCCGTTCGGAACTGCTCCCACAACCGTCGAGCAACGCTAACACTGGTTCGGATTACATCGTTCGGATCGACTACGCCCACTCAAATCATCGAGCCGAACGGACGAGGGACCGACCCTCGTATATGGCGAAAAATCCTTCTGAGGCGAAGTCACTGTTAGATCATCTCAAAATGCGTGCTAGAGTGTGATGAACGGAGATGACCATGCCACGTGTCCACAAAACGACAAGATAGTATTTTCTTGGAACTCGCGCCTCCCTTCTTGTGATCCGCGCCCTGATCATGATCCACCGTCCAGATCAGGCCACGTGGCCCCAGCCTCGAAACAGTCACACCTTTGCCGCGGCACCGAACCACACCGGTATGTACAGAGCAAGAGTCAGGACCACGGCTAAAGCGTGAGTTTCGTGACAAAGGTGCTCGACGAAGCAAGCACTCGCTTCTCGCGGTTCATTTCAAGCCAACTCTAGCTAAAGCAATTACAGCACTACAACAAGCAAGCCAACTCCAATTTTATTAATATAACTTGGATAAATTTACAAAAAAGGTTACAACAAAAGACAGTTCGGAGACCCAAAAACACAATACGACCCGTTTAGTGCCTCCGCAGAAGAGGGACGCTCCGGTTCAGGGATACCTTGGGTCGGCACTTCTTGACCTCCGAGCTCGTCTCTAAGTCGACGAATCGAGACGCCCCCTCGCCACTGACCCTGACAGTCGCTCCAACCGAAGCACCACTTGAAGATACCGCTACTCCACTTTGGGCGTCGGCTGCTGTCCGACCTATGATGGGGGTTCAGCTCGCGAGTTGATAGAACATAATCCCTCTGTCAATCTCTTCGCGAGTACACGAAGTACTCTGAACATTAGCCCTCACCGGCTGAGGTTTAAGCCGAGCAACCTCTTCCTCCAGTTCAACGATCCTGTCCTTCAATGTGTCGTCCCTCACAATTACCTTGAACCGAGGAAGCTTCGCCGAACCAGGATACTCGGCGCTATCAGATATGACACGGCGCAAATGGGTCACCTCGATACTCTTGTCGACCGTTACCCTTTGCAGCTGCTCTACCCTCCTTGCAAAATCATCTCGCTCGGCCAAAGCCCGGGCCAACTCTTCCTCCTTCGCAGAGAGTTCGGCCTCGACTATCCGCAGATGGTGCAATTCGGCCAACAACTCGCTGTTTCTCTTCTCTATGTTATAGAGTATTCTCCTCGTCAGATGGACCTCGCCCTCGAGGCGATCCTCCCGGGACTGCTGAAATAACTCCGCACGGCACCGAGCTGCCGCGGTGATACGAGTTTGCTCGGCAATCTGAAATAAAAAAGGACAACATTGAAGAACTACATGACCGAACCAAACACTTAGACAAGTCCAAAATTAAAACAATCTTTTTCATTCATCATCAAAGCGGTGGCCAGTCCGCAAAAGGCATTACACTATTTTTGAAAAAGAACAAAAACTACAAAAATTACAAGGGGATCAGGGGTCCACCTGCGTCGCCGCTTCGACCACAGGCGCGTCGCCAGATGGCCCCTCGTTTCTCCCCTCCACCTGGGGGTCTGCCACCGAAGGGTCGGCCTCCACCTCCTCGTCGTCGTCGCCTTCCCCCTCATCACCTTTGCCTCCCTCCTCCTCGCCGCCTGAGGGTGACCCCGGCCACAGCCTGTAGCCGACCCGCTCGAAGCCGGGGACACGGTCCTGAACATGGTCGAGCGCCCTCTGATAGGACATCTCCATGTTCTTGGCCATGTGCTTCTTCGCCTCGACCTCACACTCGGCCTCGACCTCGGCCCTAATCTGCGTGGCCAAGGCCTCTTTCTCCGCCTTCACATCGGCCAGAGACTTCGCCGACGCAGCCAGCTCCTCTGCAGCCTTCGCGGCTTTGGCAGACTCCGCATCAAGTCACCGCTTGGCTCTTTCCAGGTTGGCCACAAGATTGGCAACCCGGACTTCCAAGGCCTCGACTCGCCTCTGCTCGGCCTCGAGTTGCCGAACCGCCTTGATCTTCTCTGCCTTGTCTTTATCGCTGGCGGCCTTCAGCTCTTTCTCCTGCTCGGCGAACGTCTCAAGGAGATGGCCGAAGTGACAGGTAGCCTGTGAAGACAACGATAAGCACAAGATACAGGCCGAGCAGTAGACTTAAAGAAATCCACAATGAAAAACTTACCGATACAAGCGACCGAGCCACTTCGTAGGTATCATCGCCGATCGTCCCCGCCTTCAGCGCGGCTCTATCCTTCGGGGTCGCCAGGTGCTTGACAACCTGCACCGACATCTGCGAGTTCCCGAGGAATCCATCGTGATTCTTCACTCGCCAGTTCGGCACGAACAACTGTTTGTGCTGCTCGGTCAGGATCTCCTCGGCCGTGTCAGTCAACTGCGGAGCCTCGAGCAACAACGCCGCATTAACATCGAAGACCCCACCAACCGGGGCCGAGGCCACAGGCGTCGAGGGCTCTTCGGCAACAACCACCGTCGAAGGCGCCTCGGTGGTCGGAGGAGGCGGAGTGGTGGTCGAAGTGACCTTGGGCTGCGGAGCTGACGAGGCAGCCACGGTCGGCCTCTTCCTCTTCCTGCCACCGGCCAATTTGGACCTATCGGTCATCATGGCGTTGAAATCTATCTTCATCGCTTCTGCATCAAACGAAACAAAAACTGAGTCAGTAAGACGAGCTAAAGACTTGAAAGAAAAACAAAAATAAATGAGATGTCAGGAGCATACTCGGGTCGATGGGGCTAAGGCCGGACCCGAACAGCACCTCCTCCGTCAACTCCCTCCAACTCAACAAGGGGAGGGCCATGATCTTCCTCGCCACCTCCTCCTCGGCCGCAGACAGTACGGGTTCGGATCTCGCAAACTTGGGCACCTCCGGTTTCCACCGGGTCGGAATTTGCAATATTGGTTCCCCCATTAATATAAAGAACTTCTCTTTCCAGCCTTTAATTGAGTCCGGGTTTTCTATGATCCTAACACCCTTCCTCGGCCCCAAGTAGTACCGATGCTTGGTCTTGTGCATCTGGTTTATTCGATACAGGCCTCGGAAGACCGTTAGGTCCGGCTCGACTCCAGCGTTGCGGCACTGAAGCAGGAAAGCGTTCACATGACGCCATGTGTTTGGCATAAATTGGGTCGGCGCGAGGCAGAACCACCCGAGGACCTGGAGAATGAAGGGATGCAACGGAAAACATAGTCCGGCATTCAGGGAGTTGAAGTTGAACATGCACATATCCGACGACGATAGTTTGGAATTCGCCCGCATCCCAGCACCGGGGACAATTAACTTATACTCCGGAGGGATGGCGAATCCCTTTCTTATGCGAAGGAGATCCCTCTCGGATAGCACCGACCCGATCTCGTCTGCCTCGGTAGGAAGTGCCGGATTGGGCTCCTCGTATACTTCCGACTGGCCGAAGATCGCCTTCTTCAAAAGATCACCTTCGTACTGCCTAACCCCCGAATGCCCGGACAGTACAGAAGGATACCGCCCTATCTCGGGGGCCTGCTTCGGGTTCTCCACGATCACCTCGACCACGGGAGATTGGGTGACCACCCTCCTCTTCTTCTTCTCCTTCCTCGCCTCGGCCGCAGACGACTCGGCGACCTGTTTCCCCTTCCTTCGGATCTCTGCCTTCCTCCTCTCCTCGGCGCCATCATTGCCCGAAGACGAGGCCTCACTCCCCGAGTTCACTCTTGACATCTATAAAAAAAAGCTAAGGCTAGTAGACTGACCTTTGAAGTGACGTTCACGGTCGGAATGAGCTCGCCGGAAATTGCCTGGCCCACGCGACAGCTAGCGCAACCGCCTTAGAGCAAAAATCACCACTAGCAGAGAGCAAAGAGTAAAAGTGAAATCTTAAGAGTGAAAAGTGAAGAATGAGCTTGGGGGTGGGGGAATGATCTTTTATAACCCCAAAAGCGAGTTTGGGCCGCCTTGGGAATCTAAAAAGCCCATTAAGAAGCCAAAACGCCAAAGCGGAGCGTTACGACGTTTCAGTTTCAACAACAGAGAATCCTCAAATCACCAAGTCCACGACTCGGCCACCGGTGTGCCTAACCGAGCTATCGAACAGCTTGACTGGGCAACCGAGCCACTGAGTCTCTTCAAAACAGCTCCAAGCTACTAAGTCTCTACACCTCGGCCAACGGCACCGAGCTTCCGAGCCGAGAAGACGAGGAGCCGACCCTCGTATATGGAGAAAAATCCTTCCGAGGCGAAATTACCGTCGGATCTCTCCAAAATTTGTGTCAGAATTCGATGGATGGTTCAGATTGCGCCACGCCCACAAAACGACAAGATAACGTTTTCTTGTGATCTGAACCCCATCCTCGTGATTCCCACCATGATGGATGCACCAGATCCGACCATATGCACCTTCCGAACTGCCTGCCTCCGGCCTACTTAACCGAGCTACCGAACAGCTTGGCCGAGCAGCCGAGCTACTGGGCTCGGAAGGTAGCGACCCATCAAAGACACATCCTTCAAAATGTCCAACTCAGTGCCTCGGCCAACGGCACTGAGCTTCCGAGCCGAGAGGACGAGGAACCGACCCTCGTATATGGCGAAAAAACTCGCCGACCTACCTCGACCGTTGGATCTTGTCAAAAAGCGCGCTCGTCATGATAGACAGCCCAGATCTCGCCACGTCCACTAAACGATAAGATAGTGTTTTTTGGGGATCCGCACTGAGATGGACGCTCAGGATCATGCCACGTACTTCGGCTGATTCCGAGCTACATGTGCCGAGCCGAGGGGACGAGGAACCGACCCTCGTATATGGCGAAAAAACCCACCGACCATCCTCAGCCGTTGGATCTTGTCAAAAAGCACGCTCGTCATGATGGACGGCCCAGATTTCGCCACGCACCTCGGCAAATTCTGAACCGAGGGGACGAGAAACCGACCCTCGTATATGGAAAAACATCCTGCCGAACCGAGGGGACGAGGAACCGACCCTCGTATCTGACAAGATACCCGGCCGAGCCGAGGGGACGAGGAACCGACCCTTGTATATGGTGAAAAAACACGCCGACCCATATCAGCCGTTGGATCTTGTCAAAAAGCGCGCTCGTCATGATGGACGACTCAGATCTTGCCACGTCCATTAAACGACAAGATAACATTTTTTGGGGATCCGCGCTGAGATGAACGGCCCAGATGACGCCACGTACCTCGGTTGATTCCGAGCCGAGGAGCCGACCTGCCGAGCCGAGGTACCGAGGAACCGACCTTCGTTAACGAGGGAACTACCTGCTGAGGAATAGGGATCGTCTGATCACTCAGAAATTCGCACTCGGCACAGATCAAGGGTCCAGATTGCGCCACGTCATTAATCGGTATTTAAAAACCAATTTTTTTAATTTAAATCGTTTTATTTATTTAAAAATTGCAAAAAATCGCTAAAAATTCGGGAAAATTAACTAAAAATTCTAAAAAATAATTAAAAATTCGGGGGGATATTTTTGAGCCCCTGAACGAACAATTATTGCCTAGAATGTACTGTTAAGGCCCCCTAACGATTAGTTAACACATCGCAAAATTAAATAAATAGTCCGAAAAAATAGATAAAAGCTGTCAAATACTCGATACGGCTACAGAACAGCATATGGCTTCAAAAAATTACCTCACTACCCACTTCGAGATTCAAAATCCTCCATTCAGACTCCGATACAACTCCACTAGCCACTGAGACAGTTAAACTACTCCTCAAAGGCTGATCACACTCAGTCTTTAGGAGTGGGGGGCTCGTGATATGGCTAAAAATGGGATTAAATCGGAACCGTCCAGATTGGGCACGAATCTTGAAGCTCAGGGGTAAAACGGTAATTTCACATACAAATGGGTCCGAAATGGGTACTGGGTCTCCTTTTCACAGATCCAACACCCCACAAACGGATCCACTCCAACTGGGTTACTGATTTGACTGAATCAACGGGCCTGATTTGCTCTCACCGGGAATCAGGGATCAGTTTCCTTAACAGATTGGGAGGATTTTTCTCCTGACAGTTACACAGGAAATCAGGTCCCTAATCACTCCCATGGCGACTATAAATACCTCCCCCCTACCACTGTGACCAGGTAATCACTCTTTTTCCACCTTAAGCTCTTTCTTAATCATCCCTGGTTGCTGACAAGAGCGTCGGAGGGTGCGTCGCCGGAATCAACCCCGGTGTATCGCACTTCCTTGTAGGTTGCGGTAGGAATCAGAAGGCTTGGATCTGCTATTCAGGTTTTTCCACGAACTCACAAATCTCATCTGTTTACCCCCACACCAGAATCAGCGGTAACAGTGATTTACAGTGGTATCAAAGCGATGTGCTTACTAAGAGCTTAAAAGCTTAAGCAAAAGGTCCAATGGCCGAAATTCCTCCTCCAGAAAACTTGCACTCATCGGAGCCATTCATCTCCAATGGGACAAGTCTAACACGTTCACCATATTTTGATGGAAAATGCTATGATGTTTGGAAAGTTCGTATGTCTCATTTTTTGCAGATGCTCAGTGAAGAAGTTTGGAACATATGCATAAAAAAAACTGAGATTTCTGTTAGTAATGGAAAGAGGGCTTTCACAAAAGTTGAACTAGCATTGAAACTGCAAATTCCGTGTCTGTGACAGCACTTTATGCAGGTTTGAATAATGAAGAGTTGATGCGATGTGTGTGAAATTGCAAAACGGCCTATGAAATTTGGAATAACATGCTAAAGCGGCATGAAGGAACAACATCTGAGGTAAAGGCAAAAGTTAATTTATGCTTTTATAAGTTTAATGTTTTTCGTATGTTGCTAGGAGAAGACATAGATCGGATGCTTGCCCGCTTCGACATTATCGCACATGAGCTTGAGAGCTTAGGTAAGGGGTGAGATGATGACCAAAATGTCGAAAAACTCATAAGCTGTCTCACGCCTAAATGAGACGTTAAAGCTGCAGCAATGAGGGAGACACTGGAAGAAAAAGGATTCGACTATTACACTTTTCAAGGAAAATTGATGACGTATGAGATGGGGATGGCCGAAACAAAATGGTACCGCCAGAACATTGTGATTGAAACCAAAACTGCAGAGAAGATCATTGCCCTAAAAGCAGAAACTTCACGACCATCAAAATCAGAATCAGACCATGAAGAATCAGACGAAAATTTCATACGGCTAACTAAACAATTCTGTAAGCATCTCAAATGCAAAAAGTACTGTAGGTCACAAGGAGAAAGAGACAAAGACAAAAGTGATGTGTGCTACAAATGCAACAAGCCAGGACATATCTGCCCAAACTGTCCCTTATCGCAAGGTAGGAACAAAGATTATCATCACTTCAATCCAGGACTGAGAAAGAAGGCATTGAAGGCAAAATGGTTAGACTCAGATTCCAGCGAGGAAGAGCAAGATCACAACAACGTTGGATTCATGGCTCTTGGAAATGGTGAGGTGCAATCATCATCTCAAGAAGAGGTAATCAAAGAACCCACTTACGATGATTTAGTAGACATGTGTAATGGATTGAAAGATTATGCTAAGAAAGTGAGTCGTGAATTGAGATAATATAAACAAAGTTCAAATGAATCACATACTCTTGCATCACTAAAGATCAAAAACTGAAAAATAAACTACTTTAATTATGGAAAAATTCGAGTCTTTTAGAAAAGACCATGATGTTTGATAGCAGAAAATAAGTATCTAAAACAACAAATTCAAGAATCCTTAGCAACACATGATGAAAATCTAAGAGAAAATCATGAGAAATCTGTTTACATTGTTAAACTCACTGATGATTTAAATGAATGCAAAAGAAAATTTGATGAGGTAGTGAAAGGTTGTAAAGAAGCTCTCGAACAAAATAGAATACTTGATGTTAGCCTAGACACTCTTCGTTGGAACACAAAAGACGATGTAATGACTAGGAAAAGGCTTTGTAAAAGAGTAATTGTGCTCGAGAAAACTATTGAAAAATATGAAGGACCCAGTTATCTTATTACAAAGAATTCAAGGTCTTATCATGATAATCGAGGGGTTGGTTACAATGAGCCAACACAACATCAAAAATCTAAGCAATCTTGTTATACATATATGTATAGCCACCAAAATAGTTACAAACCAACACACAATGATGCATATATGCATGATCCAAAGCATAATCGCTTTACTTGTCACTATTGTTGTAGATTAGGACATATTTCTTACAAGGCTAAATTAAAAAAACCCCCACTGAGTTTTGGGCCAGTTTAAAAAAACCGCACTAAGTTTTTTATACATAAAAAAACGACACAAAATTTTAAAAAACTCCACTGGGTTAGTTAGGATTAGGGTTAGGGTTAGTTCGGGGGGGGGGGGGGGGGGGTGGTGGTATTTAAACATCTGATTAGTTAAGTGATTTTTTAAAACACAAATGAAAGATGAATGTGGTTTTTTAAAACACAAATGAAAGATGAAAGTGGTTTTTTTAAACCCTACCCTAACCCTAACTAACCCAGTGGAGTTTTTTGAAATTTTGTGTCGTTTTAAAAATAAAAAAAACTTAGTGCAGTATTTTTAAACTGGTCCAAAACTTAGTGGGTTTTTTTAAAAAAAAAATTAGCCTTCTTACAATTGTGTTTTAAAAAGGAATACTAACTTCGTTTGGATAAAGAAGAATATAAGTGCAGGAAGAGTTTCTACTTGGATACCTACTAATCTTAATGTAGGTACATCAATGCACTTCACCTAAAGATCGGTAGCACCTTGACAGTGGATACCTAAAGCTCATGACAGATGAAAACAATATTTTTGCATCACTATCAAGAAAAGAAAAGGGAAGAACATATTTTTTTAAGGTAAAACAATTTTAGTTTAATTCTTTGTCTGGTAAGCAAATTTAAACTCATTTCTCTCAACTATTCATAATCATTCGTTAGCATTTTATTAAAGATCATTTTCAAAAAGGGGATATTATTCTTGAGTATGTCTCCACTGATTCTCAACTTGCTCATATTTTTACTAAACCTTTAGATGAAAAACAATTTCATTTTTTAAAGGGTGAATTAAATGTTATTGATATTTTTGTTTAAATTTGCATTTTTTGGTCAACTGGACGGTCGACTGTTCGTCCGTAAAGGTGTACAGTCGACTGGGCGGTCGACTGGTTTGCTCTCGGGTTTTTGTTTAGTCACCAAACTTGTTTTTAGTTGATTTGCGATCGACCATCCGGTCGACCGGTTTGCTCACTGTTTGCATGGTTGGATTTTAAAATTCTTCACGGTCGACCATGCGGACGACCAGTTTCATTTTTTTATTTCCCAAATTTGCTTATTCTCATGCATGTTCTTCATACTAGTTTTGATCTTTACAATGTGCTATACTATTTAACATTTTCCATGCATGTATTTAGGGGGAGTAATTCAATCTTTTCTAATTCATCTTGTTCCGAATTGTCCCCTCTTGGTGTGTTCCAAAAAGGGGGAGAACTTTCTCTTGAATGTTTTAAGCTTGAATGATTTAAACTTAAAAAAAACTATCTCTTGCTTTCCCTATGATTCTTCATCTATAATATATAATACTTTACTTATCAAAGTTTTTGCTTGATGCACAATGATACGGGGAGTTTTGGATTAAGGAAGAGTATTTATATGTTTTATTTCAAACATTCAAAGGTATGTTTTGTTCACTCCAAAAAAGGGAGATTGTTGACTCTTAGTTTGGTATACACAAAATGTGCTTATAAATACTAATAAGTTTTAGTTGAGATGTTCAGGTTTTCAGGAACAAATAAATAAATATGAAGCTACCAAGATTGAGTATCAAGCAACAGAAAGAAAGTAATAAAGAAGAATT
Source organism: Hemerocallis citrina (assembly GCA_017893485.1). Lineage (NCBI taxonomy): Eukaryota > Viridiplantae > Streptophyta > Magnoliopsida > Asparagales > Asphodelaceae > Hemerocallis > Hemerocallis citrina. The sequence goes on from CM030363.1 coordinate 34,166,486, forward strand.
GCAAAATCAAGCAAAAGAAGAAGTTATTCAAAAAGAGCACATATTGATTAGTGCCCAAGAAAGTCAGCAAAATCAGCTTCTTTCTTTCTGTATATGTGAGGATTTGATATGTAATTGATTGATTCTTGATTGATTAGTTTATGGTAAGAATATAAAGTGGTTTTGTCACAATCAGCACGATTGCGGTCGACCGTACCACATTCTCGGTTGACCGCACCACAGTCGACCACTCATCGCTGTTAAAATGATGAGACAGGCGACAATTCATCTTTCGACTTTCGACTAAAAGATGAACGGTCGGCGGTCCTTATTTGCGGTCGACCATACATCACGCTGATTGCTCTTTTAGAATGTATCATTGCTATTTTTGAGAGATACACTTTCTCGTCTATATATTTATACGAACCCACTGCATATTTCTCACCTATTCCTCTGAGAAAAATCTTCTGAACTAATCAATTCAACAATCAATCTGAGTGTGTTATACTTATTTGTTTTCTTCAGTCAGGATCATTAAAGATCTTGAGTTTTTCTTTTCTTCCACTTCGGTGAGATTGACGGGGCTCTCAGAAGTCCTGTGGGTGTAATAGGTCTCTCGTTCTGAATCCGAGAATCACTGTACAGGGGTTTGAGTATAGTGAAACGCTTGTGGCGGAGAATTGCTACAAGTAGGTGGTGTGGACGTACAGTTGGAGGTCGAATCACGTTATATCGCTGCGTCACTTGTGCTTCCTGTGTTTGCTTTCTCTATCTCTTCTTATTTATTTTGCAACTTAATTTTATTTTTTTAATTTCCGCACAATCACCCCCCCCCCCCCCCCGGGGGGGGGTGATTTACAATATATATATATATATATATATATATATATATATATGTGGAAAGCTTCGGTTGTGCACTACCCCAGTGCACACAGCCGTGTGCACTGGCGCTCAGCCGTCCGATCTGCATTTTGATCATGATGTAGATCTAAGGCTCAATTTCGCTCCCACACTTCTCACACTTACGGAGGGGTAATTTGGTCAATTACCCCTACCCTCTCTTTCTGTCTGCCCTTTCATACCCCGACTCATCCTCCTCACGCTCTCTCTCACTCTCGTTCCCCAAATTCGAAAACCCTAGCTCATTGAGCCCTTCTTTCTCTCGATGCTCCGATCGATTTCATCTCCTACTCAGCCGATCATTGAAGATGACGAAGCCCTAGCTCATTGTTTTCCCTTCATCGTAGCGAAGTTCATCGCTTCTCCTTCTTATTCTCATCGCGTTCGCCAACTCGAAACCCTAGCTCTGAAAAATAGCCAAATCCCCCCACCTCATCAACCACCCTCTTAGCCCCCATCGATTCTCCTCTCCTACTCCACCAATTTGGGAAATCGAAACCCTACCTCATCGTTTTCCCTTCACCGCTGCTCGCTTGCTTCCACCATCTCCAATCGATCTCAGGTATAAAAATTTTTCCTTTATTTGAGTTCAATCGAAACCTTAATTTCTTCAATGATCAGTAGATTAAAAAAAATTGGGTAAAGGGAAAAAATTATAACCTTTTGAAATTTGGATTGCATATTATAAGTTATAATTTAATATGGGGTAAAACTATTGCTTTGTTAAGAGAAAACTATTGTTTTGTTTGAATTTGTAGGTGGCATTTGAGCTTCAATGAGTCTTTCTTCGTGGCTTGATTCCGACTATGGATATGTTTTTGCCAATACACTGATGCTTGATAAAAATTGAGGGAAGTGTTTGATTCTCACAATTCCTTTTTTAAAATTTAATTGCTTACTTTATTGCATGTTGGTATAGGCAGTGATGACAATCTACAATTTACAAGCATTTGTATGAAGTTTTAGCTGGTTCTTCTGTTTGTATACTTCAGTTGGTATCCTTTACAAGCATTTGTACGAAGAGTTCATGGTTCTGAATAAGTGCTATACTAGTATTTCTCTTTTCATTGCTGATTGACTGAGGACTGAGAACCAAGAACTTAATCTGAAGTGACTATAAAAAATCTTCCATATATAGGAAAAGCTTCCCTTATATATATATATGTGTGTGTGTGTGTGTGTGTGTGTGTGTGTGTGTGTGTGTGTGTGTGTGTGTGTGTGTGTGTGTGTGTACATATAGAGGAAAAGCTTCTCCTTCTCATTCTCTTCATTGATATCAAGCATCAGTGTACGCGTCACATTGATCTACACATCTAAATTAGTCTAAATATGTAAAATCAAATTATTTGAAGTTCATTGGCCCATCCATCATGTGACTATAAAAAACAATAATTTTAAGCCAAACAATTTTGTAACACTTCAATGGATAAGCAAATGAATTTCAAATGATTTGATTTTACGTATTTAGACTAATTTAGATGTGTAGATCAATGTGACCGGTTCGGATCGTCGATACGAAGGCGGAATGGCCGAGTGCACACACCGTGTGCACCACCAATGGTGCACAATGGAAGACTTCCCATATATATATATATATATATATAGAGAGAGAGAGAGAGAGAAATCTTCGGTTGCACACTACTTTGGTGAGCACTCCGTGAGCACTCACGAAATAAAGCACCTATGACAAATCCGAACCGCTAATATTGTTCTATATACCTTAGATAGCCTAACAATAAAAAATAAAATAATTTGAAGTTCATTTGCTCATGAATTACATCATTACAAAATTGTATGGCTGAAAATTCTAACAACATGATGGATGGGCAAATGAACTTCAAATTACTTGATTTTTTATTGTTAGGCTATCTAAGGTATATAGAACAATATGAGCGGTTCGGATTTATCATAGGTGCTCTATTTCATGAGTGCTCACGGAGTGCTCACCAAAAGTAGTGTGCAACCGAAGGGGACTCTATATATATATATAGGGAAATGATCGGTTGAGCACTCTTCTAGTGCTCACCACGTGAACACTAGGCCTTTGGGCGTTCATATCGAAAATCTGAACCGTTCACATTGATCTACACATCTAAATTAGTCTAGATATGTAAAATCAAATTATTTGAAATTCATATTATATATATATATATATATATATATATATATATATATATATATGATCTTTCATTGCAAATTCACTATAGCATGCTAACGCGTGAAAATCACTAAATCTGACCAATGTTGTGTATCAATACTAATTTAGTTGAAATTTCGTTAATCACCAGACATAGCGAATTTCCTTCTTGTTGAAGAAGTGTTCATATTGTACAAATTAAGCTGAACTAGCAAGTTGAGTACTTAATGTGTTTTGTGGAGTTAAGGCAAACACAATTTGGTTTACTAAACTGTAAATTGATTCGGTTTTGGTTTAGGAGAAGGAAAAATAAAGCACTACATTAAAATTGACAGAAACGTATAAGGTCTAAATGTAGATTTTGCCAATTCTCTTGTCACCTATAAGCTAGGCCTAAAATCTAAATAAGGATTGGAAGAGGAAAATATCAAAGAAACTTAGGGAGAAATGTGTCTAAATTTACCACATTGCTATGTTTATTAGGGTTATTAGCCAAAAAGTGAAGTTCACTACATTAAAAGTGAAGTACCCTTTTTTTTTTTTTTTTGGGGGGGGGGGGGGGAGGGGGGAATACTTAATGCAGCCCTCATTTTGAGCCGTTTAATCTTCTTAAGATACGTGAATCCCTGATAGCCGGGCTTGTAGTCTCTATGAGCCTTCTACAGCTTAGGTCAACCCGGCCCATTAAGGTTCCCTCTCTCTGTCTATAAATACCAGACAGACACCTCCTTTTAAGAGGTAATAATATTTTCTCCACTGAAATCCTAGCTCTACTTTTCCCCAGTGACTGACTAGACCGTTGGAGGGCCTGTCGCCGAGATCTTTTCCGGTGTTTCTATGCATTTTACAGGTGTTTAGGACGGCCAGCTACCAGCAACACCCCCTCTCCCGCTCCTCACAAAATCTTCATTTCAGATCCATATCTGTGGTTGAGATCTGTCTCTCCCTCTATAAATAACAAGAACTCGCATATGTTGCTCCCACCTCTAAATCAGCAGCATCATATTGGCGCCGTCTGTGGGAACAGACAAACTGATTCAACTCCAAACTCGGATCTCACGCTGAAGCCATCCTTCTCCATGGCACCCAAAGCCAAGAGAGCACCCACGGAAGGACGCAATCCTGACCATCATCATCCTTCTCGCAGTCACGTGAACACACAGGGCTCTTGAGAGCAGCAAGCCGAGGGTCCGTCAGGACTTGGTCCGAGCGCTTCACGCTCAGTCGCCAATGACCTTCAGTTTGTCATCAATAATCGACCGCCAGTGGATGACCTCTGCCACCAGCTCAGCCGCTCGAGGGACGGGGCTGCCCCCTCCAACCAAGCCCCGACCCACAGCATTTACCCATCACAGGGTCGAGAGTAGAGGCACATCCACTCCCCGATGGCACATCCACCCTCGACTAGTCAAGGCGAACAAATCTTGATCATGAGAGTCGAGTTCTGGAATTTCAGGAACGAGGTACTCCCGGCCCTCCGGCATGGCCCCAGAATAGAGCGTCATAACAAAAACTATCGCCAGGAGGAAGCCCAGGGCAGTGAATCTCATGGCTCACTTTAGCCGACGAGACGGGATTAGGCCATCCTTCAGCTCCTCCAAGAAATGGAGAACTTCCCCGCTCGGGTCGGCAAGGGCGGGTTACAACCAAACCAGGGGTACCAGCCTACCTGACCCCCGTTCTCTGTCAGAATACTTGATGCTGAGACTCCAAGGAATTTTAGACCGCCTTAGTTAGAGACAAACAACAGAAATTCTGATCTTGCTGATCACATGGAAGGGTTCAAAACCCTCATGATGATTCATAGCGCATCGGATCCTCTAATCTATCGCGCATTCCCTGCCACTCTGCGTGGCCTAGCATGGGATTGGTTCTCAAAGCTCGCCCCCAGCTCGATTTTCTCATTCGACCAGTTCGAGGCGAGCTTCCTTGCTCACTTCGTAACTAGTCGCAAGGTCAAGAAAATGAGCGCGTCCCATCTGGACCTCAAACAGAATGAAGAAGAGTCCCTTCTGGACTTCGTGCAGAGGTTCACCACCGAGGCTAGGGCGGTCTCTTCTCTCGATGCTGGCGTCGTGTCTGCGACCTTTCGGCACAATGTTCGCCATGTCCAGCTGAAGGCATCCTTGGCGAAGAAGCCGCTTATTGACTTTCCTGATGTAACCCCCGTTCCCGCAAATACATATTTTTTCTTTATTTTCAGTATTTTGATTCTTTATAAATCATTTCCCTCTTTTTTTAACTCTTTTTGTTGAAATTTATTGTTGGATCCCCTAATAAAGTGGATTTTTATTCATTAATTTTTTTGTCTCTATCTTCAGTCGACTATATATTTTAATACAAGTCTATTTCTATTCTATAAGTTAAAAAACCCAAATCTTCTTCTTCTTCTTTTTCTTCTTCTTCTTCATCATCATCATCTTATTATTATTATTATTATTATTATTATTATTATTATTATTATTATTATTATGGTTATTATTATTATTATGGTTATTATCAATATTTTTATTGTTATTGGAGTATGAAGTTTATGTACATTATTTGATTTAATTAATTGTTATGTACTACTACATTACTGTTCATCATATCTTAGCCCAAATTAAGCCCTACTTTATTTATTCTGTGAATCCGTATATTCTATTGTATTTATTAGTATTTGAGTATTAACTCAATGCATACTAATTGATTTATTTGTACTACTATATGATTATTGATTTATTTTTCTTAAGGCTAAAATTGAAAAAACCCCCCTAAACTATCCCATATATGCAGAAAACCGCACTCAACTATGGGTGCGAAAAACCACCTGTAAACCTCACTCACATTTTTTTATGCAGAAAACCTCACTCACCTTTTTTTATGCAGAAAACCGCACTCAACTATGGGTGCGAAAAACCACCTGTATAACGGAACCCTAACGGAGTCATGATGTGGTTTTTCGCACCATAGTTAAGTGTGGTTTTCTGCATAAAAAAAAGGTGAGTGAGGTTTTCTGCATATATGAGATAGTTTAGGGAGTTTTTTTTTTCAATTTTAGCCTTTTCTTAAACCCCAAACCCGTATCCGCATCCAGGCCCCATACCCATTCCTATTGGATCCTAAACCCTATACCCATTAACCCAACCTAATTATTCTCTATTTATACCATGTTTAGACCCTAATCATAATTAAAACCCTAATTTCTTTCTTAATACCTAGTCGCCTAATACCCCTTACCTTTTCTACTTCCCGTTCTGTTCCGAAACCCTTCGTCTTCACCCGTCTCCTTCCCCGTCAACCCATCTCTATCGTCCCTGCCCTCTCTTCCCTCCACCTCGTTGTCACGCCCCGCTTCCCAAAAAGAATATGGAATACGGATATGCGACTCAACCCAGCAAATGATTTGCATTATCCATAAGCTGTTCAGAATCTTTACAACAAATCTCAGAATAATCAGAGTCGGAAGCCAAAAGAATTATCCTCACACAGACATATATATCTCAAAACAAAACAAAGTGCCAACAGAATTTAATTGAAGACCAATAATATAATAGTCTCAAATAAACAGAACCGAACAAGTTAGTATCCTGGGTCACATCACCCAAATACAAATAAAATCCATATACTTAAATACATTGCTTAAAAGTAATAGATAATAATAATAGCAAAAGAAGTCCAGTACTAATATTTTATTTCTCGAATACCATCAGGCAAACGACCATTCTGATCTGCAATCAATAAATTGCAGGAGAAGGAAAAAGAAAACAAATACCCGTTAATGCAAGTTACGGGCCGCTTGTAATGCAAGATACAAGTACAAGGAAAACTAAACAAATCTAAAAAAATAGCAGAAACAAATATAGCATGGTATAACAGAGTTAACTAGCATGGTATACTAACATGTGTCAAGTGTCAAAAGTCAAATAACATGCAGACAAATATACAGATAGTGTCAAATAATAGTGTCAAATGATAGTGTCAGATAGATAACAGATGATCAGATAATCAGGTAATCAGATAGCAGATATAGATAACAGATTCAGATTCAGATTCAGATTTAGATATCAGATTCAGATTCTTATAAGTTTTGTGTTAATTACTAACTAGGTAGCACTTCATGTGCCATCCTTTTATCATATGGTTGCTACATTCAAAATATTTATGTTTGTAGATTTGGTAGGGGATCATATAGGGCCGTGTACTCGGGATTCAGACAGATATCAGATAATAGATCCAGACAGACAGATAGAACCTAGTGGTTCTCTTCTTCTCTACACCTTCCTATAGGAAGTAATGTAGACATGGTACAGAATAACAGATAACAGATAACAGATAATCATATGGGAAACACAGGCCCCCTTCTAAGTACACATTTCTATGCTTTCCTACTACTAGATCTTTTCCATAACCTCGACTTGGTCAATTTATAATTACTATCAGAAAGATATGTATGTGCACGAAACAGAGTAAATCTAGCATGATATAACGACCCACAAGTTCAGAATAACAGATAAGCATGCACAGATGGTAAATAGTCACATAACAAAACAGAATATGGTTCTTCCTACTTCAGGACAGCACGACAGTATAGTACTAAAACAGCGATTCCTGTTTCCACAAATATCAAAACCTAAATTCGTCAAAGAATCTGGAAAATAAACTTCCAACCGAATCCAGCGGATACATATAAGTCATATAGTGTTTTAGAAAAACATAACTCAAAACTGATTTGAAACCAGAAAATACGTTCAGCTAGAAATCAGTAAATTGAATTCACAGTCAAAAAACTAGCATCAAAACACCTCCAATAAATCCACGAAAAATCTGGAGTGTTCTCCTGTATGTCTAGTATCAGAATATAAAGTTTCATAATTTTCCAGTAAGATTACTTTAGCCAATAAAAATCAGAAAACATCAAGAAACGATAGTTTGGCAAATCTGGAATTCCCAACAGTACTGTACGAAAACTGTAATATCTCGCAAAACGTGAAACGAAATCCAAATCGGTCAAAGGGAGATGAAAATAGAAAAAATAAGCTAACTTTAATATTTCACAAATATTTTTTATACAGTAAAAGGAATTAGGGTGAAAATACAAATCTTTACAAAACAGCGAGCAAAATCCAGCAAGTATAGTTTTTATAAACAAGCATGAAACGGTATATAAAACTTATCAATAAATTACACCAAAATTCTGGGTAATCCCTAAATAGGTATAGAAATATTGTGAAAAATTTCATATCAAAATAATATTCTTAGCACTAGCATCAAAATAGTTTAGTTATCGAAATCATCAAGAAACAAAGTCTGGAAATGAAATGCAACTCTGTAGTAAAATAACCATATCTCACACATACGAAAATGAAATCGATCAAGGTCAGAGAGTTTGGAAAGAAGACGGATTTCTCTAAAAATCATGTTTAATACTGAAGTTAATATACTGACCATAATATGGTCTAAAATAGCAATCAAAACTGATTATCGACAAAGTACAAATTTTTCTCTTAACAATAAATCAATATACAACATATGAAACTCGTTCTAAACACAACCAAACATGTTATAGAGTCTACTATGTGTCTAAATATCATGAAATAGGGTATATAGCATGTCCAAAACAAGTATATCACATGGATCTAAACAAACACACGATTTCTCATAATTATCTCACAATATAATCACATCAAGAACGGTCAAAATCTAAGTTGTTTCATGTCAAATTTGTGTCGTGAGGCAACTATGGTCAATAGCACTATAGAGACAATACTCATTAAAATACATCACACGCGAGTTGTCTCTAGAACCCAACTATACTACAAGCAGGATTTATGACTTATATCATACAAAGGAATTGAGTACAAGTTACTTGCTTTAACCGAAGACGAAACGAACACCAAAAATAACGAGAACGAATCCTGGCAACGAACAAAACACACGAACAAAGATCATGAACCAAGAAATCCGCACGTGCAAACTCGTACACGCGCACAACCAACAAGAGAGCGATAGAGATCGGAGGGGCGGCGGTGCTGGCTGAGTGCTGGCATCGCTTCTGCTGTTGTTTTTGCTGGGCGCACCTAACAGAGATAGCGAAAGGGAGAGAACGACGGAGAGACGGAGCTAGGCTTAGGGGGGTGATCGGCAATGAGGTGATGGTCGGCAATGGGTGCAAGGGCAGTCGGGGGTGGAGTAATGAGGTTACGGCTATCGAGTGGCAATGGGTTCGAAGTTGAAGGTCAGCTGTAGGAGGAAGGGGATGAAGTGGGGAAGGTTTCGGTAGGGTTAGGGTTGTACAGTCGGGGAAGGGTTAGGTTTTTGGTTTTGGTGGCCGGGTTGTAGTAGGGGAGAGAAGGAGTGGTAGTTTAGTTTATATAGGAGATGATTAGGGTTTGTCGTAGGATGGTGGGTAATTGGGTATTGGGTTAATGGGTTTATTAGGAGCAGTAGTATGAGATGGTTGTAAAGATTAATAGGATTGGCAATCAATAGGATTTAGGGATAATCATGAGGATCTAGGATTTAATTGCAAAATAGGATTAATAACAATGGGCTAGGAAAATGAAACCACGATCACCCAAAACACGAGCAAAGGAATAGAACAAGAATCCAATAAAGAGAAAAACAACAATTGATAAAGAACGAATCAAAAGGACGAACAATCAAATATAAATAGCTCAAAATGAAATAAAATAAATATATATTGAAAACAACTCCAATATACGGTCCAAAATACAAGAAGAGTATAAATACTCAAAAAAGAAGAAAAATACACCAAGAATACGAAAAATGAAAAATAGGGATTACACTCGTCATCCTTTTCCACCTTGTCGACTGCTGAAACCCATCGAGCCGTAACCCATCGCCTTCGAACCCATCTCCACCCCACCATTGTCATCCTCGAACACCAGCCCTGCATCGCCCCTGCACCCGACCTCCCTCAGTCGCTCCTCCTCTCATCCCCGAGCACCTCCCTGCCTCCATCGCTGTGCCCCCTATCTCGTCGTCCTGCCCTGTCTCCTTACCTCTCCATGGCTGTAACATTTGCAGTCGTCGCCTCTCGCTTACCCAGTCTCTCCACCGTAGCAGCGACAGCCACCTACAGCTCCCACTGAGCTGCCATTGCCGTTCAAGTTCCTTGAGCACCACCTCGCAGTCCACTGCAGCGAGCACCGCCTATGTTCTCGCTACCCCTTGCCGTCATTGATTGTTGTCGCTCTTGCCTTCGCAGTTGCTGCGGGTGCTGTTGTCTCTCGTGCTCACAACACCGCCGTTCTTGCCATTGCCGTTGGTATATTGCTGTGTGTGCTATCTTGCTGTAGTATGTTGTTTCTTATTGTGGTATGCTGTCTCTTGCTGTTATTGCACATGTTGCGCACGTGTGTTGGTTGTGCGAGATTTGCACGTGCCGCTGTTGGGATTCTCATCCTGTTATTCGTTCGTATTTGGATTTACCATTGTTAAGGCAAGTATCTTGTACGAAATTTTTCTTGTTCCCCATACAAGCATTTTTTTTGAAATACCGCAAGTAGGTTATTCGTTGTGACCAATCTTTATGATTTCCCATTGATGATCTTGATCTCTACTCGTTTGATTTATTTCTATCCAATCAATAATCATAAAGAACCACAAAACATTTCGCCGTCACACCCATTACACAAACATAGATTTGAGCTAGATATATTTCTATATGAATGCATGTTCATGAATCACTATGAGTTGTAGATATTTGTTCGTATGTTTAACATGTTAATTGTGTTTCCCTTTTCATGGATTTTAGAATAAACATGCCATGTTGATTTGAATGTCCATTTAATTCTGATTTGGATTATACACTAATTTGGAGCCATCGTAGTTTCTATAAACATTACAATTCATGCAAAAAGTAAATTCATTCACTGTTGTCCTAATTTGGCACGATGATTTAGACCCTGTTAATGTCAAAATAATAACTAAACTTGTGAATATGAAATATAGGCCTCTGAGTCTAGTTTTCAGAACTTTTAATGGATCTGAAATCCGATTTGTAATGTATGAGTTAGCTCAGTTTTACTGTTGTTATGTCGCAAATTTCCAGATTTCTAATTATAAAATCTTTTGCATGAGTTATTGATTAAAATAGATGTTAATGATAAAATATAGACTTAATATTAATCTGGACATGACTAGACATGTTTAGGAGTCACCCTAAATTTTTATAGAATTATTTGGCTATTTTTCTGACTTGATATATTTATGCGAACATGATCATAAATTGCTGGCTGCATGTTTGTTCAGTAAAAAACCCCAGTTTTGACCTGATTCTATTTGTCGTTGTTTAAAATTACCGAGTGAGAATTTTAACCCTGTGAGTTTGGAATCCAGAACATCTGACGATCTCATAATCCGACTCATGAATTGCAAGATATTCAGATTTTCGCACAACGACGTCTGAGTATCAGAACACAATTTAAAGTGTACATCACCCTGTTTAATTGGCAAAAACAGCAAACTAATTTAAGTATTAAAATATGAGATTAATTATACTGATATCTAACATTGTCAGGAGTTTAAATATAATTTTTATGAAATTTCTAAATGATTTTATAAGCTACTTTTGTTTATAAGTATCCAACTATGGTCACTCCTGTAAGTTTATCTGTTATCTGTTTATCTGATATCTATTACAAGTTTATCTGTTATCTGTTTATCTGCCATCTGTTACAAGTTTACCTGTTATCTGATTCTGTTTACTCACTTATTAGTTTGTTTGCCTCTACTTATCTGTTACATTCCGTTCATGCTATGTCCCATACTCTTGTTTCTTGTTTCTTGTTTTGCATTCTGTTTACCTCCTTCCTGTACCCCTTTTTGCTTGTACTACATGTGTCCCGTAACTTGCACTAACGGGGAGATTACTTTTCTCTTCCATTGTTTCTTTCAATGATAAATGTACAGGTTTTGGAGACAAGCTACCTGCAGGAGTGAGTGACCAAGGGTTTTAAGCTTTGACTAGATTTTTTTATGAATTAGTTTATTCCTGTATTGAGTTTATTATTTCCTCTTGTTGCTACTTGAGACTTTGTATTGGGCATGTTGTCCCGAAGTTTTGTTTTTTTCTTTCCAGACCTTGTTTATTTGAGGATTATGTATTTGATTTCGAATAATTCTTTTGATTATGAGATTTGTTTCATGCATGCGTGGTTGTACCTTTTTGTTTACTGTTGAGTCGATCCGTACAGCTTATGGACGATGAAAATCATTCGCTGGGCTTTGTCACGTACTCGTATTCCGTATTCCTTTAGGAAGCAGGGTGTGACACCTGACCTCCTCAACAGGGTCAAAAATTACATCCAAGCCGAGGAGGCTCTGCACCCTGAAGGCCTGAAAGGAACTCTAGCCAAGGGGAAGAGAAAAACTGATGACTCCGAGTCTCCAAAGAAGGTTCAGAAAGATGCATTCGGCTAGAAACGACCATCTTCTGTCCTCCGCTTCGAGAGGTTCACTCTGCTGACTCAGAGTGTGTTAGCCATCCTCATGGAAATCGAGAATAAGGGGATCAACTGCCATCCTCCTCGATACAGCAACAATAAGAAAAGGGACCGGAGGTTCTACTGTCGGTTCCATCGGAACCATGGGCACGAGACCGATAATTGTCGGGCTCTCAAAGATGATATTAAGGCCTTCATCCAAAGGGGGTACCTAAGGGAGTTCACCCAAACCAACCCGAGGGACCCGAGATCTTTGCCTCCTCCTCGAACAGCAAGCAGGCATCCTGAGCATGAGCCCGAGCCCGAAGAAGCTGGGGGGCCAGACATTCTTCACTGTGTCAACGGTGGACCCATGGGGAGAGAGTTGAACACCTCCTGTGAGGCCTTCATACCGGAGGTTAACTAAATCCACAATTATCCGCCCCCAGAGATCGGAGAATGGCGATCTCATTCTCCAGCAAAGATTTAGAAGGCATCCAACCACCTCATTACACAAACTAAGCGTCCACCTGGACTCGAAGCCAGTCTAGCAGAAGCATTGTAAGTTCGCTCCTGATAGGCACCAGGCAGTAAAGGAAGAAGTGGACAAGCTCTTCTTGGCACGGTGCATATATAAAGTCAACTACCCTCAGTGGTTGGTCAACGTTGTGATGGTGAAGAAACCAAGTGGCAAGTGGAGGATCTGTATAGACTTCACATACCTCAACAATGCCTGTCCTAAAGATTTGTTCCCCCTCCCTAGCATCGATGCCCTGATAGATGCGACCGCGGGTCATGAGCTGCTAAGTTTCATGGAAGCCTTTTCAGGCTACAACCATATCAGAATGTTCCCTTCAGACATTCCCAAAACCACCTTCGTAACCGACCAAGGCTTCTACTGTTATCGGGTCATGCCCTTTGGGCTGAAGTACACTGGTACCACGTATCAAAGGCTCATCAACCGAGTCTTTAAGGAGCAGATAGGACGGAACATGGAGGTATATGTCGACGATATGCTCATCAAAAGCCAGATAAAGCCAGATAATTTCAGCGATCTAGAGGAGGCTTTCGGGGTCCTACGATCCCACAATATGAGACACAACCCCTCCGAATGTGTCTTCGACGTCACCTCGGGGAAATATCTCGAATTCATGGTCAGCTAGCGAGGCATTGAGGCAAACCCTGAAAAGATTCAGGTCATACTGGACATGGCCCCTCCAACAAATGTGAAAGAAGTCCAATGGCTCACGGGTTGACTGGCGGTCAGTGACCGCTTCCTCTTCAAGTCCGGAGAAAATTCGCTCTCGTTCTTCAATGCCCTCCGGGGGGCGAAAAGCTTTGAGTGGGAAGATCCTCAACTACGGGCTTTTGATCAGCTGAAATCCTACCTAACCAACCCCCACTCCTTAGCAAACTAGAGCCAGGCGAGTCCCTCTTTCTCTGTAGCACCCCGAATTTTCGTTAAATAAAATTAGAAATAAGTGACACCATTTTCAGAATCAACTTCAATCGCAATCATAAACACAGTATCAAATACATAAAAAATTTAAAACTTTTTATTACATATTCTCTTCTTACAAAATACAACGGAATTAAATACATTAATTATAAATCTTTACAATACATAGAATCTTCAATTTGCATTTGTACTCCAAGCTTTATTTGCATAGATGCCATTCATAACTGAAAACCCTGCAAAAGTCTATTGAAAAGTGGGCACGTCAGTAATATGTAACTGACGTCAACTATAGTAATAATGGTACTACTAAATCTCACAATCATAAACTTGATGCATATTAATAAAACAATAATAAATAGAACACAGAACAACAAGTGAAGCTAGGCGAAGTGTCAAGTGTATGAGATGAAAACAGAAAGCAAGCATGCATAAAACAAGTCAAGAAACACAAATGCGTATGATAATTTCTAATGCATACTTGTCGGATTCTATGCATCCCATTCTACATAAGTCCGGCAAGCCCTTATCATTCTCCACTTTATAAGATTCAATCCCTCGTTACGAAACTTCCCTTGGTCAGCGAGTCTGCTACCTTCATCGACCAATCAGGGGCCTACAGTAGGAGCCTAGCTTCTCTGACGTTCTTATGGACCAAGGGCTTGAGGGGCGGGATACACTTCATCAGTAGAACAGCAACCTTAAGCTCAGTTCCATCTTTGGTAGAGCTCGGAGTCCCTGGTACCGTTGAAACCTTCAATTTCTTGGAATTTGGATCGAAAGTCCCTTCAGGGCCTCCCTGGGTGGGCCTCTTCTTGTGCTTCGACTACTGGACAGCATTCTTCTCCAATTGAGCCCTCCTACACTCAGTCTCGATGTCGTCTATTGCTGTAAAAGAAAATCGAAGTTGTGAGAACAAAGGAAGAAAGATGCAAGGAAAAAGGAAATGAAAAACATACAGGGATCAGCATGGCTCAAACCAATCCTGGCCAGGTGCCTCTCGTGCACAGTCTGCCAACGAATGCTCTTGCCCTTGGTGGCTCATTTCACGTCGTCCCACTCCTCCTCCGTAGGCTCCTTCCCCTTGAGAGGCTTGAGGTTCGGTTTGTAGAAGGCCCATGTGGTCAGAATATCTCATGGAGTTGGACTCTGAATGATGAAGTTCTTGTTCTTCCATCCCTTAATGGAATATGGGTGACCAGGAACGACTCGGTTATGAGGCCGAGGGGAGACATAATATATGCACTCATGCGTCGACGACGAACTCACACTAAGGGCAACTCATAAATACTTCAGCTTCAGTGGCACCCCTCTCTTTTCGCTAAGTAGGATGTAGCACACCAGCTGCTTCAAAGTATTGGGACCATACTGCATAGGACTTAGACCGACCCAGTTTAATACCTGTTTCACAAATAGATGCAAAGGCAGCCTCAACCTTGAATCGAATGCATCAACCGGAAACATACAAAACCATTTGCACAGGGTGTCAGCAGGTCGAAGCCTAGGGCTCGGCACCATCAACTCATACTCCAGGGGAATGAAATATCTCGCCCGTATCAGGGGAAGATCAGTGCTCGCCACTACGCTTTACTCCTCATCAATCTCCAGTTTCGGTCGGCTCGGAGAAGAGGGTTGCCCTCCATACCAAAGATTGTCCTCAAGATCGTTCGGGCACATCCTAATCGAACCCGGTTGCGAAAGATAGGGAATGTCTAGTCCCTTTTTTGGGAGAAATTCGGGTAGGTCCTCAGGGCTATCTAGAAGGGTCCACTTTAGCTTATTCCTTTGAGCAACCTTCAGAGCGAACAGCTCAGTTTGGGGCTCATCCTCATCCCCATCCCCTTCACCCTCGTCATCCACTTCTCCCCTGCCAGCCGCGTCCACCTCTTCGACACCTTCCTCAGAGTCGCTCGACTCCACGACGAAGGGCTTGCGAGTTTGGAGTGGCTCGGAATTGTACACTTTCATACCCTTTTCAAATGCTGCCCAGTTCGAGGAGTCGCTGAGACGATCGGCAGCGCCCCGGTTAGACATAGAGGATGAGGAATTAGACTAAGCCCTCGACATAATGTTAAATTTACTGACCTGTTTATCGGTGCTAGTTAATACGCCGAAGAACCTAACGCCCCAGTGGCTGAATAGTGCCTAGAGAGAGAAGCTCTAGAAGTTAAAGAGAAAGAAAGCAAAGTGAAAAATGAGATGGGGGGTGGAAGCATATATAGGCAAGGGAAAACACCTCAAAGTCCATAAAGCCATGTCAACCTTCTGACTTGATCCAATGGTGGAGGAGATTTTGGCACCTCGGTTTTTACAACCATGACGTCATAAGCTCACGTGCTGAACACATGCCAACTATGGCCAAATTTTCTAAAAAAAAGTTTCAAGTATAACTAGCTCAAAGCTTGGCATTAATTTCGAGCCAGCATCAATCTTATATACAATTTCAAATAGCTCAAAGCTCGGCATTAACCTCGAGCAAGCTCCTGTCATTCATAAAATTTTTCAGAGCTCGACGCACGGCATTAACCTCGAGCAAGCTCATATCTTTCATTCAAGCGCACAAAGCTTGACACTCGGCACTAACCTCGAGTAAGCTTTTGTCTTTCATTCAAGCTCACAGGGCTCGACACTCGGTATGAACCTCGAGCTAGCATCTATCTTTCATACAAGATCCCAGAGCTTGATGCTCGGCGTTAACCTCGAGCAAGCTCC
This sequence comes from Hemerocallis citrina, assembly GCA_017893485.1. NCBI lineage: Eukaryota > Viridiplantae > Streptophyta > Magnoliopsida > Asparagales > Asphodelaceae > Hemerocallis > Hemerocallis citrina. The sequence continues at coordinate 34,183,098 of CM030363.1, forward strand.
TGTCTTTCATTCAAGCTCATAGAACTCGATGATTGGCATTAACCTCGAGCCAAAATCTGTCTTTCACAGAGCTCGATGCTCGACATTAATCTCGAGCAAGCTCATGTCTTTCATTAAGGCTCACAGAGCTCGACGCTCGGCATTAACCTTAAGCAAGCTCCTATCTTTTATTCAACCTCACGGAATTCGATGCTCGACATTAACCTCAAGCCAGCTCATGTCTTTCATACAAGATCACAGGGCTTGACTCTCGGCATTAACCTCGAGCAAACTTCTGTCTTTCATTCAAGCTCACAGGGCTCGACACTCGGCATTAACCTCGAGCAAGCTCCTGTCTTTCATTAAAGTTCATAGAGCTCGACACTCAGAATTAACCTCAAGCAAGCTCATGTCTTTCATTCAAGTTCACAGAGCTCGATGCTCAGCATTAAATTCGAGCCAACATCTGTCTTTCATACAAGATTGTTGGATCCTGTAGGCAAGGCAATAAACACTAGAGGGGGGGGGGGGGGGTGAATAGTGTTTATTGAAAAATTAAAATGCGGAATTGAGATCTTCTTCTTTTCAGTCGACTTGAAGGATAAACCAGTCGACTGAAACAACAAAAAATTATTTTGAATAAGTCTGTGAAGTCGACTTAGAGATGAGACAGTCGACTAGTCACACAAATTATTTCAGAGTAGTACGAGTCTGACCAGTCGACTTATATGAGTACACAGTCGACTGTCCAGACAAGTTTCACAGTAAAAATTATAAACTGAGAAAATAGAAATGCAAGTAGAGAGATACAACCACAGAGTACACACGATGTATCCTGGTTCGGTCCTTCCGACCTACATCCAGTCCCCAAGCAACCCACTTGAGATTTTCCACTATTCTTGAAAAAGATTACAAGAATACCCTACGGCGTTCAGACAACAACCTTGTCCAACCCGTAGTGCTTTCTCTCAACCAGAGAAAGCAACCCACTCTTCCACCAAGAGTGACAAAATCCGACTCTACACCCTAGAGTCCTACTCTCCAACCGAGAGGAAAAAGAAAAACAATAAAATTATTTACAATCAACCTATAGCCTTGTTGTGATTGTGATATAGTACGTGGCTAATTGGTTGACTTCCAAATCCAGTCCAAAACGAATTCAATGTTGAATTAGTGAGTTTTGAAAGCTTTTCTTACTTGAATGCACAAATCTTAAAATTATTCTCAAAAATTGCTTGGGAACCTTTTGAAGGTGATTCTTAGGCTATATTTATAGACTAGAATCCCTGGCAGTTAAAGACAGTTACCCATAACCGTTTGATCAACGGAAAAATAACGGATAACTCTTTTAAATTCGAAAAATAACTTTTGAAATCAGAAAACGGTCAAAAAGCACTTGAACAGTTGACTAGGTTGCCACTATGAGTCGACTGGTCAGAGTTTGAATAAGATCAGGTAGTTTTGTACAGACTCAGTCGACTGGTATAAATGGCAGTCGACTGGTACTCAAAGCTGATCTAGTTCAAGCTGTTTCGACCTTTGGATTTTGTAAACACACAGTTATAAAAAGTTATATGTGAGTGTATGTGTGTGTGACAAGCCTGTACATCAATCTAAGACTCAAAAAATAGAAAAAATATTACATTTTTACAAGACACACAATTATATGACATTTGAAGCTTTGGTATTGACCTGAGTCTTGAGTGAAGCCATTGTCTTTATCCGGAGCTGTGGTTGATCATTTGTTCAGCTTTAGAATAATGAGGCCTTTGTGTATCTTCTTGATACAACCTACAATTATATATAGAGCATAGCACAAATATATTTTGCATTGTGTTGTAATCATCAAAATCAAGAATCAACATTCTCCCCTTTTTTGATGATGACAACAAAATAGCTGATAATAAAAGAAAATAATAGAAGCATTCATATGCTCCCCCTATCAATAATACATTATGCATAAATTATCACAAAAAAATTAACATCTCATCACAAAAATGCATGTCAGTCGACTTATCAAAAAATGTCAGTCGACTTATCATTATCAAGAGAAGATGATCAGTGTTCTCTCCCCTTTTGTCATCAACAAAAAGACAGAAATGGAAAGAATATTTCACTGAATTAAAATATAACAACTGAGTCTTAGTACAAAATACCAAAATACTAAAGTTCAAATAAGAAAAATACATTGGAGTAATAAAATAAAAAAATCATCAGTCTTCGTCTTCGTCATCATCATCTTCGTCATCTTGAGAGGGAGGTGGAAATTGAGTAGTGAAAAGATGAGTATGATGACAAAGTTGGGATTCAAGAGCATCTTGACGATCCATGAGATAGTTAACAGCATTATAGATACTACGTGGATCATCAAAATCAGCTCGGAGGCGAGAAGAGCTAAATGCTGAAGATGGTCGAGCAGAAGTGGCAAAAGGAACTTGGGTTTGGGGAGAAGTCCTAGTGGTAGATCTAGGTGGAGGATCAAGAAGCTTCATGCGTGCTAAACTTGCACGATCAAAGCATTCATAGTGCTTGACAACACTGGTCTCTGAATAGAGATCGATATCGTAAGCACAGAAAACAAGAGTAAGTAAAGCACCATAGGGAAGAAAAGTGGAGTGAGACCTATGAAGTCTAGGAAAGATGACACGACCCCAATTAACATTTATTTTACCAAAGATTGCATATACAGCTTGTTGCAATTCCATGGAATACTGATCATAACTCCCTGTTTTAGGGATAATATTATAGGACAGTATCCGTGCAACAAGTTTTGCAATAGGTTTAATGGATTTATTAGACATAGGAGGTCCATGGTTCGACAAAAAGATTTCAGAAAAGATAGAAGCATCATCTATTATGATTTAATTCGAGCGGCCTACTAGTAGAAATTACTTCTTTTGTTTTAAAAGTAGATTTAATTTGTTTACCTAGTTGACATGCATCACATAACCTATCCTTTTTAAAAGATAGTCTTGGCAGCCCTTTAACTAAGTTGTACTTAGATACTTTAGAGAGATTTTTCATATTCATATGACCAAAACGTCTATGCCAAAGCCAAGAATCATTATTAGAAGCTACTAAAAAAATCATTTGAAAACTCATTTGTATTCAAACATAATTCATAAATATTATTTTTTTCTAAAACCTTGAAAAATAATGTTTTGCATAGTGGAATCATAAATTAAGCAAGAATTTTTTTCAAACACAATTTTATAACCTTTGTCACACAGTTGACTAATACTTAACAGATTATGTTTAAGTCCACTAACTAATAAAACATTTTCTATAGAAGGGTCCTTACCGACCATGCCGATTCCGATGACTTTTCCTTTATTGTTATCACCAAAAGTAACTGTTCCTCTATCAATGCTTTGTATGGTAGATAGCAGATTGGCATGACCAGTCATATGCTTAGAACATCCGCTGTCAAGTATCCAACGATCTTTCTTTGGTACCTATAAAATATTCAATGTGAATATGGTACCCTTTTCATTGGGTCCAAAAGATATTAGTTTGTGGGAAACCAAACCCATGATGAGTTTGATTTTCCACCATAAGTAGGAATGAAATTAGCAGAATTACATACATTCAGCATATATGAGTTTATATAGGTAATTCTATCTTTCGTACTCAAATTGACTGGAACCCATACATGTTTGTTCTGTCCAGTCGACTTTATAACACCATTCAGTTGACTTCTACTATATGTCAGTCGACTTGATGGTAATATAGGTCGACTTATATGAGGTTTTGGTCTTATTGAATAAGACTCAGTACCTCTGGACAAACGACTGGTGGATGGATACAGTCGACTTGCTTGAAATTTAGATTTGCTTTTATCAATCGAACTTACAAACTTAGGTTTTTCAAAGAACTCATACAATTTATGTCTAACACTAGAAATAGATACAGATTTATTTACACTAGTGTTATTAGAAGAATGATCTTTTTCAAGAGATTTTTTAAAACCAAGTCCAAACTTTTGACTAGATTTTACTTGATTTTGAAGATCATCGTTTAAATTCTCTTTTCCTTTATTAAACTTAGATATGTTCTTGGATATCTCTTCATAATTCTGCTTTAGAGATTCAAGATCCATATCTAAACTTGAAATACGAGAATTTAAAGATTTTACTTCTTTATCAAGGTTAAGATTCTCTTGAGAAAATGTTTGATTAACTTTCTCTAAGTTCTTAACACTAATCTTTTCCTTTTTCAGTTCTTGAAAAATTTCATTGAATGCATCAAGTAAATCATCTGAATCACACTCATTACTTACTTGATTCTGTGATGCCATGAAGCACACGTTTGCAACCTCGTTGGTCTCATCAATTTCTTCTTTTGAAGAAGAATCGCTGTCATCCCAAGTTGCTTGATATGCCTTTTTGTTTTTGGCAAACTTGTTCTTTGTGTACTTATCCTTCTTGAAGTTGGATGTCTTTTTCTTAGACTTTGTGTTCTCTAGTGGACAATCCTTCTTCATATGACATGTTTTGTTACACCTGAAACAAGTTGGAGGATCATTAGAATCTTTAAATTTAGAATTGAACTTACCTTTCCTTAGAATTTTTTTGAATTTCCTTGTGAACATAGCAATCTCCTCCTCATCTTCTTCTTCATCTTCGGAATCTGACATGGCCTTGAATGCTAATGTTTTCTTCTTTGACTGTTGTGGTTCGGCATCCTTCTTGCGTTCTTCGATTTGTACCTCATAAGCCATTAGATTTCCCACAAGATTCTCAAGAGAAAGTTGTGATAAATCATTGGCCTCTTCGATGGTAGTGGTCTTCTTTTCCCATTCAGGGGTAAGTGCACGAAGTACTTTTCTCACCATCTCTGCTTGAGTGTATATCTTCCCAAGTGCCACAAGTAAGTTTGTGATGTCTGTAAATCTAGTAATCATCTCGGACACACTTTCATTTTCCTTCATGCGGAACATTTCAAACCTGTAAACAAGGACAGATATTTTATATTATTTCACTTTGTTCGTTCCTTCATGAGTTACCTCGAGTGTGTGCCAGATTTGATGTGCAGTTGTTGCATTCGACACACGGTTGAACTCCTCCTTTGTGAGTGCACAGAATAACGCATTCATTGCTTTTGCATTGTTCATTGTTTGGTTCTTCATGTTGTCATTCCATTGTGCATATGGAATAGTAAGAGCGGTGCATTCTGTTTCCGTCATGTTCCATATTTCATAGTTGATGGATTGTAGGTAGATCTTCATTCTACACTTCCAATAATTGTAATTTGTTCCATCGAAGAGAGGTGGCCTTTGTGTAGATTGGCCTTCATGGTACTGATTTGCATTTGAAGTAGTTGCCATTGCACTCAACCTTGCTCTGATACCAAGTGTTGGATCCTGTAGGCAAAGCAATAAACACTAGAAGGGGGGTGAATAGTGTTTATTGAAAAATTAAAATGCGGAAATGAGATCTTCTTCTGTTCAGTCGACTTGAGGGATAAACTAGTCGACTGAAACAACAAAAAATTATTTTAAATAAGTCTGTGAAGTCAACTTAGAGATGAGACAGTCGATTAGTCACACAAATTATTTCAGAGTAGTACGAGTCTGACTAGTCGACTTATATGAGTACACAGATAACTGTCCAGACAAGTTTCACAGTAAAAATTTTAAACTGAGAAAATAGAAATGCAAGTAGAGAGATACAACCACAGAGTACACACGATGTATCCTGGTTCGGTCTTTCCGACCTACATCCAGTCCCCAAGTAACCCACTTGAGATTTTCCGCTATTCTTGAAAAAGATTACAAGAATACCCTACGGCATTCAGACAACAACCTTGTCCAACCCGTAGTCCTTTCTCTCAACCAGAGAAAGCAATCCACTCTTCCACCAAGAGTGACAAAATTCGACTCTACACCCTAGAGTCCTACTCTCCAACCGAGAGGAAAAAGAAAAACAATAAAATTGTTTACAATCAACCTATAGCCTTGTTGTGATTGTGATATAGTACGTGGCTAATTGGTTGACTTCCAAATCCAGTCCAAAACGAATTCAATGTTGACTTAGTGAGTTTTGAAAGCTTTTCTCTCTTGAATGCACAAATCTTAAAATTATTCTCAAAAATTGCTTGGGAACCTTTTGAAGGTGATTCTTAGGCTATATTTATAGACTAAAATCCCTGGCAGTTAAAGACAGTTACCCATAACCGTTTGATCAACGAAAAAATAATGGATAACTCTTTTAAATTCGAAAAACAGCTTTTGAAATCAGAAAACGGTCAAAAAGCACTTGAACAGTCGACTAGGTTGCCACTATGAGCCGACTGGTCAGAGTTTGAATAAGATCAGGCAGTTTTGTACAGACTCAGTCGACTGGTATAAATGGCAGTCGACTGGTACTCAACAGCTGATCTAGTTCAAGCTGTTTCGACCTTTGGATTTTGTAAACACACAGTTATAAAAAGTTATATGTGAGTGCATGTGTGTGTGACAAAGCTGTACATCAATCTCAGACTTAAAAAATAGAAAAAATATTACATTTTTACAAGACACACAATTATATGACATTTGAAGCTTTGGTCTTGACCTGAGTCTTGAGTGAAGCCATTGTCTTTATCCGGAGCTGTGCTTGATCATTTGTTCAGCTTTAGAGTAATGAGGCCTTTGTGTATCTTCTTGATACAACCTGCAATTATATATAGAGCATAGCAAAAATATATTTTGCATTGTGTTGTAATCATCAAAATCAAGAATCAACAAAGATCACAAAGCTCGACGCTCGGCATTAACCTCGAGCCAATATCTGTATTTCAGACAAATTCACAGATCTTGACGCTCTGCATTAACCTCGAGCAAGCTCCTGTCTTTCATTCCATCTCATAGAGCTCGACGCTCGGGATTAACCTCAAGCAAGCTCCTGTCTTTCATTCAAGCTTACAGAGCTCGACGCTCGGCATTAACCTCAAGCCAGCATCTGTCTTTCAAACAAGATTAGATGGCTCGACGCTCGGCCTTAACCTCGTGCTAGCATTTGTCTTTTATACAAATTCACAAAGCTCGACATTTGGCATTAACCTTGGGCAAGCACATGTCTTTCATTCAAGCCCACAGAGCTCGATGCTCGGCTTTAAACTCAAGCAAGCTCATATCTTTCATTCAAGCTCACAGAGCTCGACGCTCGGTATTAACCTCGAGCCATAATCTATCTTTCATACAAGATCAAAGGGCTCAATGCTTGGGATTAACCTCGAGTAAGCTCCTATCATTCATTCAAGCTCACAAGGCTCGATGCTCGGCATTAAACTTGAGAAAGCTTCTGTCTTTCATTCAAGTTCACCGAGCTCGACAATCGGCATTAACCTCGAGCAAGCTCCTGTCTTTCATTCAAGTTCACAGAGCTCGATGCTCGACATTAACTTTGAGTCAACATCTGCCATTCATACAAGATCATAGGGCTCGACACTCGACATTGACCTCGAGTCAGTCCTGTCGGCGCTCGGTGCTCGGCGCTCGGCGCTTGGCGCTCGATCTTAACCTTGAGCAAGCTCCTAGATTTCGCGCTAAGCTCGACGCTTGTCACACAACGTTCAGCTCAAAACTTCCTCTTGGGAGCTCGGCGCTATGGACTCCGAGGTCGATTTCATGCATGTTCTGCGAAGATCCGTCGCCCTGCTCTCGGGCACACTTTCTTGCCGAACCCCTTTCTCATGAGATTAGACTACTCCTTGAAGGCATATGCGCACCTAGCTCTCTAGGAGTGGGGGTCTATGATGTAGGTAAAAGTCCAGCCTCTCAATTCGAGCCGTTTAATCTCCTCAGGATGTGCAAATTCTTGATAACCAGGCCTATAGACCCTATGAGCCTTCTGCGGGTCTGGCCCACAGAGAGAGGGTCAATCCAGCCCATTAGGGTCCCCTCTCTCTGCCTATAAATACCAAGCAGTCATCCCCTTTCCAGATGTAATGTCATTTTCTCCACTGAAATCCTAGCTCCACTTTTCCCCTAGTGACTGACTAGACCGTCGAAGGGGTTGTCACCGGTAACTCTCCCGGTGTTTCTAGGCATTTTGCAGGTGTTCAGGGCGGCCAGCTATCAGCAGCACCCTCTTTGATGCTCCTCACAAAATCTTCATCTCAAATTCAGATCTGTAGTTGAGATCTGTCTCTCCCTCTACAAATAACAAAAACGTACATTTGTTGATCCCACCTCTAAATCAGTAGCATCAATTGACAAATATAGTGTCTTCCAAAATTATATTGATTTTTAACTATCCTTCAAGTTCGAGGTTATACATACTAGTAATCTGCACGTGCTTTGCATGTCCTAATAAATAAATTTTTTAATGTAAATACTAAGACGTAACCTGACATCGAACACGAGACATCTCTTTACTCGTCACATACTCTTTACAAATTACCCCTAGTGACATCAACTTTTATTGTTTATGAGTGACAATTTTGTAAATAATTATGTCATAAATAAATTTAAACTTTGTGGGTATTATGGTAACTAAGAACAGCTGAGTAAATGAATGCTGAATATAACTCCCACTTACAAATGAATGGTAGAGATTAGATGGTTGAATGTATACAAATTATAGGTTGTCTACAAATGACAATCCTAATTCTCTCATTATAATATTAGAGATCAGACATTTTATACCTTAAGCCAACTACTGCCAGCTAAAATGTTGTAAATGTTTGTTTTATTTTAAATAAAATTTTGGTAATATGTGGAAAATGAATGTTTTGGTGGTATATCTTATTTGATAATGCAACTTCAGAAAGCAATATGTTTGTACAGTTTTCTGAACTTGTAGCGATCAACACATGTATCAGATGAACTTTAATCTTATCTCCATTCTCTCATCTAATATGCCGAAATTATTTTCAATATAGTAATTTGATATGGGTCAGATGACGTGGCCCCTCCTGGACCACAGGATCCCCTCAAAAGCCGTTCACCCCCGATCGTCAGATCTGCCAGGTCAGCCCTAAGCCTCCTGGGCTTCCGCCACGTCAGGCCCACGGGCGACCGAGTCCAGAACCAGTTGGCACTGCTTATAAATACCAGGCCCTCTACCCCTTCAAAAGGTAATCAATCCCCCCTCTCAAAATCCTAGTTACTGTTACTCTTCAGTGACTGACTAGACCGTCGGAGGGCCTAGCATCGAGATCAACCCTGGTTTTCCTAGGCCGAGTGCAGGTACACGAGACTTCCGGATCCGAGCTTCCAGATCTGAGCCGAGCATCCGACCTCCTCCTCACTCCTGCCTACTCCCGAGCTGTTCCCTCGGCTGAGGGTCGGGTGTACCGTCAGTACCGAAACTTCTACAAAAATACAAATTGAGAAGAACTCACACCTGGTGCAGCCACCCTCCAAAAACAAACCGCATCAGGTTGGCGCCGTCTGTGGAAAACCTCGGTACAGACATCAGTCCGAACCCAGCCATTAATGGGATCCTATCAATCTGAGCTCACATGGCACCCAAGCCCAGGAGAGCTGTCACCTCTACACGTTGCTAGGATGCTCCTCCTCAGGACGTCCCTACCGACACTCATGGATCCAACAATCCGAGGGACAACCTCGGACCCGAGTCGGGCGCCTCTCGCTCGATCGTACCCGACCTACATCGGGTCATCCAGAACCGACAGGCAAGTCGAACTAGGGGAGGGGCCGCTTCCAACTCGGTCCCGAACCGTCCAGACCTTCTCCCCGAGAGTGGGAGCCAGCGCTCAGCTGCATCGACCGGAGGCCACCACCCTAAGGCGACCCGGCCGAACGGACTCCGATCACCCACCATGATTTCCAAGACTTCCGGAACGAGATCCTGGAGGCTATCCTAGGGACCCCTGCCAACGAGACACTCCACCGCTCTACTCGTGGTCAGATGTCGGAGCCAGCGCGTCTTGCAGCCTTACGGTCCCACCAGAGTATGACGAGGACGTCCTAAGACGCCTCCAGGAAATTGAGAATTTCTTCGACCACTTCAGTGATGGCAGAGCAAGGCCGGCTCATGGTCATAGGCTGACCCGACCTCTTTTCACCGCTGCAATCCTACAAGAGGAGATACCCCGGAATTTTCGACCGCCCCAATTCGAGATCTATGACGGCGAGGGTGATCCTGCTGATCACATGGAGGGTTTCAAGACCTTCATGATGATTCACAGTGCTTCGGATCCCCTCCTATGCCGTGCCTTTCCTGCCACCCTCCGGGGTCCGGCTCGGGAATGGTTCTCCAAGCTCGCCCCCAGCTCGATCTACTCGTTCGACCAACTGGAGGCCAATTTCCTGGCCCACTTCATGACCAGCAGAAAAACCGAAAAGATGAGCGCATCCTTACTGGACCTTCGATAGAAGGAAGAGGAGTCGCTCCGGTAGTTCATCCAAAGGTTCACCATGGAGGAAAGGTCGGTCTCCTCCCTCGACGCAGGGGTCACCTCGGTGGTGTTCCAATACAACATCTAGCACAGCCAGCTGAAGGCATCCCTGGCAAAGAAACCTCCCCTCGATTTCCCTGACCTGCTCAATCGGGTCGAAAAGTACATCCGAGCCAAAGAGGTCCTAAATCCCGAGGACACCAAGGAGATTCAGGAAAGGGGAAGTGCAAGGCCGATAAGACAGAGCCAGTAAAGAAGGTCCCAAAAGACAAAACCATCATGAAGAAGTTCCCTGCGATTCCCGCTTCAATAGGTACACGCCACTGACACAGAATGTGTCGGCTATCCTCTTAGCGATCGAGGATAGGGACCTCGTCCAGATGCCACCTCGACCGACCAACAACAAGAAAAGAGATCAGCGGTTCTACTGTCGCTTCCAACAGGCACGACACTGACTACTGCCGGGTCCCGAAGGACGAAATCGAGGCCCTCATCCAACGAGGGTACCTCCTATAATTCACACAGGAAGATTCCCGAGATCGAAGAGACATAAGGAACAGGAGGCCTTCCCCTCATCCTCGCGCCCCCAAACCACGTCCCGAGCGAAACCCCAAGCTTGAAGAAACCGAGGGTCAAGCCATCCTGTCTTGCATCCATGGGGTGCCCATGGGAGGAGAGTCCAGCACTTCTTGCAAGGCATTCATCCGATAGGTAAATGCCGTTCAAGGTCTCCCTTCCCCCAGGTCCAGCAGCTCCTTGTCTCCATCTCAGGGGAAGACCTGGAGGGATTCCGGCTCCCACACTGCGATGCGCTCGTCATCAGCCTCAGCAAGGCAAACTATGAGGCCCATCGGACCCTCGTGGACAACGGGATCTCACTGAACATCCTTTTTCTGGAAGCATTTGAGAACCTCAAGCTCTCCTGGGATAAGCTAAAGCCAGCCGGATACACCCTGCACGGGTTCTCCGGCGTCTCGGTGCCAGTAGAGGGGATCATGACTTTAGATGTCACCATCGGTACGACCCCTTACAAACGGACTGATTCGATGGACTTCATGGTTGTAAACATCAAGGCGACTTACAATGCCATCCTCGGCCGACCAGGGCTCTCCAGGCTGTTCCCTCGGCCTACCACCAAAAGCTAAAATTCCCCACCAAGTCAGGTGTCGAAGTCATCCAAGGGAACCAAGAAGCAGCACGGTCATGCGATATAACAGCAGTCGGGGGCGGTGTGTTTCCCCTAGACGCCGTCGAGTTGCAGCCTGAAAGAAGCCAGCCAGAACCTGAGCCGGCAGACGAACTAAAGGAAGTCTCGTTCAAGACAGGGGACATGTCAAAGTGGTTCCGCGTGAGCCGCTCCCTCGCGCCTGACCTCAAGTCCGACCTAATCGATTTCATTCGGCACAATGTTGACCTCTTCACACGGAAGCCCTCTGATATGCCCGGGATATCCGAAGACCTGATCATGCACAAACTCAGCGTGATCCCCGGCTCGAAGCAGATCGTCCAGATGCGACGTAAGGAGAGGCAGCAGGCAGTCAAAGCAGAGGTGGACAAACTCTTATCTGCCCATTTCATACAGGAGGTCACTTATCCTGAGTGGCTGGAAAACATTGTAAGGATCAGAAAGGTGAGCGGGAGCTGGAGGATCTGCATAGACATTACTGACCTTAATAATGCGTGCCCCAAAGATCTGTTCCCTCTCCCCAGCATCGACGCTCTGATCGACACAACGTCGGGTCACGAGCTCCTTTCTTTTATGGATGTCTTCTCAGGCTACAACCAGATCCGAATGTTCCCCCCTGATATAGCCAAGAATTCCTTCGTCACAAACCAAACTCTTTATTGCTACCGGGTTATGCCCATCGGGCTAAAGAATGCATGTGCTACTTATCAGAGGCTCGTCAACCGAGTCTTCAAGGATCAAATCGGTCGCAACATGGAGGTGTACGTCGACGACATGCTCGTCAAGAGTCAACGGGGACAGGACCACGTTGCCAAACTGGAAGAAGCCTTTGGGGTCCTTCGGACCCACAATATGAGACTCAATCTGGCGAAGTGTGCATTCGGCATCTCCTCAGGGAAATTCCTCGAGTTCGTCGTCAGCCAGTGTGGCATTGCGGTGAACCCCGAGAAGATCCGGACCATAATAGACATGGCCTCTCCTAGAAACATCAAAGAAGTCCAGAGGCTTACAGGAAGACTGGCGGCCATCGGCCGTTTCCTCTCCAAGTTCGGAGAGAAGCCTCTTCCATTCTTCAAAGCTTTGCAGAACCGGAGGCTTCGAGTAGAGTACTTAGCAGCAAGAGGCATTCGCCCAATTGAAGGAGTACCTCGCCAACCCTCCTCTCCTAAGCAAGCCCGAACCAGGCGATCCCCACTGGCTTTATCTTTCAGCTTCGGAAAATGTGCTCAGTGTTGTTCTCATTTGAGAAGAAGACTGGGTCCAAAAGCCGCTATACTACGTGAGCAAGGTTCTGCTCGCCACCGAGACCAGATACTCAAAAATGGAAAAGGTGGAATATGCCCTGGTCATGGCCGCGAAGAAGCCCCATCCCTATTTCCAGGCGCATTTAATTCAGGTACTCACGGACCAGCCTCTGAAGGTCGTACTCTACAAACCCGAAAGCTCTGGATGACTGGTCAAATGGTCGATCGAGCTCAGTCAATATGACATCGGCTATCAGCCAAGGACGGCCATTAAAGGGCAGGCCCTCGCCGAATTCATCACGGAATGCACCTTCTTCGAGAAACCCAAAAGTGCGGAGGCCGACCAGATGTGGGAAGTTTACGTCAACAGCTCCTCCTGCGAAGTGGGGAGTGGTGCCGAATATTACCTCCACCTCAACTTTCCAGCCTCCAACAACGAGGCCGAATATGAGGCCATGATTGCCGGGCTTACCCTGGCACATCAGGCAGGTTCCAGACTGGTCAGGGCCTTCAGCAACTCTCAGCTCGTGGTCATTCAGATCACCGGAGACTACGAGGCCCGTGACGACCGGATGATCCGGTACTTGGCCGTGGTCCAGCAGCTCTTAGCGTCCTTTGACGAATCTGCAGTCTTAAGGATCCCCAGGGAGCAGAACACCCAGGTCGACGCTCTGTCAAAGTTAGCCTCCTCGTCCTTCGAAGGTCTCGACCGCACCGTCCTGATTGAAGTACTCCTAAAGCCGAGTACCGACCTCCCCGAGACCCTCTGCATCAAAGACGTGTTAGTGTAGGTGCCCTAGAGGCAATACAATGATATTATGTAATCAGTATTATTGACATTATGTTCCTTTTATATTAATAATTTATTATGCTTCGTATTTACTGCGATATAATTATTAGCATGATAAATGTCCTTAGATTATTAATACGAACTATATGAACTTGAGATTATATATAGTATAATAATCTTAAATGTCCCTAGTCGAGTATTATTATTATTAGGACAGTAATAATACATTGAGACTAGTATGTTGATTGATTGATGACCACTTCTCATGGGTCATTAGTATAGAGATACTAAAATCAATACATAGGTAAATGTAAGAGTACATTGTACTGGACAGACCCACTGTGAGATTCTACATGGAATGAATTAATAAGTGTCATAAGTAATCTCACTGTGATAATGGTGTAATGGTCCTCTGACCTGAAATCATTATATTTCTACACGAGAATTAATGTACTTTGATTCTATCAAAAGTTATCTTTAATCGGGTAATGATAAAGATAATTATTGGGTTCATTATGAATCGTGTGAGAAATATGAATGATCTAGAGGGAATTTAACCCTCCTAATTTTAGGAGTGATATTATCGGCCTCTTGTTTGAGTGAGACTATGAAATGCATGGCCATGCTCAAATATTGATTTGTTTGAATAGTCTACTCATCGATCAAGAAAATAAAGATTAAATTATTAAGAGGATGACACGTCCCATGCCTCTAGTTTAATCTATAATATCAAGGTTAAAAGGATTATATTACATGGAAACATTAATCACGAAAGGTTTAATTGAATCACCAATTATTGTTATTACTTGGGTAGCAATGATGTATTACTAGATGCCGCTCATTGTTTATAATTTTATTATAAGATAATAAAATTATTGCCAACGTAATAATAACCTATAGGGTCACACACTTAGAACGTTTAAAAGGAGTATTAGTTTAAATTCGGAATTTAAATTAAGTGATTCGAAATTAGTTAATTAATTGAGTTGGACTTAATTAATTAAAGGATAATTCGAATCATTTAAGTGATAAAACCAAATCAGATTGGTCTTATCAGAAGCCAAACTGATTATGGTTAATTCGAATTTAAATGATAAAACCAAATCAGATTGGTCTTATCAGAAGCCAAACTGATTACGGTTAAGCCCACCTCTTATCTCTCCCTATAAATACATAGAGATGTATTAGTTGATTCGGATCTTTTGACAAATCCGTTTTCACAGAAACCCTAGCCGCTCAACTGTTGAGAGGTAAAAGAGAGAGAGAGAGAGAGGCAAGGATCATCGGCTAGTACCGGCTCCCTTGATCGTTGGACGATCGGACGTTCGTGTGGACTGCCTTAGAGACGCGGATCTAGCTACTAGGGCTGCGTGGTGATTGCAACCTCCATCTTTCAGCCTTCGAAAGCTCCGAAAGGTAAAATTTTATTTCTCCATTATTAGCCAATTCTTATACACGGATCCTAGGGTTAGGGTTTCGGATCTGTCTTTTTCGCTGCGTTTGTGCCCCGAAACCCTACAGTGGTATCAGAGCAACGTGTATAAGGGGCTGATTTGGTTACATGTTTACTGCATTCGATGCATGTATGCATGTTTTATGAATCTGCCTTGATGCAGTTATGTGATATGTCGATATAATATGTTATGTCGATCATATATGATTCTGTTATGCTATATAGATAGTGATTTGTTGATAATTAGGTAAGTTTTACCATCTGCTATGAATGTTCAGTAAGCGATTTGTATGTTATGCATGTAGAATGGTTTATATGGTGATATAAACTGATGGACAGATAGTATTTGGACACGATCTGTAAACTGGGACATGATATGAATGTATATGATACATGGTTCCGGAACTGTATTTGATGCAGTGGCGGCAGAGACTAAAAGATATGATCTGTTGTTCGAAATCGATAATTTTTAATAAGGATAGTCCTCTGGAATTAAAAAATTTTCTGATTTCGAGCTGACCGGGCAGCTCGACCCCCGCCCGGGGCTGCCGCCCCCGGACCCCGCCCGGGGGCTGCCGCCCCCGGACCCCCGCCCAGGGGCTGCCGCCCCCGGACCCCTGCTGCATATATATATATTTGTGTGTTCTTAATTGTTTATAAGAGCATGATGCTGGTTATGGCCTTAAGACCCTTAGATTAATGGTTTATGTTTTGGTTTTGTAAATACGACTTGCATGTCGTTCTCTTCATTCTTGTAATTGTATTATCTCGAATGTAACTCGAGTTTCATTATGTAAGTACATAAGTACAAGTTGTTTCTCTTCATTCTTGTAATTGTATTATCTCGAATGTAACTCGAGTTTCATTATGTAAGTACATAAGTACAAGTTGTTTTCATTTATTCAATGTAATGTAATTGAAGATTGAAGGGCGATCCTAGAGATGAAGCAACCAAGGAGAATGAAGACATGTAATTGTATTTATATTTCCCACCATAGATAGACCTCGATCCTTTCATCAGCTTGAAAGGATCATGTAGGATAAAGGCCATAACCAAGCACGTTTACTTACTGCACTTTACATATTGATGTATGAATGTTTCTGTAGAATACACTGTGATGCATGCTTCAATTAGATTAATACTGTATTAATATATGTATTAGATACATCATCCATGCCATGCCTGCTTAAACAAAATAAAACATGTAACGATGAAAGATGAACATTAAACAAACGATCATGAGATTCTCGTGTTTATGAAACACGGCAATTAAATATGAATTTCATTGATTCAACGATTGAATGATTTTGTCAACAACGGATCACGAATCTGTAAGAAAAGGGGTGCCAATAATGCCGTCTGTGCGTTAACCTCTGATCTGGAAATCATTCATTCAACGAATTTTGATTTGAAATATTTAGTTCCAAGAAAAGGGAATCTCTTTATGATGGGATCATGATCGTTTACAAGTAAACCCCTTAACAAAATATTAAGTTAATTAGATGCTTTCCAATGAATTAACACTCATCAAAGCCTAGATCATAAGGGGTGGGTTTGCCAAAGTAGAGCACTCCTTTTAATCGTGGTTAGGTGCGAAAGAATAAAAGTGATATTCGTCATGTTAATCATTGGGACCAACTTAACTAAGTCGTCACAATATGATTGTGGATAGTGAACTTAGAAGCATAGAGTTTGGCGTAAAATTTATTAGATAAATTAGAACAATAGTTGTTCACCAAACTATCCAAGAATTATATGTGATATAATTGACAAAAGTTGTCTACCTAAATAGTTATGTTTTGGGAGAATTGGCCAACGCTGACTCAAGGCATAATGAAATATGGATCTTGGCTCACTAGAAAATAAGTTTCCGAATTAATAGTAAGGGCTATTAGTTTGAACAAAATAGTGGGAGGTATATTAAGTTGAATGTACCATTATCACTTGAACATAATAATTAATTATTTGACAATCTAACTTATCTTATGCATTTTAAACATTGTAGATATTAAATGGCACAAAACACAAACAACTCTTTCTCCGTGCGATCAGTCCTTGAGAAGGACAAGCTGACAGGAACAAACTTCCTTGACTGGTCTAGGAATTTGAGGATTGTCCTCAGGCAGGAGCGTAAGCTCCAAGTTGTTGAAATTCCTCCACCGGTCCATCCTGGTGACGGTGCAACTCGTGCTCAACTAAATGCTTACCAGAAGCATATTGATGATGCGACAGACGTTGCCTGTCTCATGCTTGCAACTATGAGTGCTGAGCTTCAGAAGCAACATGAGCATATGGATGCTTATGCTATGCTTGAGCATCTTAAGACGATGTTTCAAGTACAGGCTCGTCAAGAAAGGTTCAATACGTACAAAGCAATCTTTAACTGCAAGCAAGGAAATAACCCGGTTGGACTGCATGTTCTGAAGATGATTGGGTATTTTGAATACCTAGACCGTTTGGGCTCCGGGCTTTCTCGAGAGGCTCAAATAGATATTATCTTGCAATCATTGAACAGCAACTATGCCCAGTTTATCATGACTTTCATCATGACCGAGCAAGACAAAACACCCACTGAATTGTTGGCACTGTTAAGAACTACCGAAGCCAACATGCAAAAGGCACCTGAAAATGCTCCCATAATGATGGTAGGCAATAAAGGTGCTAAGGGAAAGGGGAAATGGAAAGGCAAGAAAAAGATTGGATCTAATGCAGTTGCTCCTTCCAAGCCCACTTTCAAGAAAGCTCTCAAGCCTAAAGGTGGTGTTGCTAAACCTGATAAGGGTGATTGTCACTGGTGCAAGAAACCAGGTCATTGGAAGAGAAACTGTCCAGCTTATTTGGAAAGTCTGAAGAACGTGAAATCTCTGAATATTTCTGATTCAGGTATTCATGTTATAGAAGTCAATTTATCTACTTCTACATCTTGGGTATTGGATACTGGATGTGGTTCTCACATTTGTATTAATGTGCAGGGACTTCAAAGGAGTAGATCTTTGGCAAAGGGAGAGATCGACCTACGCGTTGGCAATGGAGCAAAGGTTGCTGCTTTGGCCGTAGGGACTTATTATTTGTCGTTGCCCTCTGGGCTTATTTTAGAACTTGAGAACTGTTATTACGTGCCTGCGATTTGCAGAAACATTATTTCTATTTCTTGTATGGACAAGAAGGGTTTTTCGTTTATAATAAAAGACAATTGTTGCTCTTTTGCTTTAAATGATTTAACTTATGGTGTAGCACGTTTATTTAATGGTTTATATGTTCTAGATCTTGATCTTACTCCCGTCTATAATATGAATAAACGTCTTAAAGCAAATGACTCAAATCAAACATACCTTTGGCATTGTCGATTAGGCCATATAAATGAGAATCGCATATCCAAACTACATAAAGATGGATTTTTGGATAAGTTTGATTTTGAATCATACGATGAATGTGATGCTTGTTTACTTGGTAAAATGGCAAAAGCTCCTTTTACTAAAATAGGTGAAAGGGCCAACGAACGATTAGAACTAATACATAGTGATGTATGTGGTCCAATGCGTTCTATGGCTAGAGGTGGCTTTTATTACTTCATAACATTTACTGATGATTTCAGTAGATTCGGATATGTGTATCTTTTGAAACACAAATCTGAATCCTTTGAAAAATTCAAAGAATTTAAAGCTGAAGTAGAAAAGCAAATAGGCGGAAGTATTAAAACTCTTCGATCTGATCGAGGAGGTGAATACTTAAGCCATGACTTTAAGAATTACTTAAAGGAGTGTGGTATAGTATCACAGCTCACTCCTCCTGGAACACCACAATGGAATGGGGTTTCTGAAAGGAGAAATCGTACCTTGTTGGACATGGTACGATCGATGATGAGTCATGCTGAACTTCCAATAAGTTTCTGGGGTTATGCCCTAGAAACGGCTGCATATACACTAAACCGAGTCCCAACTAAAGCGGTTCAAAAGACTCCATATGAGATATGGACTGAGAAACGTCAAAGCATGTCATTTATGAAAATATGGGGATGTGAAGCGTTTGTGAAACGTATGATCTCTGACAAGCTTGGACCAAAATCAGATAAGTGTTATTTTGTGGGGTACCCGAAGGAAACTAAGGGTTACTTCTTCTATAATCCGACCGAGAACAAAATAGTTGTTTCTCGCACTGCTGTGTTTCTTGAACGAGAGCTAGTCTCCAAAAGAATCAGTGGGAGGAAAATAGAACTCGATGAAGCTCGAGACCCACAAGATAATGTTGAACCCGAATTGGAAATTGAGCAGGATATTCAAGATAATATTCAAGATGAAACTGCTCAAGAAACACAGATTGTTCGTAGATCTGGTAGGATTCGCCATCAACCTGAGAGATATTATGGATTTCTCTTAGTAGAGAATGGTGATTTGATGCTCATAGATCAAGATGAGCCCCTCACCTACCAAGATGCTATGAACAGTCCTGACTCTGAGAGATGGCTAGAAGCCATGAAATCTGAGATGGATTCCATGTATGATAACCAAGTATGGACTTTGGTTGATCCACCTGAAGGGGTAAAACCTATAGGGTGCAAATGGGTTTTCAAAAAGAAAATCGACATGGATGGAAATGTTCAGACCTATAAAGCTAGGTTAGTTGCAAAAGGTTTCAAGCAAATTCATGGTATTGACTATGATGAAACTTTTTCACCTGTAGCTATGGTCAAATCCATTAGGATTTTGCTTGCAATAGCAGCTTATCATGATTATGAGATCTGGCAGATGGATGTCAAAACAGCCTTCCTTAATGGGAGCCTTGAAGAGGATGTGTACATGACACAACCTGAAGGTTTTGTCAGTCCAAGGGATGCTAGAAGGATATGTAAGTTGCGTCGATCCATTTATGGACTGAAGCAGGCCTCAAGGAGGTGGAATATTCGTTTTGACCAGACAGTCAAGGAATTTGGCTTTATTCAAAACGAAGATGAATCTTGTGTTTACAAAAGGGTTAGTGGGAGCCACGTGGCATTCATAGTATTATATGTTGATGATATATTACTTATCGGGAATGACATACCTTCTCTACAGGCTGTTAAGACTTGGTTGGGAAAAAATTTCTCAATGAAAGATTTAGGCGAGGCGACCTATATATTAGGGATCAGGATCTATAGAGATAGATCCAGAAGATTGATCGGCCTAAATCAGAGTACATATATTGACAAAGTACTGCATCGTTTTGGGATGCAAGATGCTAAAAGGGGATTTGTCCCGATGTCTCATGGGATATCAATCTCGAGTGACAATAGTCCTAAAACATTGGATGAAAAGGACCGCATGAGTAAGATTCCATATGCTTCTGCAATTGGATCTATCATGTATGCAATGATATGTACTCGTCCTGATGTGTCATATGCTTTGAGTATGACGAGCAGGTTCCAGTCTAATCCAGGTGAAGGTCACTGGACAGCTGTCAAGAACATTCTTAAGTACTTGAAGAGGACTAAAGATTCATTCTTGGTATATGGGGGAGAAGAGAGATTAGTGGTAAAAGGTTACACTGATTCTAGTTTCCAAACAGACAAGGATGATTCTATATCCCAGTCTGGTTTTGTGTTTTGTCTCAACGGAGGTGCTGTAAGCTGGAAAAGTTCAAAGCAAGAAACAGTAGCTGATTCTACAATGGAGGCTGAGTATATTGCTGCTTGCGAAGCAGCCAAGGAGGCAGTTTGGATCCGAAATTTCATCACAGGGCTTGGTGTGGTTCCATCGATAGTAGACCCTATCGATCTTTATTGCGATAACAATGGAGCCATAGCACAAGCAAAGGAACCAAGATCGCACTCCAGGGCGAAACATATACTTAGAAGATATCACCTTATTCGTGAGATTAATGAACGAGGAGATATACATATATGTAAAGTGCAAACTAATGATAACGTAGCTGACCCACTGACTAAGGCTTTGTCGCAGCAGAAGCACGAAGGTCACACTAGTTCAATTGGTATTCGATACATGAGTGATTGGCTCTAGTGCAAGTGGGAGATTGTTAGTGTAGGTGCCCTAGAGGCAATACAATGATATTATGTAATCAGTATTATTGACATTATGTTCCTTTTATATTAATAATTTATTATGCTTCGTATTTACTGCGATATAATTATTAGCATGATAAATGTCCTTAGATTATTAATACGAACTATATGAACTTGAGATTATATATAGTATAATAATCTTAAATGTCCCTAGTCGAGTATTATTATTATTAGGACAGTAATAATACATTGAGACTAGTATGTTGATTGATTGATGACCACTTCTCATGGGTCATTAGTATAGAGATACTAAAATCAATACATAGGTAAATGTAAGAGTACATTGTACTGGACAGACCCACTGTGAGATTCTACATGGAATGAATTAATAAGTGTCATAAGTAATCTCACTGTGATAATGGTGTAATGGTCCTCTGACCTGAAATCATTATATTTCTACACGAGAATTAATGTACTTTGATTCTATCAAAAGTTATCTTTAATCGGGTAATGATAAAGATAATTATTGGGTTCATTATGAATCGTGTGAGAAATATGAATGATCTAGAGGGAATTTAACCCTCCTAATTTTAGGAGTGATATTATCGGCCTCTTGTTTGAGTGAGACTATGAAATGCATGGCCATGCTCAAATATTGATTTGTTTGAATAGTCTACTCATCGATCAAGAAAATAAAGATTAAATTATTAAGAGGATGACACGTCCCATGCCTCTAGTTTAATCTATAATATCAAGGTTAAAAGGATTATATTACATGGAAACATTAATCACGAAAGGTTTAATTGAATCACCAATTATTGTTATTACTTGGGTAGCAATGATGTATTACTAGATGCCGCTCATTGTTTATAATTTTATTATAAGATAATAAAATTATTGCCAACGTAATAATAACCTATAGGGTCACACACTTAGAACGTTTAAAAGGAGTATTAGTTTAAATTCGGAATTTAAATTAAGTGATTCGAAATTAGTTAATTAATTGAGTTGGACTTAATTAATTAAAGGATAATTCGAATCATTTAAGTGATAAAACCAAATCAGATTGGTCTTATCAGAAGCCAAACTGATTATGGTTAATTCGAATTTAAATGATAAAACCAAATCAGATTGGTCTTATCAGAAGCCAAACTGATTACGGTTAAGCCCACCTCTTATCTCTCCCTATAAATACATAGAGATGTATTAGTTGATTCGGATCTTTTGACAAATCCGTTTTCACAGAAACCCTAGCCGCTCAACTGTTGAGAGGTAAAAGAGAGAGAGAGAGAGAGGCAAGGATCATCGGCTAGTACCGGCTCCCTTGATCGTTGGACGATCGGACGTTCGTGTGGACTGCCTTAGAGACGCGGATCTAGCTACTAGGGCTGCGTGGTGATTGCAACCTCCATCTTTCAGCCTTCGAAAGCTCCGAAAGGTAAAATTTTATTTCTCCATTATTAGCCAATTCTTATACACGGATCCTAGGGTTAGGGTTTCGGATCTGTCTTTTTCGCTGCGTTTGTGCCCCGAAACCCTACAAGACGGAGTTCAGCCTGACGATTGGACCACTCCCATCAGAAAGTTTCTAATCCAAGGCTCCCCGAAGACCGAGCCGAGGCAAGGCGGATCAGGGTCCGTTCAGAGAGGTTCGTCAAGATCAGCGAGACCCTCTTCAAAAGGTCGTACACCACGATGGACGGAAGGCCCTACCTCTGCTGTTTAACCCCCAACAAAGCAAGGTATGCTCTCAAAGAGCTCCATGAAGAAATTGGCGAGTGCCATATGGGAAGCCGATCGCTTGTGCAAAATGCTCTATATCACGGGTACTACTGGCCCACAATGCTGCAAGATGCCCTGGCCCTGGTAAAAATGTGTGGCCCTTGTCAAAGGTTCTCCTTGGTGAAAAGAGCTCCACAAGCAAATCTCTGCTCCCTGGCCAGTCCTACCCCCTTTGCTATGTGGGGATGGATCTGGTAGGCCCATTTCCGAAGGCAATGGGCCAAAAAAAGTTTCTCATAGTGGCAATCGACTACTTCACAAAGTGGATCGAGGCCGAGCCCCTGGCCACGATTACCGAGCAGCAGACCCAATAATTTTTCTAGAAACACATCGTCTGCCGATTCGGGATCCCACAAGTACTCATCACAGATTATGGGACTCAATTCGCGGGTAAGAATTTCCAAAAGTTCTGCGAGGATCTCGGGATCTGGCAGTGCTTCTCTTCAGTATGCCACCCACAGTCAAATGGCCAGGCCGAGAATGCGAACCGCCAGATCCTTGAGGTATCAAGAAACGACTCGATAACTCTTCCAAGGGGGTTATGGGTCGACGAGCTGCCGAGCATTTTCTGGGCCCACCGAACGATGAAAAGAATCTCCACGAGAGAGTCGCCATTCAATCTGACATACGGCACAGAGGTCGTAATTCTCCTGGAGATCGGGATCCCTTCGCCCCGAATCATGGCCTTCGACGAAGCAAGCAACTCGGTACAACTACGTGCCAACCTGGACCTCATAGACGAGGTCAGGAAGAAGTCTGCCATCAGAAGAAACACCTACCAACAGAGAATCGAAAGGTTCTACAACAAAAGGGTGCGTCCCACCGACATCAAGCTAGGGGACCTCATCCTCTGAAAGCTAGCGGTATCTAACCCTGGCCAAAAAGGAAAACTAGCCACAAACTGGGAAGGCCCGTATAAAGTTTCTGAGATCGTACGCCCGGGCACGTACCGCCTCACTGACCCGAAGGGTAAGGCTGCCAAAAGGCCCTGGAATGCAGAGCACCTCATCAAATTCCTAGAAGGGGAGAATTATCCTCTACAGTCAATGTAAATTATGAAAAATGTAATCGGGACGTCGTGCCTTGTTTTGTAAAGTCAAAATATGTTGTAATTATGCCAGCTTTCTTAAAACAAGCTTCGGCTTCCTATCAGCTCTCTTAAAAAACATGTCTCGCGCTCGACCTTCGGAAGAAACCGTGAGCCACCAAAAGCTTCCCTTACAAGCTTGAAGCTCGGCGTTCGGAAGAAACCGCAAGCCAGAAAAAGCACCCCTTAGAAGCTTGGGGTTCGGCCTTCGGAAGAAGCCACGAGCCACAAAAAGCTTCCCTTACAGGCTTGGGGCTCGGCATTCGGAAGAAACTGCGAGCCACAAAAAGCTTCCCTTACAAGCTTGGGGCTCGGCGTTCAGAAGAAACCGCAAGCCATAAAAAGCTTTCCTTACAAGCTTGGGGTTCGGCGTTCGGAAGAAACCGTGAGCCACAAAAAACTTCTCATACAAGACTGGGGCTCGGCACCCCGACGACACCTCGAGCCAAAAAAAGTCACCTCTAAGGTATGGGGGCTCGGCATCTGCCTCGAGCATGGTTTGGGCTTGTTCAAGCCCATAAACCTGTGCGCTCGGTGATGACCGCCAGCTACACCCGTACTATCTTTCTGAGAAAAGGTGTGGGGGCTCAGTGTCGACCTCGAACAAGGCCTTAGCTTTTTTCAAAGCCACGCGACCTTTACGCTCGACGACGACCTGAAGCTACACTCATCACTGGATTTTCTAAGGTATGGGGCTCGGCATCGACCTCGAGCATGGTTTGGGCTTGTTCAAGCCCATCAACCTATGCGCTCGGCGATGACCGCCAGCTACACCTGTACTATCTTTCCGAGAACAGGTGTAGGGCTCGAAGTCGACCTCGAGTAAGGCCTTGGTTTTTTCAAAGCCACGCGACCTTTATGCTCACGACGACCTGCAGCTACACTCATCACTGGCTTCTCTAAGGTGTGGGGGCTCGGCATCGGCCTCGAGCATGGCTTGGGCTTGTTCATGCCCATCAACCTATGCGCTCAGTGATGACAGCTACACCCATACTATCTTTTTGAGAACAGGTGTGGGGGCTCGGCATCGACCTCGAGCAAGGCCTTGGCTTTTTTCAAAGCCACGTGATCTTTACGCTAGGTAACGACCTGCTGCTACACTCATCACTGGCTTCTCTAAGGTATGGGGGCTCGGCATCGGCCTCGAGTACGGTTTGGGCTTGTTCAAGCCCATCAACCTATGTGCTCGGCGATGACCACCAGCTACACCCGTGCTATCTTTCGGAGAACAGGTGTGGGCGCTCGGCATCAACCTTGAGCAAGGCCTTGGCTTTTCTCAAACCCAAGGGACCTTTACGCTCGGCGACGATCTTCAGCTACGCCCATCACTGGCTTCTTTAAGGTATGGGAGCTCGGCATCGACCTCGAGCATGGCCTGTGCTTTTTTCAAACCCTGCTGCCTATGCACTCGGCAATGACCTCTAGCTACACCCATACTATCCACCAAGGTGTGCACATAAGGGCTCAATGTCAACCTCGAGCAAGGCCTTGGCTTCTTCAGGCCATGCCCTTCACGCTCGGCGACGACCTTCAACCACGCCCGTTCCAAAAAAAATTATTAAAGATTTAGGGCGCTCACCTTCAGCAAATGTCCAGAGCCCCAGATCGTTGGTTGACCCACCTCTCACTCGCGAACAACTCGGGGTTTACGGCTTCCAGAACCAAAACCTCGAATTGTTCGAGGGCGGCAGGGGAGCCACCGACCCAAGACTCTTGCCAAGTCTCCGGACCGATTGGTCGAACCACCACTCACCCACGAGCAACTCAATGTTTATGACCCTTAGAGCCAAAACCCCGAATTGTTCGAGGGTGATAGGTGCGCCACCAACCTAGAACTCTCGGCCAAAAATTCCTTATGGGTGTCCGCCTTTGGCAGGCACCCGAATCTCACCTACGGGGTCGACCCATCTCTCACCCGCTGACAGGTCGGGGTGAACAACCCTCGGAGCCGAAACCCCGAATTATCAAAAGGTGGCAGATGAGTCAATCTCAATTCCTGATGAAAAACAATGAGGAGATGGGGATTATATAGCCCCCTGAGCAGCGCATTTATTACATCGGGAAGTGCAAACAACAGAAGGAAAAATGTCGCCATTAATGGTTAACGGAAGGCGAAACGTCACTCATTGGGCGTTGCCGGCAAGAAACTACGGTTCGGCTCCCGAACAAGCCGCGGACGGACCGCCCCTTTTGCCTCGGCAATGACCTCGATCTATACTATTACCCTCTTCACTCACCAAATTGTCAAGGAACAGAAGTCGAAGTTTTATTACTCATAGAGCACTAGAAACAGCCGCCCAATACAATAAAAAGTTTACAAATCACTCATCGCTCGGCTTAAAACTCAAACTCGGTGCTTCCTACGGGATCCTTTACGTGCTCGGCAGGTCCGGCCAGCAAGAGTACCCCACCAACAGAGCTCTCTGCATCGGCAGGCTGGGCTGCGTATAAGAAAAAGGTCGGAGAATGTCCCAACACAGAAATGCTTGCCTTCTCGACCAGACCGGTGCCTAGCATTAGCGTCAGCCTAAGGATCTCCAACTCTTTCTCTACAACAACCTCACATAGAAAAGACTCCGAAGCCGATCGTCCACTCAAGGCATCCGAGATTGACCAATTCGTCTCAACTGCCCACCAGTCCCAGTCGGCTTGGGCCTTCTTCAGGTGAGTAACCTCCAGGCTGAGCTCCCTAGACTTATTCATGACGTAATTCACTGCGGCATTTCGATCCCGAGCCTGCTTACGTTGGTGAGCCAGAACACTCTTCGTGGCCCCCCAGTCCTGTTCGAACCCAGGAGACCTCGGCAGAACTAAGGTCGGCGCTGAGGACCTCATGCGTCTATCAAAAAGACAGGAAAAACAACAGGTCACAAAAGAGATTAAAAAACACAAGTCACAGAGCATCGGCCAAAAAATCCTCTTTTATAAAGTCAAAGTTTGGTATTACAAAATGCGATGGCCAGTTCGCGTAAGGCGTTTACAAAATCAAAAGGGAAAACCTAAACTACGCTTGAGGGGGGGGGGGATGGCAGCTCTTCGTCAGTAAGATCGCCCCTGACCTCCTCTTTGGTGAGGGTCCCCCAGTTCCTCCCCACCACCGGGAGTGGGCAGATGCTCTGGCTGCCAGTTGAAGTGCAGATGGTCGACCTGTTTGTCCGGGTAGATCATCGTGAAGTGCTACTTCGCCTTGGTATAGGCTGTTGGGTTTATGTCTTGCATACTATGTTGGATAAGAAGACGATGAGACGATGGAGGAATCAAGACGATCGGAAATGGACTGGAAGCAAGGAAAACAGTCAGCAACAACAGCAGGTGGAGTTGCGGTCGGCTGTGCGGTCGACCGCACGATCAACCGTACATGGGGTGCGATCGACCGCCCAACTTGTAGAAGTTCCCGAGAGGGGGACGGTCGATCGACCTTGAGGTGAGGTCGATCGACAGTGGAACTGATGGATTTATTGGGTTGGATCTTGATGATTCGTGAGAAGCCCAACTTGCTCTTCAAGCCAGATCTCGGCTCTTATCGTAGGGTTATCTCTTCAGGAATATCCAATGGTTATTGTATCAAGATATCAAACTAGGTTTTCTCTAGATCTCTATATATTGTTGTTATTGGCCTCCATTGAGAGCCAAGAGAGTGAGAGTACTTCATTGAAGGAAAGATTGAGTGATTCTCTAATTGTAAACAACTAGTACTTACTGGTGAGGCATGAGAGAGGGTCGTGGTGAGAATTATAATATTCTTGTATCTTCTCTAGTTGAATAACATTTTGGGTTTCTTCTCCCCCGGATTAAGGCGAAAGCCCCAACCGGGACAAATTTGTGTGTGCTTTGGTGTGTTTGGTATTATCTCAAATGTGCTTGGTGGTTTGTGGTTATTATATCGAATAACTCAACAAGATCCTAGAGAGGGGTTTTCGGTAGAAATCCCTAACAATTGGTATCAGAGCTTCGGGTTCAAGGGTTCGTTCGAGTTCCTAGGAGATATTGGCAGATCAAATCACGAAGATCAAGAATTCAAAGGCAAGATCAACTTTGATCTCTTGAAGGTGGACATGCATGAAGTATCGGTTCAACAGGACTTGGATTTAGTCCTAGAAGGAGGTAAAAGGAGACCAATCGGCACAAAGCAGAAGAAGTGGAAGAAGATATTTTCAGAAACCTTGGATTTAATTCGGTTGTCATCGATGAACGAAGTCAGGTATAGGAGAAGCACGGCGAGTCTTTGGGCAAAATTCAGAACTGACTACTCGGGATCGTCATCACAAGGTTGGATGTACCAGAGAAGAAAGTTATAAGGTTTCTCAATGAAGGAAAGTACCGCTCTTCTAGATCATGAAGTGGAGTTCAATATGGAGTTACCTGAACTGAAGGCATTCAACGCAGATGATCTAAGGGTTTCAAACTCGATATATTCACCACCAAATCTATCCAACTTGATAACCGTGCTAGATGAGGAAGCTACCAGGAAGAAGTTCTTCATAGCAGGTATGTTCAAGGGGTTGGAGGAGGATGCACTTAGGAAGGTGAGTCAGAAATCGGCATCAAATTCTGTGAGTTGCTTGGAGGTGGATTGTACTTTGATTGGAAGAAAAAATCTATGTAGGGGTAAGGTCCATGGCCACCAGTACAAAGGGATTGAGCAATACATGTGAGACTGTTGCAAGCGGTTGAGTTAGAAGGGTGCCAAATCAAGTGCCGCTGAATCAGGTGATGGCTTAAATAGTGATTTTGTTTCAAGTTTCTTTAGATGCGAATTCTGGTTGTTCTTTTGATTGGTTAGTTCTTCTCAAGTTTACTCTGAGAGGGAGATGGTTTCTTCTTACAAGTTTGCCTCATGTCGTTGAGTGGGAACGAAGATTGACAAGACTTGTGAAGTAAGATGTGAGAAAACAAATGAGTTGAAGATGATAGGCGGAAGGGGACACACACTAGAGGAGGACATGCATATTTCTTTGATGAAGCGGAGCCTTATTTTCATGAGAACGCTAGAAGCTCGGGACTGCAGGTACACAGATCCAGGTGGAGTTCGTTCAGTTTGGGAAAGTTATCGCAAGGTGATGAAGGGTAAGAGGGGGATTGGGCAGGATCAACATAACCTATACCACCTTTGGAGGAACAAAAAAACTTGAGCAAGTATTTCGAAGCCCATTGTTCCTAAAGTACCATCTAGTATGCCGTCAATAGAATCATCCGAGCGAGACTGCGATGTTCAAATATCGTCAGATGGTGGAGAGTCTTGAGGTAGGTGGAGTTCGTGTGGAGGGTGGTACATCCATGATTACATCTTCTGGGGTGTGCCCTTGAGGGAGGCATACAGCGGGAGAAAAATAGGTGGAGATAGATTCAACTAGCAGAGGAAGCCATTGAAACGAATTGTTTTCAAAAGAGAAGGAAAGGGTCTAGAAGATTTTAAATCACACAGGTGTGGATTCATGAGTATGCAATCCAAGGTAGAAATTGTTGGGTTTATGTCTTTCATACTATGTTGGATAAGAAGACAATGAGACGATGGAGGAATCGAAATGATCGGAGACGGAGTGGAAGCAAGGGAAACAGTCAGCAGCAGCAGCAGGTGGAGTTGCAGTCGACTGTACATGGAGTGCGTTCGACAGCCCAACTTGTAGAAGTTCCCGAGAGGGGGACGGTCGACCGACCTTGAGGTGCGGTCGACCGACAGCGGCGCTGATGGATTTATTGGGTCGGATCTTGGTGATTCGTGAGAAGCCCAACTTGCTCTTCAAGTCAGATCAGATGGCTTTTATCATAGGGTTATCTCTTCAGGAATATCCAATGGTTATTGTATCAAGATATCAAACTAGGTTTTCTCCAGATCTCTATATATTGTTGTTATTGGCCTCCATTGAGAGCCAAGCGAGAGAGTACTTCATTAAAGGAGAGATTAAGTGATTCTCCAATTGTAAACAACTAGTACTTGCTGGTGAGGCTTGAGAGAGGGTCATGGTGAGAATTGTAATATTCTTGTATCTTCTCTAGTTGAATAACATCTTGGATTTCTTCTCCCCCGGATTAAGGCGAAAGCCCTAACTGGAACAAATTTGTGTGTGCTTTGGTGTGTTTAGATCACAAATGTGCTTGGTGGTTTGTGTTGATTGCATCGAATAACTCAACAAAATCCTGAGAAGGGTTTTTGGTAGAATCCCTAACATAGGCCTCGTCCTGGGCCAGGATCAGAGTGTCCGCCATGGAGATCTGTGCCTCTTCCATGGCCTTCTTTGCCTTCTCGGCCTCCGCCTGGGCCTTCTCCTTGAAGTGTGCCAGCTCGACCTTATGATGGCGAATGAGCTAGTCCATCTGAGCCTCATGGATCGCCTCTTTGTCCTGGGCCTCTTTCAGCTCGGTCGTAAGCTTGGAGACCTCGCAGAAGTACTTCTCCGCATTCTTCCTTTCTGCGAGGACCTCCTTCTCCATGCACCGGTGGTAGTGTTGCCCACGGAGTAATGCCTGGCCGAAGAAGAACAAGTTAGGAAAATCTTGAACTCTAAAATTCTGCGCGCATGGAAAACACCAAACACTTAGTGAGAACTGCACCAAGCCCACCTCGTGTAGGTGGCCCTGGACGTCTGCGTCGCTAGACTCATCCGATCCCACTCCGTGGCGATGTGCTCAGCCACCTCCACAGCCATCGAGCCCTCGAGCAGGGTGTCCCCTACCTTGACCCCCCAGCCCGGGGCGTGCAGCTGCAAGCCCTGCCTGCCCACCATCCCTACGGCATCGGAGGGGGGGGGCAGAGGTCTCTGTTCTCGAACCTCGGCCAACTTCTTACTTCCGGAGCTCGCCCCCGGTTCCTTCTCCGACCTCGATGAGTGGTGAGGCCTCTTCACCCTCTTCGAGGATAGCGGCTCGGGAGCCGGCGTCGGTACCTTGCTAGACCCCATGGCCAGAGCTCCACTCTTCTCCTGCGTGGCCTTCTTCGCCAATTCAGCCCTCCTCTTGGCCGCCAGTTCTATTATGGCATTTCGGTTTTCGAGCTCCTTGGTAGACATTTCTACAAAAAGAAAAGTAAACATGTTAACGCGAAGACAGAAAGAAAGACAGAATAGAAAAAAAACATACTAGGGCTGGCAGGGCTCAGTCCGACTCGGGCAAGGTGTAGCTTCGTGATGCGAGGCCAACTGATGTTGTGCCCCTCCACGATCTTATTAACCTTTGCCCACTCTTTCTCAGTCAGATCTCTTCGCTTCGGCGGCTTGTGGTTCGGCTTTACAAAATTCCAAACGGTGGGTATGTCCCAAGGCTTCTCGCTCTGAACTATGAAGTACTTTTCTTTCCTCCCCTTGATGGAGTCCGGATGTCCGTGCATCACCTTTTCGGAGCGAAAAATAGAAAATTCCCTCCTGGTCCCCTAGCGAGCTCATCCCCAGGATGGCTTGGAAGTAAGTCAGCCTCGGCTTAATCCCCTTCTCCTGACATTTCAAAATGAAACACACCAAGTATTTTCAAGAGTTGGGGCCGTACTGTATGGGGCTCAGCTCCCACCAATTTAGCACCTTCTTGATGAACGGATGCAGTAGAAGTCTCAACCCGGAGACGAAAGCGTCCTCAAGGAAAATGCAGAATCTCGACCCAAGCGCGGTGGTCGGGCAGATTCCTGGATTCCACACAAGAAGCTCAAACTCCTGCGGAATGAAGTAAGCCGCCCTCAAGATCGGCAAGTAGTCCCCATGCAGGGCACACTTCACGCTGTCCATCTTGATCATGGACCGGCCCTCATCCCTCAACAGCGAGGTATACGCCAGAAGATTTTTCACGTCATCAGGGTACATCCTAATCGACCCTGGATTTTCGCTGGAGAGATGGGGGTACTTAAACCCGGAGCCATACTCATACTTATCCTTCTCGGCCAGACTGTCGGGCCGTATCCACTTCCTCTTCCTCCTTCGAGGGCGATCCTTCCTACCCGGGGAATGGGTCGCTAGGGGAGGAAACGGTGGGAGGTCTGTCTCTTCTTCTTCTACCTCTTCCGCGGTCCCTCCGACCTCGCCATGGTCACTACCGCCTTTAGTCCCTTGCTCGGACCCCTCCTGACCATCGCCCTCCTCGACCTGCTCCTCTTCTTCCAAGCCTCCTTCCTCGGACTCATTCTCCTCCTCCACAAGCCCCTCTCCCTCGGGGTCCCTCTCTTCGTGCTCCTTCTCTGCAGGCTCCTTACCCGGCCTACAAGATTGCAAGGGCTCTTCGATAAAAGCTACGTCGCCCTCGCTATCCGACCCTCCTACTGATAGAACCTCCTCCTTTACCGGGCGCAAGTCACTCGAAGAAAAAGATATCAAAGACGAATGAACCTCCTCCTCGGCGCGACCTGAAGTGCCTGCCTCGAAGCCGGACTGAGACCGTGACATTTTAAAGCAAAAATACTACCATGTTTCACCGAAGAACGCAAAGGTCAACGAAAAGCGGTCACCGGCGGTGTGCAAGGAAATTTCTGTTGTGAAGAGGAAGAAAGAAAAGTGAAGAAGTGGGGTGGGGGGAGGGGGATTTATAAGCACAGACGGGACTCCTCGAATTCCGCAAAGAGATCTGGCCGTCTGATCTTCATCATCAAGATCTAACAGCCACTAAGATCTTGATGACGTCAGCCCAGAACGCAAAAATACCTTCTTACTCTCGGCTCTGTCAACCAAGCGGCAGATCGGTGCACAGGGTCAACTTCTTGGATACTTCACCCAAGTTCCTCCCAAAAAGTCTCTCAAACGGCTTGGGCCTCGACACTCGAATGACACTGCGGGTCCCAAAAAGTTTCTCTCAACAGCTTCAGGGTCGATGCTCCGATGTCACCGTGAGCCAAAAAAAGTTTCTCTCAACGGCTTCAGGGTCGACAATCGGATGTCACCGCGAGCCCCAAAAAGTTTCTTCTAAACTGCTTGGGCCTCGACGCTCGGATGAAACCGCGAGCCAGAAAATGTTTCTCTCAACGGCTTCAGGGTCGACGCTCGGATGTCACCGCGAGCCCCAAAAAGTTTCTCCTAAATTGCTTGGGTCTCGACGCTCGGATGACACCGCGAGCCAGAAAAAGTTTCTCTCAATGGCTTCAGGGTCGATGCTCGGATGTCACCGCGAGACAGAAAAAGTTTCTTTCAACAGCTTCACGGTCGACGCTCGGAAGTCACCGTGAGCCCCAAAAAGTTTCTCCTAAACTGCTTGGGCCCCGACGCTCGGATGACACCACGAGCCACAAAAAGTTTCTCTTAACGGCTTCAGGGTCGACGCTCGGATGTCACCGTGAGCCCCAAATTATCCCCCAACAAGTGAGGAGCTCGAATGCCGACCCTTGACGCTCAGCAAGAAGGACCCCTACTCCACAGACTCCTACATCCCCTTGCTTTTCCAACTAGTGAGGGGGACTCGCCTACCGACCCCCCACGATCGGCCAAGCGACCTCGGGGGTCGACACTCGGATGTCACCGTCAGCCCCAAATTATCCCCCAACAAGTGAGGGGCTCGCCTACCGACCCTTGACGCTCGGCAAGAAGGACCCCTACTCCACGGATCTTGATGCTCCCTTGCTTTTCCAACCAGTGAGGGGGCTCGCCTACCGACCCTAAATGCTCGACAAGAAGATCCCCTACTCCACAGGTCCAGATGCCCCCTGGCTTTTTCAACAAGTGAGGGGCTCATCCACCGACCCTCGACGCTCGGCGAACCGAGCTCCAATGCTTCTGCACCCGACACCCCTCGTGACTCCAAGAGGGGATCCCCTCCATCCTACCCCACTGACCTCTTCTGGAAGATACGGATCCCGCTCTTCCTATAGAGGCAAAAAACCACTCCTACACGGCTGGATTACTCAGCCCTCCAAGAGTGGGGGGCTCTTGATATGGGTCAGATGATGTGGCCCCTCCTGTGCCACAGGATCCCCTCAAAAGCAGTTCACCCCCGATCGTCAGATCTGCCAGGTCAGCCCTAAGCCTCCTGGGCTTCGACCACGTCAGCCCCACGGGCGACCAGGTCTAGACCCAGCCCCAAACAGGTCCAGCCCGGTTGGCACTACCTATAAATACCAGGCCATTTACCCCTTCAAAAGGTAATCAATCTCTCCCCTTTCAAAACCCTAGTTACTGTTACTCTTCAGTGACTGACTAGACCGTCGGAGGGCCTACCACCGGGATCAACCCCAGTGTTCCTAGGCCGAGTGCAGGTACACAAAACTTCCGAATCCGAGCTTCCAGATCCGAGCCGAGCCTCCAGATCCGAACCGAGCATCCGACCTCCTTTTCACTCCCGCCTACTCCCGAGTCGTTCCCTCGGCTGAGGATCGGGCATACTGTCAGTACTGAAACTTCCGCAAAAATACAAATTGATAGGAACTCACACCTGGTGCAGCCACCCCCCAAAAACAAACTGCATCATAATTGAATTTCTGTTGTTCAGGACTAATGTTCGATAAAAGATATTAGATATAAATAAGGATTAGATATAATTATGGAGGAAAAATGCTAAATAATATATTTTCTCAACGGCAGGAAGACTATCAAAGGAGAGCAACACAGAAACATACGAAAAACAAAGAGTACCATAACATATGCTACAAAAGCCAAAACACTCAACTCAACACAACTCAACACAACATACACAAACATTAAAGAGGAGTATAACGCAATAACAGTGAATAGAAACAGAACCAGTGCTAGCCAGAAAACTAGCATCTGAAATGCAACGCTAGTAAAAATAGCTCGCATAGAACATCAAGATAGAACAATAACCCCCCACGTACTAACATCACAATTCCAGTAAAACACCACCCAAATGCCAGAAGAAAGGAGCGAAAACATACAGTATTTCAACAAGGAGTGGCGGAGGGAGCCAAAATCACTTCAGGAGTGAGGTTATAACACGAAACATCAGATGAGGCATGAATCAACATTGCACAAAACAAGAGAATATCAAAACAACACGATAAAATACAAAAATTACGGCGCTAAATTTAAACCCTGATGAACAAGACACGACACAACAACATCAAGATTACTAAATTTAAGACTCTTTTATTAGGAGGGAGGATACTCGCCCAGAAATGAACGAAATAAATAATGTCCTCAATTAAGTGATCAATAGTGCAGAATTTATTGGTAAAGATCTAATTGTTCATTTCCTTCCAAATAACCCAAATGACTGCCATCATGATAATATCCCAATATAGTCTAAAAGCTTGTTGGACACTCCTATTCCTCTAAGAACTCCACCACAAAGTCATGGAGCTCAGTTTACCTCGAATATGTCATGCACTCTAGCAAATGTACCAAACCGGTTGAATAAAAGAACAATGGATAAAAAGATGATTATTACACTCATCATGGTTCTTACACAGAACACATTTATGATAGAAAAGCTAATTCTTTTTATTATAGATTTCAACCGTAAGAAGCTTGTTGTGAACAGCTAACCAAATAAGAATCTTAACTTTCTGATGAGCTATGTTTTGTCAAATATGTTTGTAGAACGGAAAAACGACACCACCATTTTTGAGAAATGTGTAGAATGATTTAACCGTATAGGTACATGTGTTAGACCATCTTCATATAATGTCATCTCTCACTTGCCATTGATAAGCATTGTCACGCCCTAAAATACGGGAATACGAGGACGTAACAAAGGCCCAACGAATGATGTAAGCATCATCCATAAGCTGTACCAGTCTATCTCAACAATATGAATAACAATCACAACAACACAAGAGTAAATAATCACATAAACGAAGAATGACTTCAATAATCAACGAAATAATCCATAACATAATATCTAGCATCTGGGATAAAAATAAACTTTGGGTTAACAAGACCTGGAAACAAAGTACAATAATAATAGCAATGTTCAAAATGAAATAACATAAATAGATAATCAATGCAGTCCTTGAGCTCCAATCTCTAAAAGTGTTGCTCATCAAGTCCTTCGAGTATTGTTCCTTGAGTACCTGCAAACTTGTGATCTAAAGTAGAAAAATATTGTCCGTTAGAGCAAGTTTCGGACTGCAAGTAGTGAAAGTAGAGAGCAAGAAAAACAATATGGTATATTAAGAATAATGAACTAGATCAAGTCAAGGAGCAATAACAAAGGTCGATAATGCGATCAAGGGTTTATAATTAATCCTGCAAGAATCAATGGTTACAACCATTGATCAAGATCGATGATAATATTCAAGATCAAGCATGCAAGTGTCAATCTAGGGTTACTTATTCATTTTATTAACCTATAAAATGCACGTAATACTGTGTCCCATACCAGAAGTTCGGTGCATGCAAACAGTGATCGTTTAGACTGTGATGGTGAAATCAACAGATCGTGTACTCGGATAACAAGATAATAAGATAACAAGCGTCACTCCACCTTCCATAACAATAATCCATGTAAACAAGAAGGGCCTTTTATCGAGTACAGTTTCTGATTGTTCACTACCAAGTCAACCCTTAATACCCCGGCATGTTAATATTTTATTACATTCTAATGTGAGAATGCAATGGGTGTAGGAGTGTCGAAGCAAGATCAGAAAGATATCAAGGTTGTGTCGTGCTTGGTGGACTAATTTCTACTCATTAAGTGTAAGCTCAACGTGTTTATACTGAACCAATACAAAGACATACATTCTGGACAGCAAGACATTGCTGTACAAAAAAAGAGATTCCCATTGCTACAGGCAAGCAAATCAGGATCCTTTAAGAGTTCTAGAAACTAGACTCGCTGCCGATTCCGATGCATAAACACACGACATATGATAACTACAAAAACTGGGTGTAAAATCTTATTCTTAACTGCTTTTATGTTCAGGCAGAAACTTATTGTCATCTTTACATACACATATCGGGTCTGCATATTCATTAATTAATTCCATAAAAATTCAGGGTGACTCCAAATCATGTCTAGTTGCAGCCAGATTAATTTCAAATTTTAATTCTATTGTTAACATTTCATTTCAATTACTAATTAACAACGATACACATGTAAACAGCAAATCTGGAAGTCTAGACCTAGAAGCATTAAAAGACTGATAACTTGCAAATTATATATCGGAATTTAGATCCATCAAATGTTCTAAAAAGTAGATTCACAGGGCTACAATTGTTATTTACAATTTCTATTAATTTCTTACAGCAAATGGTTCAAAATTTTAATGCAACATTAAGCAGACAGCAGGCCAGCAAGTTAATTGATATGATTTGGCAATAATTCACACACGCAAGCATGTGATTTCATGGCAATAAATCAACAGAAAAATTAATTTATTTATCAGGATGACATTGCAATATTAACAAGGCATGATTTCTATAATCATGGCATTCAATTCACGAATAAAATTTCATTCAATCAAAACATTTAATTCACCAATCCACCCTATAATTAACATAGTTCTAATTGTATTCATGAAGTATGCATATGACTATGAGTAATCAAGTTTGGGTTTGAGTCAAAGATAATGGC
The DNA here is from genome assembly GCA_017893485.1 of Hemerocallis citrina. Classification (NCBI taxonomy): domain Eukaryota; kingdom Viridiplantae; phylum Streptophyta; class Magnoliopsida; order Asparagales; family Asphodelaceae; genus Hemerocallis; species Hemerocallis citrina. Next base: position 34,220,396 of record CM030363.1, read on the forward strand.
ACGAAAAGAGAGTTATCACTTGGTTTCGCCGATGAATCCGCAATAACCTCTTGAACAAATATTGAGCAAAGACTTATACGATGATTGGATTATGAACTACTTGCGGGGATCAACCAAATTCTTGAACAAGAATAATAAAGGAGTTCAAGGAGACTTGCTTTATACTGACGATTAATTCGAATGAGAGAATAACGGGTTTAGGATCCCGATGGCAACGATGCACATGCAAATAACAGAATAGTGGCAACACGTGTGAAACACGTACGGGCAACACACGTGCAAGTCAACAACAACAATAGCAAGGACAGCAATACAACAAGCACAATGGCAGCGGCAAGGGCAAGAACAGCAGCGGCCGAGGGGTTGTCAAGTGGAGGAGAGGAGGCAGTCGACGGGGGTCGCGACTAGTTTGGTTTGAAGGGCGAGGAGACTAGGGATGAGCAGTGAGATGATGGTGATGAGGTGGAGCGGCTGTGATCACGATGGTTGAACGTCAAGGCGGTGCGAGAAAGGGTGTTAATGGGTGCGGTATTGCAGAGGTCGATGGTGGAGATGAGAGCAGCTTTGGGGTTTGGTGGTTGCTGGTGACAGAGGGAGAAGGATGAAGGATGAAGACGAGGGCGAAGCGGGTTGCTGCGGCGGTCGGAGCAACGGTGTAATACCTCGAATTCCAAATAAGACTGAGTTCGAAGTTCCACAGGATCTTTACACTTCTCTTCGTACAATTTTACAAGGAAATTTTTTTTAATTACATCAAAGTTACATTTAAATAGCGGAAGCAAAATACAACAATTACATGAATGAAATAAACAACACTTGAATAATTCTTTAAGCATCAATTTCTCCTTAGTCTTTTTCATTCACTTTATCCTGCATAGAAACTGTGGACCATTCATTTCATTCAACTAATGCTTGGATATAATACATCAATTTCTTTTACTTAGAAAGCACACACATGTCACAAAACAAAGCTACGGGGACTATCCTATTGGTGACGTGTGTGAATGTGCACTTAGTCCTTAATGCAATTATTTATGTTATATGACACTAATGCGTACTTGTTCGGATTCTATGCATCCCATACTACATAAGTCCGAGGGCAAGCTCTTAATCGTTCTTCATCTTGTAGGGTTGGATCCCTCGTCATGACTTAAACTACTACGGTAACTACGGTAAGTATCCTAGATGTTCTATGAGTTATGAGCCTGAAGGGAAATCCCACGTCATGACACGACGCATCGTGTGGAACCTATGGACAATTCAGCCTCCGTCATGGGACATTGCGCCACCCGTAGTTACCAAATACCCCACAAGAGTCGCCTGCAGTACGAAATCCTGGAGATGTATCTATGTCATGACACGATGCATCATGTAGACAGCCTGTGAATACTCTCACATCGTAGCTCCGAGACCCTCATACTCGTGTTTTTCTCTTACTTTCATCACATCTTCACTATGTATCTAATCCTTAATTATTTGAATCATGAATAAAAATCAATACCCTAGAGTTAGCACTCCCTCTATACCGGTCTTAACCATGTATTCAACAATACGACCCAAACTTGGTCTTTTTATTTCAATATCTTATCACAAAAGAATTTATTCAATGCCAGTATAAGGCTTAGCTACACTCTAGTCTTTAATCTCATTTCATGTTTATAGAATTGAGTATTCCCACTCATAAAATCTTTCTCATAATTCAACATAATCTTCTATTTTATTTTCATGTACAATTTCATGCATAAAAAGATAAATTCATTTTTTCCAACTTATCACATTCATAATTCATCTTTCACATAATTTCTCTTATTCTCATAATATCATTCTTTCATTAGTAAGCCCAAAAATCACACTTATCTTTACTTGCAAATTTTCCATTACACCAATCTCATTTCAACACTTTATTAAAAAATCTTTTAAACAAAATGTTGCCGCTGAATCTGGTGTGGGGGCAAACAAATAGTATTTGTGGATTCTTGGAAAACTTTGAATAACAAACCTGTTACCTGTTCTGCAGGAGTTTGACCGTTGCTCCCGCCGTTCACCTGCAAAAAGTTCGAGACACCAGGGTTGTTCCCAGCGACGCACCCTCCGACGCTCAAGTCAGTAATCAGAAGTGATTATGAAAGAGCGTAAACTGGCAAAAGATTGATTACCTCTTAATGGAGATGGATGGGGGGTATTTATAGGCGCCGCTGGGATCAGATTAGGAATGTAATCCCTGTGGTTAGATAAGGAATGTAATCCCTAATCTCCAGTGAAAGGATAGACATGAATCAGGGCCGTTGATTAGGATTTAATCAGAAACCCTAATGCTATCCTTTCTGGACCGGGTTTGCTGCGGGTTGAAACCCGCACCCAGTTGAGGTGGATCCGTTCGCGGGTTAGTGGGTCTTCGAGGAGGAGAACTAGTACCTGTTTCAGACCCATTGGTAGGTGAAATTACCGTTTTACCCCTGAGCTTCAAGATTCGTGTCCGATTTGGACGGTTCCGATTTAACCCCATTTTTAGCCATATCACGAGCCCCCCACTCCCGAAGACTGAGTTTGATCAGCCTTTGAGGAGTAGTTTTACTGTTTTAATGGCTAGTGGAGTTGTATCGGAGTCCAAATGGAAGGTTTTGAATCTTTGAAGGAGGTAATGCGGTGATTTTTCAAGTTGGTTGCACTCTGAGTTGCTCCTGAGCTCTTTTGGTCATATGGTTTTTTCGCTGGAATATTCGTTTAACTTTGCGAAGTGTTGATCCGTCATTCGGGAGTCTTAATAGATTGTCCTAGGCAATAATTACTTGCTTGGGGGTTCGAAAATGTTTCCCCAACTTTATAATTATTTTCCAGGAGTTTTCCTTAACTTTCCCGAATTTTTAATTGTTTTTCACAATTTTTTGGCGAATGGCTCGGTTGTTTCCTTCGTTGTGCGGCCTACATGCTTTTACCCCACTGCCGACCCCTTCGAACGCTTGCTGCCAAGGAGGCCGAAGCTCATGGGTGGTTCGCCGACTTCTGCCGAAGAGCAGAGGCACCTCGGCCAGGTTGTAGGCGCGGAGAGGGAGTTCGGCGAGTTCCGAGGTAGTTCTTTCCATGTAACATGGTCGGTGTCAAAAATGCTTGGCAGCTTGTACCGAAGTCCAACTTTCCATGTAACTTGGTTGGTGCCAAGAACGCTCGGCAGCATGTGCCGAGGTCCAAATTTTTCATGTAACATGGTCGGTGGCAAGAACGTTTGGCAGCATGTGCCGAACTCCAACTTTCCATGTAACATGGTCGGTGTCAAGAACGCTCGGCAGCATGTGCAGAAGTCTAACTTTCCATGTAATATGGTCGGTGTCAAAAATGCTCGGCAGCATGTGCCGAGGTCCAACTTTCCATGTAACATGGTCGGTGTCAAGAATGCTCGGCAGCATGTGCCGAGGTCCAACTTTCCATGTAACATGGTCGGTAGCAAGAACGCTCGGCGACATGTGCCGAGGTCCAACTTTCCATGTAACATGGTCGGTGTCAAGAACGCTTGGCAGCATGTGCCGAGGTTCAACTTTCCATGTAACATGGTCGGTGGCAAGAACGCTCGGCAGCTTGTGCCGAGGTCCAACTTTCCATGTAACATGGTCTGTGGCAAAAATGCTCGGCAGCTTGTGCCGAGGTCCAACTTTCCATGTAACATGGTCGGTGGCTAGAATGCTCGGCAGCATGTGCCGAGATCCAACTTTCCATGTAACATGGTCGGTGGCAAGAACGCTCGGCAGCATGTGCCGAGGTCCAACTTTCCATGTAACATGGTCGGTGGTAAGAATGCTCGGCAGCGTGTGCCGAGGTCCAACTTTCCATGTAACATGGTCGGTGGCAAGAACGCTCGGCAGCGTGTGCCAAGGTCCAGACTTGTCGTTTTTGAAGGAGAATGCCCAACAGAGTTGGCAGCTTCTGCGCTTCTGACAGATGTGGCAGCCATTATGGCTTCTGAACTTCTGACAGATGTGGCAGCCATTAAATGTGATGGCTTCTGAACTTCTGACAGCTCTAATGGATGTGATGCTTATTTAATGCGATGACCTCTGAGCTCCTGTCAGATGGGACGGTAATTAATGTGATGTGCGGCTTGGCATGGTAAACAAGGCGACGGCTCATATGGTTTTTGTCGCTTTGCATAAATGGGCTGGCAGTCTGGGCCAATTAACATCGTTTTGCGCGCCTCGTTCTATAAACCTTACCCCCCTCTCATTCTTCACTTCTCCACTTTTTTACTCAGGCAGTGATTTGTGCTTAGCGAGAGCTTCAGGTGATCGTCGTCTATTTTCCGGTGAAGTTTCCGACCACATATCTTTTCAAGGTAATTTATACTTAGTTTCTTTCCAAGTATAAATATGTCTCTTTTCTCTGTCTCTGAGTCGTCTTCTTCTTGGTCCGAGCCCTCCCCTCAAGTTTCCGAAGCCTGCACTCCGAGTCGCCCAGATAAGGGCAAGAAGGTGTTTGGTCGAGATACGATCGTGGAGGATCCGAAGCGCATGGGGCCGTTTGGCAGGTTACCGGGACCACTAACTGGGCTTCACAGTGTTCGAGAACTTCCGGAGGAACATGCCAAGCGTATTGTTCATGGGAGGGGGAGGACTTTTGATGAGAATGAGGCGAGGGAGACGACTGAGGCTGATGAGACGGTGTCGATCCTCAGCGAAGAAGACTTGGCAGTGATCCGGGATTGTTTCCACATTCCGGAGGAGTACGAACTTATGCTGCCGGGTCCCGGGGTTAGGGCCAACTCGCCGCTGCCAGTAACTATGTGTTGCTGGCCGGTTGACGCCTTTATCACCGGGGCTCGGCTACCTCTCCATCCGTTCGCGACCCTTGTTCTTAGGTGGTTTGGGGTCAGCCCCATCCAACTTATGCCGAACGTGTGGAGAGTCATCAATGGTTTCGTGCTTCACTGCCAAGCCGCTGGGATCGAGCCGGAGTAGAGTGTACTTCGGACAATCTACCGGCTTCATCAAGCGAACCGGTCGGAAATCCGGTATTACTTGGCCCCGAGGCATGGCAGTAGGCTCGTTATATGCCCCGACTCCATAAAGTACTAGCGTGATAAGTATTTGATAGTGCGGAGTGCGGAGGCCTGGCCTATTCCCTCTAGTTGGGTGGAGGAGGTGCCAAAGAGGTTGAAGGCATTGCCAAAGCTTCGCCCTGAAGATGAAGAGGCAGTTCGAACACTTCTTGATCGGCCGAAGTACGATTGGCGGGAGCTGACCGAAGGTGTTCTATTCAGGGGAGGGCTCTTCCGCGTAGATCCCAGTACGCGGCTTCTTCTATGTTTCCGTTCTTTCTTTTTCATACTTCATCTTTTACGACTTGTATTCCGCTAACAAACTTCGTTTTTAATGCAGAGGCGATGGACTACGAGGCTGTGTTGGCATTGAGGGCTGGTCTTGCTAGCAAGGCACCGAAGAAGCGGAAGAGGGTGGCCACCAAGTTGCCGACCGCAAAGGCTCTGAGAGTCACGAAGGTGGTCGAGGAGGTGGAGACCGTGGCGAGCCCAACTGTGCCCACAGGAGTTGCCTCGACGTCAACCGAGGTTGGTGACTTCTCGATCGCCGCAGCCCTTAAGATAGCGATGCCCCCGCTCACAGTGGCAGCCGAGGAGCTCCTGACCGAGGAGCACAAGAAGATCCATGTTCCGGACTGGCAGGTTCGGAAACATGATGGGTTCCTGGGCAACTCCTTGGCGAGCATGCAGGTGATCAAGCACCTGGCGACACCGAAGGATCGGGCCGCCATGGAGGCTGGGCTAGAAGGCGACGATGTCATCGAGATTGCTCGCTCGGCGGTCTCGGTAAGTGTTGAATTTTTGCCGTCATTGGTTTTTCTTATGTCTAATTTCTTTAGCTCTTTGAACACCTCGTTTCTTGTCGCAGATCATCGTCCACTTTGGTCACCTCTCAGAGAGGTTGACGGCTCTGGAGAAGGAGCTGAAGCAAGAGTCCGACCAAGCTCGGAAGGATAAAGCTCGCATGGGGAATGAGCTCGACAAGCTCAGGGTCGAGTTCGAGGGGAGGACAACGAGGGTCGAATACCTTGAGGGCCTGGTCGCAAAGCTGGAGGGCGACCTTCTTCGCCAGAAGGAGGAGGCGGCCAAACAATTGGCCGAAGCGACGGAAGCCAAGGCTGCCGCGGTGAAGGAGGCCGAGGAGGCCACTATGGTAAAGGCGCAAGGCTTTCTCGCCCAGAACATGGCCAAAGCCTATGCCGACGCCCTCTCCCGGGTGTCAAAGGCATACCCCAAGGTGGACTATTCGGGATGGAGGTTATTCTCGGGCTACGTCGAAGGCTTCGACCCTGAGTCGGAGGGAGAAGAAGAAGAAGAAGGGGACGACGAAGTCGAGCCTGAGGTTGAGGTCGTCGGCGAGGTCCAGGGGTCTGTGGTCACCCCGCTGGCAATGGTGACCCCTTCAGGGATGCCGGCCACCACCCACTCTCGCCGCCCGAGAAAGAGGTCGCGCCCTGACTTCGCTTGCTTTTCTTTTTTTTTTCTTCTGCCTTTTTGAGTTTTTAAGTGTAATGCCTAATCGCGGACTGACCACCGCTTTTTCGTAATGAATGAGAACATCCTTTTGGGCTCGACTCTGTGTCTCTCTGTCATAACTTTCCCCAAAAAAATTCTTGAAATTTGGCTAAGTGTAGGGATTCGGCTAAGTGTTGAAAATTTGTTGTTTGCTTCGATTTCTTTTCAGCTTGCGAAGGTGACTTAAACCGTCGAGCCTACTTGCTCGTGGGAAAGCGCTCGTCCCGAGGTTGGCTTAGGGGCGACGAGGCTATGCTTGACAAGGTGCCGAGAGCGGCTCTATGAAGTCGAGTTGGGTTTGCGCAAAGCCGTAAGCGAGCGGAACCACCTGCAACTCATTCTGGGTCGGCGGGACATTGAGATTCGGCGACTGGAGAGCAGGCTCACCGAGATGGCCCCCTTAGGAGAAGATGATGGCTTGTCGACCGCCTTCAGTTACGGCCTACGGCTCAAGTGCATCCGCCATACTTTATCGAAAATAACAGCGGAGAGGGACGATCTGCTCTCTGAGATTCGTCACTTGCAAAACGGTAGAGACGGACCTTCAGACGGAGGGAGAGGGATTGACGGCAGAGGTGGCCAAACTGATGGCCGAACGTGACGAACTGACGGTCGAGGTCGACGCGCTGAAGAGAGCCACGGTGGACAAGAGCATCGAAGTCACTCATCTCCGCCGTTTTATCGCCAGTTGCTTTGGCATCCCGAGCTCCTCGCTTCAAGGTCGATGTAAAAGATGACTCTCTGAGGGAGCGGATCTCAGAGCTGGAGGCGGAGGTGGCTCACCTCAGACCGCATTCGGGGCCGATCAATGTTAGGAGCACTTCGTGTACTCGTGCGGAGAGCGAGCGGGGCATTTCGTTTTACGAGCTCGCGACCCGTTCGCCCATCGACCAACCTAGTCCGGGGGATGCACAAAGCGGGGTTGCCATTTCATCAAGCAGAGCATCCATCGGAGCGACTGTTAGGAGTAACACCGAGAACACGTCTCAATTCGTCGGTTTGGGGTCGAGTTCCGAAGGCAAACGTCGCTGCCCTCGAGTGTCCTTGAAGCGGAACATCCCTGCACCGAGGAGGCATTGAAGATCTTGTTTTTGAGGCCTTTGTATTTAGTCTAAGTGTGACAAGCCAGCCTTGTAATCTTTGCTTTTAATGCCTTGTAATCTGGTTGTAAGGAAGAGTCGTCTTGTATTGTGTCCCCACTCTTAATGATGTTTCTTTCTTAGACTTGTGCATTTTTAGTGGCCCTGTGTGGTTGTTTTGTTTGTGAATGTCTTCATCGTGCCGAGGTCCCCGAGCTGATCTTCTGCTCGCTTGGGGGTCGGCATTATGAGCGTTCGGCAAGGGGTGCCGAGCTTCTGCTTCGGTCATTTAATCTAGCGAATTTGTAAGATGAGTGAGCCTTATGCGGCAGAGGGGTAGCCTCCGCTTCTGCCTGTTGCTCCCGGAGCCCTTTCTTCTCGCTTGCTTAAGAGCGAGTTTGCGAAGCAAGGCCGAGCCAAGTATTGGACCGAGAACTATCGCTGGAGTTGTTCAACGGTTGTGGGAGCAATTCCGAATGGCGAACTACTTCTAGCTTGCTTAAGAGCAAGCTTGCGAGGTAGAATCGAGCCAAGTGTTGGACTCCGAACCATCGTTAGAGTTATTCAACAGTTGTGGGAGCAATTCTGAATGGCGAACTACTTCTAGCTTGCTTAAGAGCGAGCTTGCGAAGTAGAATCGAACCAAGTGTTGGACTCCGAACCATCGTTAGAGTTATTCAACGGTTGTGGGAGCAATTCCGAATGGCGAACTACTTCTAGCTTGCTTGAAAAGCGAGCTTGCGAAGTAGAATCGAGCCAAGTGTTGGACTCCGAACCATCGTTAGAGTTATTCAACGGTTGTGGGAGTAATTTCGAATGGCGAACTACTTCTAGCTTGCTTAAGAGCGAGCTTACGAGGTAGAATCGAGCCAAGTGTTGGACTCCGAACCATCGTTAGAGTTATTCAACGGTTGTGGGAGCAATTCCGAATGGCAAACTACTTCTAGCTTGCTTAAAAGTAAGCTTGCGAAGTAGAATCGAACCAAGTGTTGGACTCCGAACCATCGTTAGAGTTGTTCAACGGTTGTGGGAGCAATTCCGAATGGCGAACTACTTCTAGCTTGCTTTAAGAGCAAGCTTGCAAAGTAGAATCGAGCCAAGTGTTGGACTCCGAACCATCGTTAGAGTTATTCAACGGCTGTGAGAGCAATTCCGAATGGTGACCCACTCCTAGCTCGCTTAAGAGCGAGCTTGCAAAGTAGAGTCGAACCAAGTGTTGAACTCCGAACCATCGTTAGAGTTGTTCAACGGTTGTGGGAGCAATTCCGAATGGCGAACTACTTCTAGCTCGCTTAAGAGCGAACTTGCGAAGTAGAATCGAGCCAAGTGTTGGACTCCGAACCATCGTTAGGGTGAAGAGTAAAAGCAGAGAGATGTAAACAATTTTTACAAGTAAAATATGAAAAAGTTTTCTTTATTGATGACTAATGGTCGGCTGCTTCTAAAGTTGCAAGCCGTTAATACAAGAGAGAAATAAAAGAAAAAAATACAAGTAATAGGAGAGGAACGGTTCGACATCCCAGAATACTTAGAGAGGTGTTGATGCTCTCTCTTGGTATTTTAGAAGATGGTCGGCATTCCAGGTCCTGGGGATCTCTCTGCCTTCGAGGTTTTATAGTCTGTATGTTCCGGGCCGAACTACTTTGGCGATCTTATAGGGTCCCTCCAATTTGGAGCTAGTTTGCTCTTCTGACCAGAAATAGAGATGGCTAGTTTTCTGAGGACCAAATCCCCTTCTTTGAGGTCGGTAGGATGGACTCTCTTATTGCATGCCAACTCGATCCTTCTCCGGTGGCTTTGTTGACGAATGGCAGCTCTTTCACGGATCTCGTCAATTAAGTCTAGATTTGCTCGGAGCTCTCTGGCATTTTGTTCTTCTTCATAAGCCGTTAGACGATGAGAGGGTATACCAACTTCTAGAGGGATCATAGCTTCGGACCCATAGGTGAGATTGAATGGGGACACTCCTGTGGGGGTCCGTTTTGTGGTGCAGTAGTTCCACAGCACGTTGGGGAGCTGATCGACCCATAAGCCTTTGGAACATTTATCCAACCTCTTCTTAATACCAGAGAGGATATGTCGGTTAGCATTCTCCACTTGGCCATTCGACTGTGGATGGGAAACGGAGGAGAATCGGTGTTGGATGGCGAGGTCTTCACATAGAGCTCGGAAGGTAGCCCCGGTAAACTGGGTTCCGTTGTCTGTTATGAGGACCCGAGGGACACCGAATCAGCAGATTACGTTCTTCCAAAAGAACTGAACTACCTTTTTCTCGGTGATCGTGGCCAAGGGCTCGGCCTCTATCCATTTTGAGAAGTAGTCGATTGCCATGACTAAGAATTTGAACTGGCTGGGAGCCGGTGGAAATGGCCCCAGTAAATCCATCCCCCACATTGCGAAAGGGATCAGACTTGATAGGGAAGTGAGTGGAGCTTGTGGGAGGCGGCGGATGCTGGAGTACTTCTGACATGAGCTGCATTGCCGAACGTGTCGTTCGGCATCTTGTAGGAGAGTGGGCCAGAAATATCCATAATTCAACACTTTGCGAGCTAAGGATCTGGACCCTGAATGTGCCCCGCCGATGCCCTCGTGAAGTTCTTGCAGTGCGTAGTCAGCCTCTTCGGGGGAGAGGCATCTCAAATAGGGCCTGTCGTCTACCTGTGTGAAGGAGCGCTTGTACAGGATGCCCTCGATAAGTGTGTATCGCTCTGCTCGGGTTCTTACTCGACGGGCTTCCTTTGGATCTTCGGGGAGGAGCCCGTCCCTTAAGAATTCGACGAGAGGTTTCATCCAATCATCTTGAAGCAGGACAGGCACGGACTCCATTGGGTCGGAAGTTTCATCCTCTATACTCGGCTTCAGGAGGACCTCTAACAAGACGGTCTGCTCGAGACCTTGGAGGGAGGAAGAGGCTAGCTTGGAGAGGGCATCGGCCTGGGAGTTCTCCTCTCGGGGGATTCGCTAGATGAGAGCTTCTTCAAATAGGGCCATGAGGCTCCTGACCTTGGCTAAGTACTTAACCATTCGGTCATCACGTGCTTCATACTCGCCGAGGACCTGATTTACGACCAGCTGAGAGTCGCTAAAGATCCGGAGGTGTTGCGCCCCTGCATTGCGAGCCATTCCAAGGCCGGCTATAAGTGCCTCGTATTCTGCTTCGTTGTTGGAAGCCTTGAAGTTGATACGGATGGAGTATTGGAGGATGAAGTCATCTGGGCCTACCAGAATGACCCCGGCTCCGCTTCCCTCATTACAGGAGGATCCATCCACATAAACCGACCAGACAAGTGGCCCCTTCATTGCTTGGCTAAACTCGGGGATGGTACTTTCAACTATGAACTCTGCTAAGGCCTGAGCCTTGATCGCGGTCTGAGGCTGATACGTTATATCATGCTGGCTCAGCTCGATAGACCACTTCATAAGGCGACCGGAGGTCTCTGGCTTGTGGAGCACTTGCTTCAGCGGTTGGTCGATAAGAACGACCACCGAATGGGACTAAAAATATGGGCGAAGCTTTCTTGCGGCCATCACAAGGGCATAGGCCATCTTTTCTATCCTCGGGTAGCGGAGCTCGGCATCCCGAAGTACCTTGCTCACGTAATATATGGGCCTTTGGGTCTTATCTTCTTCCCTCACGAGAATGGCTCTGAGGGTCTGCTCGGAGGCTGCCAGGTCGAGGTAGAGGGGTTCACTAGGAATGGGTTTGCTGAGGAGAGGAGGATTGACGAGGTAAGCCTTGAGCTGGTCGAACGACTCCTGTTGCTGTTGTCCCCATTCGAAACCTTTAGCCCCCCTGAGGGCCTTGAAGAAGGGGATGCATTTCTCCCCGGACTTCGAGAGGAAATGCCCTATTGCGGCTAGGCGGCCTGTTAGCCTCTGAACTTCCTTAACGTTCTTGGGAGGGGCCATGTCTAATATGGCCTTGATTTTCTCAAGGTTAGCTTCGATTCCTCGTTGGCTGACCATGAAGCCGAGGAACTTTCCTGACGAGACTCTGAACGCACACTTGTTCGGATTGAGTCTCATGTTGTGCTTTCTCAGTACATCGAACTCCTCTTGTAGGTCGGTCACATGATCGGCCCCTTGGATGCTTTTCACAAGCATGTCGTCAACGTATACCTCCATATTTCGGCCGATTTGAGCTTGGAAAACCTTGTTGACGAGGCATTGATATGTGGTGCCTGCATTCTTCAAACCGAAGGGCATAACCCTGTAGCAGTAGAGGCCTTGGTCGGTCACAAATGAGGTCTTCGGGATATCTGGAGGGAACATCCGGATCTGATTGTAGCCTGAGAAGGCATCCATGAAGCTGAGGAGTTCGTGACCCGAAGTGGCGTCAATCAAAGTGTCAATACTTGGAAGAGGGAAGGGGTCCTTGGGGCAAGCCTTGTTGAGATCGGTAAAATCGATACAAATCCTCCAGGTCCTATTGGACTTCTTCACCATTACTACATTCGACAGCCATTCGGGATAGTTTACCTCTTGTATGAACCGGGCCTTCAAGATCTTGTCCACCTCCTCTTTTATAGCTAGCTGGCGCTCAGGGGCGAACTTGCGCCTCTTCTGTTGGACCGGTTTGGACCCCGGAGCAATGCTGAGGCGGTGGACCAAGAGCTCTTCGAAAATTCCAGGCATGTCTGTAGCTGACCAAACAAAGAGGTCTCGATTCCTTCAAATGCACTGGACTATGTTGGAGCATAGGGCGGATGGGAGGGCCTTGCTAATAAAGAACTTTCGGGTTGGATCCTGCTCAGAGAAGAGCACTTCTTCCAACTCATCCACCGGCTCGGACGTTGGTCGGGCAATATCTTGGGGGATTTCCAGAGTTTCGAGGGAGAGGACCGGACCGAGGGTAGAGGTCATGTAGCACTTGCGGGCCTTTTCCTGATTGCCTTTTACTTTCCCTACTCCTGCTCGGGTGGGGAATTTCATCTTGAGGTGATAGGCAGAAGGGACGGCTTCAAGAGCTGCTAAGTCGGGGCGACCCAAAATGACGTTGTAAGCTGCAGGGACATCCACGACCATAAAGTCCATCGACTCCGTTCGGTTAGTAGGAGTTTTGCCAGCGGTTACATCGAGGGTGATCACCCCTTCAATAGTCACTGGCACTCCCGTGAACCCATGGAGCGTGTAGCCGGTGGGCTTGAGTCTGTCTCGGGATAGTCTGAGGCCCTTGCAAGCGGCGAGGAAGAGGATGTTAACGGAGCTGCCATTGTCCACTAGGATCCTCTCCACTTTGAAGTTCGCCATATGGAGATTGATGACGAGTGCGTCACAATGAGGGGTGCGGACACCTTCAAGATCTTCGTCTGAGAATGTGACGGGCACTCCGAGGCCTTTAGGAGGAGGGGTGGCACGAACCGAATTGACTTTCCTAATGAACGCCTTTCGAGAGGAGTTTGAGGAGCCCCCCATTGGGCCCCCATGAATGAGGTGTAGGACACGCTCCTCTTCGAAGTCGGGCGTTTCATCGCGTTCAGGACGCTTGTTAGCCCCCTAGAGGCAGGGGAGGAAGGTCGGCTCGGTACTTTCTCACGAACCTGGTCAGCTGCCCCCTCTGGATGAGGGCTTCTATCTCATTCTTCAAGGCCCAACAATCATTGGTGTCGTGGCCATAGTCCCGGTGATAACGGCACCACTTCTCTTTATCCCTCTTCTTGCTGGGGGTGTTCATTTTTGGTGCAGGAGGTGTCACTCCCTCCTTCTCAACTTCCATAAGAATGGTGGAGACGTTGGCATTAAGGGGAGTAAATTTTTCAAATCTGGGGGGAGGTCGGCGCTGGTTGCCGTTATCCTTCTAGAGCTTCTTGGCTCCTTCCTCTTCTGTTCCCTTTCTCTTAGACCCGGAGGAAGACCCCTCCAAGTTGGGACGGTGCTCAGCTTCTTCGGCCCGAATATACTTTTCGCTTCGGAGGAGGAGGTCAGAGAAGTTCTGTGGGGGCTTCTTGGCGAGGGAGGAGCGGAGGCTGGAGTTGAGGACATTAGATTGAAATGCTGCTGCAGCGACCGACTGGTCGAGGGATGCTATGGACCTGGCTTCAGCTGTGAACCTTTTCACATAGTCTTTCAGCTTCTCACTCTTCTTCTGGTGGAGGTAGAGTAGCGAAATGCTGGTCTTCTCAGTTCTGCGGCTACTCACGAAGTGGGTGACGAAGAGTGTCTCAAATTGCTCGAAGGAGAATATTGAGGAAGGGGCAAGGCGAGAGTACCATTCTCGAGCCGGACCCGTGAGAGTTGCGGGGAAGGTTTTGCAGAGCAGAGCATCGGAAGCTTGATGGATGAGCATGAGGGTCTTGAAGCTTTCGATGTGATCGACGGGGTCAGTCTCCCCGGAATAAGTCTCAAATTGAGGAGGCTTAAAGCTGATTGGTACGGGTGCATCCATTATGGTTCGGGAAAAAGGAGGTCGACTAGGACGAAGGGTCCTTCCTCTAAGTTCTTCTCCTCGGTCTAACTGACCCAAGCGCCTCTCCATTTCGTGGAAACGGTGGTAGACAGCAACATCCTCGGTAATCAGCCGAGCCTCTAGACTCGTCTTCGTACGAGGGAGAGCGGGGGCTACGACGACGGTAGCTCCTGGAGCTGCGAGGACTTGGCATGTGTCGGGGGTTGCTTGGAGCTGGGGGAGGAGTTAGAGACCGTCGGCGAGGACTTCGGACCGGAGGAGGAGAGGGAATCCTTGGAGCATTGGTGTTGGGACGGAGATTGAGAGCTTGTAGGACGGTTGTTTGGAACTGCTGGAACTCGGGACGGGTGATGGGTGCCTCATCGTTCCTAGGATGTTGCCGATCGGTAGGGGAATGGGGTCTTCTCCTGTGATGCTCAGGGGACTCTCTCCGCCCCCTTCGGATAGGGGACCTTCTGTAGTCTCGGCGGTGAGGAGATCGTTCATCCGGACGTTGCTGGCGGGAGGCTCCCTCTCGGACCCGCTTTTCATCCAGACGGCGGCGAAGATCCTCATCCTTCTGCCGATTGAGGACGGTGTTGCGAAGGTCGGAAGCTCCGGGATTGTGGGAGGCCATAAAATCCGAAGAGGCATTGTGGATGGAAACGTGGTCCGGATGGAGAGGTTGTTTCTCTGGGTTGGGACCCTTAGGAGGTTGTTGATTCTGAGGAAGAGGCAGGTCCTGTTGGAGAGGGTCCTCGGCTTGCGCGGAAGTTGCCCCTGCTGTTGAGCGGGTTGAGGGGGGACTTCCTGTTGCTGATCGGGGTTGGGTCCTCGGTTGGACCCTCTGGATCTGGCTTTCCTAGGAGGCATGGCTGGAGAAGATCTGACCAACGGGAAGAGGGAAGGCTGCTATTCGTTCTTTCCCACAGACAGCGCCAATCTGTTGCCGCTGAATCTGGTGTGGGGCAAACAGATAGTATTTGTGGATTCTTGGGAAACTTTGAATAACAAACCTGTTACCTGTTCCACCGGAGTTTGACCGTTGCTCCCGCCGTTCACCTGCAAAAAGTGCGAGACACCGGAGTTGTTCCCGGCAACGCACCCTCCGACGCTCAAGTCAGTAATCAGAAGTGATTATGAAAGAGCGTAAACTGGCAAAAGATTGATTACCTCTTAATGGAGATGGATGGGGGGTATTTATAGGCGCCGCTGGGATCAGATTAGGAATGTAATCCCTGTGGTTAGATAAGGAATGTAATCCCTAATCCCCAGTGAAAGGATAGACATGAATCAGGGTTGTTGATTAGGATTTAATCAGAAACCCTAATTCTATCCTTTCTGGACCGGGTTTGCTGCGGGTTGAAACCCGCACCCAGTTAAGGTGGATCCGTTCGCGGGTTAGTGGGTCTTCGAGGAGGAGAACGAGTACCCGCTTCAGACCCATTGGTAGGTGAAATTACCATTTTACCCCTGGGCTTCAAGATTCGTGCCCGATTTGGACGGTTCCGATTTAACCCCATTTTTAGTCATATCACAAAAATATTCATTTTTTTTCTTTATCTAATCAATAATTCAATCTAATAATTTGTATCAAATTCTTTCTTGAAATAGTCTTTAATTCTTACTTATAATAAGCCAAAAGTTATAGAAGAATTCTCATGAAGCCTAGGCATTTCTTTTTAGTATTTCTAGTATTTTTCCTCAATTTTTATTTCACTTTTAAAACTCTTAGAAATATTTAAACCCAAAAAATATATATATATTTAATCAAAACCCAAGGTCAGGTTTCGAACCCCTAACCCGAGGCCAACGTCTGCTCTATAGTAAGCGCTCTGTGGCGCCACAGAAGACCACAAAGTCCAAGGTGCCAAGGTGACATGAGATGGGCTACAATTCATATAGGGCTTAATTAAGGGTATTCGGTTTTAATAAAAATCACAAAATAAAATGGTTGAGCCAGGTTTCGAACCCGCAACCAAGACCAAACCCAGCGCTATAGTAGCGCTCTGTTGTGCACCCAAAGACCAATAAGTCCATGAAAAAGGGTTCGGTTGTTTATAATTCAACTCTCTGTTTGTTACTAATTCCTCATAATTCATGTTTTTTTAATTTCTTTTCTTCTCTATTTGTATCCAAAACTTCTAGATTATAAATAACAGGAAATTGCAGTAAAACAGTATTTTAATAATCATTATTTGACATAAAAACATGAATTCTTATTTCTATTTTATGTTCTATGTCTATAATTTCGATATTAAAAGTAAATCATGATTCCTACATAATTTATAACCAAAAATTTTCACATAAGACAACTTTCTTACTTAATGTTATTCTACAACATTTCTAGAGCAAAAATTCCCTCTTTCCACACTAGTATTACATTAATTTAGAGAATATGATTTCAATGGTTCACATAATCAACTAATCATTTCCCTCAATTTAACATGGCTCAAAACACATATTTCATGGCAACATGATAATTTCTAATATAGTAATCACAATTTTCATCAACTAGCAATCAATTCACCAAGTATTCACTTCATCAATAATTTATCTGTATTTAAACAAACACATGGCCAATCCAATTAGTTTTTCTTAGCAATTTCATCAACCCAATCCCTAGCATGATATCCAAAGTAGATGCTTGAGAAACCACCCACCTTTTTGGAAAATAAATAAAAAGCTCCTACAAATCTCCTAGGACACACGAACGGATCATTCTCCTCCTACATTGTGCCACCAAAATGCCTCCTCCTCCTTGTGCTAGATGGAACCCGATCTCCTCCCCTTGCTCCTTGATGTAGGCCGGCCTCCACTTGGGAATGAACATACACACAAAAATCTCTCAATCTTTTACTCGCAAAATGTTCTCAATCTTTTTCTCACATTAGTTATTTTCTTTCTTTCTTTCTTTACCAATTTTTCTAATGTACTACATGAAGGGAAATGAGGGGGGTATTTATACTTTTATTGAAAGCAAAATAGATGGCTAGGATTGATCTAGATGGTTAAAGATTAGGGGCTATGATGTATTACGGAGTTATAGCAACCACCCATGAACACAAAACCACCCCATCCACTACTCCACTTCTCCCATCTCTCTTGACTCCATCCGGCCAACCCCTCCATGCACCAAGGCACGTGCTAGTGCAATGCACGTGTCTCCCATAGTACTCCTAGTTACTAGTTGTATATGATTAATTAATTAATTGTCTACAAAACTAGTCTGCACTACAAGTTATGATAATTAAAAGAGAAATAAACTAGTGGCTCAAATCTAGTGGGCTAAAAGTCTATGAGCTTCTAATAAAAATAATTTATTAATTAGGGTGGGCTAGATTTAGACAATTAGGCCTAGAGTTTAAATAGGCTTTTAAAAAATAAAAGATAAGGATTAAAATACTTGTTCATGTTATGAAAAAAAATAATTTTCTAGGGAAAAATGCACATAAATTTGTACGTGCAAAACATGTAAAAATCAACAAACTCTTATTTAATTATAATTAAAAATTCAAGATGTTACAGACGGGACGGGAGCGAGAGGTTGTGCGGGCATGGGTTGCTGCAGTTGGTGAGGGATGTGGTGGTTCGAGCAGTGCTGGTGGTCGGGCGGTTATAGTCGCGATCCGGAGGAGGCAAGGGTCACGTGGTTTGACGAGGGGGGTCGATTGAGGTGTAAGGAAGGGTGGAGGTCGATGATCGGGGACATGGTGATGGTGATGATGGCGATGAGGATAAGGGGTTGGAGACTAGAGAAGATGAGGGGGTTGGGTCTCGGGGAAATAGAGGAAGGGAAAAGAGAAGGTCGGGGAGGGGGAGAGAGAGAGTTGGAGGGAGATTAATGAGGGGATTAACTAGGGATTACTTATTAATGAGTGATTAAGAGTAGTGTGGGGGATTGTGGAGATACTGGGGATCATGGGGAGAAAAAATGAGGATTGGATGTTAGTGGGAGTTAGGGTATGTGGGTTTGGGTTTAGGATCCAGTAAAAGATGGGTTTGGGATTGGGATCCAAATAGACAATTAAATAAGTTTATAAATGAGCTAATTAGTATACAAAGACACCAGGAAAAATGAGAGTAGAGTGTACAAAATAATCTCAGGGTTCAACATGAGAAATAAAAATAGATTGAAAAATTACAATTGGTTGCAGATGAACAAAAATCTATAATAATAATAAATACAAAGATCAAATTACTAGAATAAGAACGGAAAAGAGTTATAGAAGAAAATCCGAAAAATCGAAAACATGGGTTACAAATCCTACCCACCTTACAAGAAGAATTTCGTCATCGAAATTCCTTCAAGCAGGTCGTAGGGTAACCCAAAAAGAAAAGAAAAAGAAACTACTCAAACAAATGAGGGAACTTCTTCTGAATCTCCTCCTCAAGTTCCTAACTCGACTTACCGAGCGAGTGAGGACTCAATGAGACCCGAACAAGCTTGTTGACTTTATTCTTCAGAACTTTCTCACCCCTGTCCAAGATGGAGATTGGTTGGACCTCGCATGATAAGTCTAGTCTCACGGAAAATTATAAGTAGTCAAAGACATGACTGTCATTCCTGATGTACTTCCTGAACTGAGAGACGTGAAAAACATCATGGACACCATCCAAAGCAGGTGGCAATGGGAGCCTGTAGGCTACCTTGCCCATTCGTTCCACAATGTCGATGGACCGATAAATCGGGGACTCAGTTTGCCCCCACCACCAAAACGGATAACACCCTTCCCAGGCGAAACCTTTAGGAAAACATGATCACCTGCCTCAAACTCCAGAGGCCATCGATGACAATCAGCCTACTTCCTTTGCCTGTCCTAGGCTACCTGCACGTGTTTCCTGATCTGAGCCACTGCATCAACATTCTTCGTGATCAAATCAGGCCCTAAGAGTTTCCTCTCTCCAATGTCATCCCAACAAACTGGCGATCGACATTTGCGACCATAGAGAACCTCATATGGAGCTGCCTTGAGGCTCGCCTGATAGCTGTTATTGTACGAGAACTCAACTAGGTGCAGATGATCTTCCCGAGAACCACCAAACTGAAGAACACAAGACCTCAATATGTCTTCCAGTGTTTGGATCGTTCTCTCAGACTGCCTGTTTGTCTGTGGGTGGAA
Organism: Hemerocallis citrina; assembly: GCA_017893485.1. Lineage (NCBI taxonomy): Eukaryota > Viridiplantae > Streptophyta > Magnoliopsida > Asparagales > Asphodelaceae > Hemerocallis > Hemerocallis citrina. The sequence continues at coordinate 34,239,524 of CM030363.1, forward strand.
AGTGGTGTTAGCTCAACTTAGTGCCCAAACTTCTCTGAAGACTTTCCCAAAACTGAGACCTAAACCTCGTATCTCTGTCCGATACGATGCTAACAAGAATTCCATGCAGTTTCACCACCTCCTGAATATACTTCTCCGCCGAGCTCTTTGTGGACTAACCCACTCTGAATGAAAAGAAATGGGCACTCTTCATCAACCGGTCTACTATCACCCAGATAGCATTGTGACCTTTGGGACTTTTTGGCAATGCCGTCACGAAATACATAGTGATGTTCTCCCATTTCCACTCTGGGATTGGAAGAGGTTGCAAAAGTTCTGCAGTCCTCTGATGTTCCGCCTTCACTTACTGACAGATCAAACATTGGGACACAAACCTTACCACTGCCCTTTTCATATCATGCCACCAAAAATGCTGCTTTAGATTCCTATACATCTTAGTGCCCCCCGAATGAATAGAATAGGGCAAACGGTGAGCTTGTGCAAGTAGCTTCTTCCTGACTTCTCCTCTAGGTACACGCAGTCTGGCACCAAAACGAAGCGATCCATCGGTGTGAATCACCAAGTCAGTTCTCAAGCCTGCTTCCACTTCACTTCAGAATTTCTGCAACTGCTGATCACCTGCCTGGGCTTCCTTAATCTGCTCTACCAATGAAGACTGTAATTGCAACATCATGCACTGTTGTGTAGAACCAGGAAGTATCACATCCAATTCCAATCGCCTTATATCCTCCAAAATCTCCTTCTGCTTGGTAAGAAGCATAGCAGCAGGCCTCCTACTCAAAGCATCGGGTACCAAATTCACCTTGCCAGGATGGTACTGCAGGTTGATGTGATAGTTTGCAATTAGTTCTAACCACCTTCTTTGTCTCATGTTCAGTACCATCTGCGTGAACACATACTTTAGACTCTTATGGTCGGTGAAGATCTCAACCCTATCCTCAAGTAGATAATGTCCCCAAAGCTTCAAGGCAAAGATAACAGCTGCAAGCTCCAGGTCATGCGTACGGTAATTCTTCTCATGCGGTCTCAACAACCTGGATGTATATGCGACAACCTTGCCACGCTGCATCAGTACAGCACCCAAACCTCTACCTGAAGCATCATAATGAACCACAAAGCCTTCTGAACTGTCAAGTATAGTCAACACAGGTGCAGACATCAACCAACTCTTCAATTCTACGAAGGCTTCATCGCAAGTTCCATCCCAGACGAACTTCTACTCCTTCCTCATCAAATTAGTCAGGGATCCAGCAATCTTCGAGAAATCCTGAACAAACTTTTGGTAATGCCCTGCCAATTCGAGGAAACTCCACACTTCTGAAGCTGACTTCGGTACTGGCCAATCCTTGACCGCAGAAATCTTCGACGGGTCAACGGAAACACCATCGCCGGAGATAACATGGCTCAGGAAGGCAACCCGATCACCAAAACTCACACTTGCTGAGCTTCCCATACAGCAGAGTCTCCCTCATAGTCTGCAAGACAACCCTCAATTGCTCAACATGGTCCTCACGGTTCTGAGAATACACCAAGATATCATTGATGAACACCACGACGAACTTTTTCAAGAACGGCGAGAATACCCTGTTCATCTCTCATGAACACGGTTGGTGCATTGGTAACTTCGAATGGCATTACTAAAAACTCATAATGTCCATATCTCGTGCGGAACACCGTCTTCTGAATATCCTCGGCCTTTACTCTAACCTGATGATAGCCAGAGCAGATAAACAACTTCAAGAAAACAGAAGCACCACCAAGCTGATTGAATAGGTCGTCAATCCTCGTCAAAGAATATCGGTTCTTCACAGTGACACTGTTCATCTTTCGATAGTCAATGCAGGGCCTACGAATTCCTTCCTTCTTGTTGACGAACAACATCGGGGTTTTCCAAGGCGAAACACTTGGCCTGATGAAACCCCTGTCCTACAACTCCTGGACTTGCACCTTTAATTCTGCTAACTCAACTAGTGCCATCCGACAGGGACTTTTGGAAATTGGTGTTGTTCCCGACTGAACATCGATACTGAACTCCACATCTCGGTCTGGCAGTAATCTGGGAAATTCCTCAAAAAAGACATCGAGAAAGTCCCGTACAACCAAGGGTGCAACATCTCCAACAGTGCATAATGACTCAAGTGTAGCAGCTTTTGGGTTCATCAAGTTCTTGCACGTCCAAGCAGTGTCTCACCCGCATGAAACTCGAACTCTTGTTGCTCTGGAAGCCTAAAGTCACCTTATTCTCTCGGCAGTCAATCACGGCATGACTAACACCCAGCCAGTCCATCCCCAGAATGACATCAAAGCCAGAACTGGGGATCACAATAAGATCAGCCTTGAAGTCCACGCCACTTATCAGCAAGGGGCTTTGCTTGCACACCCTAGAAAAAACACTGACACCCCCACCTGTAGTGATGTACCAAGCTGCAGGCTTGGTTTCGCTTGCCAAACGATGCTGATCAACGAAGCGGGAAGAGACAAAGGAGTGGGTAGCACCGAAATCGAATAGAACATGAGCAAGAAGAGAGAAAACTAATATGAAACCTATCAATGATTCAAAGAATAGGAATGAGATAAAAGCAGGACATATGCACGAATGATTTTACAAAAAGAAAGGAATAAACATGCAGAAGTTGAAATAAAGAGAAATAAATAATTCAACTACTGAGATATACCTGCAACCACTCTAACAGCTGTCTCAGCTTCCTTTACAGTCAGGTTATAGGCCTGATCACGACCTCCTCTGTAACACCCCGAATTCCAAACAAGTCTGAATTCGAAGTTCCATAGGATCTTTACACTTCACTTCGTACAATTTTACAAGGAATTTGAAACTTTTTATACAACAATGTTTACATCAACAAAACAGAATTATAATTACATTATGATACATGAAATAAATAACAATTTGAATATTTCTTTAAGCAGCATTCCTTCTTTAGTCCTTTCATTCATTTTATCCTGCATAGAAACTGTGGGCACGTCAGTTGTATACAACTGACGCTAGGATATAATAAATCAATTTCTCTTACTTGGAAAGCACACACTTGATCACAAACAAATCTAAGGGGGACCATCTTATTGATGCCGTGTGTGAATGTGCACTTAGTCTTAAATGCCGTTACTTATTATTTCATGATACTAATGCACACTTGTTCGAACTTATGCATCCTATTCTACATAAATTCAAGGGCAAGCCCTTAATCGTACTTCATCTTGTAGGGTTGGATCCCTCGTTATGAGTTAAACTACTACGGTAACTACGGTAAGTATCCTAGATGTTCTATGAGTTACGAGCCCATGTCCAGACAGCTTGGAGGAGAATCCCACATCATGACATGACGCATCATGTAGACAGCCTATAGACAATTCACCTCCATCATGCAATATTGGCACTACGTAGTCACCAATCACCCCATAAGCGTCGCTACGGTTCCGATAATTTCGGAGATGTATTCACGTCATGACATGACGCAATACGTAGGCAGCCTGTGAACACTCTCACACCGTAGATCCGAGGCCCTCATACTTGTGTTTTTCTCTTACTTTCATCACATCGTCACTATATGTCTAATCCTTAGATAATTGAATCATGAGTAAAAATCAACACCCTAGAGTTAGCATCACCTCCACACCGGACTAAACCATCAACTGATAACAAAGACCCAAACCTTGGTCTTTTTATGCAACATTTTTTTTCAAGAATTCATTCATGCCGGTATAAGGACTTAGCTATACTCTAGTTCTTAACTTCTTTTCATGTTCACCAAAAAATGAGTGTTCATACTCACAAATTTTCACATTTCATCATGTTCTTTTTATTCCATTGTCCATGCACACTTGCACACATTAGACATCAAACTTACTACATCTCATAACTTAATCTCCACATGATTTCTTGCATTCACATTTTTCCTCTTTCTTTAATTAAAACCATATTTAAAAAGAAAATTCATCAAGTTCTTTAATCCATTCTAATATAAAAACCACATCTATCATTCACAAAATACATAAAATGTTGTAGAATTATTTTTTTCATAAAGTCCAGATAATATTTGTAGAATAATAGAATTTTTCCCAATTTTTATTTGTATTTTAAACTCTTAAATCTCAAAAAGTTATAAAAGTAAAAAGAAAGTGGGTCGGCAGAATCAAACCCATAACCAAACAAACCCCCCGTCCACGAACAGTAACAGACCCAAAGCGCATCCGAAGACCACTTGGTCCTGAGTGACTAACCGTTATGAATAGGGGCGAGTTCTTTATATATTGATTGTACAGTATTTAAGGAAAAAATGAATTTAAATAAAAAAAACAAAGCCTCTTCAAGGCTCGAACCCAAGACCTCTTACAGTGTACACAGCGCCTATAAGCCACACCGAAAGCCAGTAAGTCCAAACCCGATTCCTACTATAGTTAAGAGTCGAATTAATTATGTATCTACTATCTGTTTATAAATCTCTTTTACAAAATTCAATTTCTTAATACATTAGTATCTTTCAAGTAAACTTTGTCCAGATTATTTTCCTTAAAAGTAAGACAGTGTAGCAGCAATTTACTCTTAGTTTTTAACATTAAAATAAGTTTTTCTTTACAATTTACATTTAAAGAATATCTTATCGACTTTAAAATATACTATAGTTCCATCTCAAAATTACCAATATATAATCCACTAACTACATGTTCTTGTTCTCTTTTCAATTCTACAAGAGTTAGCAATCTTTTTCTTTTATCACACTAACATTATATAACAACAATTTACGCATTTTATCAACTAAACATGACAATAACTACTCATCTCAATCTACAACTACATAGTAATATCCATTCATCTACGATTAAGCCATTCATTTAATAAGATCATCACACTAGCATGGTTCATCTAAAAGTACATATTCTAGCATGAATTTCAATAATAGAATACCATGATGTGTTTTAATCTACTAATCACGATCAAATTTTCTCTTTTCTCTCCTAGTCTTTTTAGGCAAACACATGGCAATTTTACTGAGTTTCTTTAGTATGTTCATGAAATTAAAATCCCTAGCATGGTATCTACATTAGAAGTACAGAAATCACCCACCTTCTTTGAAGACAAAAGGAAACTCCTAAAGAAACTCCTTGAATGCACGATCGTCTCCCTTCTCCTCCTATCTTGTGCCAAAAAACCGAGTCTTCTCCTCCTAGAAAAGCATGAACCCGAGCCTCCTTGATGTGCTAACCGGCCACCCAAGTGCATGAGGCACACACACAAACTGTCAATCTTTTTCTCAAACAACTCTATCTTTTCTCTTACACAAATTCTATCTTTCTCTTTGAAATTTCTAGGTGCAAAGAGAAATGAAAGACTAATGGGGCTATTTATACACAACTCAAGACAAAATGAAGGGTTGAGATGAGTTTGGATGAAGGGTTTAGATGCATTTGGGAGTTAGAAGAACTACTCATCATCAAGTAACCACTCTCCACTCTCTCCATCTCTCCTACTCCAAGCCTAAGGCCGGCCACCCCCTTGTGTCCCATTGCTCGTGCATGTGCAATGCACGTGTCTCTGTATGCACACTAGTTAAGTTTGTTCATTTATTAATTGTTTATTTATTTATTACATGACAAGTCTACTCTACAAGTTGTCTTATTTATTAATAGAATTAACTAGTGGGCTAATTAGGTGGGCTAAAACCATGGGCTTCTAATTAGTTAATTAAATAATTTTGGGTGGGCTAGAATTAAGTCATTAGGCATAGGATTTAATAAGAGGCTTTTTAAAAGAGAAGAAAATATTTGTTCATGACATAAGAATAATTTTTAAAGCTAAATACACATATTAAATTGCACGTTCAAAACACGTGAATTTAAATGAAGATTTTAATTATAGAAAAATTCAGGATGTTACAACACTCCTTCCTTAGAATAGTTCCATCCCCGGAACTACGCTTAAAGAGTGAGAAAACAAAACATAAAAGAAGAAAGGAAAACAATACAATCAAACAAAGAGCTCATGATGATCCTTCAGCATCCTCTTCTCGGATTCCCAAGTAGCATTTTCAACCAACTGGTTTCTCCAGACTACTTTGACCATCGGTATCGTCTTGTTCCTCAAGACTTTCTCCCGACGATCCACGATCTCAACCGACTGCTCAATGTAGCTCAGGTCTAGCTGCAAACCCTCCGGCACTTCGGCCAAATGGTGACTTGGATCTGGGATGTAACCTCTCAACATAGACACATGGAAGACAATGTGCATCTGAGACAACTCTTTCGGTAACTCCAACCGGTAAGCAGTCTTCCCAATCCTCTTTAATATCTTATACGAGTCTATAAACCTTGAGGCTAATTTCCCACCTCTGCCAAAATGAATCACACCTTTACTTGGTGATACCTTCATAAAGACAAAGTCACATTTCTCGAACTCAAGGTCCCTCCTCCGTTTGTCGGCATAACTCTTCTGCCTACTCTGAGCATCCACTAACCTCTTCCTGATCAAATCAACTTTTCAGAGGTCTGCTGCACGATTTCGGGTCCAAACATCTGCCGCTCCCCCACTTCAAACCAGCAAACAGGCGTTCTGCACTTCCTGTCATACAGAGCTTCATACGACGCCATCCCGATACTAGTCCGAAAACTGTTGTTGTAGGCAAACTCTACCAAAGCTAGATGTCTCTTCTAACTGCTTCCAAAATCTAGAACACAACACCAGAGCATATCTTCAAGAACTTGATTGACCCTCTTAGTTTGCCCATCAGTCTGAAGATGGAAGGCGGTGCTGAAATCTGTCTTAGTACCCAAGGCTGTCTGAAGACTCCTCCAGAAATGCGAAGTAAACTGTGCATCTCGATCCAACACAATGGTCAACAGAACACCATGAAGCCTGACGATCACCCCAACATACAGCTCGGCTAACTTGTCCATAGACAAAGTGAGTTTTATTACCAAAAAGTGAGCCGATTTGGTTATTCAATCGACTATGACCCAAATCGCATCATTACCCTTCAAACTCTTGGGCAAACGCGTGATAAAATCCATCCAGAAGTTATCCCACTTACACTCCGGAATGGGTAACGGTTGTAATAAACCTCAGGGCTTCTGATTCTCGGCTTTCACCTGCTGACAAATTTCACACCTCGCCACAAACTCAGCCAAATCCCGCTTCAAACCTGACCACCAGAAGAGTGGCTTGATGTCATTATACATCTTGGTACTCCCAGGATGTACAGACAAAAGAGTGGCATGTGCCTCCTGAAGAATGCTTTCCCTCAAATCTGATTGATCCAGAACACAAAGCCTCTCTCCAAACCACAAAACTTCATCCCTGATCCGAAACTCTGATAATTTGTCTGTGCCAACCTGCTCCTTCATCTTCTGAATCTCTGCATCTTCCTTCTGACTTTCTATAATCCTTTCATTCAGCGTGGCTAATATGCTAGCCAATCCTGACTAACACATCGGTTAAAATCCGGGCTCTGATACCACTAAAAACCTCTCATGCCACGTTTCCCAAAATACGGGAATACGAGCATTTAACAAAGGCCCAGCGAATGATGTAAGCTTCATCCATAAGCTGTACCAGTCTAACTCAACAATATGAATAACAATCACAACCACACAAGAGTCAATAATCACATAAATGAAGAATGACTTCAATAATCAACAAAATAATCCATAACATTATATCCAACATCTGGGATAAAAACAAATTTTGGGTTAACAAGACCCGAAAACAAAGTACAATAATAACAACAATGTTCAAAAAGATATAAAGATGAATTTGATGGTGATGATTACTTAAATGCCAAAGTCGTTACAATTGTATATCTACCATGTTGTAATTCACTTATTTATTCCACCGCGTGTTGTTGTAAAAGACTTTTTTGTAATAAAAGTTTTAAATTCCTTGTAAAATTATACGAAGTGAAGTGTAAAGATCCTACGGAACTTCGAATTCAGGCTTATTTGGAATTCGGGGTGTTACATTAGATCCGTCAAATGTTCTGAAAAGTAGATTCACAAGGCTACAATTGTTAATTACAAGGTTCTATTAAATTCTTACAGCAACTGGTTCAAAAGTTTAATGCAACATTGAGTACACAGCCTGCCAGCAAGTTAATTGATGTAATTTGGCAGGAATTCAAACACGCAAGCATGTGATTTCATGGCAATAAATCAACAGAAAATTTAACTTATTTATCAGGATGACATTGTAACATTAACAAGGCAAGATTTCTATAATCATGGCATAATAAATTTCATTCAATCAAAACATTTAATTTACCAATCTACCCTATAATTAACATAGTTCTAATTGTATTCATGAAGTATGCATATGACTATGGGTAATCAAGTTTGGGTTTGAGTCAAAGATAATGACACGAAAGAGAGTTATCACTTGGTTTCACCGATGAATCCGTAATAACCTCTTGAAGAAATATCAAGCAAAAATTTGTACGATGATTGGATTATGAACTACTTGCGGGGATCAACGAAATTCTTGAACACTAATAATAAAGGGGTTCAAGAAGACTTTCCTTATACCGACGATTAATCCGAATAAGAGAAAACCAGATTAGGATCCCGATGGCAATGATTCACGTGTAAATAACAGAATAGCGGCAACACGTGTGAAACATGTACGAGCAACACACGTTCAAGAGTCAACAGCAACAATAGCAAGGACAGCAATACAGCAAGCACGACGGCAGCGACAAGGGCAAGAACAGCAGCGACTGAGGGGTTGTCGAGCAGATGAGAGGAGGCAGTCGACGGGGGTCATGACTGGTTCGGTTTGAAAGGCGAGAATACTGGTGACGAGGTGGAGCGGCTGCGATCGCGGTGGTTGAACGATAAGGCGGTGCGAGATAGGGTGTTGATGGGTGCTGGGTTGCGGAGGTCGACGGTGGAGATGAGAGCAGATTCGGGGTTCAGTGGTTGCTAGCGACAGAGGGGGGAGGATGAAGGATGAAGATGAGGGTGGAGGTGGTTGCTGCGGTGGTCAGAGCGACGGACAGGAGCGGGTTGTTGTGCGGGGATGGGTTGCTGCTGTCGGCGAGGGATGCAGTGGTTCGAGCAATGCGTTTGTCGCGCGGTTGGAGTCGTGATCAGGAGGAGGCTATGGTCATGAGGTTCGACGAGGGGGATCGTTGAAGGTGTAAGGCAGGGTGGAGGTCGATGATTGGGGACATGGTGATGGTGATGATGGCGATGAGGATGAGGGGCTGACAACTGGGGAAGATGGGAGGGTTGGGTCTCGGGGAAACAGAGGAAGGGAAGAGAGAAGGGTGGGGAAAGAGAAGGTCGGGGAGAAAGAGAGTTGGAGAGGGATTTATGAGGGGATTAACTAGGGGTTAGTTATAAATGAGTGATTAAGAGTAGTGTGGGGGATTGTGGTGATACTGGGGATCATGGAAAGGAAAAATGGGGATTGATTGTTAGTGGGAGTTAGTGTATGTGGGTTTGGGTTTAGGATCCAGTAAAAGATGGGTTTGGGATCCAAATAGACAATTAAATAAGTTTATAAATTGGCTAATTAGGATACACAAGACACCAGGAAAATGAGAGTAGAGCGTACAAAATAATCTCAGAGTTCAGCATGAGAAATAAAAATAGATTGAAGAATTACAATGGTTGCAGATGAACAAAAATCCATAATAAAAATAACTACAAAGATCAAATCACAAGAATGAGAACAGAAAAGAGTTACATAAGAAAATCCAAAAAATCGGAAACAGGGGTTACAAGTACTAAGAAAGGTGTAGAAGGATCTTTGACTCAATAATTTAGGTTAAGATTTTCTACAACCAAAATATATAAAGAGCTTTAAAATACGCAAGTATATATTATACAAGTTGCCAAGAGTATATACATAATGCTGCCCTTGTTTTGCCAATTTGGTTTGCAGAAGTCATAGATTATACAGACACATTTCAGGATTTAGAGACAAAAGATAAATACATAAATAGAGCATTAATTAAAAGATCTTTCCATTTGATATTTTCATAATAGTAATATTAAGAAACTGATAGCTTCTTAGGAAGCAATTTTAGTTACCCTCTTGTTTTGGTATCAGTGCATAATAGATCCTTTAAAGTGCTTAGAACATAGCCCTAGTATAGATCCAGTACTTATTTCATAAACAAACCCAGATTTCGCATAGTTTAGAATTAATAGTTACTGCCCTTAAAAAAAAGAACCAATTACTAAGAGAAATAACCAGCAAGTTAGACTATATTAAACACCAGAACAGTATTACGTTAGAAAAACTTAGCAAACTAGAAAGCTCGTCTCATTTGACTTTACAAAAACTTTAGAACCAAAAGATATTGAAAAATAAATGAGAAATTTAATTTAGAAAGTTAAGACATACGTAGACGTATCAAAACTAAATAAGCATAATTTAGAAGAAATTAAACAAATTGTTCTTAGTTAATGAATGACATAAGTATTGAAGTTATTGAATATAAAGATATACTTCAAAAAATAGAAGGACGATACGTTTATATTCCTCAATCACAATCAGATAAGATACTTCTTTATAAAAATAGTATTATTATATAATTATTAGTTAAACTTCACGAAAAAATAGATAAATTAGAACTGTTGCAAACTAAAAAAGATTTTAACAAACTTACTGAGAATTTATCTAGAATAACTTTACAACCTAAAGGTAAAGGAAAAGAGACTATTACTAGAAAACCGGTATGAGAATTTAGATTTTTCTCACAAAAGCCACCATGAATAATGGACCACCAACTATACAAACATTTCTAGGACCATCTAGAACAATGAGATATGAAGAACAAGGATCAACAAATCATACTAGACCTATACCTTCAAGATTATTTAGTAGAAGACTTAGTAACTATGATGTCCAGTTAAAAGAACTGATTGACCTAGAACAAGATTATGACAGATTTTAAAGATAATGATTGAATATACTTAATCCAAGAACTCTATGTCAAACGAGAATTAATTTTTTAGGCATAACATAGTATAGACAGTCAGTTGACTAGGAAACCAAGCTATTAGCTTACCATTAGCTAGTACAATTGCAGGTAATGAGTTGAGAAATTCCAGGTATAAGTTCATGGATCTAGGCTTAATAGTCAAAGGGGTGAAAGGATTAATGAGAAAAAAATTAAGATGGAAGGTATTAATAACATTATATGATGATAGATGGAGTGATATAGCAAAAAGTATGTGATGTCTAATTCTTATATAAATATTTGTACTCATTTATCCATAAAAATTGCTTGTATTCGTTTATCTTGTTAATTATTTATCTTAATTCCATGAATTTCAGTTAATTAATTATTTTTGAAGAAATAAGATTTTTTTAATTATGCAAAAGGTGAATATTCTCAGTAAAAATTAACAAAAAAAACAAGGAGAATGATTGATTAATTTTTATTGATTTGTTGAATTTTGAATTTTACAATTTGGCCATGTGGAAAGCAAAATAGAAATTTTAATTGTCAACAGAGGGTGAAAATAAAATAAACAAATTTAAAAGGATTTAATTGAGCTAATGTGATTATTAGTTAGTTTAATTAATTTAAACTAATTAATTTATTTTTATTTTTAAATCTTAAATTCTGATTTTATTTTTTGTGTGCGTGCAACACGTGCTTCAAGAAAGAGAAAGAGAAGAAAAAGAAGAAAGAAATAAAGACCAAATCAGAAAAAGGAAAAAAAATAAAGGAAAAAGTGGGGTTATATGCAAAAGTAAATCCTAATAGCACTGGTTCGTGTTCCTATAAATACAACAGTCAAGAGAAAAAGACGAACACGCTTAACGAGAGAGAGAGCGACGGCTGACCTCACAAACAATAAATAAATAAATAAAAAGAGAGAGAAGGAGGTGGTGTTGCGGCTTTCGAGGCGAACTCAGCAAAACAGAGACAGAGGAGAGAGAAGGAGGTGGGGTGTGCGGCACAGATTACGAGGCATGCATTTTCTGCAAAAAATCGAGTTTTTTCTTTTCTCCTCTAATTTTTTTATGCAATCAAAGAAAATGTTTGTTAGTTGCAAATTTATTATAAACTAATTTTATTTTTCTAGGGCTTTGATGTAGCCTAGTTTTGAGAACACAATTTTAATTTCATATTATTTTTCTATTTTTCCATGGTTGTGTGTTTGATTTTTGTTCTTAATGCTTACAATTGTTTGACAAACGTTTGTATGATTTATTGGATCATGGAGAGACTGGACTGGTAATTTGTGATTTCGAATTAATAAAATTAAACACCGTTACAAGAGCGAACCGCTATTAATATGACCGTTAAGAAATCCATAGATCTTAATGAATTTTCAATTAGTAATTTGTGCATGAACTATGACAAATAATTAGTTGAGAATATTTTTGATATTGCTTGAGAGAGAATATTGAATAATTTGAAGATTTTGGTTTACAACTTGGAAAAATAATATTTTTATTCATATGGAGTTATAAATTGTGTGGGATTAACTAGGTGAAATCGAAAGTCCTAGAATTTGTTTTGCCATCAACAAATCACAAAAATTTCAGATTTTCGTTCTCTTTGTTAGTTTAGATCTTTAGATTAATTTAGTTGCTTTATTTATTAAAATTTCGGTTTTCCAAATAGTAGTTAATCTGGTAATTTCAGTAATTTCGGTACTCGATAAAATAATTAGTTCTTATGGGTTCGACATTCTTTTCACTTATCTATACTACTTATTGCGATTTTTACACTTGCAAATAATCACATCATGTTTTTGGCGCCGTTACCGGGAATAAATAATTTTTTTAATGATATTGATAATTACTAGATTGTTACTAATTTGGATTATTATTATTTTTTTTATTATATTTATTTTCTTTTTAGTTTTTATTTTTAGTTTTCCTATTTTTAATAGATATATTTTAGGACATAGAAGTGTATCACAATGGCAAACAATGAGAAAAACAAGGCTTTGAGAGATTATGCTATGCCCTCACTTAATGGAGCAACATCAAACATAAAGAGGCCGGTTATACAAGCTAACAATTTTGAGATTAAACCGACGATCATTCAAATGATCCAACAGACCGTTCAATTTGGTGGACTATCGCACGAGGATCCTAATGTTCACTTTGCAAACTTTCTAGAATTTTATGATATTTTCAAGCATAATGGAGTATCAGATGATACAATTCGATTGAGACTATTTCCTTTTTCACTAAGAGATAAGACGAAGACTTGGCTAAATTTTCTACCACAGGTTGTTATTACTACTTGGGAGGAACTTGCACAAAAATTTGTAGCTAAGTATTTTGCCCCAGCAAAAACAATAAAGCTAAGGAATGACATCACCACATTCACTCAATTCTAGACCGAGTCATTATATGATGCATGAGAGAGATATAAAGAGTTATTGAGAAAGTGTCCTCATCATGAACTACCGAAATGGTTGCAGATTCAAATATTCTATAATGGTTTAGGAGTTATAAATCGATCTATGGTAGATGCAGCAACTAGAGGTGATCTTATGAGCAAAACTCATGAAGTGGCCTATGAATTTTTAGAGGAGATGACATCCAACAATTACCAATGGTCTTCAGAGAGAACAATGTCTAGAAAAACAGCTGGAATGTTTGAGCTTGATCCTATTACCACATTGACTGCACAAATTGCTACTTTATCTAAACAATTAGGTAATATGAATGTTAATTCTATTCAAACTAATATTATTTGAGATCATTGTGCAGGAAATCACTCAAGTATTAATTATCATGTGGGAAATCCATTTGCTCAGCCAATTTCATATCAAGCAAATTACGTGTCTAATTTCTCACATCAAGACAATCCTTATTTGAACACGTCTAATCTAGGATGGAGAAACAACCCCAATTTTTCTTACAACAACAATCAAGGAGAAATTAGACCACCTCAAAATTTTCCACAGTAAGAAAAGAAGTCAATACTTGAGAAAATGTTTAAGCAGTACATGTAAAAGACAGATTTTGCGATCCAAAATATTGCAACTTCAACTTCAACTTCAATTCGTAACCTTGAGGCTCAGATTAGTCAGCTTTCAAATATTATTACAGAGAGAACAACAGGAACCTTACCCAATAACACAGTGACTAATCCTAAAGAGCATGTCAAAGCATGAGAAATGGAAGAACAATTGAGCATCCACAAGCACAAACTGCAGAATAAAAGGTGGTTGAAAAGTAAGATGAATTCGAGCCAATTTTGGAGGAACAAACGCAGCTAGTGACCAACCACCATTTTGAGAATTCTAAGAAAAGTAAAGGAGCTTCAAACCCCATGGTTTCCATGGAGTTTAATTCTGAAACTTATCCTAAATCTCCTTATGATCCACCGATTCATTTTCCGCAAAGACTTAAAAAGAATAATCTTGAAAATCAATTCTATAAATTTTTAAGTATTTTTAAGAAATTGCATATTAATATTCCTCTTACTGAAGCTTTAGAACATATGCTTAATTATGCTAAGTTTTTTAAGGATATTTTATCAAACAAGTGGAAGTTAGAGGAGCATGAGATGGTGATGTTGACCGAAGAGAATAGTGAAATTTGACAAAAGAAGTTGCCTCCTAGACTGAAAGATCCATGGAGTTTTACGATACCTTGAACTATTGGAAATTCTTATTTTGATAAACCTTTATGTGATTTAGGAGCAAGTATTAATCTTATGCCTTTTTTGGTTTTCAGGAAATTAAGTATTGGAGAACCAAAACCTACTACAATTTCTTTACAATTGGCGGACAAATCTATCACGTACACAAGAAGAATAATTGAAGATGTTTCGGTAAAGGTAGACAAGTTCATATTTCCAGCTGATTTGGTAATGCTTGATATGGAGGAAGATGAACAAATTCCGTTAATTTTGGACCAACCTTTCTAGCTACGGGGAGAGCTTTGATTGATGTCCAACAAGGAAAACTTATTTTGAGGGTTGAGGATGAGCAAGTAACGTTTGATGTTTTTAAATCCATGGAGTTTCCTGCTGAAGTACACTCATGCTTTCAAGTAAGTGAAACCGATTTAATTTTGGGCGAGAAACATAAGGCTGAAGTTGAAAATTTACCAATCGAAGTATGTCTAACAAATTCAGCAACTCTTGAATCTGAGAAAGAAAATATTTTTGAATATGTTATGTATTTGGATGTTGCACCATCTATTCATCCATTTTCTCAACTGAAATTCAAAGAGGTGGGGATATCAAAGACACCATATTCAAGAAAAAAACAACTGAAATTCGAGCCGCTACCATCTAGTTTGAAAGATACATAAAAAATCTATTCCACATATGAAGAGAAGTGTTAGAAAAAGGGCTTGTATGCTGTTGGATCTTGGCGTTACAATACTATCTCAGCTACAACGTTTGGCTAAAAACTTAAGACGTAGCGCTTCTTGGGAGGCAACCCATGCTTTCCTTTGATGCATTCAGATAATATTTTCAGTTTAGTTTATTTTAATTGTAATTTTTGTTTTTATTTTTGAAGGATTGCATGAGTTTGGAAGTCACCGGAAGGAGCTATTTTATGGACCGACATTAAAGGTTGTTTTTGGGCATGATGGAGTCCGAATCTAGAAAAGTGTTTCAAATAATCGAAAAAAGTTATCTTAGCTTTCCAAAACAAAAAGGATCAGCGGATTTGGACATCTACAACTTCATATATGACTGAAACAATGAACGTCACTCAACAAGGATTTTAACATGAATCAGGGGGAGCAATTCTGAAATTTTCTCATTATTTTTGTTTTTCATTCTTTTTACCTATTGAGGACAATGTGATATTCAAGTTTGGGAGAGGGAATTAATTTTTTTATATATATAAAAAGAAAAATGACTTAAATGAGAATGACCATCACATTTGCGGGTATTTTTTTTTATTGTACTGAAGCATTGCATATTAGTTTAAGATAGACAATATCTTATAAAGAAAGATTAAGCATACTTATTTATTTTAGAATTATTGAATTACATAATTCCTTACACAAATTTTGAGAGTCATGTGATTATACATAAAAGAAAAATGTGATGCTTTTTCTTCTGATTATCCCCTTTGATCTAGTCCTAAACAGAGTTTAAGTAAATAGAGTGATAGTAATTAAATAATTGAATAAATAAATTTTTATCCACTCCAATGCTTTGAGTTGCTTAGTAACTATGGTATTCATCACCAATGTTTACTTTTACGTTAAACGACAACTTCAAATATATAAGTATGCAAAAGCACTCTGATTATGTGACTGGTTGAGTAACTTGGTGAATTTATCACAAATGTTTGCATTCGCATCAAAAGGCAAGTGACAACTTAAAGAATAGCAATTAAAAAACAAAAACAAAAAAATAAAAAAAATAAAAATGAAAATCTTGTTTGCTACTCGGTTTAATAGTGAGAAGGGGTGATCACAGATAAAGTTGTTGCATAATTTAGTTTATTTAATTGCATGAAAATTATAAATAAAAGGGAATTATGTGTGAATAATTGCACTGAGAAAGTGAGTATGTTTATTTTCCTTTATCTGATATTTTTATGTACTAAATTGAAATATGCTTGCATAAATAATTTTTTTTTATTGTGATGAGTTGAGCTTGATTTATGACTTTACTTTTTGCTCAAGGACAAGCAAAATCTTAATTTTGAGGATATTTGATGTGTCTAATTTTTATATAAATATTTGTACTCATTTACCCTTAAATTGCTTGTATTCGTCTATTTTGTTAATAATTTATCTTAATTCCATAGATTTCAGTTAATTAATTATTTTTGAAGGAATAAGATTTTTTTTATTATGCAAAAGGTGAATATTTTCAGTGAAAATTAACAAAGAAAACAAGGAGAATGATTGATTAATTTTTATTGATTTGTTGAATTTTGAATTTTATAATTTGGCCATATGGAAAGCAAAATAGAAATTTCAATTGTCAATAGAGGGTGAAAATGAAATAAATAAATTTTAAAGGATTTAATTGAGATAATGTGATTATTAGTTAGTTTAATTAATTTTATTTTTATTTTTAAATCCTAAATTCTGATTTTTTTGTGCAGCACGTGCTTCAAGAAAGAGAAAGAGAAGAATAAGAAGAAAGAAATAAAGAGAAAATCAGAAAAAGAAAAGAAATAATGGAAAAAGTGGTGTTATATGCAAAAGTATACCCTGATAACACTGGTTCGTGTTCCTATAAATACACCAGCCAAGCGAAAGAGACGAACACGCTTAACGAGAGAGAGAGAGCGATGGCTGACCTCACAAACAATAAATAAATAAATAAATAGAGAGAGAAGGAGGTGGTGTTGCGGCTTTCGAGGCGACATCAGCGAAACAGAGATAGAGGAGAGAGAAGGAGATGGGGTGTGCGGCACAGATTACGAGCATGGATTTTCTGCAAAAAAATCTAATTTTTTCTTTTCTCCTCTAATTTTTTTATGCAATCAAAGAACATGTTTGTTAGTTGCAAATTTATTATAAACTAATTTTATTTTTCTAGGGCTTTGATATAGCCTAGTTTTGATAACACAATTTTAATTTCATATTATTTTTTATTTTTACATGGTTATGTGTTTGATTTTTGTTCTTAATGCTTACAATTGTTTGGCCAATTTTTGTATGATTTATTGGATCATGGAGAGACCGAACTGGTAATTTGTGATTTCGAATTAATAAAATTAAACACTGTTACAAGAGCGAATCGTTGTTAATGTGACCGTTAAGAAATCCGTAGATCTTAATGAATTTTCAATTAGCAATTCGTGCATGAACTATGACAAATAATTAGTTGATAATATTTTTGATATTGCTTGAGTGAATAATTTGGGGATTTTGGTCTACAACTTGGAAAAATAATATTTTTATTCACATGGAGTTATAAATTGTGTGAGATTAACTAAGTGAAATCGAAAGCCCTAGAATTTGTTTTGCCATCAACAAATCACAAAAATTTCATATTTTCATTCTCTTTTGTTAGTTTAGATCTTTAGATTAATTTAGTTTCTTTATTTATTAAAATTTTGGTTTTCCAAATAGTAGTTAATCTAGTAATTTCGGTACTTGATAAAATAATTAGTCCTTGTGGGTTCGGCACTCTTTTCACTTTACTACTTATTGTGATTTTGTACACTTGCAAATAATCACATCAGTATGATAGCTAGTATGGAAGTAGATATGAATAGTAACTCAGGGATATTTTATTGTGGCCCAGACTTTATGTTGACCATTAAAGACTTTAGAAAACATCTCCATATCGAGATACATTCAAAAGGATATGAAGAAGTCCTTACAGGAGAAAATTTATTAGTCCGTATAGCATTCTTAGGAAGATGTACTACTAACTCAAAGGCAAAATACAAACTTCATACAGATAAAGTAGTATAACTACTTGGTAGTAGAGGACTTAAAATTGTTAAACCTCTAGAATATAATCCGGAAAGACTTGTAGGCGTAGATTGGAATCTTGAAAAATTTATAGAATCCAACGAGACTATAACCCCAAAAGAATCATTAATTTATAAAGATACAAAAGGACATACTAGTATAAGATTTACAGATTATACACCACAGGCAAATAGAAACATAGACGATCTAGAAATAGATCTAGAATCCGAATTAGTCCATATCGAGTGTTTAAAAACCATAATATCTGCTATGGACCTGATTCTATATCCCTAAGAATTAGGGATAACATAATTTAGTAAAAATGAATTGCTAGAATTAGAAGATATGCATTATAAAAAACAAGTCTATTTCGTAAGATGAATATCGGTATTATGATAATTAAAGAAATATTAGAATAGGAAAATTAGTAGAAGAAATGATAGATGATCAATTGACTTAAGCGTATGATATATCTTATCAATAGGAATTAGTAGACACAGAAGAAACTAGTACAACAACATCTCCATCTCCATTCCATAGAACTGTAGCATTTGTTACTAGGAATCATGTAGTAGGTAATATGCCTAGAATTCCATACTCATCGTATCAAGAGCCAGAAAATAAATTTAGGACAAAAGGGAAAAGTCAACCCTTAGAAAAACCTATTCAATTTCAAACTAAGGCAGAACCCCAAATTTTAAATTTACCAGCACAAGATCCACAAACTTGGTCCAATATATTAGATGTCTGGAAATACCATAATAGGAGATTATTATAGATCAACCCTAGATATGGAGGCAAAAGAAATGTATAAATGTTTCGAAACATATCTTGGAGAAAGTACTAGATCTTTATGGGAATCATATAAAATAGGCCAAGTAACAGAATATAACGGGTTACTTGCCTTAGGAGCTAACCCATATAATTTTGTAAAGAAAAGATAGAGTTTAGTTATAGGAGAAGATCCAAACTTAGGGTATTTAGGGTTACAAAAAGATGCCACTAAAAATTTAGAACAGATGAGCATATATAAATGGAAGTATATAAAAAAGTTCCTAAATGATTATTATAATTGCGTGTGTATCTCAGGAAATGCGTTTAACCAGGAATTAGGAGATAAACTATTTAGAAAATTACCAGGAGCTTTAGAAATAGAAATAGCAGAACAATGGAAAAATGAACCAGGAGTAAAAGCTGAACCTACTAGACCTTGGACAATAGGACACCGTATTCGGCATATACTTAAAATTCTAAAAGAAATATGTACCGAAATACAAATATAAAAAACAGTTAAAACATTCAGATTATAGTTTTTGTCGAGAAATATAAATAGCCCAGACATATAGAATTAACGATAAAGAACCTAGGAAATATAGAAGAACTTATAAGAAACATAAGCACTATAATAAAAAGAAGTATTATTTAAGAAAGTCGAATAGAAGAAAACCCTACTTAGATCCACAAAAACATGTTAGAAAATTTAAACTGAATAGACTATATAAAAATAAATTATAATGTTTTACATGTGGTAGCCCAGAACATATGAGTAGAACTTGTCCTAAATGCATTAATAAGCATGATAAAAATAGTACTTTAGTAGAATGTACTAATGAAGACCTTATTAATATAGATGAAACTATTTCAGACACTGAATATATCTACTCTATTATCACTATAGAAGACTGTCACGTCCCGCTTCCCAAAATATGGAATACGAGTGCATGACGAAGCTCAGCGAATGATCTTAACATCATTCATAAGCTGTAGGATCGACTCAGCATCACAACAAGAATATAACAAGAGAGATATATATGTAACCAAGCATGCATGAATAATTTATTAGCAACAGAAACAACTGAAATAAAATAAAACATCCAAATCGTTTCAAGTCTAGATCAAGTTAAAACTCGGGAACATCAGCCCGTTACAAGTTCTTAAGTAGCAAGAAATAGTAATCCAAGAAGAACAAATAATTCAAGAAATAAGTATTCTAATCAAGTCCTTTCTCCACTTGAAGGCTAGAATCTTTACTCACCAATTCCAGCAGGCAGCTCGTCTCCAAAGTTTGCTTAATAAATATAAAAAGGAAAAACAGGGAAAACAAGGGAGAATGCCCTTAGTGCAAGCTAGGGCCACAAATAGTAAAAACGAGTACAAGTAATGGGAAACAAGAATT
Organism: Hemerocallis citrina; assembly: GCA_017893485.1. Classification (NCBI taxonomy): domain Eukaryota; kingdom Viridiplantae; phylum Streptophyta; class Magnoliopsida; order Asparagales; family Asphodelaceae; genus Hemerocallis; species Hemerocallis citrina. The sequence goes on from CM030363.1 coordinate 34,260,043, forward strand.
GGAATCAAGAATATAATAGGGTTTACAACAAGTAATAGGGATTCAAGAACTAACTAGTAGGAAGGACAACTCAAGAGACTAGATTGGGTAAACAAACACTAATGGTGAAGCAAGTGACAAGTGTACATGTAGGGGTATCTAACCTCAAGTGACAGTATCTAGTAAGTGTCGGGTGTCAAATTGTCAAGTCTAGTATCAAAATTTTATTTCAAGTGTCACGTCTCAAGTAACAAGTTGTCAAGTATCAAGTAACAATGCATCAAGTTCATGTTTCAGGTTTCAAGTCTCATGTATCATGTTTCATGTATCCACTACAAAAGAAACTCAATTTTCCGGCGTTTTTTTACGTCTTTACCGGCGTTTTTTTACGCCGGTGAAACTTTCACCGGCGTTTATAATAGCGTCGGTCCAAATACCGCCGAAGCGAGTGTCGCGGAAAGGAAGGGGTCTACACCAGCGGTTTTAGTGGACGCCGGTAAATGTGATAACTACATCGGCGGGCGAAAAACGCCGGTGTATGGGGGTCTCTGAGTGCCATTTTTTACCCCCCAATATACATTCACCGGCGGTCGTAAACCGCCGGTGTTTATCAATTCACCGGCGTTTAGTGTATAATGAACGTATACCGGCGGTCAGCGACTGCCGGTGTATGTGCGTTTATGAGTGTCCGGTTTTCCCTACTTACAAGCACCGGCGTGATCGAAAACGCCGGTGTAGTTATGGTACCGTTACAGCTGACGGCATACACCGGCGTTTGTGTGAACGCCGGTATATCGCACACTGCAACTAATTCAATAGATAGACCGGCGTTTTATAAAACGCCGGTCTAGCTATGCCCGTTTGTTTTCCTTTCTCCGGTTTTCCGTTCGATTTCAATTCGCAGTTTCATTTACAAAACCTGTAAACTAATTCACAACTGATTCAACCAATTTCGTTGCATATTAATGCGCAAATCACAACCAAACACAAGAATAATAAAGTTTCACACGTGTCATATCCCAAATATCTCAACAAACTAATTAACAGTGTCATAATCACAACCAAATTCACCGCAAAATTAATAGTGTCATAATTAACAAATTAATATAGCGACGAACATCCCAAATATCTCAGGTCGGAAAAATATCTCAAATATCCCAAATTAACAGTCTGACATAACTCTCATAAAAAAAACAGTCTGACATAACAGCAAGGAGGACATAAGAACAACAATCATAAAGCAAGGACACAAGAACAGCAAGGAGGACCACAGATTCATACCCGTCGAGGAGCTTCAGTTCTGATCATCAGAATTTTCTTCATCTGGGCGACCGCTCTGTGAAAAAAAAAAACAACAGTTTAATTCAACAGTAGACCACAATACAGAATATACATATTTTTGAACTTGCAAAAAAATCTAACTGTATCTTAAATTATAAGATCAAAGTGCCAATTGCAAATGGAATTGTTGATGATATATAGAGAGGTAAAATAATTACATTGCAATGCTAAAAATCCGGTACTTAATTTTGTTTTTTAAATATATTTAAAATAACAAAACAAATAAAAATTCAGTATCTAATTTGAAAACTCTATATTCTCCTTTGATTGGGAATATCCACTATCTAAAACAGTAAAACAAATGAAAATTCAGTATCTAAGCATGTCTTTCATGGATTGTTCAGACAATCCATGAAACTGTCATCGTGGACGGAAACCAAATATAAGAAAAATAAGAAAAATAAGATAGGGCTCATATCAAGTATATTTTTAGGGAACTGTCATCGTGGAAGGAAACCAAATATAGAAGCCAGAAATGGAAACAGAAAGAAGAATGGTAGAGACTTTGGATACACCAGACTAACATAGAAGCATTTTCCTCATCTCTCTCTCCTCCCTTGTTTCCCTTCAGCACACGAACACAAAGAGACATCAGCAACAACAGCAAGAGCGACAAGAACAACAATAATAATAAATTATTATGAACAAGATGTCTCTAAATGGGTTTCCAGATCTCCACTCGAGCCCTCTCGTTCTAATCACAGCCCAACTAAGAACATAGACAACAGCCACTGAACAATCCAATCACAGCCCAATCAAAATTTGCCATCCTGGATCTTAATGAAATAAGCTTCATTAGCAGTAAAAGAAGATGGGGATGCTAGCAGCATACTCAAGTTTGGAAGTGAACCCATTTTTGGTTAAAAAATCATGCCAAAGATGGCAAACAGGTTACTTTAACAGTACCTTAAAATGAAAATTTCCATTATCTGAGCTTATATGTTGCTCCACTAATTCTTGAGCCCAACTAAATCTAAAACCCAATTGTTGTGCATATCCGGAGGATTTTGGCATACGTACCTATAGCATCCTCAGTTCACAGTGAACCCATTTAATATCAAAAAAACATGCCAAGAAGACAATCAGATGCATAAAATCAGCTTCATTAACAGTGAAAGAAGATGAGGCCTATGCTAGCAGCATACCAAAGTTTGGAAGTGAACCCATTTTGGGTTAAAAAATCTTGCCAATTATTTAGCAAACAGGTTACTTTAATAGTACCTTAAAATGAAAATTTCCATTATCTGAGCTTATATGTTGCTCTACTAATTCTTGAGCCCAACTAAATCTAAAACCCAATTGTTGTACATATCCGGAGGATTTTGGCATACGTACCTATAGCATCCTCAGTTCACAGTGCACCCATTTAATATCAAAAAAACATGCCAAGAAGACAATCAGATGCATGAAATCATCTTCATTAACAGTGAAAGAAGATGAGGCCTATGCTAGCAACATACTAAGTTTGGAAGTGAACCCATTTTTGGTTTAAAAATCATGCCAATTATTTAGCAAACAGGTTACTTTAACAGTACCGTAAAATGAAAATTTCCATTATCTGAGCTTATATGTTGCTTTGCCAATTCTTTAGCCCAACTAAATCTAAAACCCAATTGTTGTGCATATCCAGAGGATTTTGGCATACAGCTATACCATCCTCAGTTCACAGTGAACCCATTTAATATCAAAAAAACATGCCAAGAAGACAATCAGATGCATGAAATCAGCTTCATTAACAGTGAAAGAAGATGAGGCCTATGCTAGCAGCATACTCAGTTTGGAAGTGAACCCATTTTTGGTTAAAAAATCATGCCAAAGATGGCAATCTGCATGTTACTTTAACAGTACCTTAAAATGAAAATTTCCATTATCTGAGCTTATATGTTGCTAGCATAAATTCTTTAGCCCTACTAAATCTAAAACCCAATTGTTGTGCATATCCGGAGGATTTTTGCATACGTAGCTATAGCATCCTCAGTTCACAGTAAACCCATTTAATATCAAAAAAACATGCCAAGAAGATAATCAGATGCATGAAATCAGCTTCATTAACAGTAAAAGAAGATGAGGCCTATGCTAGCAGCATACTCAGTTTGGAAGTGAACCCATTTTTGGTTAAAAAATCATGCCAAAGATGGCAATCTGCAGGTTACTTTAACAGTACCTTAAAATGAAAATTTCCATTATCTGAGCTTATATGTTGCTAGCATAAATTCTTTAGCCCAACTAAATCTAAAACCCAATTGTTGTGCATATCCGGAGGATTTTTGCATACGTAGCTATAGCATCCTCAGTTCACAGTAAACCCATTTAATATAAAAAAAACATGCCAAAAAGACAATCAGATGCATGAAATCAGCTTCATTAACAGTGAAAGAAGATGGGGATGCTAGCAGCATACTCAGTTTGGAAGTGATCCCATTTTTGGTTAAAAAATCATGCCAAAGATGGCAATCAGGTTACTTTAACAGTACCTTGAAATGAAAATTTCCATTATCTGAGCTTATATGTTGCTCTACCAATTTTTTAGCCCAACTAAATCTAAAACCCAATTGTTGTGCATATCCGGAGGATTTTGGCATACGTAGCTATAGCATCCTCAGTTCACAGTAAACCCATTTAATATAAAAAAAAACATGCCAAGAAGACAATCAGATGCATGAAATCAGCTTCATTAACAGTGAAAGAAGATGAGGCCTATGCTAGCAGCATACTCAGTTTGGAAGTGAACCCATTTTTGGTTAAAAAATCATGCCAAAGATGGCAATCTACAGGTTACTTTAACAGTACCTTAAAATGAAAATTTCCATTATCTGAGCCAATTCTTGAGCCCAACTAAATCTAAAACCCAATTGTTGTGCATATCCGGAGGATTTTGGCATACGTACCTATAGCATCCTCAGTTCACAGTGAACCCATTTTGGTCAAAAAAGCATGCCAAGAAGACAATCAGATGCATGAAATCAGCTTCATTAACAGTAAAAGAATATGAAAATTTCCAGTATCTAAGCATATATTTTTCTATTAATTCTTCATCCCAACTAAACCATTCATGTTAAGGAAATCAAGATGCATCTATCTGAAAAAACATGCTAAGTTTGAAAAATAAGGGAAATCAAGAGATGATACCGAAGAGAGAGAGAGAGAGAGTGGAGGAGGGAAATCGAAAATGACGAATAAGGCTCATATCAAGTGTAGTTTTATGGAATTGTGATCGTGGAAGGAAACCAAATATAGAAGCCAGAAAGAGGAATGGTAGAGAATGAGGGTACACCAGGCTAACATAGCGGCATTTTCCTCATCTCTCTCTCATCCCTTCTTTCCCGTCAACACACGGACACGTAGAGACATCAGCAACAACAGCAAGATCGACAAGAACAACAACAATAATAAATTATTATGAACATGATGTCTCTATATGGGTTTCCAGATCTCCACTCCAACTCGTCTCTTTCTAATCACAGCCCAATTAAGAACAATTGTTCACAGTCACTGTTAAAGAAACATATATGCTCAGATAATGGAAATTTTCATTTTAAGATACTGTTAAAGTAACCTGATTGCCATCTTTGGCATGATTGCCATCCTCATCTTCTTTTACTGTTAATGAAGCTTATCTCATGTATCTGATTGTCATCTTGGCATGTTTTTTTACCAAAATGGGTTCACTGTGAACTGAGGATGCTATAGGTATGTATGCCAAAATCCTCCGGATATGCACAATAATTGGGTTTTAGATTTAGTTGGGCTCAAGAATTAGTAGAGCAACATATAAGCTCAGATACTGTTAGAGAACCTGTTTGCCATCTTTGGCATGATTTTTTAACAAAAAATGGATTCACTGTGAAACTAAGTATGCTGCTAGCATACCAAAATCCTCCAAATCAGTACAACAACACGGCTGAACAAACCTTATTAGCAGGTCATACAATGTCATCTAAGCATCTTATGTGCCAAAGTGGGGTTGGTCATACAATGCATGAACGACACGTATTAGTTGTTTGTGAGTATGCAATAGGGTGCAGCTATGAACATGGCTCATATCAAGTGTAGTATTACGGACTGTCATCGTGGAAGGAAACCAATTTAATATATAAGCCATATATGGATCCAGAAAGAGGGATGGTAGAGAATGAGGATACACCAGGCTAACATAGCGGCATTTTCCTCATCTCTCTCTCATCCCTTTATTCTCTTCAACACACGCACACAAAGAGACATCAGCAACAACAGCAAGAGGGGATTGGTCCAACAATAAGTATAGATTATAATAAACGAGATGTCTCTATTTGGGTTTTCAGATCTCCACTCCAGCCCTTTCTTTCTAATCACACCCACTTAAGAAACATAGACGAAATGCTTATAGACGACAGCCACAATGCAGACTCACAAACACTAGTACGTGTCTTTCATGCATTCAAGACCATAATCTCTTTAAAAATACCAATTTAAATACTTACCGAGGGTGGGACTTAGGATTGCTGTCCTATTAAATGGGCCATTTGTTCTTGGAGGAGTGCAACTTGTGCCTTTAATGAAGTCATCTCCTCGTCCCGATTGGCACTTGAACTAGATTCACTCCGTCCGAATAGCTGCGAGGGGGTTAGTCCTAGCCCCATACCACGGACACGTCCATGCCTCTCCTTTCCCCTAACCTCGGTCAAGGCAACTCTCTGCCGGGTACGCCAATCTGGGCGTGCCGCCGTAGGGTCAGAATCTGAAGCGGAAGAGATTTCATCATACCTTTTCCGAGCATTAGTCTGTAAAAGGACATAACAATCAGAGTTAAAAGCAGATGAAATTTCGACTACTCATTAGATATTAGTTCACAAATTACCAGAATCCGTGCTGCCTCAGGGCTCGCATACGTCCCATCCTTCGATTCGTGGGTGGCATCGAAAAAGTCAATGTCGCCAAACTCCGTAGGACCCCCCAAATCTTCTGCCTATATATTAGTAAGATGAAATGGTTATAAACAAATAACTGTAAGTAAAAAATGTTCAATTCGATTGCGCCTACCAATTCTTCCCGAACCAGAGCGAAGCTCTGTGTACCAGCGGTGTGCAACACTAGCTGCTTTGACCGACTGGCAACTCCCACCTCCGCCCTTTTCTGTACATGCCACAATGAAGTTAGTAGAAATTTTCATTACAGTAGCCATACAACCACATACTCATTAGATTTTTCTACGTTTAATGTAAATACCTGACCGATCGCCGAACTCCAGTAGTGCACAAGAAATTGCCAATCTGAAGGCTCCACATTTTCTGGCACATTCATTGTATTCTCCTCCTCTAAAAGGTCTTTGTCATAAAACTTCGCCTTCAAGTCACTCTTGTAGTCCCTCCACTTTTTGGAGAGTGACTTTTCAACCCAAGGCGTAAGGGAGTCGACGAACGAGAAGTATTGCTGCAAAATTTAGTACCCATCACTAAAAAAACATATTTCAATAATATATTTGCGCCGACCAATTATTTATTTTAGATGAGAAATACCTTGATTGTCGTAATAGCAGTGGCATTTGTCGTGGTTGGCACCTTCGGCCAACTCTCGTATGACAAAGGAAGTATCCGGGGGTTCCTTGCTATAACCCCAATAAAGGAAGAAAATTTGCTGGCGTTATCGCCAACCGGTTGCCCGATACCGTTTACCTCCACCTCGATCCTTTCGTCATTCTGAAGCCTCCAAATATTTGTCATCTTAGTCTGCCCACGATGTTTTTTGACAGTGGGCGGCGTGCTACCCTCACCCTCATCTGTTTGACTGCCACTATTATGTAGTGGCTGCTCATCTCCATGGCTCTCGTTGCCATCATTTATATTTATCCTCTTTCCACGTCTCGGCATGTTGTACCTGTCAATGATTCAATAACTTCTTTAGAGATGCAAATTTAATTAATAACAAAACATGCCAAGAAGACAATCAGATGCATGAAATCAGCTTCATTAACAGTGAAAGAAGATGAGGCCAATGCTAGCAGCATACTAAGTTTGGAAGTGAACCCATTTTTGGTTTAAAAATCATGCCAATTATTAAGCAAACAGGTTACTTTAACAGTACCTTAAAATAAAAATTTCCATTATCTGAGCTTATATGTTGCTCTGCCAATTCTTTAGCCCAACTAAATCTAAAACCCAATTGTTGTGCATATCCGGAGGATTTTGGCATACGTAGCTATAGCATCCTCAGTTCACAGTAAACCCATTTAATATCAAAAAAACATGCCAAGAAGACAATCAGATGCATGAAATCAGCTTCATTAACAGTGAAAGAAGATGAGGCCTATGCTAGCAGCATACCATAGTTTGGAAGTGAACCCATTTTTGGTTAAAAAATCATGCCAAAGAGGGCAAACAGGTTTCTTTAACAGTATCTTAAAATGAAAATTGGCATTATCTGAGCTTATATGTAGCTCTACCAATTCTTTAGCCCAACTAAATCTAAAACCCAATTGTTGTGCATATCCGGAGGATTTTGGCATACAGCTATAGCATCCTCAGTTCACAGTGAACCCATTTAATATCAAAAAAACATGCCGAGAAGACAATCAGATGCATGAAATAAGCTTCATTAACAGTAAAAGAAGATGAAAATTCTAGCAGCATACTTAGTTTGGAAGTGAACCCATTTTTGGTTAAAAAATCATGCCAAAGAGGGCAAACAGGTTACTTTAACAGTACCTTGAAATGAAAATTTCCATTATCTGAGCATATATGTTGCTCTACTAATTCTTTAGCCCAACTAAATCTAAAACCCAATTGTTGTGCATATCCGGAGGATTTTCGCATACGTAGCTATAGCATCCTCAGTTCACAGTGAACCCATTTTGGTTAAAAAAACATGCCAAGATGACAATCAGATGCATGGAATCAGCTTCTTTAACAGTAAAAGAACATGAAAATTCTAGCAGCATACTTAGTTTGGAAGTGAACCCATTTTTGGTTAAAAAATCATGCCAAAGAGGGCAAACAGGTTACTTTAACAGTATCCTAAAATGAAAATTTCCATTATCTGAGCTTATATGTTGCTCTACTAATTCTTGAGCCCAACTAAATCTAAAACCCAATTGTTGTGCATATCCGGACCATTTTGGCATACGTACCTATACCATCCTCAGTTCACAGTGAACCCATTTTGATCAAAAAAACATGCCAAGAAGGCAATCAGATGCATGAAATAAGCTTCATTAACAGTAAAAGAAGATGAAAATTCTAGCTGCATACTTAGTTTGGAAGTGAACCCATTTTTTTGTTAAAAAATCATGCCAAAGATGGCAAACAGGTTACTTTAACAGTATCTTGAAATGAAAATTTCCATTATCTGAGCATATATGTTGCTATACTAATTCTGTAGCCCAACTAAATCTAAAACCCAATTGTTGTGCATATCCGGAGGATTTTGGCATACGTAGCTATAGCATCCTCAGTTCACAGTGAACCCATTTTGGTTAAAAAAACATGCCAAGATGACAATCAGATGCATGAAATCAGCTTCTTTAACAGTAAAAGAACATGAAAATTTCCAGTACCTAGGCATATATTTTTCTATTAATTCTTCATCCCAACTAAACCATTCATGTTAAGGAAATAAAGATGCATCTATCAGAAAAAAAATGCTAAGTTTCAAAAATAAGAGAAATCAAGAGATGATACCGAAGAGAGAGAGAGAGCGGGGCGACGAGCGCGGGGGGGGGGGGGGGGGGGGGGGGAGGAGATAGAGAGAGAGCGGGGCGACACGGTGGTTTCCAATCGCCGATTCACCTCTAAATCGAGAGAGGGAGGAGGGAAATTGAAAATGATGAAGGGAAGAAGGGACGATGACGAAAGGTCGAAGGCCGTCGAAGATGACGAAGCGGCGGAGGCAAACGCGCGGGAAGTAGAGCGAGGAAGGAGGGAAAACGAAGCGCCCCCTTTTTTTTATTTTTTTGGGGTTTGGGTAAATGACGAGCGAAAGGTTAGGGTAGATGGGATTTATCGCAGCTTTTCACCGGCGTTTCAATTAGACACGCCGGTGAATGTGTAGGTATATTCACCGGCGTTTATTATTAAAATGCCGGTGAATAATACACTTCACCGGCGTTTTTAAATAAAATGCCGGTGAATACGCGGATAGACCGGCGTTTGAAAGTGACCGCCGGTGTATAACCATCCCATCTGGCGCCCCATTCCTATTCGCTACCTACCCCGGCGCTACTAGTAAAATGCCGGGGAATATTCGCCAGTAAATCGAGTATCTTTTGTAGTGATCATATCATCAAGTATCAAGTAACAGGTGTCATGTTCAAGTTTCATGATCAAGTCTTGTAGTTATTACTATCTAGGTAGCACTTCATGCATCCATACTTTTACTACATGGTTACTACAGTCAAAACAATTTCGTTTAGGCCTAGTAATGGAGTCCAATAGGCGGCGCACTCAGGTATCAAGTATCAAGTAACAAGCAAGTCATGCTCATGAATCAGGTAATCATATAACTAGTTCATGTGTCGAGTCATAGCAAGACAAGTCATGAATCACATATATATACTAGTTCATGGATCAATAATATACTAGTCCATGAATCGATTTATAATATACTAGTTCATGAGACATGTATCAAGTGGGAAACATGGGCCCCCTTCCGAGTACACTTACCTATATTGTCCACTACTATGGTCTTTCCCTTAACCCCGGCTTATTACATTTATTAATTTTTATCAAGCAAGCATACAAGTGTGTGAAATGTTGCAAATTAATTCTAAAAAAATTTGGGGATGTCCTATAGGGTGTCCAGCAACCACGTATGAAATTCATGTTCAACGTTTGCTGTTTACATAGCTAAATTAATTCGCAAAGTAAAAGTGTGTAGCAGTTTTGTAAATCTGCGTCTACCGACACAGCTACAGTAAAACTGCAATAACTCCTAGACGGTAACTCCGAATTCGAAACTTTCGGAGGCTATCGACATCTAGACATCTAGGGCTACATCTTCTATTCAGGTCTCGGGTCCAGATTCTAATGTTAAATGGGTCAAAACAGCAAAAGAAGATTCAGGACAGCAACATGTGGGAATAACTTACTAGTATAGATTTCATGGAAATTTGTCATTTGGCGTCTAAGTTATTGTGTGATATAAATACATGATATTGGTGGTCCAAACAGCAAGTAATAATTATTTTCCAAGTCAAAGGGTTGCAAGTTCATCAAATACAAAATATACCATGTATCTACAAATTTAGGGCTCCCTAATCTCATGTGTTCATGTGTTCAAGGGGTAAAAGAGTCCAAGTAATTATAATTTAATACAATGAAATTTTTGTGACTCTTAGAATTATCAAATTTTGGAGATTGTTATTGATCAACAACGATAGTCAAGGAGGAGTCACAATTCTAACTATTTGTAGTATTTTTCAAGGGATGCTTATACTAGAACAAATAAATTGTACAAGAGATACTTGCCTTAATTGACGACGATTAGATCCACTTGTAGTAGAAAATTGGGTTGAAAAATCCTGGAAGAAGTCTCCCAAAAACACATGCGAAGATCCAATAAAAGAGCCCAAAAATTCCCACACCGAATCGCCAAAACAGCGAACAACGAACTCAGATTCGCTGCGCCCAAAACACGGGACAGCCAAGCGAGCGAATCAGATCGTTTCCCCCCTCACTGGATCCGGCCGAACAGCAAACAGCGGATCTGGGATTCGCTGTGGACGAACACGGGACAGCGATCACGGGCACGAATCTTGGCGCGATCCTACGGTCGAGATCTGATCCCGCCCTTTTCCCCTTTCTTCTTCTTCTTTATTCACTTCTTCGAAACAGAGTGCGAGAGGGAGAAGGTGTGACGGCGACAGCACGACGATGGCTTCGACGGTGACGAGGAGGACGACGACTGTGGTGCGACGAGCGGCGCGCGACGACAATGAGGATGACGGCGCGCGGCGACTCTGCTATGGCTTCAAAATAGGGGAGCGAGCGAAGGAGTGGGTGTTGGGGTTCGGTGGTGTGTGGCAACGCAGCGGAGACGTAGAGGTGGTCGAGGGGATGACAATGGCGATGTGTAGAGGTTGATGGAGGTCGAAAAAGGCGATATGGGTTTCGGAGGCTGGGTTCGACGGTGGACGAGGCCGGTGGTGGTGCTGGTTATGTGAGGATGATGGTCGTGGAGGATTGGCGATGATGTTGACGAAGGTGAGGGGATGATCGGAGGGCGATCGGAGGTGGGAAAATGGATCTGGCTACGGTTGCGAATCGAAGGAGGAAGAAGCGGAAGAGAGAGAAGGTTAGCGGCGGATGGTTAAAGGTTTATACAGTATTAGGGTTGGGATAAGAGTTAGGGTAGGGTTTTCAGGTTCGTGGGTTTTGGGTATCCGTTTCAAATATATCCCAATAGGAGAAATGGTCAAAATGCACTAAAATGGGGATTAAAAAGATAAATGAGAAGAATTGGTCAATTCTTCATGAAGAACGACACAAATGGCACACAAATGAATTTGATAAAAGGACCTAAAAATTTGAGTCGAGACAAAAATAATGATTTTATTCAATCTGAACAAATTACAGGATCTCAAATAGACGAGAGAGTACAATAAGGCAAAATACAGTATAAAATACAAATACGGGGAAATAGGAGTTACAAAGACCCTAGTGAAGATTATATGATTCAAGACAAAGAAGAATCAAATGAACTCATTGAAAATATTGTACCACTGCTAGATATTCCTGAATTATATTATTCAAATTTAGATATGATGAATACAGAATCTACCAGCAAAGAAAATTCTTATAAACATGATTGGAAAATAAATATAGGAACAAATAGTGTCCCATTCCCTTATTGCAATTGGTACCTAGTAAAGAAAATAGAATAAAATTTTCTAAATGCTATGGAGAAGGTTGTTTGAAATGTATAGAAAAGATATATGGACCCTTCAGTCCATTAGTAGCCCGCACTATGATAAATACATATGAATTAAAAAATATTAATAAAAAAGACTAGAAATTGTTGAAGATACACAAAAGCTAATATATGAAAGAATAGAAGCAATTGAAAGTAGATTAGATAGAGGGAAAGCAATTGTAGAACATCCCTTAGAATTACACCCGAAAAGAAACGAATATGTAATAGTGAAAATCTAAAGTAGTTAAAGGTATAGTAAGAATAAAAAATTGTGAAATTAAGTGTTTAGCCCTAATAGATACAGGATGTACTAATTGTATTATTAATAAAGACATAATTCATCAAGAATACATAGTTAAAGCCTCAAAACCCATAGAAGCCCAACAGATGGATGGGCAAGTATATGTATATGATAGTCTGTTAGTCCCAAACAGTATAAATAGATTTGAAACGAATTGTGATGAAAGTACATAGTATACATTACCTAAAGAAAGTACGTGAGTTAGATCTTTATAATTTAAAAGAAGATTTAGTTTTAGGATTAAGTTTTTTGTTAAAAGATATTGGTAGTATACTTATAAGTAAAGATTATTTACAGTTACAAAAACATACTTTATTCACACCAGTATATATACATAATTAACTAACCATGACTAGACAAATAAATGAAACAAGAATAGAAACCGAATGCCATTGCCCAATAGAAGGACAATGCCAGTTACAAGAAGTTACTAATGAAGAAATTGATGAAGCATATGCAATAGAGATTCTGACAAAATTTATAATTTGGAACAATTATATTATACCTTAGTTAGTGAACAAGAAATAGAACAGCTAATCTCAAAAATAGAAAAACTAGAAATATTAGGAGAAGGTATATTAAGATATTGGGGGGGGGGGGGGGGGGAATAAGATAGTACGCAAACTAAATATAATAATAAATGCTGCCAATCAAGATTTAGAAGTTTTTAAAATGCGTATTGCATAAATTCTCAAATTATGAGTAATAAGAAGATCTGAAAGCCCTCATCAATCAATAGCTTTTATATTACGAAATCACAGCGAGATAGTTAGATTTAAGAGTCGAATGGTTATAAATTACAAAAATATTAAATGATAATATCGTAGATGATGGATATGATACAGCAGACAACACTAGATTAATAAATCAAATTCAGGGTTGTACAATATTTAGTAAGTTTTATTTAAAATCAGGTTTTTGGCAAATCAAGATGCACCATGAAAGTGTAGAATGGACATCATTCACTTGTCCAAAAGGACATTTTGAATGGCTTGTAATGTCATTTGGCCTCAAGAACGCCCCATCTATTTTTCAAAGAAAAATGAAGGATATCTTTTTTTAAAATAAAAAGTTTGTCGTAGCCTCCATAAACGATATTCTAATATTTAGCAAAACAAGACAAGAACATCGTGGCTATTTACAAATTATTTTCTCTGAATTCATTAATCATGGATTAATTGTTAATAAGAAGAAATGCAATTATTTAAGCCCCAAATAGAATTTTTAGGATTAGTAATTGGACAAAGAAAGATAAAATTACAACCACATATAGCCCAAAAATCCTTAAATTTTCCAAACAAATTAGAAGACTTAAAACAAATTCAATTTTTTTTAGGTCTTGTAAATTATGTTAGACCATTTATTAAAGACATAGGTAAAATTGCACGTCCTTTATATGCAAAAACATCACAAAAGGGTCAAAGAAATTTTAATCAAGGAGATATTAAATTATTTCAGCAAATAAAACAATTAATAAAAGATCTTCCTGAACTAAACTTGCTATTAGATACAGACTATCTAATAATAGAGACAGATGGTTGCAATACAGGATGGGGAGCAACCCTTATTGCCAAACCAAATAAGTATTCAAATCGAGATACAGAAACAATATGTAGATACGCTAGCGGAAAATATAAAGAAGAATGTAATATTAGTAGTATTGAAGCAAAACTTCTTGCAATTTTCTAGGCCTTTGATAGCTTTGAGATATTTATAATTTTTAAAAAAGAAAGTACTCTGAGAACCGATTGTGAAGCAATAGTCCCTTTTCAAAATAAGATGAATCTCAATAGTTTACGAAGTTCAAGAAGATGATGGCTAAAATTTATTGATCGTTGCTTAGTGATGAGTGAAATTTATACATGAATTTATTACTCTCTTCACGAATTACAATTGTGAGTTCTCGTTTAAATCTTTAAATTTATCTTATTTATACTTATTTTTATTTATTTGTTTGATTTTGTAGGAATGAGATGGATAAGTATAAAATGTGAGCGTTTTTTGTGAAATCAAGGAAGAGTACAAAGATAACAATTTCAAATTTTTAAATTGCTTCTATGTGAAAATTTCTGGAAGGTTCAAGCACTCAAATGCGCAGTTTTACAAATTGGCTCATTGAAGAACCAACAGAAAATATTTTGGTCAACTAGGGGGATGAATGAAATTTTTTAATAAAAATAAAAGAGGAGCCCAGATTTGAAAGTTGAGTAAATTTTGATTAGATTAGTTAATTAATTGATTTAAAATTTAATAGATTAATCTTAATCTATGGATTTTAATGAATTAATTCATTAACTAACCCTAATTAAGTAACTTACCATATTTTAAAACCTAACCCTACTCCTTCTGCCTATATATGGAGGAAGGCGGCTACATAAAGAAAGGCGAGAAGGGCACAGGTCCCAATCGAGCCAAAAAAAGGAGGGGGGATTGGCGGCTCTGACTTGCATAGGGGCGGCACAAGAATCCAAGAGAGAGAAAAGAAGGTTGGTGACAGAGAGAAAAAGGAAGAAGGAGAAAAGCACAGCGGCACGAATTCCGAGGCTCTGGCTTGCAACAACTAGTTTTTTGTCCTCCTTTCTTATAATTTATTTATTTATTTATTATTATGCAATCCAAAAACATGTTTGTTAGTTGCAAAATCATCATGAACTAATTTTTTTTTTAGGACTTCGTTGCAGCCTAATTTTGAGAACACAATTCTAATTTCATGTTATTTGATTCGTCTATATTTTCATGATTGTGTGTTTAATTTTTTTTCTTAATGCTTACAATTATTTGACCAACTATTGTTTAATTTATTGAATCATGAGGGATGCCGAGAAGTAACTTATGATTTATAATTATAGAATTAAACATCATTTATTGAGCAAAATTAGAGATGATTTACCGCGATTAAAGTGACTATAAAGAAATCCATTGAACTTAATGAGCCTTAAATTAATTAAATTTGCATAGAGATATGTCGAATTGTTAGTTGGGAATATTTTTGGTGTTGTTCGAGAGAAAACATTGAATAATTAGGAGATTTTGATGTACAACTTGGAAAAGTAGAATTTCTAGCTACATGAAATTATGAATTGTGTGAAATGAACTAGGTAAAGTCAAAAGCCCTAGAATTAGTTTTGCTATTAATAAACCCCAAAATTTCAGATTTTCATTATTTTTAATTAGATTAGCTTTTCCTTTAGTTTAATTTAGTTTAGTTTTTCTTTTTATCAAATTTTTCGATTCTCCAAATAGTAGTTAATCTAGTGAATTTCGGTACTCAATAAAATAATTAGTCCTTGTGGGTTCGATATTTTTTTTATTTAAACTATACTGCTTGTTGTGATTTTGTTCACTTGCAAATAATTCCATCAAGTTTTTGGCATCGTTGCCGGGGACTAACTATTCTGTCACATCACGTTTCCCAAGGTACGGGAATACGGACACGTAACCGAGGTCCAGCGAATGATGTAAACATCATCCATAACCTGTGCCAGTTTAACTCAACAATATGAAAAAAATAACATAATCACGCATGGATAAACAATCACATAGACAAAAGTAAATTTCAATAATATGAAATAATCCACCAAAGTAACATCCAACATCTGGAAAAACAAACTTCGGGTCAACAAAGCCCGGAATACAAAATACGGGAAATAATAATGCAGAAAATAAAGAAACGCGAATCAGATAGTTATTGTAGACTACTAAGCGGCTTCGTCCACTAGAACGTTTGCTCACCCAATCCTTCGTTAAGCTCACCTCGGGTTCCTGCAAACTCGTCAACTAAAGAGAGGGGAAAATTGTCTGTTAAAACAAGTCACGGACAGTAAGTAGTAAAAAGCAAGAAACAAAGGAAGCATGGAACATCAAGAAATAAACTAGAACAAAGTCAAAAGCAATAACAAGGGCTAAATGATGATCTTAAGGGTCTAGAGTTATCGAGCCATAATCAATAGTTGCAACAATAATCAATGATTATGAACAATAATCAATGCCAATGACAATAATCAAGATCAGGAAATGCAAGTAAAAATTCTAGGTATTTTAATCTTTTATTATTCTATCTAATGCACGTAATACTGTGTCTCATACCATATGTTCGGTGCATGCAAACAGTGATTGTTTAGACTATAGTGGTTAACTATACAGATCGTGTACTCGGCACATTAAACAATAATTAAAATAGATATTCCACGATCCACAATCAATAACCCACAATCCATAACGATAAACAATAACGAGATAAGCGACCCTTCTCTGAGTACAGTCTCTGATGATGTCCACTACTAAGTCGACCCTTATTTCCCCGGCTTGTTATTATTTTATTATATTCTATGTGAACATGCAATGAGTATAGGGCAATGAGGCGATGTCAAAAGATGTCAAGGAAATGCAATGCATGGTATAACTAGTTCCATCCGCTAGATGCAAAAATAAAAAATGAATATGCTTAAAAACACAAAACACACATTCTGGATAGCAAGACGTTGTTGTACAAAAATTAGTTTTTCCGTTGCTACAAAAATTAGGTTCCGTCAGGGTTTCTAGAAACTAGACTCCCTGCCGGTTCTAACGCATATTTACACGACATATTACAACTACAGGAATTGAGTCTACCGGCTAGTTCTTTACGGATTTGTTGTTCAGGCAACAACTCAAAGCAAGAATTGTTATAGGTGTAAATCAATTAAAACTAGGCCAAAATTCTTACAAAAATTACATTCTACTTCCTAGAGTTGTCCATTAGTATTCTTGAATTTATTGGACCCTAGTTCATAATTTATCTTACTATTTCAATTAGTTAAACATGATGACGTCCTTACAAAATAATGAACCTGAAATCACGATAGTACAGTAGTAAAATCTGAGTATCTTGCAATCCGAGAGTCGGATCGCAAAATTGTGAGATGATCTAGATCCTAGATTCACATAGCTACAACTTATATTCAGCAAGTTCTAAGTGATTCTAATGGCGGCTAGGTCAATTAGCCTATTCTTTACAGGTTAAGCATTCTGACAGTAACCTAGAGTTAAAATTTTACATGCATAACAAGACTGCAAATTCAATATAAAATCTGATAAAAATTGTAAGATGAAGCCTAAACATGTCTAGCAACTCCCAGGGAAAATTCACACATAAATACTACTGTTAACATTATATATTGATTAGAAATCATGTTAGTGTAGCGTTAAACAGCAGGTCTGAAAATCAAAAGTCAGCAGTACCAAAAGTGCGATAACTTACAGGTTATAAGTCGGAATTTAGATCTGTCGAATGTTCTGGAAACTAGACTCATAAAGCTACAATTTCTTCTTATATAATTCTAATTAATTTTAACAGCAACAGAGCAAAAAAACTTAATGCAACATAGAACAACCGGCAGAACAGTAGAAACCCAATTCATATGTGGTTAACAAAATACCCAACCCGCATGAATCTATAGCATGAATTAAACTACCATCGATATTGGTAACTAAGGTGGATTCCTACAGTCCACCCGACAAATCAACATTACTATAAATCAAGTCGCAACCACAAATTCAATAGATATACATCCAATCATTGTATTACTTATATATGAGCATTTCTAGTGTGTGTGTGTGTAGTGCATGCATATGAGGATAACAAAGCTTGGGATTGATGCAATGGTATGACATGAAAAGGGAACTACTACTTAGTTTCGTCGATGAATCCGTAGTAGTTCCTTTGAAGGGTATCAAAGCAATTCATTACGATAATAAAAATACAAACTACTTGCGAAGATCAACGGTTCTTGAACTAGAATAACAATAGTCTTCAAGGAGACTTGCCTGATACAACAATTATTCCGAATATGATAGAATAACGGGACGAGAGTACCGACGGTAATGCATGCGGCAACACATGAAACCAACACATGTAGCAATCACGTGCAAACTATGTACCCCTTAACAAGAGACACAACAACAAAAACAAAAGCAACAGCAGTAATTACAGCAACGACGACGATGGCGGCGGCTGCAGTGGTGGTCGGCAAGTGGCAAGAGCGACGATGGGGCCAGGGGCTGCAATCGTGGTCAGTGGGTGGCGAGAGTAGCGACGGGGCCAGGGGCTGCAATCGTGGTCGACGGGTGCAAGAGGTGGGGTGCTCGGTGGCAGAGGAAGTGGTCGATAGGTGGTTGCGCTGTGCTGCAGTGGAGGCAGGCAGTGACGGCGACAGTCGACGGGGTGGTCATGGTGGAGGATGAAGGGGATGAGGTCGATGTGGGGACGGTTTAGGGCGATGGTAGTGGTCGATGGGTGCAGGCGATCGGGTGCAGAGGCGACGACGAGGAGGAGAGGTGGCAAGGTGGTCGCAGTGGAGGACGGTGGTCGCAGGGGGTGGTTACGGGGCTACAGTCGAGGGTGGGGATGAGAGAGAGAGAGTCAGGGTGAGAGATGGCTGAGAGAGAGATTAGATGGGTAATTAGAGTTTAACTATAATTATTTAGAGTTTAGAGTTTTTGGTGAGAGGGAGAGGAAGAAGAAGATAATAAGAAGAGCGGGCGGAGGGGGGTAGTTAGCAGATATCGGGGATCATGGGGAGATAGTCTGGGAATTTGGCTGTTAGTAGGAATTAGGGTATGTGGGTTAGCGGGTTTAGGTTAGGATCCAATAAGATATGAGCTTGGGTTTGGGCTCCAAATAGATAAATAAATAAGTTCATTAATGGGCTAATTAGGATGCTCAAAACACAAGGATAAAATAATCGTAGAGTGCACAAAAAAAAACTTTGGGTTCAGCATGAGAAATAAAAATAGATTGACAAAATACAATCTGGTTGCAGATGAATAAAAAAATTCACATAAAAATAAATACAAAGAACAAATTACACGAATGAAAACGAAAAAGTGTTACAAAAGAAAATCCAAAAAAATCGGAAACAGGGGTTACATATTCTTTTAATGATAATGATAATTGCTAGATTGTTACTAATTTGGATTTTTTTAAAATATTTTTTAAAAAAATATTAGTTTGATTTGTTTTTCTGTTATTTAATAGAAAAACAAATCGCAAACGATGAGAAAAATAAGGCTTTGAAGGATTATACTATGCCATCGATTAATAGAGCAACATCAAGCATAACGATGTCGACTATACAAGCTAACAACTTTGAGATTAAACCGCAATAATTCAAATGATTCAACAGAATGTTCAGTTTGGTGGATCATCGCACGGGGATCCTAATGTTAACATTGCAAACTTCTTAAAAATTTGTGACACTTTTAAGCACAACTGAGTATCAGATGATGTTATCCGATTGAAACTCTTTCCTTTTTCACTAAGAGATAAGGCGAAGGCTTGGATAAATTCCCTACCATTAGGTGTTATTACTACTTGGGAGGGACTTGCACAAAAATTTATGGCCAAGTATTTTCCGCCGGCAAAGACAGCAAAGTTAAGGAATGACACTACCACATTTACTCAATTTGAGAATGAATCTTTGAATGAATCTTTGTATGACACTACCACATTTACTCAATTTGAGGTATAAAGATTTATTGAGAAAATGTCCTCATCATGGACTACCAAATGGCTGCAGGTCCAAATATTCTATAATGGTTTCAGAGTTACAAATCGATCTATGATAGATGCAGCAGCTGGAGGAGCTCTTATAAGCAAAACTCATAAAGCGGCCTATGAGCTTTTAGTGGAGATCACATCTAACAGTTACCAATGGTCTTCAGAAAGAGTAATGCCAAGAAAAGTGGCTAGAGTTTTTTTAGCTTGATTCTATTACCACATTAACGGCACAAATTGCTAATTCATCTAAAAAATTAGGTAATATGAATATTAATGCTATTCAAACTAATATTATTTGTGATCAGCAGAAATCACTCAAGTATTGATTGCCAAGTGAGAAATCTTTTTGCTCAACCAAATTCCAAACAAGCAAATTATGTATCCAACATCCAACATCAAAACAATCTTTATTCGAACACGTATAACTGAGGATAGAGAAAATCACCCAAATTTTTTTTGGAACCACAATCAATGAGCAATTAGAAAAAAATTTCACAGTAAGGAAAGAAGCTGACACTTATAAAGATGTTCATGCAATACATGCAGAAGATAGATTGGGCGATACAAAATAATACAGCTTCAATTCATAATCTTGAGCCTCAAACTGGTCAGCTTTCACATATTTTTACAGAGAGAACAACAAGATCTCACCTAGTAACATCATGACCAATCTCAAAGAGCATGGCAAAGCAATATCAAAGAGAAGTGGGAGAACAATTGAGCAGCCACAATCACAAACTGCAAAACAAAATGTGGTTGAAAAGCAAGATGAGTTTGAGCCAATTTGGGAAGAACAAACGCAGCAGGTGGCCAACCACCATTCTAAGAATAATAAAGGATCTTCAAACCCTACAGTTTTCAGGGAGTTTAATTCTAACACTTATCATAATTCACCTTATAATCCATCTATTCCTTTTCCGCAAAGACTTAAAAAGAATAATCTCGAAAATCAATTCTATAAAATTTTAATTATTTTTAAAAAAGCATATTAATATTCTTCTTATTGAAGCTTTAGACCAATGTCTAAATATGCTAAATTTTTTAAGGATGTTTTATCAAACAAGCGAAAGTTGGAGGAGGATGAGATGGTGATGCTAATCGAAGAGAGCAGCGCAATTTTACAAAAGAAGTTCAAAAGAAGTTGTCTCCTAAACTTAAAGATCTAGGGAGTTTTATAATTTCTTGCACTATTGGAATTTCTTATTTTGATAAAGCTTTATGCGATTTAAGGGCAAGTATTAATCTTATGCCTTTTCGATTTTCAGGAAACTAGGTATTGGAGAAATAACACTACAATTTCTTTGCAATTGACGGACAGATCTATCAAGTACCCAAAGGGATAATTCAAGATGTTTTGGTAAAGGTAGACAAGTTCATATTCCCAGCTAATTTCATAGTACTTGACATGGAGGAAGATGAACAAATTTCATTGATTTTGGGGTGACATTTTCTAGCTACGGATAGAGCTTTAATTGATGTCCAACAATGAAAACTTATTTTAAGAGTTGAGGATGAGCAAGAAACGTCTGATATCTTTAAATCCATGGAGTTTCCTGCAGAAGTTCACTCGTGTTTGGAAGTTAGTGAATTTGATTTAGTTATGGGCGAGACACATAGGGCTGAAGTTGAAAATTTATCGGTAGAAGTGCGTCTAACAAATTCAACAACACCTGAATCTGAGAAAGAAAATATTTTGGAATATGATCAGTAATTAGAAGCTACACCATTTATTTATCTTTCTTCTCAGCTGAAATTCAAAAAGGCGGGGATATCAAAGACACCATCTTCAAGAAAGAAATGACTCAAACTCGAGCTTATACCACTGCCATCTAGTTTGCGGGATGTATAAAGTAAATCTATTCCACACATGAAAGGAATTATTAGAAAAGAGGTTCTTATGTTGTTAGATTTTGGCATCACATAACCATCTCAGCTACCACGTCCGGCTGAAGACTTAAAACTTAGCGCTTCTTAGGAGGCAACCCATATTTTTTTTACTGCCCTTAGAATTGCTTTTTATTTCAGTTTACATAAATTTTATTTTTGATTTTATTTTATAGAATTACATAAGTTATGGGGTTTCCGTGCGGAGTTGTTTTCTAGACCTATTTTAATGGCTGATTTTGGGTAGGATGGATTCCGAATCTGAAATAATGTTTCAAATAGCGATCGAAGAAAATTGTCTTAGCTTTCCAGCGCAAAAAGAATCAGGGGATTTGGACATGTACAACTCCATATATCACCGAAACAATGAACATTACTCATCCAGAATTTTAACATGAATTAAGGGAGCAATTCTAAACTTTTCTCATTATTTTTTGTTTTTCTTTTTCCTTACCCATTGAGGACAATGTGATGTTCAAGTTTGGGGGGAGGATACAATTTTTTTAAAATATATTTGAAAAGAAAAAAAAAGGGACTTCAATAAGGATTACCATTATGCCTTTGGGTTCTATTGTGCGAAAACATTACAATTTTTTTGATTTAAGATAGAAAATATCTTATAAAGTAAGATTAAGCATACTTATTTTCTTTATAATTATTGAAATTCAAAATTCCTTACAAAAATTTGAGTCATGTGATTATACATAAAAGAGGAGTGTGACACTTTTTTTGTGATTATACCCTTTGATCTAGTCCTGAACGGGGTTTAAGTAAATATAGTGGTACTGATTAAATAATTGAATGAAAAAGTTCTATCTACTCCAATATTTTGAGTTGCTTAGTAACTATGTGTATTCATCATCAATGTTTATTTTTACGTCAAACGACAATTTGAAATATAAGTATGCAAAAGCACTCTAAGTTTGTGACTTGTTGAGTAACTGGGTGAATTCATCAAAAATGTTTGATTTCACTTCAAAAGGTAAGTAACAACTTAGAAAGAGAGATTCCAAAAAAAAAATCTAGTTTGCTATTCGGTTTGTAGTAATGAGAAAGGGTGACCACATATTAAGTTGTTACATGATTCAGTTGTGTTGGGTTGGGAATTATGTATAAATAATTGCACTTGAGAAAGAGTAAGCTTAATTTTCTTTATCTTCTATTTTTTATGTATTAAGTTGAAGATTTGATGCTTGCATGATAAGTCCTTTGGGTGAATTGAGCCTAATATTATTACTCTTATTTTATTCATGGTTTTAGTTTTTGCTCAAGGATAAGCAAAATCTTAAGTTGGGGGTATTTGATGAGTAAAATTTATACATGAATTTATTACTCTCTTTACACATTAAAATTACGAGTTCTCGTTTAAATCTTTAAATTTTATCTTATTTCTACTTATTTATTTATTTGTTTGATTTTGTAGGAATGGGATGGCTAAGTACAAAATGTGAGCGTTTTTTGTGAAATCAAGGAAGAGTACAAAGATATAGATTTCAAAATTTTAAATTGATTCTATGTGAAGATTTGTGGAAGATTCAAGGACTCAAATACGCGATTTTACAAATTGGCCCATTGAAAAACCAATAGAAAATAATATGATCAACTAGGGGGATGAATAAAATTTTGAAATAAAAAGAAAAGAGGAGCTCAACTTTGAAACTTGAGTGAATTTGATTAGATTAGTTAATTAATTGATTTAAAATTTAATAGATTAATCTTAATCTATGGATTTTAATGAATTAATTCATTAACTAACCCTAGTTAACTTACTTACCATATTTTAGAACCTAATCCTACTCCTTCTGCCTATATAAATGAGGAAGGCGGCTGCATAAAGAAAGATGAGAAGAGCACGGGTCCTGAAGGAGCAAAAAAAAGGGAGGGGGGGATTGGCGGCTCTGACTTGCACAAGGGCGACATGAGAATCCAAGAGAGAGAAAGGAAGGTTGGTGGCGGAGAGAGAAAAGGAAGAAAGAGAAAAGGGAAACGACACGAATTTTGAGGTTCTAACATGCGGCAACTAGTTCTTTTTCTCCTTTCATATAATTTATTTATTTATTTATTATGCAATCCGAAAACATGTTTTGCAAAAATCATCATAAATTAAATTTATTTTTCTAGGGCTTCGATGTAGCCTAGTTTTGAGAACACAATTCTAATTCTATGTTATTTTTGATTCGTCTATTTTTTCATGGTTGTGTGTTTATTTTTTTTAATGCTTACAATTGTTTGACCAACCATTGTTTTATTTATTGAATCATTGGGATGACAAAAGGTAACTTGTGATTTATAACTATAGAATTAAACATCATTGATTGAGCAAAATTAGAGATGATTTACCCCGATTAATGTGACTATAAAGAAATTCATAAAACTTAATGTGTCTTCAATTAATTAGATTTGTATAGAGATATGAAGAATTGTTAATTGGTAATATTTTTGGTGTTGTTCGAGAGAAAACATTGAATAATTAGGAAATTTTGGTCTACAACTTGGAAAAGTAGAATTTCTAACTACATGAAATTATGAATTGTGTGAGATTAACTAGGTGAAACCAAAAGCCCTAGAATTAGTTTTGCTATTAATAACCCCCAAAATCTCTGAATTTCATTATTTTTAATTAGATTAGCTTTTTCTTTAGTTTAATTTAGTTTAGTTTTCGTTTTTATCAAATTTTTCGATTATCCAGATAGTTGTTAATCTAGTGAATTTCGGTACTCAATAAAATAATAAGTCCTTATGGGTTCG
The DNA here is from genome assembly GCA_017893485.1 of Hemerocallis citrina. Classification (NCBI taxonomy): domain Eukaryota; kingdom Viridiplantae; phylum Streptophyta; class Magnoliopsida; order Asparagales; family Asphodelaceae; genus Hemerocallis; species Hemerocallis citrina. The sequence goes on from CM030363.1 coordinate 34,284,714, forward strand.
ACATTTTTTTCATTTAAACTATACTACTTGTTGCGATTTTGTACACTTGCAAATAATTCCATCACTCAGCACTACGTACACGTATCAATTTTGCACATATTAAAGGTACTGCTAATACCAATCCTGACACACTTAGCAGACTCTTACATCAGAATGCGCTCGAAAGTGTGGTGGACCTCATACATCTGGTTGGTCCAGATTTCGTTTTCTTCCTTGATCAATGTTCTATTGAGACATTTGTAACTATCATAAGCCAGATTAATGATACAAATACTCTGTATGACTTATTAGAATATTTTTGAGTTGATGAAAATCACACTAACGATATTATAATAAGTCATAAAATACGTGACATGTATTATAGATCTATGTTTATATAGCCAAGAGTACAGCTGAATGTACAAGATTTAGATCTAGCTCATCCGGAATTTGCCAACTTTCCTAATTCTTTCTTTGACTATACCGACTTAGATTTTACTTTATTCAATTCCTTCAAATTTGCTCCACAGAAGCATTTAGTAGAAGTATTGATTGTATATATGATAAGCATTTTTTATTTCAACTATTAGATCAATTTGAAGACAACTATGAAGGACTAGTTAGAAAACAGTTAATTAGGTCTAGCATAGAGCATCTTCTTAAATTATCTACACTTTATTTAAATACTGATCTAATAAATATTTTTGATAATGATGTTCAAATGGCAGGACTGCAACCAGACAATTCTCATAATAATGTTCAGCTTGTAGTACCAAGGTCTTTTAATCAGACCATGGTACAAAGACCACAACAAGAACGTATGCACTTTTGGTAATCAAGAACTTCTAGTCTTTCGAAACAACAATATTTCTGTTAAGAATTTTCCACATATTTCTGTAACTAAAGTACAAATATGTATTTTAGACAATTTATGGATTGCCTAAATAAAAAAGATCAAAAATAATTTTTAGCAGATATAAATTTTTGTCATAGGTGTTTAATCAGACTCCGAAAAAATTTAAGTTTTGAAAGGTAATCTTGTAGGAGTATTTCAAACCTGGATAGAAGTTTTAGATTACATCAAAGATTTTAGAGATCCATTTTATAAAGGTTTTAATAACATGTCAGAAGTCTTAGACATAGCTACAAAACATCTAGGGCATAACTATCTTGTTTCTCCAACTTTTAGAACTGTTTCTGACGCACCCTTAGATTATTCTGTAGTTAAAGATGAAAGAGGAAAAAATTTATTTTGAGATGACTGTGAAGTTATGACAAGAATTGTTAAAAACAATCATAGCATATACACCACTATTAGGAACAGCATTCCTGCTATCATCTATTAAAGAAATTGCTTTACCAATTGTATAAATGAGAATATTAATAGCTTAATTTATGAAGAAAAAAATTTGCATTAATAGCTTAATTTATGAAGAAAAAAATTTGCATAAGAAGATACCTGATTTACAAAAAATATTTTTTTCAGACTAAGTTTCCACCAAAGACTGTATCCTCAGTCATAAATCAAAGGGGTGATATTGGTGAGCATTCCCATCTGAATGCTACAAGAGATACCATAGGGTCTAAAATTCCAGTGGTTAGTCTGGTTCAAACGAAAGCCAGTAAAGACATCTCAAGTCCGTTGATAGTTGTGGCTTTGTCAAAAAGCCAAGACAAAGGAAAATCACATATAGACAGTTCCTCAGAACAACCAGAAGACTATGCATATCATGACAACATATCCAAGATGTTTATTTATGTAGTAGTTAACCACACTAAGTTTTCAGAACAACCAGAAGACTATGCATATCATGACAACATATCCAAGGGTTAGGGTTAGTTCGGGGGGGTTTATTTATACATCTGCTTAGTTAAGTGATGTTTTATCAAACACAAATTAAAGCTGAATGTAGTTTTTTAAAACACAAATGTAAGATAAAAGTGGTTTTTTTAAACCTTACCATAACCCAACCCTAACCATAACCCTAACCCTAACTAACCCAGTTGTGTTTTTTGAAATTTTGTGTCCATTTTTTAAACAAAAAAACTTAATGCGGTTTTTTTAAACTGGCCCAAAACTTAATGTGATTTTTTTAAATTTTAGCCTATTTTTTTTTTACTGAACATGCTAGACGATACATGTTATTTCGTCTTGTTATTTTTGAGAAACTTTTAGCAAACGACCACTGCACACATCACACTTATTTCCTATTTCTATTTGTGTTATTTTCTCAAATATGAAAAACACCATTGTGGATGCTCTTAGGAAGCAATTTTAATGCATGAGCTATATTCCATTGGCAAGATATTTACAGTACAATCGTCAGATATTAACATTAGGATCCTAATCAATGTTTTATGTTTTAACTAAGGTTTATATATATATATATATATATAGAGAGAGAGAGAGAGAGAGAGAGAGAGAGAGAGAGAGAGAGAGAGAGGATCGGTTGAGCACTCCTCTAGTGCTCACCGCGTGAACACTAGGCCTTCGGGCGTTCATATCGAAAATCTGAACCGTTCACATTGATCTACACATCTAAATTAGTCTAAATATGTAAAATCAAATCATTTGAAATTCATTTGCCCATCCATCATGTGACTATAAAAACAATGATTTTCAGCCATACAATTTTGTAATACTTCAATGAATGGGCAAATGAATTTCAAATGATTTGATTTTACATATTTAGACTAATTTAGATGTGTAGATCAATGTGAATGGTTTGGATTTTCGATATGAACGCCCGAAGGCCTAGTATTCACGCGGTGAGCACTAGAGGAGTGCTCAACTGATCCTTTCCCTATATATATATATATATATATATATATATATATATATATATATATATATATATATATATATATATATATATATATATATATATATATATATATATATATATATATATATATATATATATATATATATATATATATATTTCTTTATTAATTTTCACTTCCTTAATTTTGAGGGGGAAATTTCCACTAATAGGTTATCTTAGGCTTTTAACTTTATGACTAAATTGGTATTTATTTATGTAGTAGTTAGCATTAGACTTTTAATGAATTTAGTAGGCCATGTATTCTATGCATTAAAATATCATGTAAAGAATTGTAATTAACAACCTTAGTGAAGAAATAAAACAAAGCATCCAAAGTCTTAGAGCAACTCCAACCACATTCCTAATATACTTCCCCATATCTATATTTTAGTAATATTTATTAAATTTTAATAAACTTTTAAATTCATCTGTTTATATTCCAACAATTATATACAAACACCTATATTTCAACAACAGTATTCATGATTTTGCATATTTGATTTCAAACGACTATATTTCAAAAGCCGTTCTTCATGATTTTGCATATTTAATTTCAAACAGCTATATTGCAACGGCTATATTTTATTTATCTTTATTCCAACAGATGAATATGTGAGGATAGGAGAAAGCACTACCATAGACAGTCTTAGAAAGTTTATAAAAGCAGTTGTTGCAGTATTCAGTGATGAATATTTAAGGGCACCAAGAAGAATATTTAAGGGCACCAAACAACAATGATATCACTAGATTGTTGGTGATTGGTGAACGTCGCCGCTTTCCTGGGATGCTAGGGAGTATTGATTGTATGCATTGAAAATGGAAAAAATTTCCAACTGTTTGGCATGGGATGTATATAGGTCATATACGTGAACCAACAATTATTCTAGAAGTTATTGCATCCTATGATCGCTGGATATGATATGCATTCTTTGGGCTACCATAATCTCTTAATGACATAAAAGTGTTAGATCGTTCTTTTGTATTTGTTGAACTTGCTGAAGGACATTCTCCTCTGGTCAACTATACAATTAATGGGCATGATTATACAATGAGATATTATCTTGTTGATGGTATATATCCGTCATAGTCAACATTTGTGAAAACAATTTCCTCTCCACGAGGAAATAAGAAACAATATTTTGCTATGGCTCAAGTGTCATCCCGGAAAGATGTAAAACAAGCTATTAGAGTACTCCAGGCACGTTTTGCAATCGTGCGTGGACCAGCACCCTATTGGGATACATATATGATAGCTTGTATCGTAATACATAATATGATCGTAGAGGATGAACGTGATACTAATCAGTCCGACCTTAACTATGATGCTTCAGAGGAGGTTCTGCCCGTGTCCATTTCTCATGAGCGCACATATGATTGTATGAGTTAATTGAAACACATCATCGTATCAGAGACAAACAAACACATTCTCCGCTCCAAACATACCTTATCGAGCATTTGTAGAAACAACACAGCAGAGATTGATTTATGAACTGTTCTATTATCTAAATATGTCAGTATTTTTAATTAGTGTTATTTTATTTCTATGTACTGTAATTTTCGAATTTATATCTAGATGATTTTAACATTTGTCTTGTAAAATAAAGATTGAAATTTTTGTGCCTTTTACTAAAAATTTTAGTATGAGCAAAATATTCGTGCAAAAAATTTCAAATTAGAGGGAGAGATTAAATGGTGGGAGAGGACCTAAAATTTATTAATATTATTAAAATAGCAAATGGAAATGGCTCTTCAATTTTAGAGAATCATTTGTCAATTCTTCAATTTTAGGGAATCTCATTCCCACCAATTGGAGCACCCATTTTTCATCACATTCCCTAAAATTAGCTAAGGACTCCATTTTCTCTCTCTCTTTCTCCTTCGAGTTGATCTATCCAAATAAACTAATAATACTTTGTTAAGCTTGGCTATTTGTCACTATATATAACTAGTAGTTTACACGTGTGATGCACGTCTTAATAAATATATATTTTTTAAAAGTAAAAATTCAGATGCAGTCTGGATTTGATCTAAAACCTCATTTACAATAGTTATGCATGTGTATTGCATGGGTTGGTAGATGAACAAATTACACTAAGGTCTTCTCTCATTATAGTAGTAGAGATGTAGCTTTTCTGTTAGTAAAATTTACCTTCTTTTGAAATGATGAAGATGTTTTGAGGAAAAATTTAGAGGTTTTTCGCCTTATTTGTGTTAAACCTTACCAACACCAGAGATTTCACCAAATTCTATTTTGACACTTAACTTTACTAAACTTTATTTTGTTGGGGTTTTACCCATCTTCGTCTATTTAACTGGTCATGTAATGTTATGTGACATAATTTTATTTTCTAACCTAGCTTTTATGACATTGACCTTCACAATCCTCTTGGATCGAAGAAGAAGAAAAGAACTCAGCAGCAACAACAGTGACAGAGAGGCAGACAGTCGATTGTGTGGTCGACTGTTCCCCCCTCGAGTTGGAGACTGGGAGGTTGCAGTCGACCGACCGCGTCACTGATGAGTCTTTTGGGCCGAGTCTAGCTGATTTGGTTTCGTTTCTAATTAGATCGTACAACTCTAATTGTATGTTTATCTCTTCAGTATACATCAGATGACTACTATATCAAGATATTAAACTAGGGTTTCTCTAAATCTCTATATATTGTTGTATTGGCCTCCTTTGAAAGCCAAGAGAGAGAGTACTTCATTGAAAATAGTTTGAGTGGTTCTCTACTTATAAACAACTAGTATTTGCTGGTTAGACTTCAGAGAGAGTCGTGATGAGAATTGTAATATTCTTGTATCTTATCTAGTTAAATAACACCTCGATTTCTTCTCTCCCAGATTAAGGCGAAAGTCCCAATTGGGACAAATTTGTGTACTTTGGTGTGTTTAGTGTGATCTAGTATTGGCTTGGTTGTTTGTATTGAATGAATCACATAACTCAACAAGATCCTAGTAGAAGAAGAAATCAAATTCCCTTATAACTGGTATCAGAGCTTCAGGTTCATAGGTTTGTTCGAGTTCCTTGAAGAAGATGGCAGATGATGAAGATCAAGTGGTTCGAAGGTAAGATCAACTTTGATCTCTTGAAGGTGGACATGCATGAAGCATCGGTTCAACAGGGCTTTAATATAGACCTAAAATGAGATAACTGGAGATCAACCAGTGGGAGGAGATTTATTCAGAAGCCTTGAATTTAATATGGATGTCATTAACGAGCGAAGTTAGATATAGGAGAAAGCGCGGCGATTCTTTGGGCAAGACTCAGAACTGACTACTCGGAATCACCGTTACAGGGTCGGATGTACTAGAAAAGAAATTTATGGGGTTACCCAATGAAGAAAGGTACCGCTCATCTAGATCATACAGTGGATTTAAATATGAAGTTATCTGAACCGAAGACGATTAACGCAAATGAACTAAAAGCTTCAAACTTGATATATTCACCACCAAATTCATCCAACGTGATAACCATGATAAACGAAAAATCTACCAAAGAGAAGTGTTCAGTAGCAGGTATGATAGATGGGTTGGAGGATGATGCATTTAGAAAGAAAAGTCAGAAATCGGCGTCAACTTCTGTGAGTTGCTTGGAGGTAGATTATACTTCAAATGGAAGGAAAAGTGTATGTAAGGATAAGGTTCATTGCCATCATTACAGAGGGATTGGACATTACATGAGAGATTGTTGTAAGCAGTTGAGTCAGAGGGGCACCAAATCCAGTGCTGCTAAATCAGGTGATAGCTTAAGTAATGCTTATGTTTTAAGTTCTTTAGATGTGGATTCCGGTTGTTTTTTTTATTCGAATAGTTCTTCTCAAATTTGCTTCGAAAGAGAGATGGTTTTTACTAACAAGTTTGCATCATGTCGTTGTATGAGAACAAAAATTGGTAGGATTAGTGAAGTAAGGGGTGAGAGAAATTAGAGTCAAAGATGATAGACGGTAAGGGATGCACACTAAAGGAGGGCATGTATATTCTTTTGTTGAAATGGAGCCTGATATCCAGGAAGACTCTTGAAGTAATGAACTGCAGTTACACAGTTCCAAGTGGAGTTCTATCAATTTGGGGAAGTCATCGTAAGGTGATGAAGGGTGAGAGGGATATTGGGTAGAGTCAGCACAACCTCTACTAGCGTTGGGGGAACATAAAACCTTAGCCATGTGGTTTGAAGCCCATTGTTCCTAAAGCACTATCTAGTTTGTCGTCACTAGAATCATCCGAATGAGACTGCAACGTTCGAATACCGTCGGAAGGTAAAGAGAACCTTGAGGTAGGTGGAGTTCGTATGGAGGGTGGCACCTCCATGATAACATCTACTGGGGTGTGTTCTTGAGAGGGCGTACAACGAGAGAAAAATATGTGAATGTAGATTCAACTAGAAGAAGAAGTCACATAACTGAGTTGTTTGCAAAAAGGGAATAAAAGAGTCTAAAAGGTTTTAACTCAGACAAGTGTGGATTTATGCGTATGCAATCCAAGGTGGAGATAATTGGGTTCATGTCTTACATACTTATTTGGTGTGAAGAGAATATGGTGATACAAGTAGAGGATTCGAAGCAAGGGATCGAAGAAGAAGAAAAGCAGTTAGCAACAGCAACAATGACAGAGACGGACAGTCGACTGTGTGGTCGACTGTCCCCCTTCGGGTTGGAGACTGGGAGGTTGTGGTCGACCGACCGCGTCACTGATGGATTTTTTGGGTCGAGTCTAGCTAATTCGTTTGAATCTCACTTCGTGTTCTGATTAGATCATACGACTATAATTGTATATTTAAGTTTTCAGTATACATCAAATGACTATTATATTAAAATATCAAACTATTTCTCTAGATCTCTATATATTGTTGTAATTTGCTTCCTTTGAAAGCCAAGAGAGAGAGTACTTTATTGAAGAGAGTCAGAGTGGTTCTCCAAATGTAAACAATTAGTATTTGCTGGTTAGGCTTAAGAGAAGGTCGTGCTGAAAATTATAATATTCTTGTATCTTCTCTAATTGAATAATATCTCGGTTTCCTCTTCCCCGAATTAAGGCGAAAATCCCAACTGAAACAAATTTGTGTGTTTTGGTGTGATTTAGTATTGACTTGATTGTTTGTGTTAATTATATCGTATAACTCAACAAGATTCTCTAGAGAGAAGAATTCTCTAGCAAATCCTTGCAACGTTCAAACACCTCAACAGGTACATTATTACGTATGTACAAATAATTCCCATGTGTCATACAAGTGTGCCATCATATCTGCACAACCATTATCCTCACTTCACATAGTTAGAGTCCTTTTCTGTCTAAACTACTACTAAGCTTGTTTTTAAGTAGCAGTCAAGAATTATTTTTTAATCTGAGGGCAAAATATATTCCTCATATGTAACGTTTGTCTTTTAATCTGAGGGCATAATATTCCTTGTATATATGTAACTTTTTTCTATCAATCATCTCAATCAATTAAGGTTGAGTTGCCAACGATCTTAATGTTTAGGAGCTCTTCAAGTTTTCAGTTGGGAAAGGATTAAGGTAAAAAGTTAAAAATCCAACAGTATTTAGTGAAATTTATCAATTTTTAAGATGCATTGCCAAAAAAAAAAATTTGATATATCTATCACAAGGGGTTCTTGACACTATTTTGCATATGTATCAAAAAAAAAAAAAAAAAAAAAAAAAAACAAAACCCAAACAAACAAACAAACAAATTTGGAGATGAAGTGAAGGTATAATAAACGAGGTAAATAAGTGGAGATGAAGTGGGGGTAAAAAAAAAACAAAAAAACTCATCAAAGCAATTAAACAAAGGCTTCAATGTTAGTTTTCATTTAAATAGTTATTCTATAAGGGACTTCAGTGAAAACTGAAAAGAGGTGGGTCACAAACATGAATGACATCATTGTCCTGTTAATCTTGACTCGTCAGTGAAGGCCACCACCTAGAGCAAAAGACGTAGGGCATTAGGGTGGTTGTTCTGAAGTCTAGGAAGTAGGAATTCATTTACCGAGGGGTGGTAATGGTAGAGTATAGTTTTGGGGGATACCTCATACCTAACCCCCTTCCCCCCAATTGGCAGTCAGTCTTGATGGGTAGTTTCAGATCTGAACCCCACTCTCATGCAGACCCTCTCTAATATAAGTGCAAATGCGCAGTGTAGGTGGCAGATCAATCATGTTTGAGAAAACTTTTTAGTGGGGATGTTAATAAACCTTCCAATTAATGTTGGTTGTGATGTGGAATAAATGAAGTGGCGTGATCAGGACCCTCTGATCTTTTTTCGAACTTTCCTCCCTGTGATCATCAAACCAGCTACAGTTCAATGGGTCACATCAAGTTCAGGTGTATGGGCAAACGGATCCAACCCTGTCCGTTAGGGTTCAGACCCGTTTACCCCTGCCTATAAATACCATACCCCCTCCTTGCTTTGGCAGGTAATCAAACTTTCTCCCCCTGAACCCTACCTACTGTTACTTTTCCAGTAACTAACTATATCGTCGGAGGGCCTGTCGCCGGGACTTCTCCCGATATTTCTAGACAGTGTGCAGGTACTCAGGACCGAGCCGAGCCCACAGATCCGAGCCGAGCACCCGGTCCCCACCTCACTCCTGCTACTCCTGAGCCGGTCCCCCAACCGAGGGTCAGACCAGGGCTAGCACCACAACTTTCACTATACAAATTACGAGAACTCACACCTGTTGCAACCACACCCCAAAAACAAACAGCATCAGGTTGACGCCGTCTGTGGAAAACGTCCTTATAGGTATTGTCGTCCTTCCGGGTTCATCTATGGCTCCCAAAGCCAGAAGGGCCGTCACCTCGACACAAAATCCGGACCCTCTGCATCATAGCCGTGCGAATGTCCAGGGTTCCAACCAACCTCGGGTCAACAGCGTTGTAGCGCCCCGAATTTCCAATATGATATCTCAGAAATACGTGGCACAATTTCCAGCATCAACTTCAATTGCAATAGTAAACATAGCCAAAAACACAGATAACTTTTATTTCAAACTTTTATTACGTCACTTGTTTACCAAAACACAGCGGAATACAAAATATTTTGAATTGCAAACTTTTCTTTACAACACTTCTTTTACAATTTACATAAGCTCTATTATCATCCTAGCACAAGCATCCAAGTCCCAAGCTATAAGTACCTACCTGTAAAATATGAGACTAGAGATAACCCTAACCCCCAAAACTATAGGGGTCAGGCATAACGGTGTGAGTGACATAAGAGAAAACAACATAAATAAACCATAGAGGATAGAGTCGTCAACAACATGGATTAATATCAAGAATAAATGAAATGAGAAATAACAATAAGTAAAACATGAAAACATCAAGGAATATATAGATAGTAAAAAGTAATACATGAAAACATCAAGGAATATATAGATAGTAAAATGTAAACATGAAAACATCAAGTGAATCTAGACTAAGTGTCAAGTGTAGGAAAAACAGAAAAACACAAACATAAAATCAAGTCAAGAAAACATCAATGCTATATGCCGGCTCTCTAATGCATACTTGTCGAATTCTATGCATTCCATAGTACATAGATCCTGTGTAAACCCTTATCGATCTCCACTTTATAGGGTTAAATACCTCGTTATGCAGCTAACCCTACTACGGTGATGGAAAACAAGATCCAGAATACTCCGCGAATATGCACTACAGCCCATGACACGCAAGCATCATGTAAGATAGCTCAAAAACCGGAGAATCACCTCCCAACCGCGTACCTCACGAATAGGCTTACAAGGCCCTCGACGTGCAGATACACCAGGTACATTCCGTGAATAGGCATGCCGACTCTCGACACGCGAATGCACCCTGCATGCTCCGTGAATAGGCCTACAGACCATCGACACGTGAACATACAAATGTCCTCTCGAGACAGAACAACACACAGTCCTAGAACGCATCTGTTGGACTAACAAAACCAAGAGCATATACTTACATTTTTCAAGTTTCATCACATCTCCACTAGTACCTGTCCTTAAGTTGATTATTATTAAAAACACAAAATCCCCATCTTTAGTGTTAGTGTATCCTACCAGACTTAATTTCACAACAACCAAACCAAGACCCCACAGGTCTAAATCAACAAATATTATCTGCCGATTCACAGGAGTTCCACTCAACTACTAGAGATCCACAACTCATCCATCAAGACCAAAACTTTCAATAAACCTCACAAATCTATCGTCAAAACGATTGCACGAAGAAAACTTCTTAAACCAACAAAATCCAAATCTTATATAAAATTCCAGAATTCAAATAAATATTAAATCCATTGAATAAGTAAAATCCATATTTTTAAGTTGTAGAGCATCACAAAACATCAACTCCTTTGAAAACACGTATAGCTTAATAAGGTCCAAAAGAATACATTTAAAGTTCTAACATAAATCTCTATAAAACATTTAAATCTGTAGTAACACATCTTTTGAAATAATATAATATTAAGGAACAATCACTCGAAGAAACATCAGAAAAACTCAAGAAAACATCAGTCAGAGCGGTAACAGTCGACTGTAAACAGCAGTCAGTCGACTGCCCAGAGCAAAAGCCCAACACTTCAAGAAATATAATTCTAAGTAGTAGCAGTCGACTGTAAAAAGTTATCGATCGACTGTCCAGAGCGAAAATCCAAAACTTCAAGAAAACATCAAAACAGAGCAGAAACAGTCGACTGTAAAAATGGGGCAGTCGACCATTCTGCGCGAAATTTCAAGAAAACGAGAAAACACATCAGCCAGGTAGCGACTGTCGACTATAAAATTAAACCGGTCGACTGTCGACCTGCAGACTGCAATTTTTAATTGTGCACATTTCAATCGATACGGAGTTTTACTTTATGAAAACGAATTCTGTAAAAGTACATTTCTGATATATATATAAGGGTCCATAAAAACCAATCAAAACCACTTGAATTAATCAAAATAGCAATTTGTTGATTTTCTTCAAATACAAAACGAATTTGTGCATATATCAAAAGTAGAGTTTTAAAGAATCAATCATACATCAAAATAACTTTATTTTATATTCCAAACCATATCAATACCAAAATAAGTTGGGATATAGTCAAATTCTTCGAAAACACATAAAGACACAATTTCTTCAAAAGCAATGAAATTCAATCTTGATGAAAAATGTTTGTGCATGTTTGTGCATCAAAAGAACTTCACAAATCCATCAATCAAAATTAACAAAGTTTTTAGATTTAAATCTTAGTATTGGAAAAATCCAAATTCAAGTAAAACCTCTCACAAAATTACAAAATCCCCAATTTAGTCATATCGCATTAAACCCAATTCGATTTATCACAAATCTAATTCTCAAGACATGATCTCTTAATTCATTAGTTCTTCTCAAACTTCCTCAAATCCAATCACCATTATTGACTCATAAACATACACAAATTTAACATTACCATAACCAAGGTGCATTCATCCAAACTCAATAAAAATCTCATCTTTAATCAATGTATACATGATATGCACCATACTCAATCGAATCAGCATTAATCCAAAAGAAATAGCCTACTCATGATTTATAATGGGTCATTCAACAAATCTCAAATCATCCATATGCAATTCTACTAAAAAATAATTAGGTTTTCATAAAAGATCCAATTTTAATTCACCAATTCATCCAATCCATCATATATATTCATACCCAAACCCTAGCATGCTTTCTAGTAGATGAAACACCACATACAACATTCAAAGAACAAAACAAAACAAATATATCACTCAACTTGCTAAAGAAATCGAACGAAGACAAATAAACAATAAGAAAAACCTCTCATTCGCAAGAAATCCAAGATCTTTTCTTTAGAACTCCAAGAAATAATAATAATAAAATCCTTTGTGTTGTATAGCAAAGACGGCTGCACTCCACCTTTTAAACAAGCCAGAATATAGGTTTTTAGGGTTCTGAACACATTTGCAAAAATACTCCTTTTAAATATAACTTTACATATATAGATCCATATACTTGGAAACTTGATAAAAAAAATTATTTGAGATTTAAAAACAAAAAAAACCATCATAAAGTCAGCCGGCACTGTTTGAAAAGCCCAGAAAACGAATTTACACTTTTACCCCTTAAAATGACAATTTTGCAAAAAGATAATCTTTTATCGAAACTTGTAAAATAAATCAAGTTCATCAAAACAAAAAGTAAAATTTTTAACCCAGAGTTGACTAGGCATTATACTCAGCCCAAAAATCCGAAAATCTGGAGTTTTCACTCCAATTGGTAATTTTGCACAAAAGTCATTCTTTTCGTAATATTTGTAAATAGGTCCAATAAATATCAGAAAAATCCAAAAAATTCACAAATAATATCTAATAATAAATAATGGTTTTTCACAAAATAATTTTTGACTTTGAACTTACCAAGAAAATATTTGCACGTGTTTTGCACGTGTAAAAAGATAAATTTTCAGGAAAATATTTATTAAATCACCAAAAATCATTTTAATTCATTTATAAATCTTAAAACTAATATTTAAAAATATGGATACTACAAGTGCGGCCCGACTTTCAAGTGCATCTGATTTGCGTTGTGTCATCTCGGACAGGCAGGCCAGTTGGACGAGAGGAGAGGCCGCTTCCAACTCGGTCTCGAACCATCCCCGAAAGCCTTCCTAGGTGCGCGATCCCCCGTAGGAACCGGTGGGGCAAGCCCCCATCACAAGGGTCGAATTCTAGAATTTTCTGGACGAGATTCTCCAAGCCATCCGAGGCGGCCAGACCACCAAGGTTCGCAACATTTCCGACCCCCCGGTCAAGAACAGGAGCCGGCAAGTCTCGCGAATCGGCTCGTCCCCAAGAACAGGTAGACGCCGTCCTTCGTCGTTTGGAGGAAATGGAGAACCGCCTCGCCCATCTTGGCGAGGGCGGACCAGTACCGGGTCGTGGTCATCGACAGACCGGACCCCCTTTTACCCCCCAAATCGTAGAGGCCGAGATCCCTTGGAATTTCAGGCCTCCCAAATTCGACATTTATAATGGCGAGGGTGATCCTGCTGATCATATGGAGGGATTTAAGACCCTCATGATGATTCACAGTGCTGCGGATCCCCTCCTCTGCCGCGCCTTCCCTGCTACCATCCATGGACTGGCTCAAGAATGGTTCTCCAAACTTATCCCCGGTCGGTCTTCTCTTTCGAGTAGCTAGAGGTGGGTTTCCTAGCCCACTTCGTGACCAGCAAGAAGGTCAAGAAGACGAGATCTTCCCTTATGGACCTCAAACAGAAGGATGGGGAATCCCTCCAGTAGTTCGTTTGGAGGTTTACCACCGAGGCGAGGTTAGTTTCCTCCCTCGACGCAGGGGTCGCCTCCGCAGCCTTTCGATACAATGTCCACCATGGCCAGCTCAAGGCTTCCTTGGCCAAGAAGCCACCCATAGACTTCCCTGACCTACTCAACAGGGTCGAGAAGTATATTTGAGCCGAAGAGGCCCTTAATCCCGAGGGCACCAAAGAGGCCGCTACTAAGGGGAAGCGCAAGGTCGATGTCATGCCCTACTTCCCAAAAAGAATACGGAATACGGATACGCGACTTAACCCAGCAAATAATTTGCATCATCCATATGCTGTTCAGAATCTTACAATAAATCTCAGAATAATCAGAGTCGGAAGCCAAAAGAATCATCCTCACACAGACATATATATCTCAAAACAAAACAAAGTGTCAACAGAAATTAATTGAAAACCAATAATATAATAGTCTCAAATAAACAGATCTGAACAAGTTAATATCTTGGATCACATTGCCCAAATACAAATAAAATCCAAATACTAAAATACATTCTTCAAAAGCAACAGATAATAATAATAGCAAAAGAAGTCCAGCACTAATATTTCATTTCTCCAATAACATCGGGCAAACGACCATCCTGATCTGCAATTAATAAATTGCAGGAGAAAAAGAAAAGAAAACAAGTACCCGTCAATGCAAGTTATGGGCCGCTTGTAATGCAAGATACAAGTACATGAAAAACTTAACAAATCTAACTAATAGCAGAAACAGATTTAGCATGGTAAGAATTAACTAGTATGGTATACTAACATGTGTCAAGTGTCAAAAGTCAAATAGCATGCAGACAAATATACAGATAGTGTCAAATAATAATGTCAAGTGATAGTGTCAGACAGATAACAGGTAATCAGATAATCAGGTGATCAGATAGCAGATACAGATAACAGATTCAGATATCAGATATAGATATAGATACAGATTCATATTCTTATAAGTCTTGTATTAATTACTAACTAGGTAGCACTTCATGTGCCATCCTTTTATCACATGGTTGCTACATTCAAAACAGTTACGTTTGTAGATTTCGTAGGAGATCATATAGGGTCGTATACTAAGGGTTCAGACAGACAGATATCAGATAACAGATAAAGACAGACAAATAGAACCTAGTGATTCTCTTCTTCCCTACACCTACCTACAGGAAGTAATGTAGACAGGGTACAGAATAACAGATAACAGATAATCATATGGGAAATAGGGGCCCCCTTCTAAGTGCAAACTTCTATACTTTCCCACTACTAGATCTTTCCCATAAATCCCGGCTTGATCATTTTATAATTATTATCATACAGATGTGTATGTGAATGAAACAGAGTAAATCTAGCATGATATAATGACTCACAAGTTCAGAATAACTTATAAGCATGTACAGATGGTAAGGTAGTCACATAACAGAACAAAATAGAGTACTTCCTAATTTAGGACAGCACGACAGTACAGTACTAAAACAGAGATTCTCGCTACCAAAAATATCAAAACCTGAATCCATCAGAGAATCTGGAAAATAGAATTCCAACCGAATCCAACAGATACATATAAGTCATATAGTGTTTTAGAAAAACATGACTCAAAACTGATTTGAAACCAGAAAATACATTCAGCCAAAAATCAGTAAATCGAATTCACAGCCAGGAAAACAGCATCAAAACACCTCAAATAAATCCAGGAAAAATCTGGGGTATTCCTCTATATGTCTAGTATCAGAATATAAAGTTTTATAATTTTCTAGTAAGATTATTTTAGCCAACAAAAATCAGTAAACATCAAGAAACGATAGTTTGGCAAATCTGGAATTCCCAACATTGCTGCACGAAATCTGTAATATCTCGCAAACCGTGAAACTAAATCCAAATCCTCCAAAGGGAGATGAAAATAGACAAAATAGGATAACTTTCATATTTCATAAATATTTTTCATACAGTAAAAGAAATTAGGGTGAAAATACAAATCTTTTCAAAATAGCGAGCAAAATCCAGCAAGTATAGTTTTTTAAACGAACATGAACCAGTAAATAAAAATCATCAATAAAATCCACCAAAATTCTGGGTAATCCCTAAATAGGTATAGAAATACTGTGCAAGATTTCAGATCAAAATTTTATGCTGAGCACTAGTATCAAAATATTTTAGTCATCGAAATCATCAAGAAACGAAATCTGGAAATGAAATACACCTCTATAGTAAAACAATCATATCTCACACATGCAAAAACGAAATCGATCAAGGTCAGAAAGTTTGGAAATAAGATAGATTTCTCTATGAATCATGTTTAATACTGAAGTTAAGATACTGACCTTAATATGGTCTAAAATAGCAATCAAAACTGATCATCGACAAAGTACATATTTTTCTCTTATCAACAAATCAACATACAACATACGAAACTCGTCTCAAACACAATCAAACATGTTATAGAGTCTACTAAGTGTCAAAATATCATGAAATAGGGTATATAGCATGTCTACAACAAGTATATCACATGGATCCAAAAAACACACGATTTTTCATAATTATCTCATAAATATAATCACATTAAGAACGGTTAAAACCTAAGTTGTTTCTTGTCAAACTTGTGTCATGAGGCAACTATGGTCAAATAGCACTATAGAGACAATACTTATCAAAAATACATCGCACACAAGTTGTCTGTAGAACCCAACTATACTACAAGCGGAATTTATGACTTGTATCATACAAAGGAATTGAGTACAAGTTACTTGCCTTAACCGAAGAAGAAACGAACACCAAGAATAACGAGAACGGATCCCAGCAACGAACAAAACCCTTGAACAAAGATCACGAACCAAAGCAATCACACAACCACACGTGCAACCCACGCTCCTGTGCAAACCAAGAGAGGGAGAAAGAGATCGGGAACGGCTGGAAGTGGCGGCACTGGCCTTGTGCTGGTGCTACTGTCGACAACGCCTGCGAACGAGGCACGGAGGGAGAGAGATGGAGAGGTGGGGAGATGCTCGGGAGATGGTGGTCGGCTAGGGGGATCGGGATGGCGACTAGGGTAGGGTAGTCGGGAGAGGGAGGTGCAGGTCGGGTGGTGTACGAGCTGGGGGTGACGGCGCAAAGGACAGAGAGAGGGAGGAAGCCGGGGGTAGTAGGTTTAGGGTTTTAGGGAGAGAGAGATGAAGGTATTTATATAGGGTTGAGATATAGGGTAGTGGGTTGTGGCTATTTGGGTTAATGGGTAGTTTAGGAGTAGTAGGAGATTGGGTTTAATAGGATTGTATAGGATTTAAAATAGGATTTAGGCTAATTTGGCTTTGGTAGTTAATTAGGGATCAAAATCAATAGGATAAGCAACCAAAACACCACGAGCACCCAAGAATAAAATAAGAGAACAAGAACCAATGAAAAGTGGAATAACAATAACGATCAAGAACAAATCAAGGGACAAAAAAATAAATCACATGAAGATAAAAAATGAACAAAAATGAATATATATATTGAAAACAACTCCAATATACGGTCCAAAATACAAAGAGAGACAAATACTCCAGAAAGAGGAAAAATACATCAAGAATACGAAAAACGAAAAACAGGGGTTACAGTCGACGATGTTGAACAATGGCAAGAAGTTGGTAAGAAGTTGGACCAAAGGTTCTACTGCCGCTTCCACCGAGACACCGGGCACGATATAGATCATTGCCGAGCCCTCAAGGACGAGATCGAGTCCCTCATCCAGCGAGGGTACCTGAGGGAGTTCACCCGGGCCAATCCCAAAGGCCGAAGAGAGCCGAAGAGCCCGAGGCCTTTGCCTCCCCCTCAGACGACCGGCCGACGGCCCGACAAGGACCCCGAACCCGAGGGGACAGGGGGACCGGCCATCCTACATTGCGTCCGCGGTGGGCCCATGGGAAGAGAATCTAATACTTCTTGCAAAGCCTTTATCTGAGAGGTCAACTCTGTTCTAGACCATCCCTCCCCTCGGGTTCAGCAGTGGGCGGTCTCCTTCTCCGGAGAATACCTTGAAGGCATCCGGCTTCGGCACTACAATGCCCTCGTGATCAGCCTTGTCATGGCCAACTTTAAGGTCCGTCAAATCCTGGTGGACAATGGTAGCTCGGTTAACATCATTTTCTTAGAAGCTTTTGAGAACCTCAAACTCCCCCGAGAAAAACTGAAGCCAGCGGGTTATACCCTTCATGGATTTTCGGGCGTCCCCGTACAAATTAAGAGGATCGTGACACTAGATGTAATTGCAGGCACGACTCCCATCCTCCGAACCGAGTCGATGGATTTCATGGTGGTCAACGTCAAGGTGGCCTACAACACCATCCTCGGCCGACCCGGACTTTGTTCATTCCAGGCCGTCCCCTCGGCCTACCATCTGAAACTGAAGTTTCCTACCGACCTCGGGGTCGGGGTCGTCCGAAGCAACCAGGAGTCGACACGTTCGTGTTACATGACCACGGTCGGGGGCGGGGTATTTCCCCTCGATGTGGTTAAACTCTCCCCTGAAAGAAGCCAACCCGAGTCTGAACCTGCAGATGAGTTAGAGGATGTCCCATTTGAAGCAGGAGACAAGTCCAAATGGTTCTGTGTGAGCCGAACCCTATCTGCCAATCTGAAGCCAGGTCTAATTGATTGCATCAGCCGCAATATCGACCTCTTCGCTTGGACACCGTCCGACATACTCGGGATTTTTGAAGATTTAATCATGCACCGGCAGAGCGTCGCCCCAGGCTCCAAACAGGTCCAGCAGAAGCGCCGCAAGTTTTCCCCTAAAAGGCAACATGCAGTGAGAGTGGAGGTGGATAAATTGCTGTTTGCCCGATTCATTCTAGAAGTCAGCTAGCCCGAGTGGCTGGCTAATGTCGTAATGGTGAAAAATGCTAGCAGGACCCGGAGGATCTGCATTGACTTCACCGACCTCAACAAGGCGTGCCCCAAGGACCCTTTTCCCCTCCCCAGAACCGACGCTCTGATCGACGCAACGTTAGGTCACGAGCTCCTGACCTTCATGGACGCCTTCTCGGACTATAATCAGATCCGGATGTTTCCTTCAGACATTGCCAAAAAGTCCTTCGTCACCGACCAGGGCCTTTACTGCTACCGGGTCATGCCCTTCGGACTTAAGAACGCCGGGGTCACCTACCAGAGGCTTGTCAACCATGTCTTTAAAAATTAGATCGGTCGAAACATGGAGGTATACGTCGATGACATGCTCGTCAAAAGCCAACGAGGGCAGGATCATGTTGCCGACCTAGAGGAAGCGTTTGACGTCCTCCGGTCTCACAACATGAGGCTCAATCCCACCAAGTGCACCTTCAGCGTCTCCTCCGGAAAATTTCTGGGGTTCGTCGTTAGCCAGCGCGGCATAGAAGCCAACCCGGAGAAGATCTATGCCATAATCGACAAGTTCCCTCCCCGAAACATCAAGGAGGTTCAGCAGCTTACGGGGAGACTGGCGGCCATCGGCCGCTTCCTCTCCAAATCAGGGGAGAAGTCCCTCCCGTTCTTCAAAGCCCTGCGGGGGATGAAAGGATTCGAATGGGGCAATCCGCAGCAACAAGCGTTCGACCAATTGAAGTCCTACCTCGCCAACCCCCCGCTCCTAAGCAAATCCGAGCTCGGCGAATCCCTCTTCCTATAACTCTATGCCTCGGAAAGCGTGCTCAGTGCCATGCTCATTCGAGAAGAAGACAGTGTTCAGAAGCCCGTATACTATGTGATCAAAGTTCTGTTCTCAGCCGAGACCAGATATGAAAAGATGGAGAAGATGGCTACGCACTGATAACGGCCGCACGGAAGCTCCATCCATATATCCAGGCCCACTCAATTAAGGTCCTCACAGACCAACCTCTGAAGACCGTCCTCCACAAACCTGAGAGCTCTGGCCGCTTAGTCAAGTGGTCAATCGAGCTAAGCCAATACGACATCAGCTACCAGCCCAAGATGGCCATCAAGGGGCAGGCCCTCGCCGAATTCATCACGGAGTGCACTATTTCCGAGCAGTCCGACATCCAGGAAACTGACCCGATATGGGAGGTTTATGTCGACGGCTCGTCTTGCGAGGGGGGGAGCGGAGCAGGAGTCATTCTAAAGGGTCCCGATAATTTCGTCCTCCAGTATTCTCTCTATCTGAATTTCCCGGCTTCGAACACTGAAGCGGAATTTGAAGCTATAATCACTGGGCTCACCCTAGCACACAAGGCCGGATCCAGACACATCAAGGCCTTTAGCGAATCCTAGCTCGTGGTCAACTAGATCACCAGGGAGTACGAAGCTTGTGACACTCGAATGGTACAATACTTGGCGGTGGTCCATCATATTTTATCATCTTTTGAATACCACTCGGTAGAACGAATCCCCAAGAAACAAAATGCCCAGGCAGACTCATCGTCGAAGCTCGCCTCATCATCCTTTGAGGGGCTCGACCGTACCGTCCTGATCGAGGTCCTCCTCTAGCCCAGCATCGACCTCTCTGAAGCCTCCTGCCTTACCACCGATCTCCAACGCGGCAAATGGACAACGACCATTCGAAAGTTCCTTTCAGAGGGCGAACTCCCTCAAGACCGATCCGAGGCAAGAAGGATTAGATTCCGCTCTGAGAGATTCATCCTGATCAACGAAATGCTCTTCAAGCGCTCATACACAGTGGCTGATGGCAGACCCTACCTCCGTTGTCTGGCCCCTGACGAGGCCAAGTACGCCCTGAAGGAACTACACGAGGGGATCAGTGGATGCCACATAGGGAGCAGGTCGCTCACCCGAAAGGCCCTAAATTATGGGTATTACTGGCCGACCATGTTACAAGACGCGCAAGATCTCGACAAAATGTGCGGCCCTTGCCAAAGATTCTCATCAGTAAAGAAACTCCTGCAGGCCAACCTCCGATCCCTGGCCAGTCCGACCCCATTTGCTATGTGGGAATGGACCTGGTTGGCCCCTTTCCTCAAGCAATGGGCCAAAGGAAATTCCTAGTGGTGGCCATCGACTACTTTACCAAGTGGATCGAGGTAGAACCCCTAGCCTCAATCACCGATCATCAAACTCAACAATTCTTCTGGAAACACATCATCTGTCGGTTCGGGATCCCCCAGGTACTAATCACCAACAACGGGACCCAGTTCGCAGGTAAGAATTTTTGAAGGTTCTGCGAAAACATTGGTATCCAGCAACGCTTCTCGTCGATATGCTACCCTCAATCAAACGGCCAGGCCGAAAACGTGAACCGCCAAATCCTTAACGTCCTCAAGAAGCGATTTGATAATTCACCCAAGGGGCTGTGGGTCAACGAATTTCCGAGCGTTTTTTGGGCCCACCGGACGACGAAGAGGATACCCACGGGCGAGTCACCCTTCAACCTAACCTACGGCACCGAGGTGGTTATCCCCATAGAGATCGACCTCCCTTGGCCCAGGATCATGGCCTTCGATGAAGAGAGCAACTCGGCAGGCCTCAGGGCCAACCTGGATCTAGTCGATGAAGTCAGGGAGAAATCTGCCATCAGAAGAAGCATATACCAGTAGCGGATCGAGAAACTTTACAACAAGAAGGTCTGTCCATCCGACATCAAGCACGGTAACCTCGTACTCAGGAAATTGGCAGTGTCCGACCCCAGCAAAAAGAGGAAGTTATCCCCTAACTGGGAGGGCTTGTACAAGGTCTCTGAAGTGGTACGCCCCGACACGTACCGACTCACCGACCTAAAAGGCAACATAATAAAGAGACCCTGGAATGCAGAGCACCTCATCAAGTACCTCGAAGGGGAGGGCTAAACTTATTATGTAACTAGTCCCTTGTAATCGGTATTATACGCCACTGCTTTTTGTATAAGAAGATTTATTCACTTTCCAAAGTTTTTTAACTCAGATTCTTTGTGTAAACTCCTTATGTAACCACTCAAACTCGAGCACACAGGTAGCTTTCTCAAGCTAAGGCAATGGAGCTCGTCGCTCTCTGCTGACCCCCCCAAGCCCCGACACTGTGTGGTGAACTCGAGCATATGGGTAGCTTTCTCAAGCTAAGGCAACAGAGTTCATCGCTCTCTGCCGACCCCCCAAGCCTCGACACCGTGTGGTGAACTCAAGCACACGGGTAGCTTTCTTAAGCTAAGGCAACAGTGCTCGTCGCTTTCCGTTGACGCCCCAAGCCTCGATATCGTGCGGTGAACTCGAGCACATGGGTAGCTTTCTTAAGCTAAGGCAACGGAGCTCATCGCTATCCGCTGACCCCCCAAGCCTCGACACCGTGCGGTGAATTCGAGCACACGGGTAGCTTTCTCAAGCTAAGGCAACGGAGCTCATCGCTCTCCGCCGACCCCCCAAGCCTCAACACCATGCGGTGAACTCGAGCACACGGGTAGCTTTATGAAGCTAAGGCAGCAGAGCTTAACGCTCTACGCCGACCCTCGGACCCTTGACCTCCGTTCAGGACTTCAGCTAACCTCCCTACCCAAAAATTTTCATTAAGGTTTAGGGCGCTCGCCTTCGGCAAACTCCCCGAGCCCCGAACCACGGATCAACCCACCTTTCACCCACTGGCAACTCGGGGTAAACAACCCTCGTAGCCATTACCTCAAATTGTCAAAGGGTGGCAGGGGAGCCACCGGTCCGGGACTCTCGGCCAAAAGTTCCATTTTAGGGTGCCCGCATTCGGCAAGCACCCTGAGTCCCGACCCCGAGATCGGCCCACCTTTCACCCGCTGGCAACTCAGGGTAAACAGCCCTCAGAGCCGTTACCCCAAATTGTCAGAGGGTGGCAGGGGAGCCACCGGTGATGAGAACTCATGGTGAGGTGAGATTTTCTCTGATGAACTTCTGGTGAGGGGGGTGGGGGTTATATAGCCCCCCCAGAAAAGCCCATTAATGGCGTCGGAAGACAAAACGTCGGAAGACGAAACGTCCCCCATTAATGGCGTGGGAAGGCGAAACATCCCCCATTAATGGCTTTAGAAGGCGAAAGGTCCTCGACTACAGGATTCTCAGGATTCCTCTCCCTCGTCGTCACCCTATCGCTCGGGCACGACCACCGACCCTGCCGGAGAACCCAGGCCCCGGAGCCGACCGATCCTGCTCTATCTCTTAACGAGGTTTCTCCACATCACAAATCTCTGACCTTCGGCTCGGCCCCAGAACCAAGCGAGTCCTAACTCAAGCCTTCAACACATTCTCAATAACAAGTTCAAAATACAATAAGATTTATTACAATACTAGCACCTCGGCCTAAACTATCCTCAGAACCCCTCTGGGCTCGCACGGGTTAGCTCAAATCCTGCCGAATGACTTGGTTTCATAGCATGCCTCGCGGAACCCCTGGGATCGGACAAGGAAGACACGTCGGCTACAGAGCTCTGAGCATCGCCCAGCCTCATGTATTCAAACTGCCGAATCGGGGATGGCTCATGCCTCGAGGAGCACCCAACCACCGAGGGGATCGACCTTCCCAACATCGTCTTATAATGCTGGATCTCGATCTCTTTCTCCATAATAACCTTACAGAGGAGAGACTCCCATGTAGGCCCCTGCACCAAAGCGCTCGAAATGGAAAATCCAAGGCCCACATCTTCGAGGTCTCGATCGGCTATCGCCTTCTTCAGTTGAGCCGATTCCGCGCTCAGTACCTTTGACTTGTTCCGGAAATAGTGGAAAGCGGCATCGTGGTCACAGGCCTCCTTCCGATATCGATCAAGGGTGGATCCAATACCCTAATCTTGCTCCGAAGATGTGTCATCTCGGACGGTCGAGGATCAGCCTCGGTGAGGGAGGCCAACATCTGATGGAAACAAAATAAAAGATCATTCTGAGGCCATAAATTCACAACAGACAATCTCAAAAAATTACATGACAAGAAGGGTCGGACAACATCAAATAGTCAACCCAAAATCAAGGCAAAAGTCGAGGTTAAAACACTTGGCCAACCAAAAATTCTTTGTCATAAATTTAAACACTTTTACAAAATGCTGTGGTGGCCAGTCCGCCTTCGGCAAATACAACATATAAAAATAAAAAAAATAAGAAGAAAAGAAAAGAAGCAACTACGGCGTAGAGCCAACCTCTCCCTCTGGTCCGATGGTGGCCACGGAGTCGACAACCGGCTCAACACTGGCCCCTCCGGCTCCACCTTCCCCTTCTTGAGGCACATCGGCCCCAGGGGTCCTAGGCGGCCCATCGATCACCATGTCATAGTCGACGCCCGTTAATTCTAGGGTCGGGAAGAAGTGCCTCACATGGCTCAATGCCTTATCGTACACCTCGTTCTGAGCCTCGATGACCATGTCCTAGGCCTTCAAGGTCAGCACCCCTTTCTCCACGTCGAAGGCCTTCCTCAGTGCAGCCTCCTTCTTTTCCTTCCCGAGTGCAACCTCCTTCTTCACCCCGTCATCGGCCATCGAGGCTAGATCGGCCTTCGGGGCCTGCTCCCGCTTCATCGAGGCATCCAAAGTAGTCTTCAAGTCCATTATCTCGCGTTTATAGCGATTGGTCTGACTCCGCTCATACTTTAGCTCCAGCTCATGGAGCCGCATCACCTGATTACCGGATATACAGGCCTATAGCCGAAGCAAAAGCAATTGAGTAAAAACAAAGTTCTAAGGGACAAGTACGGGAAGAATGAAACGTAAGGCCTCGGAATTTACCTGCATGCTCGCCTGAGCCCAGCTCATGTAGGTTGACTCGAAGGTTTCAGCGCCAATACTCTGTCGATCCCGAGGCATGGCCATCTTGTCCACGAACTCCATGGAGATGGGACCCTCAGTCAGAGTGTCCCCCTGACGGATGGCCCAGTCTGGAGCCCAAGGCTAGAGCCCCTCTTCCCCAACCATAGCCAGGGCATCGGCGCGAAGGGGTGGGACACCTGCTTGCACGACCTCCGACACCTTCGAGGCCTTGGAGCTCGGCATGAGGGTGGGCTCCCTCGATTGACTTGTCTTCGGCCTCTTTGCCTTCAGCTCAGACGAAGCCTCGGAAGCTGCTTTCGAAGGGGCCACCACCTGCTTCCCCTTCTCGGATTGCTCTGCCTTTGCTTTTTTAAGGCAAGCCTCCTTGCCTTAATCGCTTCAGGGTCCATCTCTGCAGAAATGTCCATTAACAAATGATAAGAACAAAAGAGAACTACAAAAAGAAAAATGAACGAAAAACATACGGGGCGGGGCGGGGCTCAGTCCGACGCGGACCATGTGACTCTCCGTCACTTTCGGCCAACTGATGCTATGACTCTTACGGAGATGCTCCACAAAGGCCCACTCCTTGGCCGAAAGATCACTCTTCTTGGGCCCCTTGAAGTTCAGCCTATAGAAATTCCACTTTGTCGGGATATCCCATTGCTCCTCACTCTGGACGACGAAGTACTTCCTCTTCCATTCCTTTATCGAGTCAGGGTGGCCATGGACGACCTTACCCCCACTCCGAGCGACATATAGTAGATCCCCTCGAACTCTCCTAACGAGCTGACTCCCAGCATGGCTCAAAAGATGCTCAACCTCAGCGACACCTTCCTCTCTTCGCACAACAAAATGAAGCTCACCATCTGCTTTCAAGAGTTCGGCCCGAACTGCATCGGACACAACGAGGCCCATCCCCAAGGAAAACGCGTCGACGGGGAAGATGCAGTACCAGGGCACCAGAGGGTCGGTAGGCCAAAGACCATCAGCTCAAACTCCCTCCCGATGAAGTAGGTTTCACGAATCACCGAAAGGTCTTCCCCCTTTAAAACCGAGGGAGTACCGTCCATCTTAATCCTCACCCGAATTGGTGACGAGGGCTGTACCCCGTAAAGAACCAAATCTCCGACGTCGTCTGGGTACTTCCTGATCGACCGAGGCTGCAACAGGAAGGAGACCCCCAATTACCGAGGAGCAACTGTACTATCCGAACTGCTTGGCATAGTCCACTTCACCCTCTTCTTTCGAACCTTAAAAGCCTTCTCGAGCGACGGGGTCGCCAGCGGCTCGAGGGCAGGGGGCTCTCAACGAGGAGCCCATCCCCTCAGCCTGACCACCCTCGGTTCTGGTCTCTTCAGCAGATGGCACCCCCTTGGCAAGGGACCCCCCGGGAGATTCCTTCTCTTCGTCCTGTTCATTCTCATTCTCGTCATCACTCGAGTCGCTGCTCTCCACCACAAACGGCTTGCGGGTGTGCAGTGGCTCCACGGCAAGTACTTTATCCTCCGAGTCCCATGAAGTCAAAGGATCCAAAGAAGTTGAAGAATCTGATAGGCCCGTATGGACAACACTATCAGAAGTAGAGGCGGAGGAGCCGGACTGAGCTCTAGACACGATAAAAATATTAACCCGAGTAAGGCTTTGTAAGACCTGTTTTCCCAAATACATATTTTCAGAATATTTTTTCGTATTTTAATTATTTATAAATTCGTTATTATTTTAAACTGGACTTGGACCTTCTAATAAAATCTTTTCGAATCGGAAATTATAATTACTTCGAATTATAGTATATTCTGACTTTATTGGCTATTTGAATCTTATTTTATTACTATTTAGATTTTCGTAAACTTGTTTGTCCCAAATCTCATTCTGATATGTATATCAAAATTGTTATTTGTTGTTATTAAAATTATCATCTTGATTGTTGATTTAAAAATCTATTTCAATTGATTTTTCTATTTGTAGTGAGTTTAAATAATTTTCATATAGTAGTACAATACATATATCTTGATATATAATCCTACAATTTATTTACTATTTAATTTTTCCTATTGGATATTTCCCTTAACCCTATACCCATTAACTTTCAATCCTACTACCCAAACCCATTTTCTAAAACCCTATTCTACCCCCAACCCGTTTCTATACTACCATAACCTGTTACCCATTAAAACCCCACCCGAAACCCAGTACACCCTATATATTAACCCCTACATTCTTCTTGTTCATCTTCCTTATCAAACCCAGCCGCCTCCAACCCATCCTCCTACTCTCTCCCCCTCTGCCTGCATTGGGTCGCGACCCTCCTCCTATCCTCGTCGCGCTGCGATGCATAGCACCCTCGACGAACCCACGGTGCCAACTCCCCCCGTCTCCCTGCGACCCCGACAACATCGCGACCCCCTCGACGACCCTCCTGCGGCGATCCCCCGACGTTGACCGCAGCTGCAGCACGCCTCCCCCTAGCGATCGCACGTCAGCCCCAGCAGCACAGCACCCTAGTTGTGCCCCTGGCCATCGTCACCATGGCCACCTCCTGCGTCGCCAGAACAGCTCCTCCGCCCGCCTGGCTGCCTGCTGCCGTCCCACTGCTCGCCGTCCGCCTGTCATCGCGCCATTCACCGGTCGAAGTCCCACCAGTCACCGCTGGGTCACTCTCCCTCTCTTTGTTTGTGAAGGAGAAGGTGGAAACATGAAGTTGGTGATTGATTGAATATGGGCCCTCTGATCTGATCAAGATCGTGATCATCAATCAGATCACTTCTGGATTGCCTGATCTCCTCCCGATTTGATCAGATCATCATCATCAGCAGCAGCTCTTGATCAAAGCCGTCTGATCCTTCATTTGATCATCACCAAGCCATTAGATCTAGGCCGTCCGATCGTCGATCATCGCGATCGTGATCATCATCTCCATCATCATCAAGATCTTGATCTCGACCGTCAGATCTCTTTTGATCATCGCGATCGTGATCATCATCTTGATCTTGATCTTTGATCTCGGCCGTCGATTTGTTGATCAACTCGATCCCAGTCCTTGATCGTCTTGTTCGTCTTCTACTTGGTGAGTAAATCATTTGATCCACTTTTTAATCTTATTCATAAATTTTCAATCATGGTATAGTTACTCTTTTGGTACCCTTCTAAATCTTATATGTTTTATTTCCGATCTCGGCCGTTGGATTCGCTTGATTGATCATCGAGATCCATGCCCGATCGTGATTATCGTGATCGTTTGCTCGTCGCCGTGTCGTCAGGATTCCAATCCCGCCATTCTCAATTGCCGAATCTAATCGTCGTCCTAAAGACAAGTATTCCTCTTGTACACATTTTTGTTCTAGTACAAGCATTCCTTGAAAATACTACAAATAGTTAGAAATTGTGACTCCTTCTTGACTGTCGTTGTTGATCAAATATTAAACCTCCTCAATATTCATAATCTTAAGAGTCACAATAATTTCATTGTATTATATTACAACTACTTGGACTCATTTTACCTCTCGAACACATGGACACATGAAATTAAGGAGCCCTAGATTTGTAGACATATGTTATATCTTGTATTTGATGATCTTGCAACCATTTGGCTTGAAAAACAATTATTACTTGCTGTTTTGACAACCATTATCCTGTATTTATATCACACATTAACCTAGACGCATAATAACAAAAATTCATGTAACCTATACTAGTAAGATATTCCCACATGTTGCTGTCCTGAATCTTATTATGCTGTTTTGACCCCTTTAACATTAGAATCTGAACCCGAGCCCTGAATAGAAAATGTAGCTCTAGATGTCAAGATGTCGATAGCCTCCAGAATTTTTGAATTTAGAGTTACGGTCTAAGAGTTATCGCAATTTTACTGCAGCTGTATCGATAGACGCAGATTCGCAAAACTACTGCATATCTTTAGTTTGCAAATTAATTTAACTATGTTAGCAATATGCGTTTGACTTAAAATTTTATATCCTGTTGATGGAAACCCTAGAGAACCTGCCCAAATTTTCTTAGAATTAATTAACAATATTTCAATCCTGTTTCGCATGTTTAAATTTAGATTCACAAATTCTGCCTGAACACATTAGCAGTGTAGTTCGCTGTTTTGACACCTGCTACCACCACTTTCTTGTACCTTAATTATATGCATTGGAACTGGGCAGGAGTCTAGTTTCTAGATCTCCTGACGGATCCACTTTTGCTATCTCGTAGCAACGAGAATCACACTTTTGGTACAGCAACATTTTGCTGGCCAGATTTGGGGATTTTTGTTATTCGTGATATTTTTATTTATGTTAATCCTTGAATATACCATATAAATATTTCAGACTTGTCCCATGTCCATGTTTATGACTTCTTGACTTGTTTCACCCACTTTCATGCTTGCTTGATAAAATTAATAAATGTAATAAGCTGGGATTTAAGGGAAAGACCATAGTAGTGGACAATATAGATAAGTGTACTCGGAAGGGGGCCCGTATTTCCCGGTACTCGGTTCATGAACCTGTTGCACTTGATGTATTCATGGAGTCAGTTACTTGGCTCATGAACCTGTTGTATTCATGGACCCACTGTGTGGTCCTTGAACCTGTTAGTATTCACGAATTCGCTTCGTGAATCTGTTATTTACATTCGTATTTATGAACCGTGCC
Organism: Hemerocallis citrina; assembly: GCA_017893485.1. Classification (NCBI taxonomy): domain Eukaryota; kingdom Viridiplantae; phylum Streptophyta; class Magnoliopsida; order Asparagales; family Asphodelaceae; genus Hemerocallis; species Hemerocallis citrina. The sequence goes on from CM030363.1 coordinate 34,314,108, forward strand.
TGCTTGATACTTGATTTGATACCTGAGTACACCGTCCTATAGACTCCATTACTAGGTCTAAACGAAATTGTATTGACTGTAGCAACCATGTAGTAAAATAATGGATGCATGAAGTGCTACCTAGATAGTAATCACCACCAGACTTGAACATGAAACTTGAACTTGATACATGTTTACTTGATACTTGATTTCATGATACATGAGACTTGAAACATGAAACTCGAACTTGATACATGTTTACTTGGAGCTTGATGACTGGTTACATGAGACTTGATACATGAATAATAACACTTGACATTTATAACTTGATACTTGAGACCTGACAGATTGACACTAGACTTGAGACTTGTTACCTGACACTTGTACTTGATGCCTGTCACTTGAGGTTAGATACCCCTACATGTTTACTTGTCACGTACTCCACTATTAGTATTTGTTATCCAGCCTGGTTACTCGAGTTGTTCTTCTTGCTAGTTAGTTCTTAGATTTCCACTACTTGTTGTATTCCTGTTAAATTCTTGATTCCAATTCTTGTTCCCCATTACTTGGACTCGTTTTTACTATTTGTGGCCCTAAGTTGCACTAAGGGCATTTTCTCTTATTTTTCCTGTTTTTCCCTTTTATATTTATTAAGCAAACTTTGGAGACGAGCTACCTGCTGGGATTGGTGAACAGATATTTTAGTCTTCAAGTGGAGCAAAGACTTGCTTAGAATATTTGTTTTTCTTGAATCATTTATTCTTTCTGTTTAAGACTTGTAATTGGCTGATGTTCCCGAATTTTACCTTTTGTTTCAGACATTGAAAACATTTTGGATATTATTAATGTTTAAATTATTTTCTGTTGCTTAATAAATTATTCATGCATGCACTACAAAAGAAAGTAGCTTTCCCGGCGCTTTTTTACGTCTATACCGGCATTTTTTTACGCCGGTGAAACTTTCACCGGCGTTTACAATAGCGCCGGTCCAACTGCCGCCGAAGCGGGCGTCGCTGAAACGAAGGGGTCTACACCGGCGTTTTTGGTGGACGCCGGTAAATGTTAGGACTACACCGGCGGTCATAAAACGCCGGTGTATATCGGTCTCTGGGTGCCGTTCTTGTGCACCTATATACATACACCGGTGGTCGTAAACCGCCGGTATTTATCCATTCACCGGCGTATATGAAAACGCCGGTGTAGATCGAAAGTATACCGGCGGTCAAGAAACGCCGGTGTATGTGCGTTTATGAGCGCCTGCTTTTCCCTGTTTACGAACACCGGCGCGACCAAAAAATGCCTGTGTAGTTATATACGTCGGCGTTTATAAAACGCCGGTGTACGACTGTGCCGTTACAGCTGATAACATTCGCCGGCGTGCGTTGAAACGTCGGTGTATCACACACTCCAACAATTAAATTATATAGACCGCCGTTTTTTAAAACGCCGTTCTGGCTATGCCCGTTTATTTTCGATACTCCGCTTTTCCGTTCGATTTCAATTCACAGTTTCATTTACAAAACCTGTAAACTAATTCTCACAACTGATTCAATCAATTTCGTTGCATACTACTGCGCAAACCACAACCAAACACAAGAATAATTAAAGATAATCAAGTTTCACACGTGTCATATCAACGTCCAAATTCATTGATTAATTAACAGTGTCATAATTAACAAATTAATATAGTGACTAACATCCAAAATATCCAAACAAACCAGTCTGACAAATATCCAAAATATCCCAAATTCAAAGTATGACATAACTCTCATAAAAAAAACCAGTCTGACATAACAACAGCAAGGAGGAGGACATAAGAACAACAACCATACAGCAAGGAGGACATAAGAACAGCAAGGAGGACCGCAGATTCATACCCCTCGAGTAGCTTCAGCTCTGATCATCAGAATTTCCTTCATCTTGACGACCGCTCTGTGAAAAAAAAAATAATAGTTTAATTGAACAGTAGATCACAATACAGAATATACATATTTTTTGAACTTGCAAAAAGAACTACCTGTATCTCGAATTATAAGATCAAAGTGCCAACTGCAAATGGAATTGTTAATGATATATACAGAGGTAAAATAATTACATTGCAATGCTAAAAATCTAGTACTTAATTTTGTTTTTAAATATATCTAAAATAACAAAACAAATGAAAATTCAGTATCTAACTTGAAACCTTTATATTCTCCTCTGATTGGGAATATCCACTATCTAAAACAGTAAAACAAATGAAAATTCAGTATCTAAGCATGTCCTTCATGGATTGTTCAGACAATCCATGAAACTGTCATCGTAGACGGAAACCAAATATAAGAAAAATAAGAAAAATCAAATAGGACTCATATCAAGTGTATTTTTAGGGAACTGTCATCGTGGAAGGAAACCAAATATATATAGAAGCCAGAAATGGAAACAGAAAGAAGAAAGGTAGAGACTTTGGATACACCAGGCTACCATAGCGGCATTTGCCTCATCTCTCTCTCATCCCTTATTTCCCTTCAGCACACGAACAGAAAGAGACATCAGCAACCACCTTAAGAGCGACAAGAACAACAATAATAATAAATTATTATGAACAAGATGTCTCTATATGGGTTTTCAGATCTCCACTCGAGCCCACTCTTTCTAATCACAGCCCAATTAAGAACATAGACAACATCCACTAAACAATCCAATCATAGCCCAGTCAAAATTTGCCATCCTGGATCTTAATGAAATACGCTTCATTAACAGTGAAAGAAAATGAGGATGCTAGCAGCATACTTAGTTTGGAAGTGAACCCATTTTTTGTTAAAAAATCATGCCAAAGATGGCAATCAGCTTCATTAACAGTATCTGAAAATGAAAATTTCCATTATCTGAGCTTATATGTTGCTCTACTAATTCACTGTGCCCAACTAAATCTAAAACCCAATTGTTGTGCGTATCCGGAGGATTTTGGCATACGTACCTATAGCATCCTCAGTTCACAGTAAACCCGTTTTGGTCAAAAAAACATGCCAAGATCACAATCAGATGCATGAAAATAAGCTTCACTAACAACAAAAGAAGAAACTGGGGATGCTATGCAGCATACTTAGTTTGGAAGTGAACCCATTTTGTGTTAAACAATCAGGTTACATTGACAGTATCTGAAAATGAAAATTTCTCCATTATCTGAGCTTATATGTTGCTCTACTACTTTTTTAGCCCAACTATATCGCAAAACCCAAGTGTTGTGCATATCCGGCCGGAGGATTTTGGCATACGTACCTATATAATATCCTCAGTTCACAGTGAACCCATTTTTGGTATAAAAACATACATGCCAAGAAGACAATCAGGTGCTTGAAATCAGGTTCACTAACAGTTAGTGAAAATGGGACCATAAAATAGCTTAAGAAGACCATCAGGTTTGTGAAATAAGCTTCACTAACAGTGAAAGAAACTGGGGATGCTATGCAGCATACTTATTTTGGAAGTGAACCCATTTTGTGTTAAAAAAACCATGCCAAAGATTGCAATCAGGTTACATTGACAGTGTCTGAAAATGAAAATTTCTCCATTATCTGAGCTTATATGTTGCTCTACTACTTTTTTAGCCCAACTATATCGCAAAACCCAAGTGTTGTGCATATCCGGCCGGAGGATTTTGGCATACGTACCTATATAATATCCTCAGTTCACAGTGAACCCATTTTTGGTATAAAAACATACATGCCAAGAAGACAATCAGGTGCTTGAAATTAGCTTCACTAACAGTTAGTGAAAATGGGACCATAAAATAGCTTAAGAAGACCATCATATTTGTGAAATAAGCTTCACTAACAGTGAAAGAAACTGGGGATGCTATGCAGCATACTCATTTTGGAAGTGAACCCAATTTGTGTTAAAAAAACCATGCCAAAGATTGCAATCAGGTTACATTGACAGTATCTGAAAATGAAAATTTCTCCATTATCTGAGCTTATATGTTGCTCTACTACTTTTTTAGCCCAACTATATCGCAAAACCCAATTGTTGTGCATATCCGGCCGGAGGATTTTGGCATACGTACCTATACAATATCCTCAGTTCACAGTGAACCCATTTTTGGTATAAAAACAAACATGCCAAGAAGACAATCAGGTGCTTGAAATCAGCTTCACTAACAGTTAGTGAAAATGGGACCATAAAATAGCTTAAGAAGACCATCAGGTTTGTGAAATAAGCTTCACTAACAGTGAAAGAAACTGGGGATGCTATGCAGCATACTTAGTTTGGAAGTGAACCCATTTTGTGTTAAAAAAACCGGTTACATTGACAGTATTTGAAAATGAAAATTTCTCCATTATCTGAGCTTATATGTTGCTCTACTACTTTTTTAGCCCAACTATATCGCAAAACCCAAGTGTTGTGCATATCCGGCCGGAGGATTTTGGCATACGTACCTATACAATATCCTTAGTTCACAGTGAACCCATTTTTGGTATAAAAACATACATGCCAAGAAGACAATCAGGTGCTTGAAATCAGCTTCACTAACAGTTAGTGAAAATGGGACCATAAAATAGCTTAAGAAGACCATCAGGTTTGTGAAATAAGCTTCACTAACAGTGAAAGAAACTGGGGATGCTATGCAGCATACTCATTTTGGAAGTGAACCCATTTTGTGTTAAAAAAACCATGCCAAAGATTGCAATCAGGCTTACATTGACAGTAGCTGAAAATGAAAATTTCTCCATTATCTGAGCTTATATGTTGCTCTACTACTTTTTTAGCCCAACTATATCGCAAAACCCAATTGTTGTGCATATCCGGCCGGAGGCCTTTGGCATACGTACCTATATACCATCCTCAGTTCATGGAAGAAAAATACGAATAGGGCTCATAGCAAGTGTAGTTTTAACTGGAATTGTCATCGTGGAAGGAAACCAAATATAGAAGCCAGAAAGAGGAATGGTAGAGAATGAGGATACACCAGGCTAACATAGCGGCATTTTCCTCATCTCTCTCTCATCCCTTCTTTCCCTTCAGCACACGAACACATAGAGACATCAGCAACAACAGCAAGAGCGACAAGAACAACAAAAATAATAAATTATTATGAACAAGATGACTCTATATGGATTTCCAGATCTCCACTCCAACTCGTCTCTTTCTAATCACAAGCCCAATTAAGAACAATTGTTCACAGTCACTGTTAAAGAAACATATATGCTCAGATTATGGAAACATATATGCTCAGATTATGGAAATTTTCAGTCACTGTTAAAGAAACTAAGTAGGCTGCATAGCATCCCCAGTTTCTTTCACTGTTAGTGAAGCTTGTTTGGAATACAGATTTCAGGAAATGCCCCTTGTTTCTGAACTCAAACATCACATTAATAAACATCTTTTCTAATAATGGCTACACTTGTGGAAGCTCTCTCTAAGCCTCAATTCTTCAAGGTTTTGTTGCCTACTTCTTTACAGAAGCTGGTACTCTATTCTCCTCTCTTTCTAGTACTTAGTCGCTTAGTCGGTATTTCGTTCATGTATCACATTAATTGAGTAGGCAACAAACCCCCTGAAATATTTAGTTCCCATTGCAGCTGATACCTTCTGAATTTAACAAGCATATCATCAAAGATATCTTCGAGTAGGCAACAACCTTGATATGCTTGTTATGCTTGTTGCCTACTCGAAGATATCTTTGATGATATGCTTGTTAAATTCAGAAGGTATCAGCTGCAATGGGAACTAAATATTTCAGGACATTTGTTGCCTACTCAATTATCAGCTGCAATGGGAAGATATCTTTTCAATGTAGCCAAGTCCCGCAAATTCCAACATCAGTTGTGTTTACATCAAACACAGGAAACTCAGAAGCAATGTAACTGTTCATGTCTTCACCGTCTTCATCGTCTGAAGTATCGCCCAGTTGGAATACATCTCTTGGTTGCATAGGGATAGCCACATACGATTTTGGCAGGGTTGGATCTTCAATGTAGAACACTTGTTGCACTTGGGATGGAAACACAAATGGCTCATGGCTAATGTGTGTACCGATGTGAATCAATTTTGAGAAGTTTACAACTGTGAAGCCAAGCTTGTCCTTGTTGTTAGCAAAATTCCTATCAAACTCAGCCCAATCCCCACGAAATAAGACAACACGGAAATGGCCAAAATAATTCAACTCAATGATATCCGTGAGCACTCCATAGTAGTCGAGATCCCCATCTACAGGCCTCGTGTCCGATTTGGAAGCATAACTTCTAGTCTTAGACGTCACTACCATTCCACTATTTTGAGACTTCAAATTAGATTCACGATCCTTAGTACGAAATCTAAAACCATTGAATATGTATCCTCCGTATCTTTTGACCATCTGATAGGGACCTTTGGCAAGTACTTGTATTTCAGATGACGCACCTTCAGGACCCAAAGAATGTACCTATTAATTTTGCGCAAATCGTATCAACACCATAGAAAATGTAGATATAATAAAGATTAACTTGCATAACTGTAATTCACCTACATGAGATTCAAACCACTTATGAAATTTTTCATTCATCAGCTTGTTTTGTTCACGTGGTGGTAGTCTTCTTGGTCTAGCCCTTCGTTTGATGTCCCTGACAAATTCGCTAAAAAACAAGCAATTGAAATTAGGAATAACAAAAGTATCAAAAATATCGAACTCCGCGGTTTTCACTGTATTCGATTTACATTCAAAAGCAACTTACTTTCGAAATGGTTCTACTGATGCATGATGGTCTAGCACATATCGATGTGCCTGTTCCCACGCTAAGCTATCGAGCTCAAATGCATCAACTTTACCAACAGTGGTGCCAGCGGTATCAAAAAGATATTGTGCACCATCAAGGTTGGAAATGTCTGGATTTCTACGTGGTCTACTGGAAGATGTCTCCACACCAGGCAAATACCTGGAAAAAAAATGTGAGCACTCCTCTGATAGATATCCCTGGGCTATTGACCCTTCAGGATATGCTCTATTTTTTCACATAACCCTTTAGCCGGTATAGGTACCTGAACATGTACAATTAATAAACTAGAGCGGATTAGGGGATTAAAAAAAAAGAGCTTTTGAAAATTCAATTTCGTAAGATGAATGAATTATTTTACCTCTCAATGGGGTACATCCACCGATAGTGAACAGGACCACCGATTCTGGCTTCACCAGCAAGGTGGATTATCAAGTGAATCATAATAGTGAAAAACGATGGAGGAAATATCATCTCCATTTTACTAAGTGTCAATGCCGCATGCTGCTCCAATTGGTCCAGATCTTCAACACGAAGCATTCTTGAGCAAATACCTTTATATATGCTACAAAGATCTTTCAGGACAGTAGTGACTTGCTCACACATTAAAGACCTTAGGGCCACAGGAAGGAGATCCTGCATTAGGATGTGGTAGTCGTGTGACTTTAGACCCTGAAGCCTCTTCTCTTTAAAGTTGACACATTTTGCCATGTTAGAAGAATAGCCATCGGGGACTTTAAGTTCAAGTAGTACTTTGCAAAACAACTCCAACTCCGATTTTGACATTGAATAGATTGCAGGAGGTAGGAGCACTTTCCCGTTCGGCAGTTCTTCTGGGTGCAACTCATGTCGGATGCCCATTGACTTCAAATCAAGTCGGCTCTTGAGATTGTTCTTTGTCTTCCGATCATCTCCCATAACTGTTCCTATACAATTCTCACCAATATTTTTTCCGATATGCATCACATCTAAATTATGTCTCAGTAAGTTGAATTCCCAATACGGCAACTTGAAGAAAATACTCTTCTTCTTCCATGCACCTAAACTCGTCAAGTTTTGATCCTCATCCTCGCCATATAGATCGGTCTCCTCACCTTGCTCCGGCCTTGCCCTTTTCTTGCCCTTTGTCCTGACTTCTGGTTCCTTTCCATATTTGAATTGATGACCATCTACCCGCCTCAAAATATCTGAACCAGAAGAAGACCCAGGAGCATGTTCCCACTCGTCGGTGCCATCAAATGTCGCTGCCTCTGCCCGAAATATATGTGTGTCAGGCAACCATCTCCTATGACCCATATAGCAAAACTTTCTGCCATTGTACAACCACCTTGAACTAGTTTGGTCAGCACAACATCGACATACATAACGTCCTTTAGTACTATATCCAGATAAATTTGCATATGCTGGAAAATCATTGATTGTCCAAGACAACACGGCACGAAGAGAAAATGTTTCTTTAGCCACAGCATCATAGGTTGGAACACCCACCCACAACTTCTGAAGTTCATCTATTAACGGTTGTAGGTACACATCTATATCATTTCCAGGACCTTTCGGTCCAGGAACTATCATGGACAAAATAAATGAGGACTGCTTCATGCATTTCCAAGGCGGCAAATTGTATGGTATCAACACAACCGGCCATATGCTGTATGTACTACTCATTTGCCTGAAAGGGTTGAAACCATCACTAGCTAGTCCAAGTCTCACATTTCGAGGATCTTCCGCAAAATCAGGATATCTTTCATCAAATCTTTTCCAAGATTGAGAATCAGCAGGATGTCTAAGAATCCCATCATTAGTGCGACCTTCAGCATGCCATTTCATATCAGAAGAAGTTTTCGTGGACATAAACAACCTTTGTAACCTAGGAATCAGAGGAAAGTAACGCAATGTTTTGGCAGGCTTCTTTTTCCTACTTCGCTTAGTAGATCCACTGACTCCCTCGTCTTGATTTGGTCTTTCTTTCCATTTCGAAGAACCACACACTTCGCAATTCTCCAGACTTTCCTTACCACTCGTGAAAAGCATACAGTCATTTGGACATGCTGCTATCTTCTCATATCCTAGATCGAGAGAACTTAGGAATTTTTTGATTTTATAGGCTGAGTTTGGAATACAGATTTCAGAAATGCTTCATTCAACAATTCAAGCAGCATAGTGAAGGACTTAGCAGACCACCCGTTTAAACATTTAATCTGAAATAGTCTGACAATGAATGAGAACTTAGAAAATTTGGTGCAGTCGCGGTACAACGGGATACTAGCATCTTCAAGTAACTTAGCGAAGGATTCTTGCTGCTTATTATTTTCAGGGGTGGGGCCAGACATTTCCTCGTCCACCCCACCACCAATCTGGTTTGTTTCTGTTGACTCATTGTGAACTTCGGTTGTTGGGTCATTGGTGTGGAAAGGAACATTATGAATCCCCATGGCATCTTGTAACAAAGCATGCATCTCATCGGGAACGCTTAAGTCTTCGTTCACTAAGGGCTCAGCCTCATTTTCTAATACAACCGGACGAACAGGAGCTGCCGTATGATCCTCTCCATGACAAAACCACCTTGTGTACCCTTGAAGAAAACCGTTGACAGCCAAGTGTGTATGTACTACGTCACATGTCCTCAGCATACAATTTGTACAGCGAAGGCATGGACAAAGGATTAGGTTGGGATCACGAGAATGTCGTTTGGCAAAGATAATAAAATCTTTAATACCATCACGGTACTCCTTGGATAATCGTGGTTTACTAATCCAACTTCTATCCATTATATCAATAGCACACAGTCTGAAATTAAAATTTGATATATTAAATAGTAATAACAGTAAAAGGCATTTTGTATATTAAATTTCACCTATTTGAAAACCATTCCCTAGCTGCAAATAAATAAACGATATAATCTTTAACTGTAAAATAAAGAAATTGTGGCTCCAAAAAATGTACAAAAAAAAACTACATCTTAACACAATCTACTCTATTCACCAAACCCTAAACGACCTTTTGTGGAAATGATCACAACCACCTTAGACGGTATTTTATCGCACACCCTGTGTTCGAGCATAAAAAAAAATCGACTATAGTCTCCCCTGTATTTGGCTTTCCGTTTAAGGAGATGATGATGGTAAAGGGTATTTTGCTGATGAAGAGGAATCGGCCGAATAATGAGCGCGTCGTGCTGTAACTACGGTAACAAGAAGATCTGATGACTCATGAACTATTCTGTTCATGACTACTAATAATCACTTATCTCATAATAATAATAATAATAATAATAATAATAATAATAATAATAATAATAATACTAAACAAAAGAAACAGTAAAAGAAAAATTAAAATGTCTAGTATGTAAGCATATATTTTGCAGACTGAACCAATTGTTGTACATAGCCGAAGGATTTTGGCATAGAGCTATAGCATCCTCAGTTCACAGTGAACCCATTTTGGTCAAAAAAACATGCCAAAATGACAATCAGATGCATGGGATAAGCTTCAATTCATTAACAGTGAAAGAAACTGGGGATGCTATGCAGCATACTTAGTTTGGAAGTGAACCCATTTTGTTAAAAAACCATGCCAAGGATTGCAGTCAGGTTACTTTAACAGTATCTGAAAATGAAAAATTTCCCATTATCTGAGCTTATATGTTGCTCTACTACTTCTTCAGCCCAACTACATCTAAAACCCAATTGTAGCCGCATATCCGGCCGGAGGATTTTGGCATACGTACCTATACCATCCTCAGTTCACAGTGAACCCATTTTGGTAAAAAAAACATGCCAAGATGACAATCAGATGCATGAAAATAAGCTTCACTAACAACAAAAAAATAAAATGGCGATGCTAGCAGCATACTTAGATTGGAAGTTAACCCATTTTGGTATAAAAAACCATGCCAAAGATTGACAATCAGGTTACTTTAACAGTATTTGAAAATGATAAATTTTCCATTACCAGAGCTTATATGTTGCTATACTACTTCTTCAGCCCAACTAAATCTAAAACCCAATTGTTGTGCGTATCCGGAGGATTTTGGCATACGTACCTATAGCATCCTCAGTTCACTTAGTCTGGAATTGAATCTACAGAAACTGGGGATGCTATGCAGCATACTTAGTTTGGAAGTGAACCCATTTTGTGTTAAAAAACCATGCCAAAGATTGCAATCAGGTTACTTTAACAGTATCTGAAAATGAAAATTTCCATTATCTGAGCTTATATGTTGCTCTACTACTTCTTCAGCCCAACTAAATCTAAAATCCAATTGTTGTGCATATCCGGCCGGAGGTTTTTGGCATACGTACCTATAGCATCCTCAGTTCACAGTGAACCCATTTTGGGTAAAAAAACATGCATGCCAAGAAGACAATCAGATGCATGAAATCAGCTTCACTAACAGTGAAAGAAACTGGGGATGCTATGCAGCATCCTTAGTTTGGAAGTGAACCCATTTTGTGTTAAAAAACCATGCCAAAGATTGCAATCAGGTTACTTTAACAGTATCTGAAAATGAAAATTTCCCATTATCTGAGCTTATATGTTGCTCCACTACTTCTTTAGCCCAACTAAATCTAAAATCCAATTGTTGTGCATATCCGGCTGGAGGATTTTGACATACGTACCTATAGCATCCTCAGTTCACAGTGAACCCATTTTGGGTAAAAAAACATGCATGCCAAGAAGACAATCAGATGCATGAAATCAGCTTCATTAACAGTGAAAGAAAACGGGTATGCTAGCAGCATACTTAGTTTGGAAGTGAACCCATTTTGTGTTAAAAAACCATGCCAAAGATTGCAATCAGGTTACTTTAACAGTATCTGAAAATGAAAATTTCCCATTATGTGAGCTTATATGTTGCTCTACTAATTCACTGTGCCCAACTAAATCTAAAATCCAATTGTTGTGCATATCCGGCCGGAGGATATTGGCATACGTACCTAGAGCATCCTCAGTTCACAGTGAACCCATTTTGGGTAAAAAAACAAACATGCCATGAAGACAATCAGATGCATGAAATCAGCTTCATTAATAGTAAAAGAAGATGAAAATTTCCATTATCTAAGCATATATTTTTCTATTAATTCTTCATCTCAACTAAACCGTTCATGCTAAGGAAATCGAAATGAATAAACTGAAAAAAGCTGTCTTTTTTGGAAAATAAGGGAAATCAAGAGATCATACCGAAGAGAGAGAGAGGGAGCGGGGCGACGAGGGCGGGGGCGTAGGAGAGAGAGAGAAAGGGGGCGACCGCCGATTCACCTCCAAATAGAGAGAGGGAAGAAGGAAATCGAAAAGGTCGAAGGGAATAAGGGACGATTTCGAAAGGTCGAAGGCCGTCGAAGAGGACGAAGCGGCGGAGGCAAACGCGCGGGAAGTAGAGCGAGGAAGGAGGGAAACGAAGCGCCTCTTTCCTTTTTTTTTTTTGGGTATTGGGAAAATGGCGAGCGAAAGATTAGGGTTCGCAGGTTTTATTCCCAGTTATTCACCGGCGTTTTAATTGGAAACGCCGGTGAATGTGTCCGTATATTCGCCGGCGTTTATAATAAAAAACGCCGGTGAATAATAAACTTCACAGGCGTGTTTAGGTAAAATGCCGATGAATACTAACATACGCCGGCATTTTAAATCGACCGCCGGTGTATGACCATCCCATCTGGCGCCCAATTCCTACTCGCTCCCTACCCCGGCGCTACTAGTAAAACGCCGGGGAATAATCGCCGGTAAAAGCAGTTTCTTTTGTAGTGATGCTTGGTTGTAAATATATCTTGTTATATCCTTGTTGTGATGCTGAGTCGATCCTACAGCTTATGAATGATGCCAAAATCATCCGCTGGGCTTCGTCACTCGCTCGTATTCCATATTTTTGGGAAGCAGGGCGTGACAGGCTTGAACGGGAGATCACCAGGAAACTCGTCGACGGTGACTGAAAAATCCTACAGAGAGAAGCTCTGGATTCTAGAGAGAAAGAGAGAGTAAATGTGAGAAATGAGAAAGGGGGAGTGGGTTGTGCCTATATAGGGGATTTACTGTGACTCCTCGATTCCTACAAAAATAGTTGATGTGACTCCTCGATTCTCACAAAAGTCTCTTGGGCTCGCTCGCCTCGCCGACCCCCATAAGCATCGACGGTCGACCTAGATCTCGAGCACAGGGGTAGCTTCCACATGCCAAGTCTCTTGGGCTCACTCGTCTTGACGACCCCCATAAGCCTCGACGGTCGACCTAGATCTCGAGCACAGGGGTAGCTTCAACAAGCCAAGTCTCTTCGGATCACTCGTCTTGCCAACCCTCATAAGCCTCGGTAGTCGACCTAGATCTCGAGCACAGAGGTAGCTTCGACAAAGCCAAGTCTTTTGGGCTCACTCGTCTTGACGACCCCCATAAGTCTCGACGGTCACCCTAGATCTCGAGCACAGGGGTAGCTTCCACAAAGCCAAGTCACTTGGACCCGCTCGTCTTGCCGACCCCCATCAACCTCGATGGTCGACCTATATCTCGAGCACAGGAATAGCTTTCACAGGCCAAAGTCACTTGGGATTGCTCGTCTTGCTGACCCCCATATGCCTCGGCGGTCGACCTAGATCTCGAGCACAAAGGTAGCTTCAACAAGCCATGTCTTAGGCTCACTCGTCTTGCCGATCCCCATAAGCCTCGACGGTCGACCTAGATCTCGAGCACAGGGGTAGCTTCCACAAGCCAAGTGTCTTAGGCTCACTCATTTTGTCGGCCCCCATAAACCTTAACAGTCGACCTAGATCTCAAATACAGGGAAAGCTTCAACAAGCCAAGTCTCTTAGGCTCACTTGTCTTGCCGACCCCCATAAGTCTCGACGGTCGACCTAGATCTCGAGCACAGGTGTAGCTTCCACATGCCAAGTCTCTTAGGCTCACTCGTCTTGCCAACCCCCATAAGCCTAGACGGTCGTTCTAGATCTCGAGCACAGGGGTAACTTCCACAAAGCCAAGTCACTTGGACCCACTTTCCTTGCTGACCTCCATCTGCCTCGACGGTTGACTTAAATCTCGAGCACAAGGATAGATTCCGCAAGCCAAAGTCACTTGGGCTCGCTCGTCTTGCTGACCCCCATAAGCCTCGACGGTCGATCTAGATCTCGAGCACAGGGATAGCTTCCACAGACCAAGTCACTTGGGCTCGACACTCAGAGCCGACCCCATCCAGCATTACGAACAAAGGGAATCACCAAGACCTGTTCGACAACGCTCGACAGCAAACCCCCGTGCTCGGCTACCGAGACCCTCGTGCTCGGCAATGGGGGCCCTAACCAGCCCGTCACCGACCCCAACCAACCCAAGCTATATGAACACTCTTCCCACTCTTCTTCATGGAACTTGACTATTCCTCCACAACTGGCCAGGCACAGCCCCGCATGAGTGGAGGGCTTGTGATATGGGATAAATGAAGTGGCGCGATCAGGACCCTCTGATCTCCTCTGGACTCTGCCCCCCTGTGATCATCAAACCAGCTACAATCCAATAGGCCACATCAAGCTCAGGCTCATGGGCAAACGGGTACTACCCGGCCCGTTAAGGTTCCAGACCCGATTTTCCCTGCTTATAAATACCCTACCCCACCTCACTTTGGCAGTTAATCAAACTTTCTCCCCCTGAACCCTAGCTATTGTTGCTTTTTCAGTGACTGACTAGATCGTCGGAGGGCCTGTCGCCGGGACTTCTCTGGGTGTTTCTAGGCAGTGTGCAGATACCCATGACCGAGCCGAGCCCACAGATCCGAGTAGAGCAGCTGGATTCGAGCCGAGCACCTGGATCCGAGCCGAGCACCCGGACCAGGGTCACTACCGCAACTTCCACTATACAAATTACAAAAACTCACACCTGTTGCAGCCACAACTCAAAAACAAACAGCATCATCAGTGTTACATGAGAACCGCACATGCCAAACTGGCATAATATTCGGTGTAAGAAATTCATAACGATATTTGATCCTTATTAGAGTAGTCTTTTCTCATACTTAATTTGTTGGTGAAGTTGTAAAATTTCATTTCGAAGAACCACCTATCCAGTATCCCCAGATGTGATTCGGGAAAGAATCTCTTCCATTGGTTTATGTCCTACCCTTATTTGAAGTTTCTTGGTGAAATCCTGAGTATAAATTGAAGGGCCAAGTAACATCGACATTGAGACTGTGATGAGGAAGTAGACACCATGCCATACACTCTACAGAAATTTGCATAACAGATTTTGCAAAGTTTGCCGTAGACATAGTAATTAATCAAGAAAACCCTCACATGCATGATACCAGGGGGTTTGGATTTGGGAGTGTGTGGTTTAGATTTGTGATAGTTGATCTCTCGCTCCCCAATCTTCTCTTTTTCTCTTCTCATTATCATCATACATACATATATAGGCTTGAGAGTCTAGGAAAGTGTATTGGTTGTTAAACAGTCTACATCGGGCTCCACCTAATGGAATCCCTCTGCAAGTTGATGACAAGAAAGGTATGAGCAGGGACCTAGCAGGCACTAGTTTAGTGTTTTAACTCCCTGTTTACCTTGTCTTGTCTGTTTCTTTTCTTCTTTTCTTTGCATACAGACTGACACATGTGACATGGCCAAGGTCTAATGAATTTTTACTTTTTAATTGATGTTTTTCAGATTTATAAAAGCATATGTATATATTCGTGTTTTTCAAGTTTTTAATCCAAAAAACTCATTTTATTCAAGAACCAAAGTAGAAGTTTGACACAATGATAGTATTTAATCTATGATAGGCACGATCCAAGACGACACACGCACAGAGGTTTTCTTGTGAAATAGCAAATATAGTATCAGATCTATCAAATATGACAGGGCTTTTATAAATCTAGAAGTAATTGTACTTTGGTAGACTAATAATTTACACGTGCGATGCACGTTTTAATAAATATATAAATTTTTTAAAGTAAAAACTTAGACGGCAGGGTGAAGAAAAGGTGCATGGATTTTGATAAAGAGGGAGAGGAACAGTCGTCTTGTTTTTTGAGAGAGAGAGAGAGTTTGTATGGGTAGTTTACGTGTTTGATGGGTTTATATAAAGAATTTTAGTTGTACGTGCGTTGAACGGGTTGGTAGATTGACAAATTACACTAAGACCTTCTCCCATTATAGTAGTAGAGAGAGCTAATTAGCTTTCTGACCTTCTTTTTATTTTTATTTGGCGAAATGACCATATTTAGAAAATATTTAGCGAAATGACCTAGTTCTTAATTAAATTTCTATACTATATTTCCTATAATAATTTTTATAGGATATGTGACATTTCTTTAAATTCTAAAAGTTTTTAGGTTTTAAAATAATTTCTATTTTTATTATTAGATTTTAGTTTTTCTATTCTATAGTTTATCAGTTAGTAATAAATTTACAGAAAATACATAAATTAAGTAAAAATTACTTACTCTGTACTGGCTCTGATACCATTATAGAGTGAAGCGTTACATGACTTATTACATGACCGACTCTTACGCAGATACAAATAAAAAGTATATAAATTGACTCAGTACATAAAGCAAACTCACAAGACTAGCACGACATAAAGACAATAATACAGGACAACATGAAGAAAGTAGTACAGCTAGCATGCTGTCTTGATAGACTCGTATGCCCATAAGTCTTCAAATCACTTTCATCATTATTAGATTCCATCTTCAAGTCACTTTCACCATTATTAGGTTCCTTTATTAGATTTATCTCTTTCTCATTTGTAAGATTCCATTTCTTATCTCCCGTACCTCCATTATTTTACAAATTAAATTCAAGTTCCTTCCTTGTCTTCTTATTTATTATTCTCTCTTACTTTTCTTCTTCTTCTTCATACGTATTTAGTATCCTCAGATACCAAATGAGGTTGCAAAGCGTGAATTTTTTTTCAAGATCTCTCAGATACAACAACATTAATACTTAAACGTTGTAATAAATCCGCAATAGAAAGCCCTATATGTTGCAGTGACAGCTCCTAAATGAATGTGTCTTAATGTTTTTCTGTTTTTTTCATTTATTTTTTCCATCTCTTATCTTATTATTATTTCAGTTATTAATGGGATTATGGTTTTTTCTTGTGCTTGTTCAATGTCTATAGGTTGTTCATTATTACTAGCTATTATGATGGTACTTTTCTTTCTTTCGAATATTGGTAATTTAAAATTTCCTTTTGGATTTATATCTAATTTGGTCGCTCTTATTTTATCGTATTTTTGTAAGTCAAAGTATATTCTTTCTCTTACTTCTTTATTGTTTTCTTCTCTTTCTGAATGTTCTCCTATTTCTGTTATTTCTGTCATCATTTTATTTCACATTCTTCCGTTTCACCTTCACTAATTCCACTATCTTCTTCTATTACCATTATTTCTTCATCTTCACTTATTTCTGACCATTCTTCATCATATTCTATGGGTTCATAATTTATGTTATTCATTTCTTCAATTTATTCTACGTATTTTACATTTTCTTTTTTCATTTTTTAGGACAATTTGGTAATAAATGTCTTACCTCTCCACATATGTAACAATTATATTCCTTAGGGTTTTTCGTATACTGTCTATTTTTATTTTTATCCATTCTTCTACAGTATTTTTATAGGGTTTTTTATATCTCTTAAAAGTTTTTCTATATTTTGGTTTATATTTTTGGAATTTGGAATTATTCTTCTTTGTATAATTATAGTTATTATTGCATCCCCAATGATTCGGTCTTGCATCTTCACAACAAATTCTTTGTTTATATGTTCTATAATATTTTATTGTTGCTCTGGCATCTTGGCATACTTTGTTCCTATAATCTTTTACGAATTGCGTTCTATACCCTAAAGTGTCTACTTCTGATTTTACTTTCTCACCTATGTATGCACTATATATATTTATACTCTATGGATCAGGTAGTTTTAGAAAGAATGAATCCAGAATTTGACTCATTTCTTCTTTTGTATAATAACTATCTTGAAAATATTCTCGAAATTCACAAGCATAGTTGTCAAAATAACACATGTCGCATATTTCTAAGTTGCTTAGTCTCCATCTTGCTTGGTTCTTTTTGTATATAGTGTGTTTTTCTCCTTTATCGTATACACTGAATTCTATTCTTATTGCTATCTCGTAATTTGTAATTATTTCTTTTAGACTTAAGGTTCGTTGTGCTGAGGTTTCTTCAGTTCCTCTATCGTCAATTGGTCTTAATTTTCTTATAGTATTTCTTTCTTCTTCCTTTAATCCATTCCACCATTTTGCTACTACACCTATAAAGGTTGCTTCTATAAATATCTCAAATGCGTTTCTTGTAAGATTTTGCCTAAATCCTACTATCAGTGAAGACTTTACCCATTCTTCAACCGTCCTATCTACGTCTTTTACGCAATCTAGGTCTAGCCATTCTCCATTTCCTGCTATTCCTTTTTTGTAGTGTTCTGTAGGTTCATATTTTGGAGTTTCCTTTTCTTTGTCTCTTGCTAGTTGCATTTTTCTTTTCGTGTTTTGCCATTTTCATGGTAATTGGTAAGATTTTTTGTTAGGTGGTGACCTTAAGATTTCGTACATGTCATTTGAAATTTCTGAAGGTTTTGCTATAATCTTATCTTGGCCCATTTTTATTTCTTCATTTGTTATGTCTAGATTTTTCAAGGCTTCTTCTACTTCTACTGGGTTAGGATTTGCCATTAAATCTTCTATTTCTAAAATATTTATATTAAGTTTTTTTTTTTTTTTTAGGAAAAAGGTGGAATCTGGCCACTCTGTTTTATTAATAAGAGTTTAACGAAACAAACCCAGAGTATTGAGCCCAAGTACAACCTATAGACAGAAAATAAAACATACATGAAGCAACCTGACGCGTACAAACAACAAATCCCTCCAACAACTCTGGAGGGTGGGCCGACAAACAACTCGGTCCAGCAAAATTGTAAGTACGTCAGTTTAGCTTCATACAGTGCCTCCACGGCACATGCACACCCACCTGAGATAAGTCTGGCAGGATTTTATCACCCGCTGATTCCTGCCTACACCTCGCTGGGGGGACCCCATGTTTGGGCCCAAGCCCCGCTATATTTTTGTTATTGCTTCTAACTCCTTCATACATTCTTTCGTTATGCCTAATTTTTCTTCTGGGTAGTCAGTTATATATCTAATTCTTTTATATTTTTATTTATAATTTTTAAATCTTTTCTTAAATCTCTTACAATTTCAGGACCATTGTAATCTTCTTCCAACTCTTGTATATTTATCATATAAATTTTTGGGGTTATGTTAGGATCTAATGCAACTGCTTCATTGGCTATACTTAGCCTGTTATTTTGTATGCTAGTAGTTGTTGGTAATACCAACTTACTTCTTCGTTTCTGTAATCTAATACTATGTATACTATCTCTTTTTGTATTTCTTTAGGTAGTTTATTAGTTACTTTTCTTGTTAGTAACAAGTATTTTAATATTTTTTTACTAGCAATATGATTCCTTTCTATTAATCTTTTATCAATGTATCTAATTTTAAGTTTTGAAAGATTTTTTAATTTTAGTTTCTTTATTTTCTGTGAATTTTCCAGCTTTTATAAGGATAAGATATATTATAGTTTATAATTTCTAAAATAGGGTTATATAGAAAATTTTATTTTTTTGGTTATTATATTAATAAGACTGGTTAGTTATAATATTGTAAAAGTAGATCGTTTGGCTAAATATTTTTGAAAGTGGATCGTTTGGCTAAATATTAGTTGAAAATGGGTCAGTTAGTGAGGTTAGCTCTGGTAGAGATGGGTATGGGTGGTATGGGTAAATGATACTTCAATTTTATATTTTAAAAATGAATAATCAAATTGAGAATAATTTCTCTATGTCAGATCAGAATATTAGGGTTTGGTAAGCGTCCCTATCCATGCAGGGCCCTGTTATTGAAACCAGAGGTACCATGCATGACACCACATAAGTTGTAGTCTCGAGGAACAAAGACAGAAAAGGACTCATCATCTTGTCTTTTTCTCCAGAATTTTAGGGCAACACATGGGTTTACCACCACGTAATTAACATGTACTACAAAACACAAGCACGCCAAACAATTTACGTATTTTATATCGTTAGAAAAGCGACTCTCCAAGGGGCTCCGAGGTAATTTCCTCTTTGAAAGTATTTATAATTATTTGTTGGGACTTCTAGACGATGATTCACACTATTTATTTTGATATTTGTATATGTTGCTCTTTATTTTGGTGTGGGAACAATTAAATAGTGAGTTAATATTTGATGTAAACTACTAAAATTTTGACAATTGATCTTCGCCATGAAAAACAGTTAAAGTTCATGAGAGTGAATCTGGATTATTGATTAAACACCGTAGTCTGTATCTGACGGTTGCTGACGGGAATGGCCCCGTCGACAGACCCTCCCTCTGACACTCAAGTCAGAACCGAGAGAGAAAAAGAGTTTGAGAAAGATATTGTTGGTTACCTTCTGAATAAAGAGGGGAGAGTGTATTTATAGGCTTGAGAAACGGTACAGAAGATTGATATGAATCTATTAGATCGACTATGAATTCCTTATCTCCTATTCGAATCTCCCCATCAAGAGATAAGCTATGTTGTTTGGAGATAAGAGATTTGACTAACAACCTTCATGGACTGGCTTTCTCTTCGTTGTCCTAATTTGTCATTTTTTATGAGCTTGAAAGAGGCCTAGTAGAGGAGCCTGGAAGAGGCCCGGACCTGTTAAAGAAATCCGTTATGACTAATTTGCATGTAGAAACTTTGAGATCTGTGCTAGAATCGTAGAGCCCTGGTTTGCTGCGATTTTAATATTATCATAAGCTCTCCACTCCCAGGAGACAATTTTCTTGGCTGTCGGAAAATAGATCGCATTATTTTTGAATCCTGGAATACAATCTTTGCGTGCATTACGGATACCTGCAACTGATCAGAAGCTCCTAAAGGCGGAGAATATTTTCCTATATTTTTCTAGAATTTTCTATATTATTCGGATTTTTCCGATTTTTTTTTTGGATGTTTAAAATAATTTTTCCAATTTTAAAATCATTTTTTCTATTTTTTTAATTAATAAACCCAATTTAAAATTATTTTTGTAATTTTTAGTTAATTTTCCAAATTTAAATAATTATTTTTTGATTTTTTAAATTAATTTTCAAATTTTAAATGAATTTAGGAAATTTTTCATTAATTATCAAACCTGGACATTCTTCTTGATGCAATCTGGTTCGTTGATCATGAGGAGCTCGCCCACTGATCAGTTTGAGCGGTGATGATCGATTCGCTGTGATGAGTGGGTGACGTGGCTTCATATGTGCGTTGATCAGATCCCAGCTCGCACACTGAGTGAGATCGAATGGTAGAGAGGAGGGCGAAGAAAGGCGATGTGGCACAATCGTGAACGTCTGCTACATTGGAGCATGATTATCAGGACAATCCAAGGGCCAGTGACCACTCACGGAGACCCCCTAGCTCAGCCGACGATTTCGCCAAGCTATGGGCAATTTTTTCTTGTACTTTTGAGCTTCGCCGACCTATATCTTGGTCGAGCTATGAGTTTTTGACGAGCTACGACTTCTACGACCACTGCTTTGGGCGAGTTAGCTTTGTCGAGCTCCTTTTCTTCGTCAAGCTACTGCTGGCTGTTTTAGGTGAACTATCGAGCTTTGGGAGACGAGTTTCGGTCGAGCTATGGTGGCGTCGAGCTCTAATCTTGGTCGAGCTACCACCTTTGCTGACCTATGAGCCTCGTCGAGCAACCACCCTCGTCTAGCTATGGAGTTGAATTTTGTCGAGCTACGAGATCACATCGCCGAGCTATGAAACTCTTATCATCGATCTATGGGATCCTCCTTCTCGCCAAGCTACCGGCTTTGCCAAGCTATGAAGCTCGTTGCAGTCGAGTTATGAGCAAGTTGTCGACCTATGGAGTTCTCAATGCCGCTGAGCTATTCCTTTGCTGAGCTACGGATCACATCGAGCTATGAGGCTCCTCGTCGCCGAGCTACTCCTTTACCAAGCTACACATCTCGCCGAGCCATACATCCCGCTGAGCTATGAGGCTCCTCATCGCTGGGCTATGAACATCTCGTTGAAATATCGAGAAACTCTTTCTTTGAGCTACAGTTCTTGGTCTAATGGTGGAGCTTTGTCGAAGCCGGCACCTTATCGAAGGCTTCGGCCTTGGCGGTGGTTTGAGCGACTGAGTTTTCGATATTTTTCACTAGAGTTGAAGCTTGGGGTCTTTTTTAGCTCTGGTTTAGAAGAAGAGGGTCTTCTTTGGGTTTTCAGGTTTGGGTTTCATACCCACAGACCTGCTTTGGTGTTTTTAGAACTTAAGGTTTCGGTTAGAGGCTTTGTGCCCCGAACCTATACCCCAATGCAAAAAATCCAAGTTTTCTTTTCTTTTGAGCTTGAACCTTCAATCCAATCTGTTGGATTTTTTTAGAAATTTTGGTCTTGTGTTTGTTTCCTTGTGTATGAACACAATTATACATATATGTATTTATATATGTGTGTGTATATGCATACATACACCTGAAGCTTACTTTATACCCAATGGCTTTAACTCAACAAATAGGATTTTTTAATGAATCATGGCTTCCCGTGCTTGTCAACTCGTTCGGTGGGATAAGGACCTCGGCGTTGACCAAGTGTTGTTTTGTTCACCTGTCTCATTGGACTGCTCTTTCGTCAACCAAACATTCTGTTGTTTGCTTGTTTTGTCGACCGAGCTTTTCACTGTTAAACAGGCGTTCTGTTAGTTTGCAAGCTGAACACTTTATCGTTGGATCTTATGGATGTAGCTGACCTAGAAGAGCTGTAGCAAACTTGCTGTTTGATCCCAGCAAGTTTGTTGAGGCCTGACAAGTATGTAAAGACAACTCCAAGGCGGAGTTGGTCGTAGTACTTTTTGTTTGTTCCCGGCAAGTTTGTGGAGACAACTCTAAGACAGAGTAGGTGTTGAACCTGTTGTTTAATCCCGGCGAAATTGGAGACAACTCTGAAATAGAGTCGAACGTTGAACTTATTGTTTACTCCCAGCAAGTTTAGAGAGAATCTTGTGACAGAGTTGAACATTGAACTTGTCGTTTGCACCCAACAGGTTTTAAGAGACAACTTCAAGAAGTTGAGCTTGTTGTTTGATCCCAAAAAGTTTGAGGAGACAACTCTGAGACAGAGTTGAATGTTGAGCTTACCGTTTGTACCCGACAAGTTTGGAGAGGTCGTCCTAGGACGGAGCCGATGTTGAACTCACCATTTGTGCCCAACGAGTTTGTAGGGACAG
Source organism: Hemerocallis citrina (assembly GCA_017893485.1). Taxonomy (NCBI): domain Eukaryota; kingdom Viridiplantae; phylum Streptophyta; class Magnoliopsida; order Asparagales; family Asphodelaceae; genus Hemerocallis; species Hemerocallis citrina. Next base: position 34,337,078 of record CM030363.1, read on the forward strand.
CTCTTAGACGGAGTTGGACGTAGAGCATGTCATTTGATCCCAGCAAGTTTAGAGAGAACTCCGTGAAGGAGTTGGATATTTAAACTTGTCATCTGTTTGTAACAAGTTTACAGAGAACTTTGCGATGGAGTCAGACGTTGAGCTCGCTGTTTGATCCCAACGAATTTATAGGGACAACCGTGAGACGGAATTGGTCATTTGAACTTGTCGTTTGAGCTAGCAAGTTTGAAGAGGCAACTCTTTGATCGAGTTAAGCGTTTAGCTTGCTGTTTGATCCTGGCAAGTTTGTAGAGAACTCTGAGACGGAGCTGGTTGTTTGAACTATCTGTTTGACCCCAAAAAGTTTATTGAGGCAACTCTTTGATAGAGTTGATGTATAGTCTGCCATTTGATCCCAACAATTTTGGAGAGGCAATTTGAAGACGAAGTTCGACATTGAACTTGCTATTTGCGCCCAGCAAGTGTTGTAGAGACAATTCTAGGCCGGTGTTGGATGACAAACCTATTGCATGAAGTTATGGGGTTGTAGGAAGTACTCAAGCAAAGAGCGATGCACTGAACCCGTTGCTTGGAGTGAACGAGTTGTTGATGAAGCCTGAGTGAAGAGCAAGATATTGAACTCGTTGTTTAAAGTCAATGAGTTGTTGATGGAGCCTAAGCGAAGAGCAAGGCGTTGAACTCATTGTTTGGAGTCAACGAGTTGTTGATGGAGCCTGAGTGAAGAGCAAAGCATTGAACTCGTTGTTTGGAGTCAACGAGTTGTTGATGGAGCTTAGAGAGGATAGCAGAGCGTTGAACTCGTTATTTGGAGTCAACTAGTTGTTGATGGAGCTCGAGCGGTGACCGAAGTGTTGAATTCGCTGTTTGGAGTCAACGAGTTATTGACAAAGTTTGGAGCGGAGAATAAAGAGTTGAACTCATTATTTGGAGTCAACGAGTTGTTGATGAAGCTCGAGCGATAAGAAGGGCATTGAACTCATTGTTTGGAGCCAATTAGTCAATGACGGAGCTCGCGCAATGAGCAGAGCGTTGAACTCGTTGTTTGGAACCAACAAGTTGTTGACGAAACTTAAGCGAAGAACAAGGAATTGAACTCGTTGTTGATGGAGCTTAAGCAAAGAGTAAGGCTTTGAACTCGTTGTTTGGAGCTAGCGAGTTGTTGGCGGAGTTTGTGCGGAGAACAAGGCATTGAACTCGTTATTGGAAATCAACGAATTGTTGATGGAGCTTGAGCGAAGAGCACGGCGTTGAACTCCTTGTTTGGAGTCAACGGGTTGTTCACGGAGCTCAAGCGGATAGAAGAGTATCGAACTCGTTATTTGGAGTCAAAAAGTTGTTGACGAAGCTTGGAGCTGAGAGCAGTGTAACCCCCGTTCCCGTTTATACGGATTTGTATTTCTTTGTATTCTTGAATTTCAAATTTTCAAATAAATCATACTATTTCGAATCCAATTTCTTTCTTTTGGACATCCAGTTATACCGCTAGAAATTTCAATCTATTTCTTTTCTTATCGATTATATGTTTTAAACTCAAACTATATTTCATCCTATAATCACATTCAGTTATATAATTGTATTTATTTTCTTACTTGATTATTTTAACTGCAACTATTTTCATCTATTATAGCCCATGTTATAAATTATTTAATTTTTAATTAGGATGAAGCTCAAACCATAGCCTAACATATCATATCCTATATTTATTTGATTTTTATTTATTCATTTTATGAATTCATAACTTAAGCCTAACCCAAGCTTATATATATATTCTGAAACCCAAAGATGAGCCCACATTTCAGATCCAAGCCCAAATCCTATTAGATCATAACCAAACCCACATTTTAAAATCCAGTACCCAAACCTAATCAGATCTCTTTAACTCCATAACTGGTCCCCGCTACCCCATTAGTTCCCCCATGATTTAATCCCGTAACCCCACACCCCCACTATCTCAACTAAACCTCTAATTAATTACCCTATTATCTATTAATATATTATAACCCCCCCCCTGTTCGCTCTCTCTCTCCCTCTCTCTCTGCCCTCCCATGTTCTCCTTCTTCTTCTTCATTTCCGCTGCTACCGAAACCCAACGAACCCCCGAGCATCCATCGCCTTCTCACCATGTTCCTCTCGCCCACAACCACCGCAGTCATCAACCTCTTCATTATTGCCTCCATTGTAGCCACCAAACGACGCCAGCCCGTTAACCATCGCCTCGCCCCTGCAACCACTCGAAACCCTTCCACAGCCTCCGTTCAACCCTGAGCTCGACCTGTAATACCCCAAATTTTTAAATAATGATTTTAAGATTAATAAGTAAATTAAAATGATTTTTGGTGGTTTCATAAACATTTTTATGAAATTTACCTTTTTACACGTGCAAATATTTTCTTGGAAAATTCAAAGTCAGAAATTATTTTGGGAAAGACCATTATTTATTATTAGAAATTATTTGTGAATTTTCTATAATAATTATTTGACCTATCTGCAAATATTACAAAAAGATAGACTTTTGTGCAAAATTATCACTTGGAGTGAAAACTCCAGATTTTGAAATTTTTGGGCTGGGCATGATGCCTAGTCAACTCATAGGTAAAGATTTTACTTTTTGTTTTAATAAATTTGGTTTATTTTGCAAGTTTTGATAAAAAAATGGTCTTTTTGCAAAATTGCCACTTAGAGGGCAAAAAAGTACAAATTAATTTTCTGAGTTTAAAAATAGTGCCGGCCAATATTAGGGTAGTTGTTTTTGTTTTTAAATCTCAATTAAGTTGGTTTTATCTAATTTCCAAGTATAAGGATTTATATATGTAAAGATATATTTAAAAGAGATATTTTGCAAATCTATTCAAAAACCCTAGATACCCTATTTCCAGCCTATTAAAGGTGAAGTGCAGCCGTCTCTTTGCTGCACTACACAAAGAGATTTTTTTATTATTATTTTCTTAGAGTTTCAAAGTGAGGATCTTGGTTTTCTTGCGAAATGAGGGATTTTCTTATTTTCTATATTATCTTCGGTTGATTCTTCAATAAGGTGAGTGACATATGTTTGTTTTCTTATTATTCTAAGCATGTTGTATGTGATGGTTGTGTATTAGAAAGCATGATTAGGGATTGTATGATGATAATATGAAGTTTTGATGAGTAGATGAACTAAAAATCGAATCTTTTCATGAAACCTATGCTTTGATGATTAAAACTTCATATAAATGATTTGAGATTGTTAAAGAACCTAATAAAACTTATGAGTAGGATGTTTTCCTTCATATACTTTCTATTTTGATTCATTATAAAGAGTTGTATGTGTGAGTGTGACACCCCGAATTTCAAAATACAACTGAATTCGAGTTCCACGGGATCTTTACACTTCTTTCATACAATTTTACAAGGAAAAAAAAAACTTTTCTTTTATCAGAGTTACATTTACATTTGTAAATTATCACAGCGGAAGCAATATTACAATCAATTTACATGAAACATCATTTAAATCAATCATGCTCAGCATGTATACTTCAATTGTCAAGTATCCTTATCCTGCATATAAAACTGTGGGCACGTCAGTTCATTCAACTGACGAAATATTATACACGGTCATCCTCTCTATGCCGGAAACAGTATAACGATTCTCATTTCTTAACAATCACAAACTTGTCACAAACAAAGCTAAAGGGACTATCCTATTGATGTCGTGTTGTGAATATGCACTTAGTCCTTAATGCAATTATTTATATTATATGACACTAATGCGCACTTGTTCGGTTTCTATGCATCCCATACTACATAGGTCCGAGGGCAAGCCCTTAACCGTTCTTCATCTTGTAGGGTTCAATCCATCGCCATGACTTAATCTACTACTGTAACTACGGTGAGTATCCTAGATGTTTTCTGACCTACGAACTCATGTCTAGGCACCCGAAGGGAATCCCAACGCACTGACACATGACTCATCATGCAGGTATCCTGTGGTAATTCAGCTCCTAGCATAGACATGACACCAGCCGCAGTCATCAAATACCCCACGAGCGTCGCCACTGGGACGGTACTCTGGAGCAGTATCCACTTCCTATCATGACTCATCATGAGACATCCTGTGAATACTCTCACGCCGCCAATCCAATGGCCCTCATACTCAATGTTTTTCTCTTACTTTCATCACATCTTCACTATGAATCTAATCCTTAGTTTAATTGATTCATGAATAAAAATCAATCTCTTAGAATGTAGCACTCCCACTATACCGGTCTTATTCATTCAGTTTCACATGACCAACCTTGGTCTTCTCATTTCAAAATATCATTTCATAATTCTTTCATTGCCGGTATAAGGCTTGGCTATACCCTAATTTTCAATTTCAACTCATAATTACAATGTTATGCTCATAAGATCTTTTCATGATTAATCACAACTCATGTTTCAATGGCATAATATTCATATATTTACATCTTTCATAACTCATCACAATCAATAATTCAATGCATAGATACTTGAAAACTGAAATTCTTCAAACATGTCACGTTCACTAGTTTATAAGCTCACATAATTCTATTTCAATCCATTCCAATTCCACAGTTCACAATTTCAATTGGTTTCACAAACTCGCACCTTTCAAATTTCTCATTACCAAAAATTTCATTTTAAACTTCTTAAGCAAACCCTTCAATTTCCTTTATAAAAAAAGTTAATAACCAAAATAAGTTCCTCTTTGTAAAAACTGTCTCAAATCTCATTTATACTAAGACATAGGTCATAGAAATTATCTCACAAAGAAAATACAGATTTACTTGAAACTTCGGGGAAGTCGACTGTCGAATATGGTCAGTCGGCTGTTCCGCAATAATAAAATTTCGAAAATAAGAAGGTCAGGCAGTCGACTGTTAATTGTGATCAGTCGGCTGTTCTACGATGATTTTTAAACTCAAAATAAAAACGTTCAGGGCAGTCGACTGTTACAATAGTCGGTCGACTTTCCGAAAAGATTTGAACTATATATTTTTTTCTTTTTCTCATACTAGTAGACAGTTTCGACATGATCGGTCGACTATGCTACTGAGTTTTTCAATTTCTCCAAAAATGTCCAGAATAAAGATACATTTACATTTAACACTCACCACTATTTTCAAAACTATTTTTCACTCTTTAAAACATGTATTTAGTCTTAGTTTGCATTTTATAAACTCCATTTCGACATTTGAAAACTAATACATAATTGGTCATAATTAAAGATGATTTCTCCCACAAATTTCACTACTATGGTGTTGCTTACACACTGATAACTATAATATTGTTAGAGCACAAAAATCAACTTTATAAGTGAGTAAACTTCCATTTTTACTAATTAATCTACGCACAAAGCATTCACCTATTTGTATATAAGAGGACATTCTTTTTTCGTTTATTCTAATTTTCACATGATATGTATAGCATGGGAAATTTCATTACATCTATTAACAATCATCTCTATCAATTCACCTTTAACACATCATTCTACTCTAGCATTTTTAATCAATCAACATGGTTCTAACCTTACTAGCAAATTTTCACATAATTGCAATTTAAACATAATTAGCATGCATTCTAATGAGAACATACACTTTTACTCATAGTCAATAAATCTAGTAATCACAAATTTGCTAATTATCAATTTAGGCAAGCATGCATATTATTCCAACTAATAACTCATAATAACAATTCAATTTCATTCCCTAGCATGATTTCTACTTTAGAAGTCATGAGAAACATCCACCTTTTGAAGAAAAACCCAATTTAGAAAAATTCCCTAGAGCCTCCTAGATTACGAGCGAGTGCCTTCTCCTCCTAGATTGCAATGCACGAACTCTTCTCCTTGCTCCTTGCCAAAACCGAAAGCTCCAAGATGGGGTTGATTAGCCGGCCTCCAATAGGGGAACACTCACACTCAACTCACACTAATATATAACTCCTATATAATTGTTCCCTTCTTCCAATAGATTACTAGTGGAAAAAATACAAATAAATAGGAGGGGTAGTTATACTAATTTTGAAGTAGATTGGAGGGCTAGGATTCAATGGATGGTTATAGAATGGAAGGCTAGGATAGGAGTAGGAGTTATAGCAACCACCCACACACAAATAACTACCCATGCACACAACCCACTCTCCCATTCCTTCCATGCACAAATCGGCCCCAAATTAGTGTGCATTGCACACTATGTGCATTGCACGTGCCACCTAGTACCTTTATTTAGAAGTTTGTACAATTTAATTAATCAAAATGTTCACCATTTGTCTCTACATGACAAGTGTGACCATTTAATTGATTTATTAAATTAGTGGGCTTCACAATTAGTGGGCTTAGACTTGTGGGCCAAGACAACAAATTAATAATTAATTAAAATGGGCTCAACAAATAAAATAGTGTTTAGGCTTTTAGAAAACAAGCTTTTAGAAAAATAAAGGAAAATAATGGTTCATACTAAAATGAGATTTTATATAAAATAAATAGATAATATACACATGAACTTTGCACGTGCACAACACGTGAAAAATAATATTCTTATTAAAAATGAAGTTTTAGGGTATTACAGTGAGTATTCATAAAATTGAGTAAGAATGGACCTTTACGGTGCATATGAAGATATACACTCTGTTTGGGTTTTTGATGAAGTGAAACTTGATAAATAGCTGTTATAATTGATTATATTCATGAGTAAACTATTGTGAGTGTTTGTGCATAAGTTTAATAAAATTGCAAGATGGGTTATTGAGTTAAAAGATTGAGTTTTGAAGTAAAAGAGGAGTTTTGAGTTTTTCGGGTCTCAATATATGCCAACCGAAAATTAGACTTTGGTGTTTTTGATGTTTTCAATTAGATTTGAGTTGTTTTGGGTATTGAGGTAGTTTTGAACTTCATACTACATATATATATACAATAAGTTCTTTGATGCTTAACTGATACAACTATACATACATAACTCATACATATATGTGCTATACCACTATTATGAAGGATTTTGTGTGATTTTCAATTGGATTCTAATTATTTTTTACTGAGATTGAATGGGACATTGTACTACTCCTATTTGATGAGTTTTAAATGTTATAATTGAAGCTAAGCCCTTATATGAACACTTACATATATACAATGACTGTTTTGAAGATTTTTTGTGAAAAATCACTTCTTTGAGATCTTGATGTGTTTTGATTTGTTTTATAAACTCATATATGTTTTATAAGTCATACTTTAGCATCTCAGGAAGTTTATTTTTGATTTCACAAAGTTTAATCGTCGTATCATTTGAAACCATGCACAAAATCTCAATCAGGCTGTTTAACAACTAGCGGTCGATCGCCATGCTATTTTTGAGAATTTTCGAAAGGGGCAGTCGACTGCCCTGTTTTTGAACTATTTGGGCAGTCAACCGCACCTGCCGTTTTGAGTCGTTTTGTTGAGTTTTCTTCGTTTCTTTTAAACGGTTATTTTCTCGATATTATGGATTATTGCTCTACTATTTTAAATGATGTTTTTACTAAAGATTACAGTATTTTACAGAGAGTTATATTTTATATAATAGTACTTTAATTGTATTTTTATGACCTTATTAAGTGAACTATTTGTGGTTTTCAAAGGAATTGATGTTTTGGTGACATTCTACGACTTAAAAATATGATTTTCTGTTATTTGATGGGTTTAATATTTTATTTGAATTCTGGAATTTCACGAGTACATTAAATGGATTTGGACTTTGTCGTTTACTTATTATAAATGTTTTGATGATGGATTTATGAGTTTTATTGAAAGTTTTGGTATTGATGGTTGAGTTATGAGTCTTTAGAGATTGAGTGGGGTCCTAACTACCGGCAGTTGAGATTTTGGTTGTTGTTCAGTTGAGTTAAGCCCGGTAGGGTACACCAACTCTAAGAGATTCGCAATCTATTAAATAAGTAATTAACTTAACAAGATAAGAACAGACACTAGATGGTGATATGATGAAATGAGAGCAAACGTAAGTTATGGACTCCAGGATGATCCAAGGAGTGAGATATTCCACAGTATTCCGGGACGATGGACGTAAGGGCCACAAAGTGATCCGCGGAGTGGGATTGATCTCCAGTATTTCGAGGACGAGAGCGACGCTCATGGGATGTATGTGCAATGAGGGTTCCAGGATGACTTGCAGAGTGAGGCAATCCCCAGTATTTCGGGACGATGGACGTAAGGGTCACAGAATGATCCGCAGAGTGGGATTAGCCTCCAGTATTCCAAGGGCGAGAACCGATACTTGCAGAATATCTAAATCTCATAGTAGTCATTGTAGTAGGATTAGTTGCATAACGAGGGATTAAACCCTATCAAGTGAAGAACGTTAAGGGCTTGCACGGGACCTATGTAGAGTGGGATGCATAGAATCCGACAAGTATGCATTAGAGAGTCAACATACAGTATTGTGTTTTTCTTGACTTGGTTTTATGCATGTTGTTTTTTGTTTTCCTACACTTGACACTTAGTCTAGTTTCACTTGATGTTTCCATATTTTATTTATTATTATTTCTTATTCCATTCGTTACTACTGTTGGCACATGTTGTTTATGACTCTATACTTTATGTTTTATTTATGTTGCATTTATTTTTATGTCACTCACACCATTATGGCTGACCCCTGTAGTTTTGGGGGTTAGGATTATCTCTAGCCCTATATTTTTACAAGTGGGTACCTATAGCTTTCAGATTTGGATGTATGAGATAGAATGATGTTATGGCTTATGTAAATTATAAAATATTGTGTTGTAAAAGAAAGAATTTGTAATTCAAGGTGTTTATTTTTCCGCAGTTTTTTGTAAAGAATTAATGTAATAAAAGTTGAAAAATTTTATCTGTGTTTTGGCTATATTTACTATTATAATTGAGGTAGATGCTGGAAATTGTGCCATGTATTTCTGAGATATTACATTGAAAATTCGGGGCGCTACACGACCACCATCGACCGCCCTCATCTCCCTCTCCCTTCATCGTCCTCGCCCCTCGCGAGCCCCTATCGCTCGACGTTAGCACCTCCACAGAACACCATCGTCTTCTTCCTCGCTCCTCCACCACCCTCCACTTCATCGAGCTCCCACCATTTCCATCGCCATCGCCGTCGAGCACCCCCGCAACCCCACCTCCTTCCATTACAGTTGCTGCCTTGTCATCGCTCTACTGTGTGTTGCTGTTGTATGTCTTCGCTGTGGTTGCTGTCGCCTGTCACTGTTCATTGCCGTTGTTCTTGCTGAGTCGCTCGCTGCCTTGCTGCTGTTGTTATAGTTGTCGTTGCCCTCGCTATGTTCCTGACGTTGCTTTTACCGTCAAAGCCTGTTGTGTGCACGTGCTTAACACGTGTGTTCGTGCACGTTGATTGCACGTGTGTTCTTCGTATTCATTGTTTGCATGTGTTGCCGTCGGGACTCTCGTCTCATTATTCTTTTACATTCGAATTCGTCATCTAACAGGAAAGTGACTCTTAAACTCATTTTTATTATTTCAGTTCAATAAAACACTCTTTGAAATCCGGCAAGTAGTAATAGCATTGAATATTGCATCTAGTTGAATTCCATTATTGATTTATTGTTGTTTATCATAGCAGTTTATTGATTCATAGTCTTCTTATTGTACCATTGTTATTGATTAAATTCTTGAAACATCAATTCATTATATTGTTGAACATTTAACCTTGTTGCCCTGTCAATTGCTTGACTTCGTACTGAGATTTCAACCCAGTTCCTGAAATCGTAACTTAAAACCTTGTACATGGAAATTGTAGCACACTGTGTCTAGTTTTTTGGAAAAACTTACGAATTCTCAATCTGATCTATAGATTGTAACTTATCACTGTTTTAGTACTGGAATGTTATAATTTTCAGAACTGAGACTGTGCACGAAACCTGTAAAGAATTAATTGATTGACCTAGTTACTGTGACTATCATGTATCGCGTATATATGCGCTGGAACCGGCAGAGAGTCTAATTTCTAGAATCTCTGACAGAATTGGATTTGCATTCCCGTAGGAGTGAGAAAGTGAATTTGAGTACCGATAGGTGCTGTAATCCAGAACTTGTATTGTTATGTTTTTACATATAAACCCGACTTTTTTCATATTTAATTAATTGAACCATGTATATTTCATGTATTGTACAGCCCTGATATCTCCTTGGTATTGTATTGACACTACCGTTCTCATCGATTGTACCTGCTGCATGATTCTTGATACTACTATTTTCCTTGATCATATTGATTGCACGTTAATAACTGATTGGTCATAAAATGATAACAAGCCGGGATAATAAGGGTCGACCTAGTAGTGGACAATATAGGGGACTGTACTTGGAAGGGAGTTCGTGGTTTTCCTATCATTACTGAATGATTGAATGACTAAATGACTGAACGCCTGAATGACTGAATAACTGAATCTTGTTTCTTGTCTACATGTTTAACCCGAGTACATGATCTATGGAATTCACCACCAAAGTCAAACGTTAACTTGATTATATGCATCCGAGCCTATGGTATGGGACGCAAGATTGCTTGCATTAGATAGGCTGATAAAAGATTGATAGATATAAGATTAATGTTGAACATTGACACCGATAACTGATTAATGATTTTTGAATACTGATTCCTATTATTGACTCCTAATACCTGATCATGTTACTGATCATTGTTATTGATAACTGTATTATCGACTATTGATTTATTGATATTGATTATTGGTCGTCAATTACTGATTACTGACTATTATTTATCGACCATCGTGCCATTGATTGTTGACCTTTAATCTTGTTATCGTCTATCATTTACTGAATCTGACATCATTCCAATTTCTTGTTATTTTCATATAGTCCTTTATTTCGTACACTGCTTGCTACTACTGGTCGCCCGAAGCTTGCTCTAACGGGTACTCTCCATCTTTCTTTCGAGTTATTGTTTGTACAGATACTGGTGATGAGATACTGAAGCACTTGAGGTACTGTCATTGCATTGTATATTCTCCGGATATTCTGTAAGTTATTGTATCTCAGATATTGGTTATGGTATTATATTCTTGTTCCTGTGATTATTATTGTATTGTTGAGCTTACTGGTATTGTACAACTTATGGATGATATGAGTTGGCATACTTCTAACATCCGCTGGGCCTCAGTTGTGTGCCCGTGTTTCCGTATAACGGGAAGCGGGGCGTGACAAGCAGAGCGTTGAACTCATTGTTTGGAGTCAACGAGTTGTTGATGGGGTCTCGGTGAAAAGCAAGGCGTTGAACTCGTTTAGAGCCAACGAGTTGTTGATGGAGCTCGAGCGGTGAGCAAAACATTGCACTCGTTGTCTGGACTCAACGGATTGCTGATGGAGCTCAAGTGGATTGCAGAGCGTTAACTTATTGTTTGGAGTCAATGAGTTGTTGATGGAGCCTGAGCGAAGAGCAAGGCAGATGGAGCTCGTATGAAGAGCGAGGCATTGAACTCACTGTTTGGAGCAAATGAGTTGTTGATGGAGCCTGAGTGGAGAGCAGGATATTGAATTGGCTGTTTGGAGTCAACGAGTTGTTCATGGAGCTCGAGCAGAGAGCGGAGCGTTGAACTCGTTGTTTGGAGCAAACAAATTATTGATGGAGCTCGCGCAGAGAGTGAGGCATCGAACTTGTGTTGGATTCAACGAGTTATTGATGGAGCTCGAGCGGAGAGCAGAGTGTTGAACTTGTTGTTTGGAGCCAACGGGTTGTTGATGGAGCTCGTGTGAAAAGCAAGGCATTGAACTCATTGTTTGGTGCCAACGAGTTGTTGATAGAGCTCGAGCGGCAGGCAAGGTGTTGAACTTGATGTTTGGAGCCAGCGAGCTGTTAATAGAGCCTAAATAAAGAGCAAGGCGTTGAACACATTGTTTGCGGCCAATGAGTTGTTGATAGCGCTTGAGTAGTGAGAAAAGTATTGAACTCGTTATTTTGAGCCAACGAGTTGTTCATGGAGCTCGAGCAGTGTGCAGAACATTGAACTCGTTATTTAGAGCCAACGAGTTGTAGATGGAGCTCGAGATGTGATCGGAGCTTTGAACTCGTTGTTTAAAGCCAACAAGTTATTGATGGGGCTTGTTTCAAGTCTTCTTGATATCTGAAGTAAAGTCCTTTGTGTTTGTTTAGTATTAGAGTGATTTTGTTCTTCTCTGTGCTGATAAGTTGTCGTGTACACCAAATCAGGTGTTCGGGGTGCAGAGATTGCTCTTGTTCGCACTATGCTGCACTTGACGAAGTTATGACTTGTCCGTTTGCACGGCGTGTTATGTGGGACAGAATTGGAGCTTGATCAGGTGAATGTGGTAGGAAAGGCTTAGAGCTTGCCTGTCTAAGGAAGACTTGTCTTGAATTTTATTTTCTCAAGAGTTGAAGTGTCAGTGGAGAGCTGTTAGCTGGCACGAAGCCTGTGAAGGTTTGTGTCTCTTAGACGGAGCATCCTCCTATTGTGTAGCTAGAAGGATGACTTGTAGGACAACATGTTGTATAGTGTTTGCAAGGCTGTTGTCGTAATTCTTAGGCGTGAAACGTAGACTCATTGTAATTTTGCAGTTGTAATGAGACTTGTTGTTAAGATTGATGGGTCGTCGACTAGGTTCTTTGTAGCTAAATAACATGGCCTCAAGTTCGTTGTGTATAGCTAACGAACTGTCGACGATGTGTGCAATGTTTGACGGAGTGTACTCAGCTAGTTGTAAAAGCAACTTTGAGGGATAGCTATTTTCCAAACTTGCTGTATAGGTCCTCCAACAAATTGTAAGAGTCACATCGAGTGGCGAGTTGAACTCCAAGTGTTGCTTTTGGAAGTTTTATTGGAGTAACTGCAATCTACGATTTTGGACCTCTAATCTGTTTTTAAGGAATTTTAACTAGTTTCAGGAACAGATCGAATTGTGAAGTGAACTTCGAATGTGCTTGATTGCAAGTTGCTAAAGTAACTCCGAGTCATGGGAATAGATTCTGAACTTGTTAGTTTAGGTATTAACAGGTTGCAGGAGCATATCAAATGGCGAGTAGAACTCCGAACTTGCTTTGTCGCAAGTTGCTAAAGTAACATCGTGCCATGGGTATGGACTCCGAACCTGTCGTCGAGCATTAATGGATTTTAGGAGCAGATCAAATGGCGAAGCAAATTTTGAACTTGCATTAGTGTAAATTGCTAGAGTAACTTCGAGCCAAGAGTATGGACTCTAAATCCGTCCTATAAGGAGCTTTTAATAAGTTTTTGTGCCATTTTTAGGAGTAAGCTTGACGTTTAACTCTTGTATGCATCCGTAGAGTTGTACAATAACTCTGCAGAAATTAATACTAAATTTTATTAAAAAATAAAAATTAAGCGACTACTCTAGTAAATGGCCTTTATTACATACAGTGATCGGTAGTGAAAGCGATCTTTATTGAAAAGTAAAACAAAATGGTTGTTCTAGTGGCTAGTCTTTATTACAAATTGAGAAAATTTGCGACTACTACTAAGAGATGATGTTTTAGACGCCCTTGTTCAACTTCATAAGGTGTTTTACTTTCCAAGTCCATGCTGATATTTCCTTGCTCCTCGGGTCTTCAAGTTGATGAGCCATTAGGCGAACAACTTGGTAGGCCTTACTAGAACATGCTTGTTTTGGATCGAGCCTCCCATTGTTTTGCATAGAGAATGAGAGATCTTCAGATTTGTCAATGTGTTTAATCAGGACTATTTCTTTCCATTGAATGAGCGAAGTGGCTTCGAGCGGAGGATTCAAGTCTGTTGTCACATTCTGATGAGGACAAGGTTGGAACTGATGTGAGATGATTTGGCAGGATTGTCAAGTGCAGTAGCTCCGAGCTGATTTACAGACTCGGTGTTACTGTGGATGATTTTTGGTGGTAGCTTTATGGCATTGAGGGGGAAAGCCGAGTGTAGCAGTGTAGCATGCTCGTGCTGCTACAACTTGGCCTATACTTGCTATTGTTGGGAACTTCATTTTCATGTGGAATGCGGAAGCAACTGCATGGAAGGCTATTAGGCCGGGATGGCCGAATATTGCATTGTATGTGGCTTTGACATCGATTATCATAAAGTCCAGTGCTCATGTTCGAATAGCGGGGGCATTTCCTGTTGTCACATAAACTGTGATGATTCCTTCTACTTGAACGGATACACCAGAGAATCCGTGGAGTGTATAGCCAACTAGCTTGAGCCGGTCTCGTGAGAGCTTGAGAGCCTCGAATGTGACCATGAAGAGGATATTTACTGAGCCACCGTTATCCACCAGGACAGGGCATACATCATGATTCACCATGCAAAGGTTTATGACCAATGCGTCACAGAGAGGTGTTCGGACACCATCTAAGTCTTTGTTGGTGAAAGATATCGGGACCCTGGTGCTTTTGGCAGACAGAATGTTATGTATGGAATTAACTTCCCTGATAAATTCTTTGCGGGAGAAGTTGGAATGTCCCCCCAATGGGCCTCAATGAATGGAATGGAGAATGGCCATATGTTCTAAGTCTCGCGATTCTGAGGGCCTCTCTTAACGCTTATTAGCCCCCCCGTGCCGGAGGGATTTCGGCGTTGTTACTTTGTTGGACAAATTGAGAGAAATAGCCCAGGAGAATTAAGCCTTCAATTTCTTCTTTAAGGGTTTGGCACTTGTCAATAGTGTGTCAATGATCTCTATAAAATGCGCAGCACTTGCTTTTGTTTCATCTATTGCTAGCTGTGGACATCTTGGGCAGCGGGTGGATTATTCCATCATTCTCAACTTCCATGAAGATGGCTGAACTTGTGTTGAGAGGTGTGAACTTTTCAAAGTGTGGTGCTAGAGGTGGGCGGCATTAATAGATGTCGTCTTTCTGAAATTTTCTCAGTCCATCCTCGCTTGTATTCTTCCGTTTGCTCCCAGAAGAAGAATAGTTCTTAACTTGAGGATAAATAACTTCCACGACCCTGATATATTTGTCACTCCTTTCTAGGAGCTCAATGTAGTCTTTAGGAGGCTTATTCACAAGGGAGGCTTTCAGGTCTTTGTTAGTGACGTGGTGAAAGACAGCAGCCGCCACTGATGAGTCTAGGTAGAAGATGGATCATACTTCGGCTGTGAAGCGCATGAAAAAGTCTTTAAGAAGTTCTCCATCCTTCTGCTTTAGTTCCAACAGGGAGGCACTTATTTTTTCAACATTATTGCTAGTAATGAAGTGTGCTATGAAGAGCTCCTCGAACTGGTGAAGGAGAATATTGACTGTGGAGTGAGGCGGGAGTACCATTCCCTTGTAGATCCTTTCAAAGTTGCTAGAAATGTTCGACACATGAGCGCATCGATGGCATTGTAAACCATCATGAGGGACTTGAAGAGCTTTGAAGTCCTGTGGGATGTGTGCATCGAGGATGGTTTTGCTAAAAGGAGATCAACTGGGGTGGTAGGCCCTGCTGGAGCGGTTCCCGCCATTCTTCATCTATTCTGGTGATCTTCCACCGCACGGATATGGTGAAGGCCTTGGTCGTCCGTCCCTTTGGATCCAGCTAAGACGTTGGATTCTTCTTTGAACGGCTGACCCATATCTTGACTACCTTGGGTTGCTCGGAGTATGTCAAGCTTGAAGTTTTCCAATTCTACCTTAATGGTTGGGGCCTCTTTCTCTCTGTTTCTCTCAAGATGCTTTCGATTCTCATGAGTCAGGATTCTTTCTGCAATACGTCCCCTGTGAGAGGAGAAATGCCTTGATCTCGGTCTAGGAGAGTTGCTTCACAGGTTTTCTTGACGTTCTGAGCGGGATGCCTCAATTCGACAGTGCCTCTCGTCCAAGCAGATTCGTAGACCAGTTCCTTGTTGCTTGGCGGTGATGTTTTGGAGGATAACTCTTGCCCTCAGGGCCCTCGCGATGCCATTAAATCATCGGAAGCATTATGGACTAAGACACGGTCATACAAAGGATGTTGTTCATGACGGCTTTGTCGAGAGACCCCCGGTGCCTCTCCGTTGATGGGAGCTTGACTAGGCTGTTAAGGAAGATCCAGTTGATGAGGAGGAATCGGATTCTCCATGGGAAGAATTGGTTGACGAAGAGATTTGGTACAACGGCTTGTGGCTGCCACTCTGCCTTTTAGTCTTTGTGGCATGATGGTAAGTCTGATTTGTGTAGTTTTCCACAGACGACGCTAATCTGCTGCTGCTTATTTTGGTGTGGGATCAAACATATAGTGAGTTAATATTTGATGGAAACTGGTAAAAATTTTGACCTTTGGTCTTTGCCGTGAATACTGGTTGATCTCCTGAGAGTGGATCTAGATCGTTGATTAAACACCGTGATCTGGATCCGACGGTTGCTGATGCAGACAATAGACCTACAAAATCCTGAAACACCATGGATGGCCCCGGCGACAGACCCTCCGATGCACAAGTGAGAACCATAGAGAGAAAGAGAGTTTGAGAGAGAAACTGTTGATTACCCTCTAACTGAGGAGGGGGGAGAGGGGGGGGGGGATTTATAGGCCTGAGAAACGGTACAAGAGATTGATATGAATCCATTAGATCGACTATGAATTCCTCATCTCCTATTCAAATCTCCCTCTCAAGAGATAAGCTCTCTTGTTTGGGAATAAGATATTTGACTAACAGCCTTCATGAGCTGGGTCTCTCTTAGTGGATCTAATTTGTCACTTTTTATGGGCTTGAAAGAGGCTCATGTCTTGTAGAGGAGCTTGGAAGAGGACCGGACCTATTAAAGATGTCTGTTATGACTAATCTGCCTGTAGAAGATTTGAGATCTGTGCTGGAATCGAAGGGCCCTGATTTGTTGCGATTTTTACCATTATCAATATCCTAATATATATACCTATCAAATATCAAGAGGTTTAGAGATCGTTTGTCCATACTTTAAGTAGTTCCAAAATGGACAAGTTTTCAATAATGTACACAATTAGATCATTCGATGCATGTGTAAGAAGTCCCCAAATGAGTTAACTTTTTATATGCATACGTCTTATGATAATAGAAATAAAATGCACAATATGAATTGTTCTTATAAAGTTCCACCATATGTGTATAAGTATTTTATATGAGAAAATCTTCCTCCTACAAGCAAGGCCGGACCACCAGTGGAGGGAGGGGGGGCGGCCGCCCCGGGCCCAAAACTTTTCTCAATTATAGGGGCCCCAAATTTATTTTTCCCTTACACCTATAGTGACGTATTTTGAGCGTAAAATAAAATTACACTAAGTATAATTGTTATTAGGACCCCAAATTTAATTATTTGGGCATTTATACTTTTTTTATTACTTGGGCTAGTGCTTTGATTAAATTTGGGTATTTTGTTGATTTATGAATATTTAATTAGTAAATTTGATGCACAAAATGCTAGAAGAAGTCATGTTTTTTTGTTATAATAAAATTTCTTATTGTGTCTTCGACAATGTGCAACTTTTTTATATGTATGTTTTTTTTTTAATGTATGGGGGCCCTATTTCGGAAATTCGCCTCGAGTCTTCGTGAACTCAAGGCCGGACGTTCCTACAAGTATGAGGCTCTCTTTCTTCATATATATATATATATATATATATATATATATATATATATATAACAATCTTGAATTTTATGATACAAATTCACAGTTGCATCACCTCACTCTTGGCTTGAGCAAGTAGAGTACTAGCACATAGGATCCACACTTCCATCTCTCTAATAGATATAATGTTAATGCAGATTGCGAGATATACACAAGAACAGAGGAGAACGATCCTCGACTCATTTTGATGATACTTTAAAATAATATTGGCTCCCCTGGGATGTAAGCGTAAAGCGATTTGCTTCCAAGATTCAATAATCGCTTCCTACGTAATTCAATCCTCTGTTTTGCAGTAGCAGAGAATCGACTTTCAAAGTGTGCACCTGCATAATCTTCTCTCGAATATCAATCAGACTTTGCAAAGAGCACATATTAGAAGAGCAGATCTTTCCATCAAACATTTGGCTAAAAAGAAAAAGAAAATTTTTTTGAAAGCAAAAGCTCACCTCACATTCCCCATCCTAACCTTGTCTCAAAGTGAATTTTATGCATGATCAGGCATAGAAATACTATAAAAAGTGTTGCTGCTTTTTTCGGTGTGGGAGCAATCATATAACGTGGATTCTTTTGAGGAACAGTCAAGAACTGACATTTTGACTTTCAACAGTGTTAACTACCTTTGACTACAATTGACTTCTCCATCTGACTTGTTTGTGTCATTGGATTTGGTTCGTGTGGTGACGATCGCTTCCGCTGACCTGCAAAAAGTTTGAAACACCGGGATTGATCCTGGCGACAGACCCTCTGATGCCCAAGTTAGAAATCAAGAAGACAATGAGAGAGCTTTTTGTGGAGAAAATATTGATTACGTGATTCTGGTGGAGGTAGGGGTATTTATATTCGCTTTGGTCAGTTTCAAGATAATGATTTATCTCTACTTCCCAATGTTTTTTGATTCAATCAACTATCTCTTCTTCAGGAAGAGATAAAAGCGTTTGAGGAGAGTTCAAACTCCCCTCAGGATAAGAGATATGATTTTTGAACCATCTCTTTGTTGGGATTGGGATGTCAACAAACGCCCTCTGGTCGCAGCGGAACTAATAGAGTAATGAGGAAGTCCAAGTAGACGAGACGAATAAATTGAGCAAGCAAGTAGATCCACCAAACTAACACAAACACATCAACGATGACTTTTCTCGGTTAGCTTTTGCTTAATCCGGGGGGAAATATAGGGAGATCTGATATTCAACTAGAAGAGATTATAAGGAGTTACTGATTCACTTGACACAAGGAATTAAACTCACCCACCAAGAACTATCTCTCTCTCGAGCCTCTCTTTGCAATGGAAAAAAGAATCTATGAAGTACTCCCTCTCATATTGGGAGAGTTTACAATATATATAGAAGAATAAAGAGAAACCTAGGTCTAATCTTGATCCTCAGTCGTTCGATATAACCTGGAAAAGAAGTAACTGAATAGGAGCCGCACGATCTAACTTGGAGTTGAAGATTGGGCTGAAACGACCTAACAAATCGAGGCCCAAAACTGAACACAGTGTCGCGGGCGGTTGAACATCCACCAAGACCGGTCAACCGTACCGCTCTCTGACTTCCCAGTACAAATAACGGTCGGGGGGTGCGGTCGACTGTCACCCAGACCGGTCGACCGCAACTAGCTGCACCTACTGCTGCTACTGTTCTCCTTCTACTCGCTTCGACGCTTCGACCTCCGTGCTTCATATTACCTTCTTTTAATCTGAACAACGAGTATACAAGACACAATCCTAACAAACTCCATCTTGGATTGTATACGAGTGCTATCACATGATGTGTTACTCATCTCCAAACTCTAACAAATTCCACTTGCAAAGAAAACTTAGAACAATAACTTCTTCTTCTAGTTGAAATGATCTCTACCCAATCTCACCAAATCCAGTGCAGCCTCTCAGAGGCCCACCTCAGTAGATGTACTCACGAAGTTGCCAAACTCCACACGAACTCCACCTACCCTTAGGCTATCTCCACCTCTCGACGATATTCGAATGTCGTGGTCTCGTCTCCATGAATATAGTTGGGGCAAACTAGCTGAGCTTGCGGAAATACCGAAAAAAGGAGCAACACTTACGCAAGTATTTCGAATTCCCCAAAGCTTGTAGAGATTGTTTTGTCTTGGCCCAACCATTCTTATACCTGTAATCACCTTACGAAGACTTTGAAAAACAGACAGAACTCCACCTCGAGCTGTGTACCTGTAGCCCCGTGCATCAAGAGTTCCCAAGGAAATTGAATTCCGTTTCAGCAGAGAAATATGCAAAACATTCCTTACAGTGAACATGTATAGACCTGGCATCTTCAACTCAACTTTTCCCTTACCCACTACTTTACAAATCTCTCCAGTTTCCGTTGTCACACAACGCCCCGTAGTAGACTTATAAGTAGAAAACAATTCCCTCTTGGAGCAAATATGAGAAGAACTCCCCGAGTCAAGAAACCAACTAGAATCCACTTCTAAAGAATTTGAAACAAGAAGATACGAATTACCTGAATCAAAGGCATTAACCACATTGGTTAAACTCCCATTCTTTGCGCTCTCCTGATTCTTCAATTTCCAACAGTCTTTATTGATATGCCCTGGCCTCTTGCAATATCGGCAACGGATCGAATCCTTTTGCAAAGCACTTTGTCTTCCCCCTGAAGGACCATCTACTGCTAGACAACTTGTAGGAATAGACGATGCAGATTTATGGGTCTCCTTCCTAAGTTGATTTTTCTTCAATGCTTTGATTACACCATCTACCAAAATACTCTTCTTGGCAGATCTACCGTGTAGCATGCTCGTCATCAAAGGCTCGTACAAATTCGGCAATGAATATATCAGGTTGAAAGCTTTATCTTCCTCACACACATCTGCATTGATCGCCTTAAGTTCAGAAAATACCTTATTGAACTCTGTAATGTGGTCTTGAAGATCGGTACCTTCCTTCATAGATAAACGGAATAACTTTCTCTTCCAATGTATCCGATCTAATAACGACGAATCAGAGTAGTCAGTTATGAGTCTTTCCCACAGACTCGCCGCGTCAGTTTCTTCAACAAATTTTCACTTGACCTCGTTCATCAATGATAGTCAGATTAGATTTATGGCTCTTTCACGAATATCTTCCCAAACGTCATCCTTCATAGCAGTTGGCTTTTTCTTCTTCTTTACTGCTGACTGCAACCGTTCTTGAACAAGAACATCATACATGTCAGTCTTCTAAAGATTGAAATTGATCTTACCATCATACTGCTTGATCTTCAAAATACTGTGGTTTGTCATCTTAACCAAGGAACTCGGCAACCTGAAGCTCTGATACCAGTTATTGGGATTAAGGCGTCAACAAACGCCCTCTGGTCGCAGCGGAACTAATAGAGCAATGAGAAAGTCGAAGTAGACGAGACGAATAAATTGAGCAAGCAAGTAGATCCACCAAACTAACACAAACACAACAACGATGACTTATCCCGGTTAGCTTTTGCTTAATCCGTGGGGAAATATATGGAGATCTGATATTCAACTAGAAGAGATTACAAGGAGTTACTGATTCACTTGACACAAGGAATTAAACTTACCCACCAAGAACTATCCCTCTCTCGAGCCTCTCTTTGCAATGGAGAAAAGAATCTATGAAGTACTCCCTCTCATATTGGGGGAGTTTACAATATATATAGATGAATAGAGAGAAACCTAGGTCTAATCTTGATCCTCAGTCGTTCGATATAACCTGGAAAAGAAGTAACTGAATAGGAGCTATACGATCTAACTTGGAGTTGAAGATTGGGCTGAAACGACCTAAAAAATTGAGGCCCAAAACTGAACACAGCGCTGCGGGCGGTCGAGCGTCCACCAAAACCGGTCGACCGTACCGCTCTCTGACTTTCCAGTACAAATAGCGGTTGGGGGGTGCGGTCGACTGTCACCCAGACCGGTTGACCGCAACTAGCTGCACCTGCTGCTGCTGCTGTTCTCCTTATACTCGCTTCGACGCTTCGACATCCGTGCTTTATATGACCTTCTTTTAATCTGAATAACAAGTATACAAGACACAATCCTAACACTCTTATGGATAATTATGGGTTTAAATCATACTTAAACAATTTGGACCCATTCTGATTGGGCTATTAGGGCAACCCAGTTAGACAAACCTGTTTTTGGATGTTGGGTTTTGAAAGAGACCCAATTCCCGTTTACGGATTGGTTTTCAGTGAGATTGCAGTTTTACACCTAAGTGCTTTAAGATTCGAGTATGATTTGAACGGTCCCGATTTTGTTCTATTTTTACCCATATCACAAGTCCCCCCACTTCTGAAGACTGAGTTTCACAGCCTTCGAGGAGTAGTTCTCCCTTTTTAAGGGTTTACAGAACTTATCAAAGTTCTCAGGAAATTTTGGATCTTACTTGTTCTGTAACAGTGTTATTCTGACTTTGTAAAATACTCAGAATTAATTTTTGAAAATTTTGACTTTTTGTGACTTTTCCAGATTTTTCTGAATTTTTTTCAAATTTTAATCATTTTTTGAGTTTTTTTATTCAATTGCCAAATTTTAATAATTAATTTTCGAAAATTTTAATTAACTATTCCAAATTTAATAATTATTTTTCGAATTTTAAAAAAATATTTTTTCGAATTAATAATTATTTTAGAATTTTAATTAAAAATTTTACAATTTTTTATTATTTTTTTGAAATTTTTAAATAATTAATTTGATTTAATAATTAAATAAAGGAATTATTTAAATACCTAATGACGTGGCAAAATATGGAGCTTGATCACGACTGACTCAAAAATCACAGAGATCGAAAGGCAGAGAAGATGTGTTGATTGTTGACCAGTCAACAATATTTTGCGCTCATTTTGATCAGGGGCCGATTTGCTCGGGGCACTACGCCAAACCATTTTGGTACATCGACAGGTCGACACGTGTCTTGTTGACCGGTCAGCAGGACTTTCCTCCTATTTCTATCGGAGACACATTTGTTCGGTGCGTGGATCCAAGCTACTTTGATGCTTTGGCAGCACGACACATGTCCCGTTGGCCGGTGACCGATTAATGGTTTTCCTTCATTTTTTTATCGGGGGCACATTTGTTCAGCGCAAGCCACCGAACTGTAGAATGTTACATACTCACTTCTTAGAATAGTTCTGTCCTCCGAACTACCGCTAATAAGGAAAAGAAACAACTACAAGCAAAAGAATAAAGTTACACAAAGAGTTCAGGAAAATCATTCTTCATGCTCTTGAGCAACACCTTCTCCCAAGTGGCTTCCTCGAACAAATGGTTCCTCCACACACCTTGACCATAGGTATGACTTTACTCCGCAACACCTTCTCCTGCCGATCAAAAATCTCCACAAGCTGCTCCTTATAGCTCAAATTTTATTGCAATCCATCGGGCACTTCCGTCAGCTGATGACTCTGGTCCGGAACATACTTCGTCAACATCGATACATGAAATACATCATGCACTTGAGCCAACTCCTCCGGCAATTCCAACTTTAACGCTGTCTTACCGATTCGCCTCAAAATTTTGTATGGCCCAATGTGCCTTGGTGCCAACTTGCCTCCTTTCCCAAACATGATCACTCCTTTCATCGGAGATACCTTGAGGAAAATTGCATCCCCAACCTCGAACTCCAATTCCCTACACTGAGTATCTGCATAACTCTTTTGCCGGCTCTGGACTTCGACCAATCTCTTCCGAATCAACTCGATCTTCTCTGACATCTGCTGCACAATTTCAGGCCCAAACATTTGCCTTTCTCCCACTTCGTACCAACAGATGGATGTTCTTCATTTCCTCCTGTATAAAGATTCATAAGGTGTCATACCGATGCTTGCATGGTAACTGTTGTTGTAAGCAAACTCAACCAATGCCATATACCTCTCCCAATTGCCACCAAAATCCATGACACAAGATCTCAGCATATCCTCCAATACTCCTTTTCTATTTGACCATCGGTCTGCAGATGAAAAGCCGCACTGAAGTCAGTTTTGGTACCCAAAGCTGCCTGCAAACTCCTCCAAAATCTCGATGTGAACCTCGCATCCTTGTCTAAAACAATAGACACAGGAACCCCATGAAGTCTCACAATCTCTTCGATATACAGTTATGCCAACTTCTCCAAAGACCATGTAATCTTCATAAATAGGAAATGAGCCGATTTGGTTAAATGATACACAATGAACCAAATCGAGTCATTGCCCTTCGGACTCCTTGGCAAACCAGTGATGAAATCCATGCTGATATTAAATCATTTCCATTCAGGTATAGGCAACGGCTGCAACAAGCCCTCGGGCTTCTGGTTCTCTGCTTTAACTTGCTGGCAAGTCAAACACCTTGCCACAAAATCCACAACACCCCTCTTCATTCCTGGCCGCCAAAAGTGCTGCTTGATGTCCTTGTACATCTTCATACTTTCAGGGTGTACTGATAACAAGGTACTGTGTGCTTCTTGTAAGATGCTCTCTTTCAAATCTGCACTCTCCGACACACACAACCTCTCGCCCATCATAGGACTCCATCTTGGACACAAAATTTTGATAGCTTGCCGCTGAAATCTGCTGTAACATTCTCTGAATCTCTGCATCTGATTTCTGACACTCTATAATCTATTCCCTCAATGTAGG
This sequence comes from Hemerocallis citrina, assembly GCA_017893485.1. Taxonomy (NCBI): domain Eukaryota; kingdom Viridiplantae; phylum Streptophyta; class Magnoliopsida; order Asparagales; family Asphodelaceae; genus Hemerocallis; species Hemerocallis citrina. The sequence goes on from CM030363.1 coordinate 34,361,238, forward strand.
CTGAAGCCTCAACTGTGCCGACGACGCACCCAAACCTCTGAGCGACGCATCACTATAAATATCATAGTCCTTCCCAGCTGGAGGCAAAGCTAGAATAGGTGTTGTCGTCAACCTCTACTTCAACTCTAGAAAGCTTGCCTAACATTTATCAGTCCAAGTGAAACTCACATCCTTCCGGGTTAATCCTGTCAATGGAACTGCAATCTGTGCATAGCCTTGAATGAATTGCCTGTAATACCCTGCTAACCCAAGAAGCTCCTGACCTCCTTCACAGTCGTCAGTCTAGGAAAACTCTTCACTGCTTCAATTTTCTGAGGATTAGTGGCCACTCCCTCCTTAGAAAGGATATGACCAAGGAATGCTACCTCAGACTTCCAAAATTCACACTTCGATAGTGATGTGGCTAAAAATAGGGGTTCAATCGGGACCGTCCAAATTGGGCACGAATCCCGAAGCGCAGGGGTAAAACGGTAATTTCACCTACAAACGGGTCTGAAGCGGGTACTGGTTCTCCTCCCCAAAGAACCATTAACCCACGAACGGATCCACCTCAACTGGGTGCGGGTTTCAACCCGCAACAAACCCGGTCCAGCAGGATAGAATTAGGGTTTCTGATTAATATTAATCAACGGCCCTGATTCATATCTATCCTTTCACTGGGGATTAGGGATTACATTCCTTATCTATACACGAGAATTACATGCCTAATCTGTTCCCTAAGACGCCTATAAATACCCCCCATCCATCTCCATTAAGAGGTAATCAATCTTTCTCCAGTTTTTGGCGCTCTTTCATAATCTTTCTGATTACTGACTTGAGCGTCGGAGGGTGCGTCGCCGGGAACAACCCCGGTGTCTCGCACTTTTTGCAGGTGTACGGCGGGAGCGACGATCAAACCCCGACGGAACAGGTATACAGGTCTACTATTCAGTTTCCCTAAGAATCCACAAATACTATCTGTTTGCTCCCACACCAAATTTAGCGGCAACAGATTGGCGCCGTCTGTGGGAAACTAACGAATAGAAACCTCTCCTCTTCCCGGTGAACAGATCTTCTCCAGCCATGCCTCCTAGGAAAGTCAGATCAAGAGGGTCTAACAGAGGACCCAACCCCAATCAGCAGCAAGAAGTTCCCATCCAGCCTACCCAACAGCAAGGGCAACTTCCTCCTCCAGCGGAAGACCCGCTCCAACAGGACCTTCCTCCTCCAAATCAGCCACCTCCAAAGGGTCCTAACCCTCAAAAACAGCCTCTTCACCAAGAACACGTCTCCATCCACAATGCCTCTACGGACTCTATGGCCTCCCATCATCCCCGAGCCTCTGGTCGCCATAATACCGCCCTCAACCGCCAGAAAGATGATGACCTCTGCCGCCATCTAGATGAAAAGCGGGCCCGAGAGGGAACTTCCCGCCAACACCGTCCGGACGAGCGGTCACCTCGCCACCGGGAATATAGAAGGTCACCTAACCGAAGGGGTCGGAAAGAATCCCCCGAGCAATACCGAAGAAGGCCGCACTCCCCTGCAGGTCGGCAACAGCCCAGGAACAATGAGGCACCCATCACACGTGCCGAGTTCCAGCAGTTCCAAGCAACCGTCCTACAAGCTCTCAATCTCCGTCCCAACACCAACGCGCCAAAGATTCCATCTCCTCCCCCGGTCCGCAGCCCTCACCGACGATCCCCATCTCTTCGTCCTGCTCCTACCAACTCCCAGCGTACCCCAAGTCCTCGTCGCTCCCGAAGTTACCATCACCGTAGCCCTCGCTCTCCCTCATACGAAGACGAGTCTAGAGGCTCGGCTGATTACCGTCGGAGGGATGACACCATGTACCGCCGTCTTCATGAAGTAGAGAGGGGCCTGGGTCAGATAGACCGAGAAGAGGAGCTTAGGGGGAGGACCCTACGTCCTAGCCGACCCCCTTTCTCCCGAACCATAGTGGATGCACCTGTGCCGTTCGGTTTCAAACCTCCCCAGTTCGAGACTTACACCGGGGAGACCGATCCCGTTGATCACTTCGAAAGCTTTAAGAACTTGATGCTCCTCCATCAAGCTTCCGATGCCCTCCTCTGCAAAACCTTCCCTGCAACTCTCAAGGGCCCAGCTCGAGAATGGTACTCTTGCCTTGCCCCCTCCTCAATATTCTCCTTCGAGCAGTTCAAAACCCTTTTCGTCACCCATTTCGTAAGCAGCCGCAGAGCTGAGAAGACCAGCATCTCCCTATTGCACCTCCACCAGAAGAAGGGGGAGAAATTGAGAGACTATGTGAAGAGGTTCACAGCTGAAGCCAGGTCCATAGCATTCATCGACCAGTCGGTCGCTGCGGCAGCATTTCAATCTAACATCCTCAACTCCAACCTCCGCTCCTCCCTTGCCAAGAAGCCTCCACAGAACTTTTCTGACCTCCTCCTTCGCAGTGAAAAGTACATCCGGGCCGAAGAGGCCGAGCAGCGACCCAACTGGGAGGGGTCTTCCTCCGGGTTTAAGAGAAAGGGAACAGAAGAGGAAGGAGCCAAGAAGCTCCAGAAGGATAATGCCGGCCAGCGCCGACCTCCCCCCAGATTCGAGAAGTTCACTCCCCTCACCACTAACGTCTCAACTATTCTGATGGAAGTCGAAAAGGAAGGGATCATACCTCCTGCTCCGAGGATGAACACCCCCGCCAAGAAAAGAGATAAAGAGAAATGGTGCCATTATCCCCGGAACCACGGGCATGACACCAACGACTGTGCACCTTGAAGAACGAGATAGAAGCCCTTATCCAGAGGGGGCAGCTGGCCAGGTTTGTAAGGAAGGACCGAGCTGAACTTCCTCCCCCACCTCGGGGGGCTAACAAGCGTTCGGAACGAGAAGAGACGCCCGACTTCGAGGAAGAGCGAGTCCTCCACCTCATTCATGGGGGCCCAATGGGGGGCTCCTCAAACTCCTCTCGGAAGGCATTTATAAGAGAAGTCAACTCGGTCCGAACCACCCCTCCTCCCAAAGGCCTCGGAGTGCCTGTCACATTCTCAGATGAAGATCTTGAAGGAGTTCGCACCCCACATTGTGACGCACTCGTCATTAGCCTCCACATGGCGAATTTTAAAGTGGAGAGGATACTAGTGGATAATGGTAGCTCCGTAAACATCCTCTTCCTCGCCGCTTTCAAAGGCCTAAAGCTCTCCCGAGACAGACTCAAGCTCGCCGGCTACACGCTCCATGGGTTCACGGGAGTGCCAGTGACTATTGAAGGGGTAATTACTCTCGACGTAACTGCTGGCAAAACTCCTACTACCCGAACGGAGTCGATGGACTTCATGGTCGTAGATGTCCCAGCAGCCTGCAATGTTATTTTGGGTCGGCCCGGCCTGGCCGCCCTTGAAGCCGTCCCTTCTGCCTATCATCTCAAAATGAAATTTCCCACTCGGGCCGGAGTAGGGGAAGTGAGGGGCAATCAAGAGCAGTCCCGCAAGTGTTATATGACCTCTACCCTCGGACCCGTCCTCTCCTTAGAAACTCTGGAAATCCCCCAAGATGTTGCTCGACCAACGTCCGAGCCGGTGGACGAATTGGAGGAAGTGCTCTTCTCTGAGCAGGAGCCAGCCCGCAAGTTCTTTGTTAGCAAGACCCTCCCGTCCGCCCTATACTCAGACATTGTACAATGCATCCGAAAGAACCAAGACCTCTTCGCTTGGTCAGTTGCAGATATGTCCGGTATCTCCGAAGAGCTCTTAGTCCACCGCCTGAGAGTTGATCCGGGGTCCAAACCAGTTCAGCAGAAGAGGCGCAAGTTCGCCCCCGAGCGTCAGCTCGCTATTAAAGAGGAGGTAGACAAGCTCTTGAAGGCCCGGTTCATACAGGAGGTGAACTATCCTGAGTGGCTGTCGAATGTAGTGATGGTGAAGAAGTCCAATGGGACTTGGAGGATTTGCATTGATTTTACCGACCTCAACAAGGCTTGCCCCAAGGATCCATTCCCTCTTCCGAGCATTGACACCCTGATCGATGCAACCTCGGGACATGAGCTCCTCAGCTTCATGGACGCCTTTTCAGGCTACAATCAGATCCGGATGTTCCCCCCGGATATCCCGAAGACGTCGTTTGTGACCGACCAAGGCCTCTATTGCTACAGAGTCATGCCGTTCAGCCTCAAGAATGCAGGTGCAACATACCAACGCCTCGTCAACAAGGTTTTCCAAGCCCAGATCGGCCGGAACATGGAGGTGTACGTTGACGACATGCTTGTGAAAAGCGTCCGAGGCATTGATCATGTGACCAACCTCCAAGAGGCGTTTGACGTTTTGAGAAAGCACAATATAAGACTCAACCCGAACAAGTGTGCGTTCGGTGTCTCATCAGGGAAGTTCCTCGGCTTCATGGTTAGCCACCGAGGAATTGAAGCAAACCCAGAGAAAATCAAGGCCATATTAGACATGTCCCTCCTAGAAATGTTAAAGAAGTTCAGAGATTAATAGGCCGCCTCGCTGCCATAGGGCGCTTTCTCTCAAAGTCCGGGAAAAAATGCCTCCCCTTCTTCAAGGCCTTCAGGGGGGCTAAAGGATTCGAATGGGGGCAGCAGCAGCAGGAGTCCTTCGACCAGCTCAAGGCTTACCTCGTCAATCCCCCTCTCCTCAGCAAACCGATCCCTGGTGAACCCCTTTACCTCTACCTGGCAGCCTCCGAGCAGACCCTCAGTGCAGTTTTAGTGAGGGAAGAAGACCGGGCTCAGAAGCCCATTTACTACGTCAGCAAAGTGCTTCGGGACGCCGAGCTCCGATACCCGAAGATAGAAAAGATGGCTTATGCCCTGGTAATGGCCGCGAGAAAGCTTCGCCCGTACTTTCAGTCCCATTCGGTGGTTGTTCTTACCGACCAGCCGCTGAAGCAGGTTCTTCACAAGCCCGAGACTTCGGGCCACCTTATGAAATGGTCTATCGAGCTCAGCCAGCACGATATAACTTATCAGCCTCGGACCGTGATCAAGACTCAGGCGCTAGCCGAATTCATAGTTGAGAGTACTATCCCCGAATCCAGCCAAACAGTGAAGGGACCACCCGTCTGGTCGGTTTATATTGACGGATCCTCTTGCAATGAGGGAAGCGGGACAGGGGTCATCCTGACAGGCCCAGATAACTTTATCCTCCAGTACTCCCTCCGTATAAACTTCAAAGCCTCGAACAACGAAGCTGAATACGAGGCGCTCATAGCCGACCTTGGAATGGCCCGAAATGCAGGGGCGCAACGCCTCCGAATCTTTAGCGACTCCAGCTAGTCGTCAATCAGGTCCTCGGCGAATATGAAGCACATGATGACAGGATGGTTAAATACTTAGCCAAAGTCAAGAGCCTCATGGCGCTGTTTGAAGAGGCCCTCATCCAAAGGATCCCCCGAGAAGAAAATGCTCAGGCCGACGCCCTATCCAAATTAGCCTCCTCTTCCCTTCAAGGTCTCGAGCAGACCGTATTGATAGAAGTCCTCCTGAAGCCGAGCATAGAGGACGAAACACTGGACTCCATAGAAACACTGCATGTCCTTCTCGAAGACAATTGGATGAAACCCCTCGTCGAATTCCTAAGGGACGGACTCCTCCCCGAGGATCCCAAAGAAGCGCGAAGGGTTAGAACCCGAGCCGAGCGTTACATACTAATCGGAGGCATCCTATATAAACGCTCCTTCACCCAGGTGGACGGTCGGCCCTACCTGAGGTGCCTCTCCCCCGGACAAGCCGACTATGCCCTGCAAGAACTTCATGAGGGCATCGGCGGGGCCCATTCTGGCTCCAGAGCCCTGGCGCGCAAAGTGTTGAACTACGGGTATTTCTAGCCCACTCTCCTACGGGACGCCGAACGACACGTTCGACAATGCAGCTCCTGTCAGAAGTACTCCGACATCCGATGCCTTCCACAAGCACCACTCGCATCCCTATCAAGTCCGATCCCCTTCGCAATGTAGGGGATGGATTTACTAGGGCCGTTTCTGCCAGCCCCCGGACAGCTTAAGTTCCTAGTTGTGGCAGTCGACTATTTCTCGAAATGGATAGAGGCCGAACCCCTAGCCACGATCACCGAAAACAAGGTCGTTCAATTCTTCTGGAGGAGCGTGATCTGCCGATTCGGCGTCCCCAGGGTCCTAATTACGGACAACGGAATGCAATTCACGGGGGCTGCCTTTCGAGCTTTATGTGAAGACCTTGCCATACAACACCGGTTCTCCTCAGTCTCTCATCCTCAGTCAAATGGCCAGGCTGAAAATGCCAACCAACAGATCCTTTCAGGCATTAAGAAGAGGTTAGACAAGTGTTCCAAAGGCTTGTGGGTCGATCAGCTGCCCAACGTGCTCTGGAATTACCGCACCACGTAGCGGACCCCAACAGGCGAGAGCCCATTCAATCTCACCTACGGGTCCGAGGCCATCATCCCCCTAGAAGTCAGATTACCCTCTCCTCGTCTAATAGCTTATGAAGAAGAGCAGAACGCTAGGGAGCTCAGAGCAAGTCTAGATCTGATAGGCGAAATCCGAGAGAGAGCCGCCATACGCCAGCAAACTTACCGAACAAGGATCGAGCAAGCGTACAACAAAAGAGTCCGCCCAACGAACCTCAAAGAAGGGGACCTGGTCCTCCGAAAGTTGGCCATTTCATTCCCTGGTCAGAAAAGCAAATTGGTCCCGAACTGGGAGGGACCTTACAAGATTTCTAAAGTAATCCGCCCCGGCGCATACAAGCTAGAAGACCTCGAAGGCAGAGAGATCCCTAGGACTTGGAATGCCGACCATCTCTTAAAATACCAAGAGAGAACAACAACGCCTCTCTAAGTAATTCGAGATGTCGAACCGTTCCTTTCCTGTTACTTGTAGCGATTTTGTTTCATTTTTTCCTTGTAATAACGGCTAGCAACTTTAGAAGCAGCCGATCATTGGATATTAATAAATAAAGTTTTTTCATATTTTTGCTACTGTTTACATCTCTCTGCTTTTAACTCTTCAATCTAACGATGGTTCGGAGTCCAAAACTCGGCTCGACTTTACTTTCTCGGTTCGCCCATAGGCTAACCAGGAGTAGATCGCCGTTCGGAATTGCTCTCACAGCCGTTGAACTACACCGATGGTTCGGAGTCCAACACTTGGCTCGATTCTACTTCGCAAGTTCGCTTCTAAGCGAGCTAGAAGTAGTTCGCCATTCGGAATTGCTCCCACAACCATTGAACTAATCTAACGATGGTTCGGAGTCCAACACTCGGCTTGACTTTACTTTCCCGGCTCGCCCATAGGCGAGCCAGAAGTAGATCGCCGTTCGGAATTGCTCCCACAGCCGTTGAATGGTTCGGAGTCCAACACTTGGCTCGATTCTACTTCGCAAGTTCGCTTCTAAGCGAGCTAGAAGTAGTTCGCCATTCGGAATTGCTCCCACAGCCGTTGAACTACACCAATGGTTCGGAGTCCAACACTTGGCTCGATTCTACTTTGCAAGTTCGCTTCTAAGCGAGCTAGAAGTAGTTCGCCATTCGGAATTGCTCCCACAACCGTTGAACTAACCTAACGATGGTCGGGGTCATATGGCTCGACTTCACTTCACCGGCTCGTCCTCAAGCGAGCCGGAGGTAGATGGCCTTTCCGAACTGCCCCCACGACCATCGAGCCGAGCGGACGAGGTACCGACCCTCGTATATGGCAAAAAAACCTTCCGAGGCAAAACCACCGTCAGATCGTCTCGAAATGTGTGCTAGAGTGTGATGAACGGATCTGATTAAGCCACGTGTCCACAAAACGACAAGATAGCATTTTCTTGGGGCTTGCGCCTCTCTCCTTGAGATCCGCACCCTAATAATGATCAGCCGTCGAGATCAAGCCACGTGGCCCAGCCTCGGAACATTTGCAATTCTGTCGGGCCACCGAGTCGAACTGGTACGAAATAAGTAGAAGTCAGGACCACGGCTCGCTAACTACCCCCATGAACGTCGAGCCGAGCGGACGAGGCACCGACCCTCGTATATGGCGAAAAAACCTTCCGAGGCGAAACCACCGTCGGATCGTCTCAAAATACGTGCTAGGGTATGATGAACGGACCCAACAACGCCACGTGTCCGCAAAACGACAAGATAGCATTTTCTTGGGAACCGGATCCGCCTCGAGATTCGTGCAACCATCCAATAGCTGTGATCGCCTCGCTTCGCTCAGCTCCAAACGCCGAGCGACAGGCAACCAGAACCAACCTTGGGCAAAAGTCACTCCGGTCACCGAGCGGGTGTCCAGCCGACCCGTGCCGAGCGAGTGTCCAGCCGAGCCTCGAAAGAAAGTTTGAGTTAAGGTTTAGGGGACCTTCCCCTCGGTTCTGGACTTTGGTCATCACCTCATCCACCGTGATCTCCCCTGACCCTGACACCCACATCGGAGCCGTCAGAGTCAGGAGAAGATCATGGTGGAAGAGCGACCACCCATCCTCCCGAAGCGACCTCCCCCTCGGTTCCGGACTTCGGTCACCACCTCTTCTACCGTGATCTCCCCCGATCCTGACCCCCACATTCGAGCCGTCAGAATCGGGAGAAGATCACGGTTGAAGAACGGTGACCCATCCTCCCGAAGAACCTTTCCCTCGGGTCCGGACTACGGTCGCCAACTCTTCTGCCTTGTCCTCTCCCGGCCCTGACACCCACATCGTAGTCATCAGGAACGGGAAAAGAACAAGGCAGAAGGGTGACCACCCCTACGAACCTCTCGAGGTGAGAATTTTTCACATGGCTGGCATCCGCCCAAGGGCAGACACCATCGATGCCACTACTGAAACCACAGGGGGGGTGTGGTACTTATAGCCGTCCCCCAAGAGACTGTCATTATGACCCTCGGGAGTCCAACCGTCACGCCTAAGGAGCTGAAGCGCCGCGTATTTATTAAAGGGCCCCACTCTCAAAGCCCTTGGGAAGGTGGAATGCCCCCACGGATCCCAGAGCGCCATTTAATGCTGTTAGGGAACTGGTCCCATCTTTTCAGCACGACGCACGAAACAGCCACACCTCAGCCGCGGCACCGAGTCGCACCGAGCCGCACCTGAAGGCGACAAGCAAGATTCAGAACCGTGGCTAAAGCGTGAGTTTCGAGGCCAAGATGCTCGACGAAGCAAACACTCGCCTCGCGGTTCAGTTCGAGCCTACCCTAGCTAGCGCAATTACAGCACAACAAGAAACCAGCAAAGGACAGTTCGGATAAATCAACCCCAATTTTATTAATATAACTTGGATAAATTTACAAAAAGATTACAATAAAAGGCAGTCCGGAAGCCCAAAGACGCGACACGACCCGTTCACTGCCTCCGCGGAAGGGGGACGCTCCGGTTCAGCGATACCTTGGGTCGGCGGTTCTTGACCTCCGAGCTCGTCTCTAGACCAACGAATCGAGACGCCCTCTCGCCGCTGACACTGACAGTCGCTCCAACCGAAGCACCACTTGAAGACACTGCTACCCTGCTTTGGGCGTCAGCTGCCGTCCTACCTATAATGGGGGTTCGGCTCGCGGCTTGATAGAACGTAATCCCTCGCTCAATCTCTTCGCGAGTGCACGAGGTGCTCTGGATGTTAGCCCTCACCGGCTGAGGTTTGAGCCGAGCAACCTCTTCCTCCAGTTCGACGATCCGGTCCTTCAACGTGTCGTCCTTTACAATCACTTTGAATCGAGGAAGTTTCACCGAACCAGGATACTCGGCGCTGTCAGATATAACGCGGCGCAAATGGGTCACCTCGATGCTCTTATCGACCGTCACCCTTTGCAGCTGTTCTACCTTCCTTGCAAAGTCATCTCGTTCGGCCGAAACTCGGACCAACTCTTCCTCCTTCGCAGATAGTTCGGCCTCGACTATCCGCAGATGGTGCAGTTCGACCAACACCTCACTGTACCTAATCTCTAAGTTGTGAAGTATTCTCCTCGTCAGATGAACCTCTCCCTCGATACGATCCTCCCGAGACCGCTGAAACAACTCTGCTCGGCGCCGATCCGCCGAGGTGATAAGAGTCTGCTCGGCAATCTGAAATGAAAAAGGGACAACATTGAAGTACTATATGGCCGAACCAAACACTTAGACAGAAATCCAAAATCAAGACAGAAATCCAAAATCAAAACACAACTTTTCATTCATCAAAAGCAGTGGCCAGTCCGCAAAAGGCATTACACTGTTTGAATGAAAACAAAACAAAAACTACAAGAATTTGCGAGGGAATCAGGGGTCCACCTGCGTCGCCGCTTCGACCATGGGCGCGTCGCCAGGTGGCCCCTCAATCCTCCCCTCGACCTGAGCGTTCGCCACAGGAGGGTCGGCCTCCTCCTCCTCGTCTTCGCCTTCGAGCTCGTCGCCTTCGGCTCCCTCCTCCTCACCGCCTGAGGGCGACCCGGGCCATAGTCTATAGCCGACCCGCTCAAAGCCGGGGACACGATCCTGAACATGGTCGAGTGCCCTCTGATAGGACCTCTCCATGTTCTCGGCCATGTGTTTCTTCGCCTCAGCTTCGGCTTCGGCCTCGACCTCGGCCCTGATCTTCACGGCTAGCGCCTCCTTCTCCGCCTTCAGGTCGGCCAGGGACTTCACCGACGCGGCCAACTCCTCGGTAGCCTTCGTAGCCTTGGCAGACTCCGCATCAAGCCGCCCCTTGACCCTTTCCAGGTCGGCTTCAAATTCAGCGACCCGGACTTCCAACGCCTCGGCTCGCCTCTGCTCGGCCTCGAGTTTCCGGACCGCCTTGACCTTCGCTGCCCTGTCTTTGTCGCTGGCGGCTCTCAGCTCCTTCTCCTGCTTAGCGAACGTCTCGAGCAGATGGCCGAAATGGCAAGTAGGCTGCGGAAGACAAAGGTAAGCGCAATGTGCAACCCGAGCAGTAAACTTGAAGAAATTCGCAAGGAAAAACTTACCGACACGAGCGACCGAGCCACTTCGTAGGTGTCATCGCCGACCGTCCCCGCCTTTAGTGCGGCCCTGTCCTTCGGGGTCGCCAAGTGCTTGACGACCTGCACAGACATCTGCGAGTTGCCGAGGAATCCGTTGTGATTCTTCACCCGCCAGTTCGGCACAAACAACTGCTTGTGCTGCTCGGTCAGGATCTCCTCGACCGCTTTGGTCAACGGCGGAGCCGCGAGCGACAAAGCCGCGTTGACATCAAAGGCCCCCTCAATCTGGACCGGGGCCACAGGGACCGAAGGCTCCACGGCAACGACCACCTCCGAAGGTGCCTCAGTAGTCGGAGGAGGCGGGGTGGTAGTCGCAGTGACCGTGGGCTGCGGAGTCGACGAGGCAGCTGCGGCCGCCCTCTTCCTCTTCCTGCCCCCGGCCAACTTGGACCTATCGGCCATCATACCGTTGAAATCAATCTTCATCGCTTCTGCATCAGACAACAAAAAACGAGTCAGCAAGACGAACTAAAGACTTGAAAGAAAAGTAAAAATAAATGAGATGTCAGGAGCATACTCGGGTCGATGGGGCTAAGGCCGGACCCGAACAGCACCTCCTCCGTCAACTCCCTCCAACTCAGCAAGGGAAGGGACATGATCTTCCTCGCCACCTCCTCCTCGGCCTCAGACAGTACAGGGTCGGCTCTCGCAAATTTTGGCACCTCCGGTTTCCACCGGGTCGGAATGTCCAGTATCGGCTCCCCCTTTAATATAAAATACTTCTCTTTCCAACCCTTAATCGTGTCCAGGTTTTCTATGATCCTAACACCCTTCCTCGGCCCCAAGTAGTACCGATGCTCTGTCTTGTGCATTCGGTTTATCCGATACAGGCCTTGGAAGACCGTTAGGTCCGGCTCGACTTCGGCTTTGCGGCACTGAAGCAAAAAAGCATTCACGTGACGCCATGTGTTCGGCATAAATTGGGTCGGCGCGAGGCAGAACCAGCCGAGGATCTGGAGAATGAAAGGATGCATCGGAAAGCGTAGTCCGGCATTCAGGGAGTCGAAGTCGAACATGCACATGTCCGACGATGACAGCTTGGAATTCGCTCGCATCCCGGGGCCAGGAATCATCAACTTGTACTCCGGAGGGATGGCGAATCCCTTTCTGATCCGAAGGAGATCCCTCTCGGATAGCACCAAAGTAATCTCGTCGGCCTCGGTAGAAAGGGCCGGGTTGGGTTCTTCGAGGACTTTCGACTTTCCGTAGACCGCTTTCTCCAAAAGGTCGCCCTCGTACTGCCTGACCCCCGAATGCCCGGACAGAACAGAGGGATATCGTCCCATCTCGGGGGCTTGCTTCGGGTTTTCAACAATCACCTCGACCACGAGAGATTGGGTCGCCACCCTCCTCTTCTTCTTCTCCTGCCTCGCCTCTGTAGCCGACGGTTCGGCGACCTGCTTTCCCTTCCTTCGGACCTCCGCCCTTCTCTTCTCCTCGGCGCCATCATCGCCCGAAGACGAGGCCCCACTCCCCGAGTTCACTCTTGACATCTCTAGAAAAAAGCTAAGGCTAAGTAGACTGACCTTTGAAGTGACGCTCACGGTCGGAATGTGCTCGCCGGAAATTGCCTGGCCCACGCGACAGCTAACGTCACCACCTTGGAGCAAGAGTCGCCGCTAGCAGAGAACTTAGAGAACAAAAGTGAAATCTTGGAGTGAAAAGTAAGAAATGAGCTTGGGGGTGGAGGAGTGAAACTTATAACCCCAAGGGATAGTGGGCCTCCTTGGGAACCTCAAAGGCCCACTAAGAAGCCAAAGCGCCAAGCGAAAAGTTGCGATGTTTCGAAAGGCAAAAACCTCGAATCACTCAAGTCTATGACTCTGCCACCGGTCTGCCAAGCTGAGCTATCGGACAGCCTGGCTAAGCAACCGAGCTACTGAGTCCCTTCAAAACATCAAACTCCATACCTCGGCCGACGTCGCCGAACCTCCGAGCCGAGATGACGAGGAACCGATCCTCGTATATGTAGAAAAATCCTTCCGAGGCAAAATCACCGTCGGATCTCTCCAAAATTCGCGTCAGAATTCGATGGACGGTTCAGATTGCGCCACGCTCACAAAACGACAAGATAACGTTTTCTCGTGATCTGAACCCCATCCTCGTGATTCGCATCATGATGGACGGACCAGATTCGGCCACGTGTATCTTCCGAACTGCCTGCCATCGGCCTGCTCAACCGAGCTACCGAACAGCTTAGCCGAGCAGCCGAGCTACTGGGCTCGGAAAAGTGGCCCCAATAAGAGAAGCAACCTTCAAAGTATCCAACTCAGCTCCTCGATGAATACCACGAAGACTCCGAGCCGAGATGACGAGGAACCGACCCTCGTATATGGAGAAAAATCCTTCCGAGGCAAAATCACTGTCGGATCTCTCCAAAATTCGCGTCAGAACTCGATGGACGGTTCAGATTGCGCCATGCCCACAAAACGACAAGATAACATTTTCTCGTGATCTGAACCCCATCCTGGGTATTCGCACCTTGATGGACGGACCAGATTCGTCCACGTGTACTTTCCGAACTGCCTGCCATCGGCCTGCTCAACCGAGCTACCGAACAGCTTAGCCGAGCAGCCGAGCTACTGGGCTCGGAAAAGTGGCCCCAATAAGAGAAGCGACCTTCAAAGAATCCGACACAGCACCTCGGCCAACGTCGCATAGACTCCGAGCCGAGATGACGAGGAACCGACCCTCGTATATGGCAAAAAAATACGCCGACCCATATCAGCCCTTGGATCTTGTAAAAAAGCACGCTCGTCATGATGGACGGCCCAGATGCTGCCACGTCCACTAAACGACAGGATAGCATTTTATGGGATCCACGTTGAGATGGACGGCCCAGATGATGCCACGTACCTTGGAGGATCCGAGCCGAGGAGCTAGACCATCGAGCCGAGGCGCTGATCCTCCGAGCCGAGAGGACGAGGAACCGACCCTCGAATATGGCGAAAAAACTCGCCAACCCATATCAGCCGTTGAATCTTGTAAAAAAGCGCGCTCGTCATGATGGACGGTCCAGATGCTGCCACGTCCACTAAACGACAAGATAGCATTTTATGGGGATCCACACTGAGATGGACGGCCCAGATGATGCCACGTACCTCGGAGGATCCGAGCCGAGGAGCTAGACCACCGAGCCGAGGTGCTGATCCTCCGAGCCGAGGAGTCGAGGAGCCGACCCTCGTATACGGCAAAAAAGCCTGCCGAGGAACGGGGACAGTCTGATTACTCTGAAATTTGCGCTTTGCGCAGATCGAAGGTCCAGATTACGCCACGTCATAAATAAGTATTTAAAAATCGATTTTTATCTATTTAAATCGTTTTATTTATTTAAAAATTGCGAAAAATTGCTAAAAAATTCGGGAAAATTAGCTAAAAATTCTAGGAAATAATTAAAAATTCGGGGGGATATTTTTGAACCCCTGAACGAACAATTATTGCCTAGAATGTACTGTTAAGACCCCCGAACGATTAGTTAACACATCGCAAAATTAAATAAATAGCCCGAAAAAATAGATAAGAACTCGACACGACTTCGGAACATCATATGGCTTCAAAAAAGAAGAAGTTACCTTACTACTCACTTCGAGATTCAAAATTCCCCATTTGGACTCCGATACAACCCCACTAGCCACTAAAATAGTCAAACTACTCCTTAAAGACTGATCATCCTCAGCCTTTATGAGTGGGGGGCTCGTGATGTGGCTAAAAATAGGGGTTCAATCGAGACCGTCCAAATTGGGCACGAATCCCGAAGCACAGGGGTAAAACGGTAATTTCACCTACAAACGGGTCTGAAGCGGGTACTGGTTCTCCTCCCCAAAGAACCATTAACCCGCGAACGGATCCACCTCAACTGGGTGCGGGTTTCAACCCGCAACAAACCCGGTCCAGCAGGATAGAATTAGGGTTTCTGATTAGTATTAATCAACGGCCCTGATTCATATCTATCCTTTCACTAGGGATTAGGGATTACATTCCTTATCTATACACGGGAATTACATGCCTAATCTGTTCCCTAAGACGCCTATAAATACCCCCCATCCATCTCCATTAAGAGGTAATCAATCTTTCTCCAGTTTTTGGCGCTCTTTCATAATCTCTCTGATTACTGACTTGAGCGTCGGAGGGTGCGTCGCCGGGAACAACCCCGGTGTCTCGCACTTTTTGCAGGTGTATGGCGAGAGCGACGATCAAACCCCGACGGAACAGGTATACAGGTCTACTATTCAGTTTCCCTAAGAATCCACAAATACTATCTGTTTGCCCCCACACCAAATTTAGCGGCAACAGATAGCTTGGCATACAAATCATGCTCATGCAATTTCTTCAACACCTCTACTAAGTGCTCGGTATGCTCTTCCTCTGACTTCGAATAGACCAGTATATCATCAATGAATACAACCACAAAGAAATCAATATCCGGCCGCAAAATCTGATTCATCATATCCATGAACATGCTGGCGCATTCGTCACTCCAAATGGCATCACCAAAAACTCATAAAGTCCGTGCCGAGTTCTGAAAGATGTCTTGCTCACATCCTCCTCTTTAACTCGAACTTGATGATACCCTGACCGCAGATCAATCTTCAAAAATATTGCTGCTCCCTGAAGCCTATCGAACAAATCATCAATCTGCAGAAGTGGATACTTGTTCTGAATGGTTACTTTGTTCAATTTCCGGTAGTCAATGCAAATCCTCATTGACCCATCCTTCCTCTTCACTAGCAACACAGGCGCACCCCATGGCGAAGCACTCGGCCTGATGAACCCCGTGCTTAGCAATTCCTCAATATGATTCTTTACCTCATCTTGCTCTACAGGTGCCATCCTGTACGGAGCCTTAGATATTGGAGCACTTCCTGAACATTGATGCAGAACTCCACATCTCGTTGCGGCGGTAACCCAGGTAGATCTTCCCAGAACATGGTAGAAAAATCTCTGACAACTGGGATCTCCCTAGCCTAAACTGGAATCATCAACTTCGATATAGCTGCAATCACCTTCGAGTTTCCTTTCTTCCCTCAAAAAGTCACTGTGGGTCCTCCCGGCGCCTTTAACTATAACTTATTTATTCTTGCATTCAATTGTAGCATCATAAATCATCATCCAATCAATGTCCACAAATGGTGTTGCCACTGACAAAACTCTCATAGGAAAAATCTTAGGTTCTACACCTAATACCTTAACAAAATTGGACAACACAAATGTATGCCAAAAACTAGTATCAAATAAAACCATTGCTTTTATTCCATTAATCAAAACACATCCTTGGATCACATCTTCTGAGTTACCAGCATCCTCCTCAGTCAATGCGAACACTTACCCCTGCCTATGGAATTTGCTTTCATTTGCACCATCCTTCTTAAGCTGCGGGCAAAACGACTTGGTATGACCCTCTCGCCCACACAGATAACAAGTCGGACCCTTTACTGGCTTGGGGCATGCCGAACTGTAGTGACCCGCTTCTCCACAGTTATAGCAAGTCA
This sequence comes from Hemerocallis citrina, assembly GCA_017893485.1. Classification (NCBI taxonomy): domain Eukaryota; kingdom Viridiplantae; phylum Streptophyta; class Magnoliopsida; order Asparagales; family Asphodelaceae; genus Hemerocallis; species Hemerocallis citrina. The sequence goes on from CM030363.1 coordinate 34,377,632, forward strand.
CACCTTGAATTGTTGTTGGCTTCTGCTCGGGCCTACTGAATCTGCCCAACTTCTCTGGGAACCTCCGCCCACTCTGATTTGTTGTTGCTAGCTTTTTAATTCTGTTCCAGGTTTCCTACTTCTTTTGGAACTGATCCATGTCCTCCTCAGTCATGGTTGCCCTCCTGATCCCCAACGGTATCATTCGGGACCTTAGATTCGGCCTCAATCCTTGCTCAAATTTTATGGCTTTCTTTGCTTCATCAACTACCAGCTCCGTACCTTGACAACTGTGCAAACTTGATCTCATAATCATGCACTGACATACTGACCTGCTGCAGGTTCAAAAACTCCATCGCTTTCTTCTCCAGGATGTCCAAGGAGAAGTAGTGATCCCTGAACTCGCCAAGAATAACCTCCCAGGTCACCGGCTCTTCACCCAAAGTCCACTTCACTGACTACCACCAGACATCAGTGTCTTTTCCAGTTGCATCGTAGACAATTTCACCTTGTTGGCTGCGGGGGTTTCCAGAACCTCGAAAACCACTTCCATCTTCCTGATTCAATCATCGGCCTCATTTGGATCAGCTTGCCCTTCGAAAACTGACGGCTTCATCCGCTTGAAGGATTCTACTTGCTTGATCGGATCTGCATTAATAGGTACAGGCCCTGCTCCCAGATTTCGTGTCACACTAGCTGCCATAAACGTATTCAGAGTCTGATACACCCTAGCAATCACCATCTCTAAATCTAGTCTAGCCCCGTGGGAACCTTCCGCCCTGTCATCATTCCCACCAATCCTAGTCCTGAGTCCTGCCATTTCACTGAGTACTGCAAAACACATATGTAATGCCCTGATTTTTCAATTTATGAAAAATTATTTATTTTGCACGTAGTGTGCACGTGCAATATTTTTGGTTAATATTTTCATCAAGATGAGTAAAGATATTTTAATATGTGCTTTTAATTATTTTATACAAAAGCCTTCCTTTAATTAGACAAAAAGCCCTTCCTTTTAAAAGCCCAAAGTTAATTTAATTTATTATTTTTATAATAATTATTTTGGCCCATAAACTAAAGCCCATGGATTAATCTATTTTTATATAACTTGTCATGTAGAATACAATTTAAAGACTATTTTATTTTTATACAAAAATTTAATGTACAATTTTTTGGCCTAGTTGCATGCATGTGCACTACACGTGCACGTGCAGTATGCACTTTTTCAACTAGGCCGGTTGTAATCTTTTTGGAGGGAAATGAAAATTGTAATGTTGATCATGGTGTGGTGGTTACTTGGATGTGGGTAGTTATTGCAACTCCTACTTTCATCTTGACCCTCCATCTTACAACCAACCAATTGATCCTAGCCCTCCATTCTCCTTGAATTTTAGTATAAATACCCCCCCCATGGCTAGTTATTCTTGTGTAAAATTATTCTCTTCCAAACCTATAGTTCAATTATACTATCTAGTAGTGATTTTGTGAGTTAGAAGATTGAGAGAGTGTGGGATTGTGCTTGCAACATCAAGGGGAGGCCGGTTTCATCAAGAGGGAGCTCGGCTTGGGTTTGCTTGGGAGGCTTGTGTGCACGTGTTCAAGGAGGAGCCATTCGTCGCAAGGACATTCGTCTAGGGATTTGCTAGTTGTAAATTTTCTCTCCATACAAGGTAGGTAAATTTTCCATATTTCTAATTAAGAAGCATGCTAGATTTAAATTGAAAGAATAATGCATGAAAACGATTAATAAGAATGCACATTTAATTGAAAAGATGACCTCTAATTGATTGAATTTTTGATATGCAAATTATGTGTGTTGCTATTAGTAAAATTCAAGATTGTGTGCAATATGAATATGGTTATAAATTGTGTGAAGAAACCTTTGTTAGTAGCATGAAAAATTATGTGCAAAAAAAAAAATTAGTATATCGACTATGTCACTTTTATGTGCTAAATTGGAAACTTTGTATGGCATTGTAACGAATAAATTAAGATGTAATTTTTATGTTTGGAAAATGAATAAGAGTGGAGAATTAGTATAGAAATTGATGAAATTATAATGTCAAAAAAATGTATTAGTAGTATGTCACATTAACCAAATTGTATGGTAGAAATGTGTCAATTATGGAGGAAATTATGTTTAATTATTGAAGAAATTTATTTTCATATACTGGAATAAAATTCATGATGGAAAAGGATTAATTCGGATTTTTACAGTATATTAGTAAGAACAATGTGAAATGCAATTCGATGAACGTCGAAATGTTCTAAATAACAGAGAGTATGGGTTAAATGAAATTCGAATTATACTATAGACAACCTGAACACGTAGCTCAAGTGGTCAGAGTGCGCGGTTGGGTTCTCTCAAGTCACTGGTTTGACTCTTGAGAATACCATCTTTTATGGGTGTTTACTTTTAAATCCGATCAGTACTGAAGAAGAGAGCATTTAATGCTCTCAGCCGTAATTATACCGCTTAGCACATTCGGCCTAGTGGCTTGTGCTGTCGGCTGTGTTCTCTGGGGTGCTGGGTTCGAATCTTGCCCTCGGCAAGATTGAAAAACAATTTTTTTTTGGGTTTTTAATTGTCAAAAAATTAAGAGAAAAATATGACTATTCTCCTAAAAATATAAGGGACTTTATAAAAATAATTTGGGAATTATTCGCATGAAATAAACTATGATTTGAGCATAAAATGCATAAATAGAACTATGGTTCTATATGTATACTTTGTGAAAATTATATCTTGCAAAAAGAATTTGAAATGAAGGATTAGAAGATTAATGTAGTAAAGAAAGAAATTTTATTATGTGATGGATGTGAATTGTTCTCAATTGAGAATAGTGTGAAAAATGTGAAATGTGAATATTCGTTAGTGATGTGAATTTCAAAGTGAAATTGATAATTGATAAAGCATATGAATATTCATGTATAGTTATGGACTATTTGAACGAATTAGAAATCATGATTTGAAAAGAGAAATACTTTTGAGTATGATGAATCAACAAATGAATTTATAAGTTGGAAATGCTCATTTTGAAAATTGTGAATTGAAAATTGAAACAAAAAGAGTAGCTAAGTTTCCCCCGGCATTTGGAAATAAATGAAATAGAAATTGAAAAGAAAGACCAAGGTTGGTCATGTGTGAATAAATGAATAAGTCCGGTTTAGTGGAGAGGCTAACTCTAGAGCTTTGATTTTGTTCATGATTTTAATAAAACCTAAGGATTAGTACATAGTGAAGACGTGATGAAAGTAAGAGAAAAACATTGAGTATGAGGGCCATTGGATAGCGGCGAGAGCGTATCCCAGGATGTTCCATGATGAGTCTGGGCGAGGATATTGCTCCAGAGTACCGTCCCGGTGGCGACGCTCGTGGGATGTTTGAAGACTTCGGGTGGTGTCATGTCTATGGTAGGAGCTGAATTACCACAGGATGTCTGTATGATGAGTCATGTCAGTGATGGGATTCCCTCCAGGGCACCTAGACATGAGTTTGTAGGTCAGAAAACATCTAGGATACTTACCGTAGTTACAGTAGTAGATTAAGTCATGACAAGGGATTGAACCCTATAAAGATGAAGAACGATTAAGGGCTTGCCCTCGGACCTATGTAGTATGGGATGCACAGAATCCGAACAAGTGCGCATTAGTGTCATGTAATATAAATAAATGCATTAAGGACTAAGTGCACAACCACAACACGACATCAATAGGGTAGTCCCTTTAGTTTGATATGTGACAAGTTTGTGTTTGCTAAATATGAAAAATAAGTTATACTATTTCCGGCATAGAGAGAATGGCCGTGTATAATGATCGTCGGTTGAATAAACTGACGTACCCACAGTCTTATATGCAGGTAAATGGCTTGATACAGATTAAAGAGGAACAAATGCTTAAAGATTATTCAATGTTGTTGTACATTTATTCAATTATTGTAAAGTTTACTTCCGCTGTGCAGTGTAAATTGTAATGTATTCATGTAAACTCTGATGTAAAGTGAAAAGTTCAAATTTTCTTGTAAAATTGTACTAAGAAGCGGAAAGATCTTGTAGAACATCTCGAATTCAGTGTATTTGGGATTCGGGGCGTTACAACATAAATCTGTTAGAGCACCACAACATAAATCATATTCACACCAACTGCTCAGTGGAGGAATCCATTCATACTCAAACCATTTCATTTAGTTTAGTTTCATGTTTAATACTCACGCTCTAGTGTCCACACCTAGGTACTCACGCTCTATGTCTACACCTAGGTTCATTCCCTATACCATATTTAACATTACCATTGAAGTGTGCTCTGATATAAACTCTGTTGCGCCCCGAATTTTCAACAAATAAAATTAGAAATACATGGCACAAATTCCAGAATCAACTTCAATGTAATCATAAACACAGTATCAAATACATGGAAAATATTAACTTTTTATTAAATCATCTCCTTTTTTTTCACAAAACATAGTGGAAATTAACACTTTAATTACAATTCTATTACAACACGGTGAATTTTCAACTTTCATTTATACTCCAAGCTCTACTTGAACCAATGTTATCCATAACTGAAACCCCTGCAAAAGCTTTACGAAAAGTGGGCATGTCAGTTAAATGCAACTGACATCAAGTATAGTTATAGTGGTACTTCTAGATATCATAATCACAAACTTGATGCATATTAATATAGTAGTAATGAATGATGCATAAACGATAATAAATAGAACACAAGTGAAACATTAACACAGCAGTAACAGATGAAACATGAAATAACGATGAATAAAACGTAAAACAACAAGTGAAGCTAGGCTAAGTGTCAAGTGTATGAGATGCAAATAGAAAACAAGTATGCATAAAACAAGTCCAGAAACATAAATGAATATGATGATTTCTAGTACATACTTGTCGGATTCTATGCATCTCATACTGCATAGGTCCGGTGCAAGCCCTTATCGTTCTCCACTTTATAGGGTTCAATCCCACGTTATGCAACTAACCTACTTCAGTGATTACTTTAAGATTTAGATTATTCTGTGAGTATCTACCCCATTCCGGAGGCCAATCTATCCACAGATAATTCCGAAGACTATTTAACTCACACCAGGTAATCTTCGAGAATACCCCACACCACAAGTCATGGCGTCTCATCACACAAATATCCTATAAGCGTCGCCTTGATCTCGATAATTTCGGAGATCAATCCCACACCGAAGATAATTCCGGATACTATTTCACTCATACCTCGAAAATTCAGGGGATTATCTCACACCGCAGATCATCCTGAGGTCCTCATATTCACGTTTGCTCCCATTTCATCACAACTCCAATTAGTGCATGTCCTTATATTTATTTTATTTAATTACAATCACAGTCTCCCTGGAGTTGGTGTACCCTACCGGACTTAACTATACTGAATCAAAACAAAAGCCCCACTGGCCAAATTCCAACAAAATCCCACTCGCTAGCATACTAGGGTCCCACCCATCCTCTAGAGTCTCATAACTCAAATAACAACTCAAATATTTCTTTATGTCGCAATAATCCAAATTCATCTAGCTCACAACGAGGATTTCCCTCAATTCCAATAGTCAAAACCAAGTACCTCTATGTACAACTATATCTACATAATTTTTCAAAAAAAAAACTGAAACCAACTTCAATAGAAATGAGAATTTTATATCCTCAAACAGTAGAAAAAAATCTGAAATGTAATATTCTTGAATTTCGAGAACATTTACTTTCTAAACCACAAAAATATGAGTTAAATTCCATTTAAAATTCAAAATTACACTCTCTGAAAGTACTCAGATCTGGATCCAATTGCTTTGTAAAAATTGAGAATCATCGTTCGCAAATTCGAAGAAATAATCATTCAAAGAAACGAAATTGTAGCAAAACAGTGTGAAAACCAAGTCGTGACACTCGACCGACATTGAACAGTACAAAAGTTGCAGTCGACCGCTAGCATTCAAAAGAAAACACAACTAAAAAAATTATGGAAGTCGACTGGCAGGCACAGTGCAAAAATCTGCAGTCGACCGTCAGTGAAAAAAAATAGTGATGACAGCTCAGTCATGTCAGTCGACCGCAACGACCAGTTCAGAAGAACTGCAGTCGACTGCACGATCGACTGACACGCAGTCTGCAACAGCCGTTCAAATTTTGGAAATCTCTTAAACTGATATATGTTTATATTGATTTCATATGATAAAAATCTGTAACAAAATGAGTTTATCTTGGCCAAACCATCTCAGTACATACATACACCAAATCCTTTCATAAACTCCACAAAAATCCCAATTTCCAAAGTCATAACATTGAATAAAAAAGATTTTAAAGAAAACTTTGCATATGGATATTGTGAATGCTATAATACAGTCAGATTCTTTCACATACAAAGGTATGAGTATATATATACGTGCCAATACTGAAATCTAGCCACTTTATAAAAATTGATAATCAATGTTTGCAAATTTGAAGAGATATTCATTTAAGAAAAGATACAGTAAATTAGAGAGTGACAAAATCTAGATTCGGCAGTCGACCGACTGCAGCAACCTATGAACCTGCGGTCGACCAACTGCAGTCGACCGTAGGGTCGACCGACATCCGTTCTGCGACAAACAGATCAACTAAATTGAAATCCCTTGAAAATTATATATATATATATACATGATGAAATCTATGGTATAGCATGCGCATCTTATCTAATATATATATATATATATATATATATATATATATATATATATATATATATATATATATACATGATGAAATCTATGGTATAGCATGCGCATCTTATCTAATCTAGCTCAGCTCATCAATCAAATTAATTCTCAAGAGTAAACTAAACATGATCATCACATATTAAAAATTTGATTTTTATTTCACGGAATTAATTATCACAACAATCAATTCATGGTAGAATCATCAATATATGCATTTAAATCAATTAAAGATCCACAAAGAAATTTTTAACATGACATCTATTCAATCATGTCAAAGAATCATTCACTAATTAGGATTTTTGTTCATGCAGAAGTTATTTGACTACTATTCATAGAGATTTATCCTCTAATGGATCCACATCAAGTTTTATAATCATGCAATATATATTATATTTGATCAATCATCATCATATCATACAAGCATATAACAAACCAGGAGAGAAGACGTACCACTCAACTCAAAGAAAATTAACTTGAAGAACAATAAAGAAAAGTCTCTTCCTTCTTCTTGCAAAAATCCAAGATTCAAGCATCCACTCCAAGAAAATAATGAAGAATTAAAGTTTTTTATTTGCAACAGGGGAAAACGGCTGTAGAAGCAGTTAATATAGGTTGGGATTTGGTTATTAGGGTTTCTACAATATTTTCACAAAATATTCCTTAAGATAATATATTTACATATATAGATTTATCATATTAAGTAGTTATATAAATCAAATGAGGTAAGATTCCTCTCCCCCCGATCACAACCAACCTGGCCGGCCCTGTGTGCAGTCCCAAAAATTTGAAAATTTGAAATTTTACCCCAAGTGGTAATTTTATACAAAAATCCTTCATTTTGAAATATTTGCAAACATGTCATAATTTATTCATAAAAATCCAGAAAATTTAGAATTATTATCTACTAATATATATTATATTTTGCAATCAAATTTTCTGACTTTGTATTTCCCAAGAAAATATATGCACATGGTTTGCACGTGTAAAATAATAAATCTTAGAAAAATGTTTATTAAATCACAAAATTTTATTTTAAATCATTTATTAATTCCACAAAAATATTTAAAATTTCTAGGATGTTACAGAGCCGAACCCCGCCCACCTGCTCGGGGGCATGTTGCTAAAGCGGCTCTATGAACCATGAATGGACTCCGCACTTGTCCGGTGTTGTTTCAGGAGCACTCGAATGGAGGGCCGAACCCCGCCCACTTACTCGGGGGTATGTAGCTAGAGCGGCTCTACAACAACAACAATAATAACAAAGTATTTTTTCCAACTAGTTGGGTTCGGCTACATGAATCCTGGTTTTCCATTCTGTACAATTTAGCACAATATTTTCTATAAGATCAGAAGCTATCATATCTTTTCTCACCGTTTCCACCCAAGTAATTTTAGGTTTTCCCCTACCCCTAATTCTACCCTCAATACTTATCAAATTAATGTTTATAACAGGGGCACTACTAGGTCTGCGTGTAACAGGTCTAAACCATTCTCTCTTAACTTATCGTGGATAGGAGCTACCTTTAGCATGTCTCATATATGCTTGTTTCTAATTTTATCCTTCTTAATTTTACCACACATCCATCTTAGTATCCTCATCTCATCTACACTAATTTTTTTGACATGTTGTTCCATTGTTGCCCAACACTCTGCTTCATGCATCATTGATAGTCTAACAGCCGTCCAATAAAAATTTTCCTTTAACTTCAAATGTATAAGTTTTTCAAACAAAATACCACTGACACTTCTGCACTTAAGTCATCCTGCTTGGATCCTATGTATAACATCTTCACAAATCTGCCCATCACTTTGTGTAACACTCTGCAAAATTGGAAATTACAATTTTGCCCTCGTGTGTTACGCACGTATATTTTGTAACGTGTTTTCACTATGTATCTTGATTTCTGACTATTTATGCATTTCATTATTGATTTTTTCCTATTTTGAGTTAACTAAAATATGATATTTCAATCTCTGTATTTTTACGTGCTTTTTATGTGTCTTCGATGCACGTATCAACTACGTATTTTTTCATCGTTACGTGTGATATTTTATGAGTATTGATTATTTATTTTTTGTGTTCAAACTTGTTTTATAAACAGAAGTTCATTTTTCTCCATTTTGATTAAAATGATTTTTATATGTATAATGCACGTGTTTTCTACGTACGTAGTAATTAAGTCATGGAATATATAAAAATTAATAAATATATTTTCTTATATTGTATTTTATCATGTTTAACATTTTTCCGTTGATAAAATCAATTTTTTGTATTTCGGTATTTTACGTGCGACGCACGTGTTTCGGTGCGCGTATTTTGAGCATATCCGTGTTCAAAATAATTTTTTTGAAGTGTGAGTATTTATTTTATTGGTGCATGATAAATTTTAGATTTTAAGTAAAATATTTTTCTTATATATAGTATATATATATATATATGTTGATAAAAATGAGTAGGCTGTTGAAATTAGCCATGATGCAATATTGTAAAAATGATTTGAAATCAAAGTAAGTGAATGGTATGGTGGGGGGCCACGGTGAGAAAGGTGCAGCAAGTATGCTACTTTGACTTGGTCAGCACCCTGGGGGCCCGCTAATTGAGAAGGAGAACAGATGTTGCTGCTCTTTGGTGACGTGCATAAGGAGGGCCCACATGGGGGTGCTCTGTGTACTCACGGAAGAGTGAGAAACCGGATTGTAGTAAAAGAGGTAAGGGTTGAGAATGTGAAGAGGTTTGGAGTTTGGATTTTGAAGAGGTGGACAAACGAAAAGTTAGAAGTTTTGAGAGTTAAGAAAATGAAGGGTTGAAGATTAAATTTGAGTAATTTATTAGGTGTAATTTTGCAAATTAAACCCTAGCGTTGTCCTATAAATAGCACCCTCTTCTTTTCTCATTTCACACACCAAAAAAAAAAACTAAATAAGTGAAAGAAAAAGAAAGAGAGAAAGAGAGTAGAGTGTTCTTGCTTGGAGGAGTCTTGCTAGGAGAAAAATAAGTTGCTTTGGAGCTAGAAGTGGTGTTCCATCTTTCTTTTCATTGTTCAAACTTCAATTAAGGTGGGTGTTCTCATACTTTCTAATTTTAGAACGATGCATACTAGTATTAATAAATGAGTAGTACATGCTTTTATTTGTGTCAAGAAATGTGAAGAATTTTGCTATGATTAATACACAAATTATCACCATGTTGTTTTGCAAATGAGAAAAAGAATAATTAATTAGTTGTCATAAACTAGTCTACTTGAATGTATAGATTTTTAATTATGTGAATGATTGTTGAGTTTTCCTTTTGGATAAGCAAATGAATTTTTGTAAAAAAATTGTATTTTGGTGCTCATAATTTCATTTGGTTGATTAAAATTAAGAGATAAATTGTTTATTCATAAAAGAGAAGAGATGGATTTGAATTTTAGATATATTGTCAAAATACTGATTTTTTTTTATTCATGGGTTACTATTAAAAAAAAATTAGTTTAGATGAACTAATTATAATCTAATGAAAGATTAGAGTAAATGAAAAAAAAAGAGTTTTATGAAAATAATAGAATGGCAGAAAAGTTGCACAAAAGCAAAATAGTATATTGTGATATCAGAAAATATACTTAGACTGGTTAGCTAGTGCAACATAGAGCACTCTTTTTAAGAGATCTTGGGTTCGAAACTTGTTAGTCACATCTTATTTTAATCCACGCAATTAAATCTCGGATATGTACAGAAGGCATAAAGGGTTTTTTTGTTTCGGTATATGACAAAAATCCAATGGGGCTAAGTGGCTAGCATGACTGGGCTTGGGCACTTGCTTGTTGGTCTCGGCTGTTCAGGGTTCGAAACGTGAAAAGCCAACTTTTAAATTTTTGGAGATTTTAATACACTTTGGGATTTTTAACATACTTTGGGATTTTTAAATATGAATTAGGTTGAGAATAAAATGCTATTATTCATATAAAATAAAATATAAATTATTAAGAGATATTTTTTTGTATATTTTTGAAGTATAAAAAGAAATGAAATTTTATGAATATAACTTGCTTTGGTGAAGAAACGTAAAATATTATTTTGTGAAGTGTTTACTCTCAAAGAGATTACATTTTTATTTTGTTTAAGAAATATCTTGAAGTAAATTGAGACATCATATGAGCTTGAATTTGTGAATAAGATTTTATGTAATGAAATTGTGTACTTGAAATGAATTATTATTTGCTATGAATAACTAGATCATGATAGTGGCAAGACTAAGAAATGATTACTTTGTGGACAAGTGTTAAGACAAGATTTTGGTCATTTGTGAATAAATTGAAGATGAAAGTATTTAGGTTTAAGACATGTTTATTAAAGGATATGTGTACCCATGATTTCTGTACATGAAAAGGTTATGATTTAGAGTTAGTGAGACCTCGGGTACCAGCACTATTGAATTGAAAAGAGTTGAGATATAATTTGAGATATGGCTGTGGAGCTATCTCGTATTTTTTTGTTGATTAAGTCTGGTAGGAGGTAAAACTAATTCTAGGCTTGGAAATTGATTCATGTCTTGAACTAAATAATTAGGCACATAAGTGAAGATGTAGTGAACCTGGGCAAACGTAAGTGGGTTGCTTCTATATAGTCGGCGGTGGATCTCCATGGCTATAAACCCATTCGGCGGTGGATCTCCGTGACTGTGGTTGCTCAGTAGGAGATGGGCTTTTAATCCGGGACTTAGCATAGTCGGACGGATATTTTGCCATACTCCTATGTATATACGTATACCGGGCTAGAAGGGCACTTGCGGGATGATTTGCACGATGAGGGATCTGTTATAACAGCCGGCGGTGGATCTCCATTGCTGGGATCCATATTCGTTGAATGATCTAAATCTTGCTTCATTACTGGGTAGTTGTCATGGTAAGGGATCGAACCCTTTATTGTGGAGTACATAGGTGCTTGCCCTCGGATCTATGTAGTTTGAGATGCATAGAATCCGAACAAGTATGCATTAGTGTCATCCTAGTATAGAAATGTGTGCATTAGGCATTAAGGCATGATATACACTTACATGTTTAGCGTAGTCACAACTTAATACTTTATTGTTCATTCAATTTTTGTGAATTGTTAAAGTAATGAGATCATTATATGTACGGTGTAGAGAGGATAGCCGAGTATAACATTTTCGTCAGTTGTAAGTGACTGACGCCCCCACAGCTTATAATGCAGGTAATGGACTTTTATGAAGAAGTCAAGATGTCATGATGCAGTTGATGATTTACATATAGTTGTACAAGTTGTATTCTATTTCATTGTTATATTCTTCCGTTATGTAAACAAAATATAATGAACTCTGATGCATTATTGAAAAATTTTAATTTCCTTGTAAAATTGTACGAAGTGAAGTAAAGATTCTGTGAAATCTCAAATTCGGTCTTATTTGGAATTCGGGGCGTTACACTTTGTATAATCGAGCCTAAATATTAGAAACAGTCACTCTTAGGTATCTCTTAACTCTCAAGCTTCACTAGTTCTTCAGTTGTGTTCCGAATATCACTACAATTACACTCCATATACTCTGTTTTAATTCTGCTTATTCTAAGAGCATCCATAGTGGTTTCTTATATTTGGAAATTTGCCATTTTATAGCAAATGGACGTCTGCAATGATTTTCTATTTTCCCATTTTTTAGCAAACTTGCTACAGTGGCTTCTCATATTTGAGAAACGAAGTAGCGATTCTCAAATTATAAGAGACGGGACAACATTTCCCGTCCCAATTATTTATTTTTTTTTTTCGTCGGACGGTACATGTACCGTCCCATTCTTTTTCTTTTTGGTCGGACGGTACAACATGTACCGTCCCATATTTATTTATTTATTATTATTTTTTTAATAAATCGAATGGTCAAGATTGGTCAGAAAAAAAAATGAAAAATCTCGGACGGTACATGTTGTACCGTCCTTGATTTGAGGAATGATTAGGAGTAGGTTTTGTTGGTTTTAATTAGGTTTAGTTAGTTTTTAATTAGGTTTAGGTATTATTATATTATTTATTTTATTTAATTAATATATTTTAATATTTAATGAGTAATTAAAATTTTTAATTTTTTTTAAGCGAGAGAGACGGTATATGTTATACCGTCCCACGCAATTTTTTTTTAAAAAATTTGCGACAGTATATGTTATACCGTCCAACGCAATTTTTTTTAAAAATGAGAAAAATATAGTAAACAACCACTGCAGCCTTCTTCGCTATTTGCTATTACTATAGCAGCCATTTTTGGCAAAATGAGAAAGACCATTGTGGATGCTCTAAAGCATCTAGTTTCCAAAGTATCTCCCCACAATTCAAATTTAGCATTGATTCATACTCTAGTCTCGTCCTCTAAAACGACGTCATTGGCAAAAAGCATACACCATGGCACCTCATTTTGTATTCCTCGGATTAATTCATCCAAAACCAAAGTAAAGATGTAGGGGCTTAAAGCCGAACCTTGGTGTAAACCTACTGTAATTGGGAAATCACTAGTCTCTCCTGTGATTGTTTTAATTGTGGTTTTTGCCCCCATCATACATATCCTTAATTACCTCAATATACCTAATAGTTACTCTTTTATTATTTAACACCCACCATATTATGTGTCACGCCCCGCTTCCCAAAAAAGGAATACGAAATACGGGTACGCTACTAAGTCCAATGAATGGCTTTCACCATTCATAAGCTGTAGGATCGACTCAACATCATAACATGAAATATAACAAAATATATTCAACCATGCATGCATGAATAAATTATTAATCAACAGAAATTATTTGAACAAATATAAACTTCCCAAATAAATACAAGATCTGGATTAAAAAGTAAAACTTCGGAACAACACGCCCGTTACAAGTTTCAAGTAGCAACAGGATTTTAAATAAACTCAAATACAAATAACTAAAGCAAATTTTCCCAAGCGAAGCCTAGAACGTTTGCTCACCAACTCCTTCTGGCAGCTCGTCTCCAAAGTCTGTATATATCATGCAGAAGAAAAATAGAGAAATAAAGACAGACGCCCTTAGTGCAAGTTCGGGCCGCAAGTAGTACAAGCAAGGGGTATGAAAACAAGTGCAAGAAATTATGAAACAAGATTTGAAATTAAGAGTATACAACATGATATGGCAGGGATGCAACGAGTAGTGAAGTTCAAGAGACTAGTCAGCAAGTAAGACAAATCAAGTAACAGGATCGGGTAACAAATACTATGTAGCGCCCCGAATTTCTAATATAATAACATAGAAAATACGTGGCACAATCCCAGCATCAACTTCAATGTAACAGTACACATAGCCCAAAAACACAAATTATTCTATTCCAAACTTTTATTACAATAATCTTTTTCAAATGCAGCGGAAATACAAACACCTTGAATTACAACATTCTTTTACAACACTTCTCTTTACAAAATCTACACAAGGCTCTATTACATTACTTATAATCTCCAAAACTAACTCAAGCGTGCAAACCCCCAAACTCTAAGCAACAACCTGCAACACATGAGGCTAGAGTTGAACCCTAACCCCCAAACTAAAGGGGTCAGCCATAAATGGTGTGAGTGATATAAACAAACAAACAACATAATTAAACAATAAGCATGGTTTCTTAAACAACATGTACTGAACGAGGGAAACATATACTAAACATGTAGTGTGAAGTAAGAAATGACAGGAAAACATGAAAACATCAGGTATAGCTTAACTAAGTGTCAGAAGAATCCTTCTCAAACAATTACAGCTCGACTGTGCAGTACAGTCGACTGCTTCATGGACCAGTCGACTGTTCGCTGCCAATAATCGGTTATCGGTCATTCTTAATGTCACAGATCGGATACCCGGTTATCAGTCACTCACAACACTGCAGATTGGATACCCGGTTATGTACCACTAATAGTGATTCCCAACACCGCAGAATATACCCAACCCCAGAGCTCAATGACTCCCAATACCGCAGAATATATCCATCTACAAACACTAACAATACCATAGATCGGATACCCGGTTATCAGTCACTCACAACACTGCAGATCGGATACCCGGTTATCAACCACTAACAGTGATTCCCAACACCGCAGAGTATACCCAACCCCAGAGCTCAATGACTCCCAATACCGCAGAATATATCCATCTACAAACACTAACAATACCATAGATCGGATACCCTGTTATCAGTCACTCACAACACTGCAGATCGGATACCTGGTTATCAACCACTAACAGTGATTCCCAACACCGCAGAGTATACCCAACCCCAGAGCTCAATGACTCCCAATACTGCAGAATATATCCATCTACAAATACTAACAAACTTGAAAGGACATTCAAGATTATGAAAAACTCATCACGCACCAGTCGACTCACACTGTAGTAGTCGACTGCCCAGAGAACCAATATCCAAGATTATAAACAAGTACTCTAAGTTGACTTATAAAAATTATAAGTTGACTTACCAACAATATAAGATGACTTATAAAAATCATAAGTTGACTTACCAACAATATAAGATGACTTATAAAAATCATAAGTAGACTTATAAAAACATAAGTCGACTTAAAGGAGACATAAGTCGACTTATAAGAACATAAGTCGACTTACCAGAGAGAAATTCCAGAAATCTTTAAGAAAATATTCTAAGTGTTATAAGTCGACTTGCAAAGTCATGAGTCGACTTAAAATACAATATAAGTCGACTTAAAAGGTCATAAGTCGACTTACCAGAGAAAAATCTAAGATAACTTTGAAAAATAAATTCTAAGTGTACCAGTCGACTGAAAAGGGTCTAAGTCGACTGTCCAGAACGAATTTTCAAGAAAAACTAAAGATACAGCGGCTGGGTCGTGCCAGTCGACTGAATAGTAGACCAGTCGACTGTCGGCCTACAGTTTTCATAATTTAGATCTGAATACGCTAATCAAAACTGAAGTTTTTCTAAAGATTCCTTGTTTATGAAAATAGTTCGTATTCAGGCAAAATGACAATTCTCAAATATTCTTCATTATGGACACATTACTCAATCATACAATATCTCAAAACTCAATTCTCATGTTTAAAATTCCTAATTTTTTCATTAGGGTTTCTCAATACTAAATTTCTTTCACAACTCAAAACCAAAATCTGATTTGTAAACACAAGATCCAGATGTTCATCCATCCGATCATAACCATACTCAAATCTTAAACATGTTTTCAAGCAATAAAGAATTTGCCAATCAAGATCTACTAAATATTCATGAATTTTACATGCATAATATAAATAACAACTATTGCATCGATCACATACAAGATACAAAAATATCGAAACAAAACAACACACAATCATTCACATAAATCAATTAACAAAACAAAGTTCATATACCAAAACAAAACAAAAAAAAAACAATATCACTCACCTTTAGAATTGAAAGATCCAACGAAAAAGCCTTTCTTTTTGCGAGATCCAAATCTTCCTCTTCAATCACCAAAAATATAAAATAATAAAACTTGAGTTATGCAGCGAATGACGGCTGCGACTCTCTTTATATAGGCCGGGAATCAAGTTTTAGGGTTTCCAAATACTTTTGCAAAACAATCCCTTCAAAATACAATTATATATATATATATATATATATATATATATATATATATATATATATATATATATATATATATATATATATATTCTTGGAAATTCATCTAAAATTCATTAAAATTAGGATTTAAAAGTAAAATATGATCCTGAATCCCAACCGGTACTGTTCAAAACGTCCATAAAATATGTTTTGCATTTTTAACCCCTAAAAATATCAATTTTGCAAAAAGGTCCTTCTTTTCTCAAAAATTGCAAAAAGATCCAATTAATTTCAGAAAAATCTGGAAAAATAATAAATCAATCCCAGATATTAAATAATGATTTTTCATAAAGAAAACTTGACTTTCAAACTTCTCGAGAAACTATTTGCACGTGTTCTGCACGTGTAAAAAGATAAATCTTTTAGAAAATATTTATTATATCTCCAGAAAATCATTTTAATTCATTTTCAAATATTTAAAATAATATTTGAAAATACGTGGTTCTACATCACTCCCTCCTTAGAAGAGTTCTGTCCTTAGAACTACTGCTAATGGGGTCCGAACAAACCCCCCAACAAAGAATGAAAATTCATGGGTAGAAACATAATTTTAGGAAATACAGTCACACCAAAGAATGCATTCCAACAAAATAAATACATCATACAGAAGAAACACACTCATGCAAAGAATTCAGAAAATCGACCTTCCGCTGCGCAACTCTGATAACTTGCCATCGGAAGCCACACTGCAACAACCTCTGAACTCCTGCATCTAACTCTGACCTTCTGCTTCATCCTTCCGAGAATCGGTGGCCACTCCCTCCTTAGAAAGGACATGACTAAGGATAACCACCTCAAGACCTTGCTTGGAAACACCTTAAGCTCCACACTTAAGACTAGCAATAAATGGGCGACACAATTGCATGCAAGTTAACAGTATCAAATTAAAACTTTGTCTTTATTCCATTAATCCAAATAAATTTTGTTACATGAAGAAAAATACTCAATCTTCAATTATTCCCCAAATAAAAGTTTTACTTAATACAAAAGAATAAATTTCTAAATTCTTGCACACACGGATCACATTTCTGGGTTGCCTGCATCCTCCTCAGTCAATGCGAACACTCGCCCCTGCCTCAGATCCTTGTCTTTCCCTGCCCCATCTTTCTTCAACTGCGGACAGTTTGGTCGAATGTGCCCTTCTTGACCACAATGAAAATATGTCTGCTTTGCCAACTTCGGACACGCTGACCTGTAATGACCTGCCTTCCTGCAGTAAAAACAAGTTACTTCCTGAGTTGCTGGTGCCTTCTGCACTGGATCACTGGACTTGCCCTGCTTCACTGGGAATTCCTTCCCATTCTGATCATCTGCTGGCCGCTTTTTCTTGTTCCCGGTCTCTTGCTTTACCTGAGACTGGTCCATGTCTTCCTCGGTCATAGCTGCTCTCCTGACCAGCTTGTCGAACCTTCTGATGCCCAACGGAATCATTCTCGACCTCAAGTTTGGCTTCAAGCCCTGCTCAAACTTCTTGGCTTTCTTCGCTTCGTCCACGACCAACTCTGGTGCATACCTCGAAAGCTGAGCAAACTTGGTCTCATACTCCCGCACGGTCATGCTGCCCTGCTGAAGGTTCAAAAACTCGGTCGCCTTCTTCTCCTGAACATCTAGGGGAAAGAAGCGATCTCTGAACTCCTCCAGAAAAGCTTCCCAAGTCATCGGTTGATCTCCCAAAGTCCGCTTCAGTGATTCCCACCATACACCAGCGTCCTTCTCCAGCTGCATCGTAGCCAACTTCACCTTGCTGGCTGCCGGAGTCTCCGATACCTCGAAGATCATCTCCATCCTCCTGATCCAGTCGTCAACTGCGGTTGGATGAGTTTGCCCCTCAAAGACTGGCGGCCTCATCCTCTTAAAGGATTCAATCTACTTGATAGGGTCGGCATTAACCAATCCCTGTCCAGCTCCATGATTTGGCTGCTGATTCTGCTGCTGAGCCTGGTGTTGATTCTGCTGCTGCGCAAAGTTGAATGCCATCAGCGCATTCAGGGTCTGATACACCTTGGCGAATTCAGCCTCAAGATCAATTCCCGTTCCTCGAGAACTACCAGATCCATCCTCATTGTTACCACCATTCCTGCCTCTGGGTGCAACCATTCTGAATGCTGCAAAACGAGAGAAAAGCTAGAGCATCACACACAATTCACATTCACAACCACACCCTATGACAAAACTATCACCATACCCTAAACCATAACCTCAAACCATACATCATGTTCCAATTCTATGTGATACTCACACTCTAATGTCCACACCTAGGTACTCACTCTCTAGTGTCCACACCTAGGTTGGCTTTCATACTATGTCTATTATTACTATTGAAGCATGCTCTGATACCAATCTGTAGCGCCCCGAATTTCTAATATAATAACTTAGAAAATACGTGGCACAATCCCAGCATCAACTTCAATGTAATAGTATTATAGCCCAAAAACACAAATTATTCTATTCCAAACTTTTATTACAATAATCTTTTTCAAATGCAGCGGAAATACAAACACCTTGAATTACAACATTCTTTTACAACACTTCTCTTTACAAAATCTACACAAGGCTCTATTACATTACTTATAATCTCCAAAACTAACTCAAGCGTGCAAACCCCCAAACTCTAAGCAACAACCTGCAACACATGAGGCTAGAGTTGAACCCTAACCCCCAAACTAAAGGGGTCAGCCATAAATGGTGTGAGTGATATAAACAAACAAACAACATAATTAAACAATAAGCATGGTTTCTTAAACAACATGTACTGAACGAGGGAAACATATACTAAACATGTAGTGTGAAGTAAGAAATGACAGGAAAACATGAAAACATCAGGTATAGCTTAACTAAGTGTCAGAAGAATCCTTCTCAAACAATTACAGCTCAACTGTGCAGTACAGTCGACTGCTTAATGGACCAGTCGACTGTTCACTGCCAATAATCGGTTATCGGTGATTCTCAATGCCACAGATCGGATATCTGGTTATCAGTCACTCACAACACTGCAGATTGGATACCCGGTTATCAACCACTAACAGTGATTCCCAACACCGCAGAATAAACCCAACCCCAGAGCTCAATGACTCCCAATACCGCAGAATATATCCATCTACAAACACTAACAATACCATAGATCGGATACCCGGTTATCAGTCACTCACAACACTGCAGATCGGATACCCGGTTATCAACCACTAACAGTGATTCCCAACACCGCAGAGTATACCCAACCCCAGAGCTCAATGACTCCCAATACCGCAGAATATATCCATCTACAAATACTAACAATACCATAGATCGGATACCCGGTTATCAGTCACTCACAACACTGCAGATCGGATACTCGGTTATCAACCACTAATAGTGATTCCCAACACCGCAGAGTATACCCAACCCCAGAGCTCAATGGCTCCCAATACCGCAGAATATATCCATCTACAAACATTAACAAACTTGAAAGGACATTCAAGATTATGAAAAACTCATCACGCACCAGTCGACTCACACTGTAGTAGTCGACTGCCCAGAGAACCAATATCCAAGATTATAAACAAGTACTATAAGTTGACTTATAAAAATCATAAGTTGACTTACCAACAATATAAGATGACTTATAACAATCATAAATTGACTTACCAACAATATAAGATGACTTATAAAAATCATAAGTTGACTTACCAACAATATAAGATGACTTATAAAAATCATAAGTTGACTTACCAACAATATAAGATGACATAAAAATCATAAGTAGACTTATAAAAACATAAGTCGACTTAAAGGAGACATAAGTCGACTTATAAGAACATAAGTCGACTTATAAAACATAAGTCGACTTACCAGAGAGAAATTCCAGAAATCTTTAAGAAAATATTCTAAGTGTTATAAGTCAACTTGCAAAGTCATGAGTCGACTTAAAATACAATATAAGTCGACTTAAAAGGTCATAAGTCGACTTACCAGAGAAAAATCTAAGATAACTTTGAAAAATAAATTCTAAGTGTACCAGTCGACTGAAAAGGGTCTAAGTCGACTGTCCAGAACGAATTTTCAAGAAAAACTAAAGATACAGCGGCTGGGTCGTGCCAGTCGATTGAATAGTAGACCAGTCGACTGTCGGCTTACAGTTTTCATAATTTAGATCTGAATACGATAATCAAAACTGAAGTTTTTCTAAAGATTCCTTGTTTATGAAAATAGTTCGTATTCAGGCAAAATGACAATTCTCAAATATTCTTCATTATGGACACATTACTCAATCATTCAATATCTCAAAACTCAATTCTCATGTTTAAAATTCCTAATTCTTTCATTAGGGTTTCTCAATACTAAATTTCTTTCACAACTCAAAACCAAAATCTGATTTGTAAACACAAGATCCAGATGTTCATCCATCCGATCATAACCATACTCAAATCTTAAACATGTTTTCAAGCAATAAAGAATTTGCCAATCAAGATCTACTAAACATTCATGAATTTTACATGCATAATATAAATAACAACTATTGCATCGATCACATACAAGATACAAAAATATCGAAACAAAACAACACACAATCATTCACATAAATCAATTAACAAAACAAAGTTCATATACCAAAACAAAACAAAACAAAACAATATCACTCACCTTTAGAATTGAAAGATCCAACGAAAAAGCCTTTCTTTTTGCGAGATCCAAATCTTCCTCTTCAATCACCAAAAATATAAAATAATAAAACTTGAGTTATGCAGCGAATGACGGCTGCGACTCTCTTTATATAGGCCGGGAATCAAGTTTTAGGGTTTCCAAATACTTTTGCAAAACAATCCCTTCAAAATACAATTATATATATATATATATATATTCTTGGAAATTCATCTAAAATTCATTAAAATTAGGATTTAAAAGTAAAATATGATCCTGAATCCCAACCGGTACTGTTCAAAACGTCTAGAAAATATGTTTTGCATTTTTAACCCCTAAAAATGTCAATTTTGCAAAAAGGTCCTTCTTTTCTCAAAAATTGCAAAAAGATCCAATTAATTTCAGAAAAATCTGGAAAAATAATAAATCAATCCCAGATATTAAATAATGATTTTTCAGAAAGAAAACTTGACTTTCAAACTTCTCGAAAAACTATTTGCACGTGTTCTGCACGTGTAAAAAGATAAATCTTTTAGAAAATATTTATTATATCTCCAGAAAATCATTTTAATTCATTTTCAAATATTTAAAATAATATTTGAAAATACGGGGTTCTACATACTAGGAGCAGGAACAAGTAATAAGTGAGCATGTGATTGCATCAAGTATCGAGTAACAAATATCAAGTAAACACTGTCCATTAGAAAGTATCAAGTAAGGTGTCAAGTGTGTATAAGTAACATGTTCTTAAGTCTATTGTTTAATTCTATCTAGGTATTACTTCATGCGTCCCATTTATTTACCACATGGTTGCTACATACAGTCAAGTTACGTTTAGATTTCGTAGTGGATTCTATAGGTTATGTACTCGGGTATTCACAGGACTACAAAACTTGGTCGGTAAACTTCATTGGTAAACTTAATCAGTAACTTAGTCGGTAACTTGGTCGGTAAACATGTCACACGGGAAACACGAGTCTCCTTCCGAGTACAGGCTCCTATATTGTCCACTACTAAATTTTTTCCTTAAACCCCGGTTTGTTATTTATTACTATTATCAAGACAAGCATGAAAGTGTTCAAAACAGCGCAAGTAAACATGATCAAGATCAGGGAACAAGTTTAGGATATGTAGCGAGCATATTCGGGTATCAAATAAAATATAATTTTCAAAAACGACGAGAATTCCAATTCTGGATAGCAGGACGTTGTTGCACCAAAACTGAGATATCCGCCACCACAGGAATGTAAATCTGGATCCGTCAGAAAATCTAAAAACTAGACTCTCTGCCGGTTGCAGCGCATATAGACAAGATACATAAAAGTTGTAGAAAATAGTGTCAAAACAGCAAACTACACAGAATTCGTGTTCAGCCAAAATTTGAAAAATTGTGTGTAGAAACATGAAACAGGTCTGAAACTTCATCAAATAATTTCAGGAAAATTAGGGAAGGTCCTATAGTGTTTAGTATCAGCATGCAAAATTTTAAGTCATTATCTTACAGGCAGCATACTCAATTTAATTTATGAAACAAGGTGACGCGGCAAATTTATGAATCTGAAATTTCAGACACAGCAGCACTAAAACAGTGATAATTCACAAACCATAACTCGTAATTCAATTTCGTCAAAAGGGTAATAAACTAGACATCTGGAGCTAAATTTCATGTTTAGAACTCATATCCAGATTCTGATGTTATCAAGGTCGACACAGCAGACCAAAAATAGGACAGAAGCAAACAATGATATTTTTGCATGAAATGTATTATAATTATACTAGTTGTGAAACGAGTGTATCAATGAAAGATTGTGACTCTTATGAACATAGAATTGATAAATATGACAATGAGTAAAATGAGATCATCAAATGATAAGCCAAAGGGGAGTCACAACTACAATCTACTTGCGGTATTTATGCTTGTATGAGGAACAAAAATATTCATACAAAAGTACTTGCCTCGATGGAGACGATTCTGAAGAGAAAAGAATAATGGGAACGGATCCCAGCACACGGCGAAGATCGCGAACCAAGCGAATCTTGATGAGATGATCACGATCGGGTACGGATCTCAATGATGATGATCAAACAACGATCGGCACGGATCTTTATGATGATCAAGATCAAGATGATCAAATGTAGATCGAACAGCAAGTCGAAGATGAACAAGACGATCGAGACGATCAAGGGCCGAGATCAAGTTGATCAAATAATCGATGGCTGAGATTCAAGAATCAAATCAAAGATCGAGATCAAGTGTGATCAAATGGTCCAGATCTGATCTGATGCTGATGGAGATGTTGATCAAGATCTTGATGATGATCGAAATCAATCAGATGGCTCTGATCTAAGGCTAATGATGATGGAACTTGATGATGATGATGATGATGATGATGATGATGATGATGATCCCAATCACAATGAAGGATCAGACGGCCCAGATCTAGACTTGATGATGATCACGATTGGGAGGGGATTGAGTGGCTGAGATTCAAACAATCAAGAATCCCCCCCCCCGATCAAATAGTGGACAATGGTAGAGAGGCTTCGACTGTGGCTACGGCGGCAAGGCGAATGGCGAGGAGCGCCGAGGTGCTGATGGCGAGGTGAGACAGTAACGGTGCAGGCGGCGATCAAGCATTGGAGCTCGGAAGTGGTGCACGGGGACTCTGTTTCGGCGAGGAAAAATAAAGGAAGGCGGAAGGCGGTGTCTGTGGATGGCTCGACGGGGCTTCGGTGTACTGGGGCCGACGAGGAGGGAGTCGCGAGGTCGAGCAGAGAAGTTGACTTTGGAATGAGCCAGGATTGCGATCGGCAATGGTGGCGGTGCGAGACACCGGGGGTGCTGTGGAGCTTCGGAGCTTGGCCCTGGCGAGGGCTCGACTGGATGGTGGTCGAGTGGGTAGCGACGGTGAGAAGAGGAAGGCGACGGGAGGTCACGAGGTTGGGTTGCAGTCTACGGAGATGAGGACGATGAAGAAGGAGGAGCAAGGGATGGCGACGAGCAATATCGGGGGATGATCGGAGGGTGAGTTGAGCGGGGGCTAGCGGGATGGAGATGGGGAGAAAATGAACAGTGAAATGGAGGGTTGGCAGCTGTGGGGGTAGAACAGTAGATCTAGGGTAGGGTTAGCTAGGGTTATGGTAGAATAGTAGGGGGTTTATATAGAATAGGTTATTGGGCTATTGGGTAGATGATCCAATAGGAAATTGGGTTTGGGTATAGGGTTTAAATCCAATAGAGAGATAGTTAAATAGAATAGGCTTTATAAAACATACATAAACATATACATTAAGTCAAATAATGAATATGTATAAAACAGAGTATGGTCGACTTAAAATAAAATAATAATAATAATAATAATAATAATAA
Organism: Hemerocallis citrina; assembly: GCA_017893485.1. NCBI lineage: Eukaryota > Viridiplantae > Streptophyta > Magnoliopsida > Asparagales > Asphodelaceae > Hemerocallis > Hemerocallis citrina. The sequence goes on from CM030363.1 coordinate 34,401,931, forward strand.
TAACAATAAAACTAATGATACTGCAAAATAATAATACTAACAAAATAATACTGGTAATAATAATAATAGTAAAAATATTAATAATCATACTGATAGCAATAATAATAAAAATGATAATAATAACAACAACAACAACAACAACAACAATAATAATAATAATAATAATAATAATAATAATAATAATAATAATATACATATCAAAATAGGATTTAAGATAAACAAGTTTATTAAAATCCAAATAGTAATAAAATAAAATATAAATAATCGATCACTTAGAAATAGAAAAATAAAGTTAGAATATACTATTATTCGAAGTAAATATAATTTTCGGTTCGAAAACATTTTAATAGAAGGTCCAAATCGAATATATAATAAACTAAATTTATAAAAAATAGAAATACAGAAAATTATTCTGAAAATATGCATTTAAGGGAACGGAGGTTACATTATGTCTCTAGGGACTTTATCATATACTTTTTCTAAATCTATAAACACTATATGTAGATCTTTCTTAATCTCCCTATATTTTTCCATAAGTCTCCTCAGTACATAAATTGCTTTCATTGTTGACCTCCTAGGCATAAATCCAGACTGATTCTCATACACTATAATTTCTAGTCTCAGTCTATGTTCGATCACTCTCTTCTAAATTTTCATCATATGGCTCATTAATTTAATCCATAGGTAGTTGGAGTAACTTTGCATCTCTCCTTTATTTTTATATATAGGTACTAAAATATTCTTTCTTCATTCATCGACCTTCTCCTTCGTCCTCAAAATTCCATTAAATAATCTTGTTAGTCAACTCACTCCTACATCCCCAAGATACTTTCATAAATCCAGACTGATTCTCAGACACTATAGTTTCTAGTCTCAGTCTATGTTCGATCACTCTCTTCTAAATTTTCATCGTATGGCTCATTGATTTAATCCATAGTTAGTTGGAGTAACTTTGCATCTCTCCTTTATTTTTATATATAGGTACTAAAATACTCTTTCTTCATTCATCGAACATCTCCTTAGTCCTCAAAATTCCATTAAATAATCTTGTTAGTCAACTCACTACTACATCCCCAAGACACTTTCAAACTTCATTGGGTATACCATCAGGTCCTAAAGCTTTTCCTATTTTCATCCTTCCTAAAGCATTTCAAACCTCCGATGTCCTAATTCTACGGAAAAATATATGCTCTCGACTCTCCTTCGAGTCCTCTATATTTAAGTTGCCCACAACTTTTTCATTTAATAACTTCTCAAAATAATTTCACCATCTTTCCTTAATATCATCATCTTTTACTAAGACTCTTAGATCCTCGTACTTAATATACCTAATCTTATCTAGATCTTTTGTTTTCCTATCTTTTTATTTAGAAAACTTATCAATGTTATTTTATCCTTATTTTATTCCTAATTTTGTGTATAAATCATTATAATTTTTTTCTTTTGCATCTCTTACCGCTTTCTTAACTTTCTTTTCTAACGGTCTTATATCTCCAAATCCTCTTCATTTCTACTATTTTGCCATATTTTGAAGGTTGACTTTCTTCTCTCCCGATAATTTGGACTTCTTCTAGCCATCACCATGTTTCTTTAGTTAGTAACCCTCTACCATTAGATTCTCCAAGTACCTCATTCGAAATTTCTCTTATGTACGTAGCCATTTTAGTCCACATCATATTTGGAATTTTTTTCCAAAATGACCCTTTTTTTGAAAGTTTTTTCCAAACTGCCCTACTTTTTTTTTCTTCCCTAAACGACCCACTTGCTTTTTGAAAAAGCGAGTCTGGGATTATTCCCCTCGCTTTTTCAAAAATCGAGTCTTGAGAAGCTGATTTTCGTCATCTCAAGACTCGCTTTCTGAAAAAGCGAGAGGATTTATCCTACACTCGCTTTTTCAAAAAGTCAGTCTTGACTTTTTTTGCCCAGCAACACTCGCTTTCTGAAAAAGCGAGGGGATTTATCCCACACTCACTTTTTCAAAAAGCGAGTCTTTACTTTTTTGCCCGGCAACACTCGCTTTCTGAAAAAGCGAGGGGATTTATCCCACACTCGCTTTTTCAAAAAGCGAGTCTTGACTTTTTTTGCCCAGCAACACTTGCTTTCTGAAAAAGCGAGGGGATTTATCCCACACTCGCTTTTTCAAAAAGCGAGTCTTTACTTTTTTTTGCCCAGCAACACTCGCTTTCTGAAAAAGCGGGGGATTTATCCCACACTCGCTTTTTCAAAAAGCGAATGTCGTTTGGGGCCCAACTATCTCCAACCTCGCCTCCCTCCGTTCGTCTCCCCTTCGAACTCCAAACATGAAACATCCTATTACGTAAAACCTAGATGCATCACTTATTCATTTGACCTCAAACCTCATAATCCCCTCTTCTTAGTTCTTACATCTTAGTTCTTTAGGCCCATATATAAGCATCCAACTCCTTGAGGGTTTGTTCAGTCACCTCCTTCACTATGTCAGCCTCCGGCACCTCCTCACACGCCTTCTCGTACTCGAAGCTCATCTTCACTGCACACCCCTCGCCCTTGGGAACCACCTGGTACGTCGCCTTGAAAACTTTGTGACTACTGTGAGTTCACTTATTTTGCTGACACATTTATTAGGCTTAAAACCCACCGCTATCTACTAGTGTACTAATTTTCCTTATATATATATTATTTTCCTTTGATTTTTGCTCTCTCATTTCATTACTTAAGAAAATTAGAGAATGATTTGAAATTTTGAGTGAGATTGACGTAGATTAATGAGTGTGTTAGTCTTTGTCATTGTTCCCAATTTAAGAGCTTGAACTTGTAATCTTGTTTCACTTGCTGTGTTAAGTTCCCAATCTCCCGCTCTCTCTCTCTCTCTTCCTCCATCTCCCGCTCACTCTTCCTCTGTCTCCCAACGACCATAGAACCCACGCCGCACTCCACCTCCGAAGCACCACCGCACTTGTCTCAGTCGAGCCTTCCCCTCTTGCAGTCTCGTCGACCCTCGCCATCCCAAAGCACCACCCTTCCGCCAGTCGAGCCTTCCGCTCTTACTGGGCAGAAAAACTTAAGACTCGCTTTTTGAAAAAGCGAGTCTGGGATTATTTCCCTCGCTTTTTTCAAAAAGTGAGTCTTGGGATGTTGAAAATCTGCAACATAAGACTCGCTTTTTGAAAAAGCGAGGGGAATAATCCCAGACTCACTTTTTCAAAAAGTGAGTGGGTCGTTTAGGGAAGAAAAAAAAAGTAGGTCAGTTTGGAAAAAACTTTCAAAAAAGGATCATTTTGGAAGAAAAATTCTCATATTTGTCTCCCATTCCCAATTCCATGATGCTCCTTTAAGAACATAATCTCAAAAAAACCTCTAGTTTCTCTCCCTTCAAGTTCCTCCAGCTAATTCATTGGTTTCTGGTCTCCTTCCTTGCACATATGTGTTTTCTGATCTTAACATCCAACATCATTAATTTATGTTGTTAGGTTAAACACTCTTCCGGGATAACTTTACAATCTTTATATGTCAGCCAATCCACCTTTCTAGTGATGAAAAAATCAATCTGGCTCTAATTTGCCAAACTTTTAAAAGTTATGAAATGTTTCTCCCTCTTCCTAAAATAAATATTTGCTAGTATAAGATCATACGAACCCGCAAAATCTAATAGAGCCTCTCCGCCATCGTTATTATTTTCAAATCCATGTCCTTCATGCACCCTCTCATATCACATGTTATCTTCTCCGACATGTCAATTGAAATTCCCTCCTATAAATAATTTCTCACCTAAGGGTACTTCTTGAATTGTCTCATCCATATCTTCCCAAAATTTATTTTTAACTTGTGCATCTAATCCTACTTGGGGTGCATAAGCACTAATCATATTAATTATGTTTCTTCCAAATACAAGCTTAATTTGTATAATTCTACCTCTTTTCTATTAACACCTATATCTCCTTTAAATTTTTTATCTACTAAAATTCTTATTTCATTTCTATTTCTAATTTTACCGATACAATATAATTTAAAACCATCTATCTCTTTAGCTTTCTTCCCTATCCACTTTGTTTCTTGTAAACAATCTATATTAATATTCCTTCTAATCATGGTATCTAGTAATTTTATGCATTTTCATGTCAATATTCTTATATTCCAAGTCGCTAACCTAAGCCTATTTTTGTAGACTAGCTTCTTTACCCGCACACGTCAAGATTGGTGCAGGAACTCTTGCCCATTTTTCACCGCACCTAGGCGCCAGTGCAACGCCCCTTTAACATTTTTGAAGCACCCGGAGGTAGGCACAACGCATCGCTTCAAGAAAATTTCCTAGCATTTGCGCGTATATTATTAGGATTCTAGTTCATAGAATTTGACAAAGTTTATTGATAGCAGTCAACTACCTAACGCAACCCTCCTCCTTACCCAGTTTGTATTCCTGTCTTGGGACTGACAACGGTGGAGTTGACTAGATCTGCTCTATGAACCATAAATGGACTCCGCACTTGTCCAGGATTGTTTCAGGAGCACTTGAACGGTGAGCCGAAATCCGCTTACTTGCTCGGGAGCAAGTGGCTAAAGCGGCTCTATGAACCGTGAGTGGACTCCGAATAGGAATGACGACGAGTTTTGGGAGCATTCGAATGACGAGTTGAACCCCGCACACTTGCTCGAGAGCATGTGGCTAGAGCGGCTCTATGAACTATAAATGGACTTCACACTAGTCCAGGGTTAGGCACTCGTACATCAAGATATACCCCCACACACTTGCTCGGGGGCAAGTGTGCCTGTGCCACTTTATGGATTATGAATGGATCCCACACTTGTCCATTGGAGTGCTTAATGAAGGAATGGTATTGCTCCGGGGCGTACCATGTGTCTAACTCATTGCTTTACTTAGGTTGAAGTGTAGAAGGAGTTGTTGAATAGTACAACGAATTTTGCAAAAGAAAAGACTAATTTTATTTAACTTGAAAAATTCAACTAAATAGCTTCTTGATTGCAACCCTTTATTACATGTTGTGACCGTTATAATCATCGATCTTTATTACATATTTGATGCTAACTACTAGACGAGAGCGTTAAGCGTTCTCTTTGTAATTCATGAGGTGTTCGGCATTCCAAGTCCTGAATATCTTCTTCCCCCCCCCCCCCCAACAAGTCTTCAAGTTGGTAGGCCTTTGGGGGGACCACTTGTGAGACTTTGTATGGTCTTTCCTAGTTAGGGTGAACTTTCCCTTCTTTTGGGGGTTCGATATCTCAAGCTTCCGGAGAACGATGTCTCCTTCCTGAATGTTAGTCGGGCGAACTCTCTTGTTATAGAATCTCTCGACCCTCTACTGGTAGATGTTTCTTCGGAGGATGGACTTCTCTCGGACTTCTTCGAGGAAATCAAGATTGGCTTGGATGTCATTCGAGTTCTGCTCTTCATTGAACGAAGGGAGGAGAGGAGAAGGCATTCCGACTTCTAAATGGATGAGAGTCTCCATGCTGAAAGTTAGGTTGAACGGGGATTCTCCCATGGGAATCCTCTTTGTGGTTTAATAAGACCAGATCACACTTGGTGAGTTCGTCGAGGAGGTCAAGATTGGCTCGGATGTCATTCGAGTTCTGCTTTTCATTGAACGAATGGAGACGAGAAGAAGGTATTCCGACTTCTAGAGGGATGAGTCTCTATGCCGAAAGTTAGGTTGAATGGCAATTCTCCCATGGGGATCCACTTTGTGGTTCTAGAAGACCATATCACACTCGGGATTTCTTCGACCCATTTTCTCTTTGGGGCTTCACCAAGCCTCTTCTTGAGACCATCGAAGATTTACCAATTGGCATTCTCGGCTTGACCATTAGTCTGGGATGTGACATTGAAGAGAAACACTGCCCAATACTCAGGTTGGGGCAAAATTGGCGGAACTCCTTTCCAGCGAATTGAGTTCCATTATCAGTGACTAGTGTGCGGGGGATCCCGAACTAGAAAACTATGTTCTTCCAGAAGAACTATTGGACTTTGTGCTCGGTGATTTTTGCAAGTGGTTCTTTATCCACTTTGTAAAGTAGTCGATAGCGACCACTAAGAAGGATCGTTGTCCGGTACTAGGAAGGAAGGGTCTGAGTAGATCCATTCCCCACATTGCGAAGGGGATGGGACTTGACATGGAGCTGAGGTTGACTTTGGGGATCCACTTCATGGAGGAGTATTTCTGATAGGGGATGCATCGGCGGACATAAACTTAGCATCGCTGATGAGAGTGGGCCAGTAGTAACCATGATTAAGGACTTCTCGTGGAAGGGACCTCGCGCTTAGATGGATGCCGCCTATTCCTTCATGAACTTCTTTCAGGGTAAAGTCGGCCTCTTCGGGAGAGATACACCGAAGGTAGGGTCCACAATCAACTTGAGTATAGGAATGCTTATAGAGTACTGCTTCTACGAGTATGTACCTTTCAGCCCTTACTTGAATCCTTCTCGATTCTTTAGTGTCTGCAGGAAAGATCCCTTTGTCGAGGAAATTGATAAGAGGTTTCGTCCAACAATCTTCCGGTGCATGAGGGGTGATAGACATGAGCTCCAGTGTCTCTTTTTCAATGCTTGGTTTGAGTAAGACTTCAATCAACACAGTGTTGTCGAGTCCGGCATATGATGAGGAGGCGAGCTTGGAAAGAACATATACTTGCCTGTTTTCTTCTAATGGAATGCGAGTGACTTCGACTTCTTTGAAGGTGGACATAATCTTTTTCACATACGCCGAGGTCTGTAAAATGAACAGGGTGGTACATCGTTCTTCCGAGTCTAACTTGAGAAATGGCTCGACCGTGGACCGTCCGAACTGTTATACGAACCGAACTTGAAAAAATTATTAAGTCTGATGCTTTACGAGTCTGTTCCGTCTGAACAAACATAGCATTTTGCTTTTATAACGAACCGAGCTCGGACTATAAAAATTTTGTCCGACCTGGACTGAGCCGGACATAAGCCCATCCGAGTAGAATTTAGATTTGAGCTTGAACATATGGTTGTCCAATCCTGTCCGGTCCGATTTACAGCCCTACATATGCCAAGTACTTGACCATACGATTATCCCCAGCCTTATATTCTCCTCTGATCTGGTTCAGAATCAATTGGGAGTCACTGAATACTCTGACTCTATGTGCCTCTTCTTTCTTTGCTAGAATGGGTCGGGAATCAGGGCTTCATACTCGGCCTCATTGTTAGAAGCTGGAAAACCGAGGCACAACAAGTATTAGAGAATGAACTCATTAGGACTGATCAAAATAACCCTGGCTCTGCTCCTTTCGAGGCAATAGAACTCGTCCACGTAGACATTCCAAAGTGGGGGGTTGTCTCCTTCCTCAGGAGGATCAGAGATTGTGCTTTCGATGATGAATTCGGCTAAAGCTTAGGCTTTAATTGCAGTTCTGGGGCGATAGGTGATATCATGTTGGCTTAACTCAATAAACCACTTCATGAGTCTTCCGGGGCTTTTGGGCATGTAGACGACTTGCTTGAGTGGTTGGTCTGTGAGAACCCATATGGAATGTGCTTGAAAGTAAGGTATAAGCTTCTGGGCGACTGTCACTAGAGCATAAGCCATCTTCTCCATTTTTGAGTACCAAAGCTCGGCATCATGAAGCACCTTACTTACATAGTAGATCGGTTTCTGCACCTAATTTATTCAATTACAAACAAAGCACTGAGGGTTTGATCCGAGGTAGCTAAATAGAGGTAAAGGATTTATCCTGGTGTAGGCTTGCTCAGGAGTGGAGAGCTGGTGAGGTGTTCTTTAAGGCTTTCAAAAGCTGCTTGCTGCTCTTCTCCCCATTCGAAATTCTTTGCTTCCCAAAGAGCTTTAAAAAAAGTGAGGCATTTCTTCGCTGGCTTGGAGAGGAAACACTCAAAGGCGGCAAAGCAGCCTGTGAGCTTCTGGACTTCTTTGATTTGGTCGGGGGACACATGTCGAGTATGGCTTTGATCTTATTAGGGGTGGCTTCAATTCCCCTCTGACTCACCATTCACCCCAAGAACTTCCCCAAGTAAACCCCAAAGGAAAACTTCAAAGGATTCAGTCTCATGTTGTTGATTCGAAGTACATTGAACGCTTCTTAGAGGACGGCTATATGGTATTCTTTCATGAGTTTCTTCACAATCATATCATCCATATACACTTCCATGTTTCAGCTGATCTGATCTTTGAAGACTTGGTTCACCAAGCGTTGATATGTAGCACTGACATTCTTTAGCCCAAAGGGCATGACTCGATAGCAATAGCGCCAATGATTGGTGATGAAGTTTGTCTTCGGGATGTCGGGGGAAACATTCAGATCTAATTATATCCCAAAAAAACATCCATACAGCTCAAAATCTCATAGCCTGAGGTGGCATCTATCAAGGTGTCTATGCAAGGCAGGGGAATAGGTCCTTGGACCATGCTTTGTTGAGGTCGGTGAAGTTTATGCAGACTCTCCACTTGCTGTCACTCTTGACCATTACAATGTTTGCTAGTCACTCTGAGTAGCGAACTTCCTAGATGAATCGGGCAGCTAAGAGCTTCTCAACCTTTTCCTTAATGACTTGTTGCCTATCGGGTGTAAATTTGTGGCGCTTCTGCCGGGCAGGCTTGGCTTCAGGATTTGCACTTAAGCAGGACATAATTAGATCTTCGAAAATGCCTGGCATGTCTTCGGCTGCCCAAGTGAAAAGGTCTCGGTTCTCCCTGATCCAGGCAATGAGTTGCTCCTTGACTTGACGGGGGAGCGTCTTGCTCACACGGAAACACTTAGCTTGATCCTCTTCGGAGAAAGGGATTTCTGCAAGTTCGTCCATGGGTTCGAAACTGGCTTGTCCCATATCGAGGGAGAGTTTTAATGCGTCGAGGGGGAGGACCGAGCCCCCCATTGTGGCAGTGTAGCACGCCCGAGTAGCTTCTTGGCTTTCCCTACTCCTGCAGCTGTGGGGAACTTCATCTTCATGTGGTATGCTGAAGTGACCGCTTGGAGGGCAGCTAACCCCAGGCGACCAAATATGACATTGTAGGCGAACTTCATGTCAACCACCTTGAAGTCTAGTGCTTCTGTGTGAGTAGAAGGAGCCTTCCCTAAGGTTACAACAAGGGTAACAATTTCTTCGATCATTACAGCAGCTTCAGAGAATTCATGGAGGATGTATCCGACAGGCTTGAGGCCTTCAAACACATTTAGGAAGAGAATGTTAACTGAGCTATCGTTATCGACTAGGACTCGACGCACTTCATGGTTCGCCATACACATGCTGATTACGAGTGTTGCAGTGAGGTGTTCAGACATTTTCTAATTCTCGATCCAAGAATGTGATGTTGGCTCTCATGTTTCTTAGAAGCAGGATGTTATGCCCTAAATTTACCTCTTGGACGAATGTTTTCCTTGAGGACCTATAGGCGCCCTCTATAGGTACTCCATGAATAGCATGAAATATCTCCATCCGTCTCAATCCCTGGGACTCGGTTGGCCTCTCTGCTCACTTGTTGGTTCCCCTCACAAGTGGAGGTTTAGTGTCGTTCACTTGTGCAAATTTGACGAGGTATCCTCGTCGGAGCAAGACTTTGACCTTGTCCTTGAGGGCTCGGCAATCATCTATTGAGGTGACCATGATATTTATGGAAGGCACACCACTTGGTTTTATCTCTTCTCTTGCTCGAGGCATTCATCTTGGAGGGGAGGTCGAAGGAGCCCGTCCTTGTCAACATCCATGAGGATGGCGGAGATGTTGCCATTAAGTGGGGTGTACTACTCAAATCGCGGTGTGGGAGGCGGGCGACGCTGGCTCGTGGTATCCTTCTAGGATTTTTGGGGTTCATCTTCATTGGGGGCTTTCCGTTTGTTCCAGAACGAAGGTATCTTATGTTCTTAGGGGCGGATTGCCTTTTTGACTTGGATGTATTTCTCAACTCTTTGAAGAAGGTCGGAGAAGTCCCGATGAGGTCTTTTGACGAGAGAAGCCTTGAGGTCATCATGCTTCACAATGTACCTGAAGGCAGCAGTGGCCACTGCTGAATCGAGTGATGGAATGGATCTGAACTCGGTCGTGAAGTGTTCAACATAGCTCTTGAGGAACTCCCCGTCCCTTTGTTTCATGTTTAGCAAGGAAGCACTAGTCTTCTCTGATTTGCGGCTGGTGATGAAATGTATGAGGAAAAGCTCTTCGAGTTTGGTCGAAGGAAAATATAAATCATGGAGATAGGCGAGAGAACCACTCTTGTGCAGAGCCCTTTAAAGTTGCTGGAAAAGTTTTAGATAGGAGGGAGTCAGATGCTTGGTGGATCATCATGAGAGTTTTAAAACTCTCAAAGTGGTCTATTAGGTCGGTCTCCCCGTTGTATGGCTCAAATGTTTGAACCTTGAAGTTAATGGGGACAAGAGCCTCAATGATCTTCTTGGAGAAGGAGGGTCTGACAGGATAGTATCTCATTTCCTGTTTTTGTTCTTCCTGCTTCAGTAGTGCTAGACGATCTTCCATCTTTTAGAAGCATCGGAGGACGACGTCTTCTTACTGAGCAGATCTAGTGGACCCATGAGACTCCTCGCATTGTGAAGGGGTTGATCAGTGAGGACGGGGTCGCTGAGTCTTGGGAGGAATTATGTCAAGAGCATGGAGAATTTCATCTTTAAACTCTCAAAGTTCTGCTCTAGTGACAGGTACTTTTTACTCCCTCCCTCTTCTATGGGTTGTTCTGCTAGTTGGAGTTGGATGCCTCCTCTCTCAGGGAGGAGTTCTTTTGTGGTCCCTTGGGAGCGGTGGCTTCTTCGCCCCCTACGAGAAGGGGATCTTCTTCGCCTTCTGGCGTAGAGAGTTCTTCCCTGCCCTCTTGGAGAGGGAGTTCTTTTGGATCGTGGCCTTCGAGGAGAAAGTCTTCTCCTACCTCCCTACTGTTCTGGATGGGGGCTGCTTCACGGGCTCTTCCCTTGTTGAGGCGGGTTCGGATGTCAGACCCCTGCTGACAACTGATGATGAACTGATGGAGATCGGGTTGTTGTTAAGGCAGTGTGGAAGAATTTGAGGTGTAAACTGAACCTCTGTTTTTGACAAAAGGTCTTGCAGATGGTTCGGGACGACTTCGGCGAAAGCCCCCAGTGCAGCTTCTCTAGAGGAAGGCTGAACCTGCTGAAGGAGAGACTCTTCATACTAAGGTTGCTAGGGTTGCACTTGTTGAAAGGCAGGAGGAAGGTCCTCAAGAGGAGGTGGAGGAAGAGGGTTGGCTCCTCGGCTTGAGGTTGTTGCCTTCCCTTACCCCCTAGGAGGCATGGCTGAAAGTAGTTTTTTACTAGCGAATTCTGGTCGGAATTTCTTTGTTGTTCCCATAGACGGTGTCAATCTATTACTGCTTTTTTCTGTGTGGGAGCAATCAGATGATGTTGATTCTTTTGAGGAACAATCAAGAACTAGAATCTTGACTTTCAAAGGTGTTAACTACTTTTGACTATAGTTGACTTCTCGATCTGACTCGTTTGTGCCGTTGAACTTTATTAGTGGTGACGATTGCCTCTGCTGACCTGCAAAAAGTCTGAAACACATGGATTAATCCCGACAACAGACCCTCCGATGCCCAAGTCAGAAATAAATAAAACTATAAGAGAGCTTTTTGTGGAGAAAATATTGATTACCTGTTTATGGTGGAGGTAGGGATATTTATAGTCGCTTTGGTCAGTTTCAAGATAATGATTTATCTCTACTTCTTGGTGTTTTTGGATTGAATCAGTTATCGCTTCATCATTACGAGATAATAGCAGTTGAGGAGAGTTTAAACTCCTCAGGATAAGAGACATGGTTTTTAATCGTCTCTTAAGGATAATTATGGGTTTAAATCATACTTAAATAATCTGGACCCATTCTCATTAGGCTGTTAGGGCAACCCAGTTAGACAGACCTGTTTTGGGCTATTGGGTTTGAAAGAGACCAAATTCCCATTTATAGACTCATTTTTAGTGAGATTACCATTTTACCCCAGAGAACTTTAAGATTCGTGCACGATTTGAACGATCCCGATTTTGTTCATTTGTACCCATATAAAAAAGGATCAGGCGCTTTTAGACCTTCTTCACCAATTGCGCCTCTACTTAGATCCTTGCAATTCCGGAGAGATCAAGTAGGGGAAACTTTTTTGAGATCTAAGAGCATCTGTAGTCGTTCCCTATATTTTTAAATTTTCAAAAATTTGGCAAAAAAACAGCTGCAGTCGTTCCCTATATTTCCAAATTTTGAGTTTTGGGAAACAGTACTCTTCCATATTTGAGAAGAGATATAGGAATTTCCAAAGTATAGCAATTAAAAGATGAATTCTGGTCCATCATAAAAATTAACTTTTTTTCCTGACACAAGATCATCTATCGTCACAAAAAAAAATCAAAAAAAGGTATCGAACGATATATCATCTCTCGTCCCATTTTTATTAAAAAAAATTGGGATGGAGATGATCTCCCGTCCGAGAAGATTCTCTCCAATATGGTGGGGCGCAATATGATCTTTCTTCCCTTTTAAAAAGTTAATAAATAGATTTATTGAAAGACTATAATACCCTCCTTCAATTCCAACGTTCACTAGAATTGCTCCGACGGCTATATTCAATTGCACAACGACTAGAATTTTCAACAGGCTATATATATATTAACTCAGTTTTTCCCCAATTCCAGACAAAAATATTTCCACTACAATATCTTATTCCCCAAATTTTATTATCATCTTTCTTTCTCATATTTTATGATACAATGACGAATCGTCCTAATAGAGGCAGGGCATACACAGCTATTGAAGATGTTACTCTATCTCAAAGCTGGGTTGCTACTCAAGATTCATTGAACGGTACAATTGGTAATAGAGGCACACAGTTTTGGAATCGCATTTATCTTACATTAGTGAGTCGCATAGGAACTACAATCGACAGAACGACTGGCTCTCTTTCAAGTATATTCTCGGTAATTTCAGAAGAAGTAGCTTTGTACACTACGAAGTTGGGCAACGTAACAAATACAGCAGCAAGCGATACTACTGAGGCGGATAAGGTATGTATAATTTATGTGGTTAATGTGAATTTACTAGGTTTGCTCGTTGACACGTGCCTACGGCACGTCTTCGGAACGGTGCACCTTATTTGATCATATAAAATAGTTTTGGAGGTCAAGCAATTTAATTGAAGTAGCAAATATATTATATGAGAAACTTTTGAGGTCTAGCAAAAAACATATTGTATGATTTTTTTTAATTTTTTTGAACTATTTTTAAAGCTTTTAAATTTTTAATTTTTTTAGTTTTTAAAATTTTTATTTTTTAAAATTTTTTTTAAAAAATTATTTTCTTAATTTTAAAAAAAAAAATTATTTTCTTAATTTTTTGAATAGAAGAGGGAGGGAAAGAGAGAAAAAAAAATTTTAAATAAATATAGGAGTTGTTTTGGGTGGGGGATTTGAATTTGAGTTTTGGAGGAAACTTTTGGGGGGAAAATATGTTTTGTAAGGTTAGATCTGGGCCTTTGATTTTTGAGGGGATTGAAGGAAAACCACTTGATAGCTTTCTTTGTGTTTTATTATATAGATTATTTACAAACTATAAAATTACTTAATTATAACTAGTGCTTTTGTAATTTTGTAATTCTGATAAGTATGCGAACCAAGAATAGAATATATGCAAACAATCGGGAAAGCCTTCAAATTCAAAGAATGTTACAAAATACTAGGGTTGGCAATCGGGTCGACCGGGCTGAACTGGGCCGAACCTGTTCGGGTTTGCCCCGATTTTGGGTGGGCTCAGTTCAGGTTAGGTCATTAACCGGTCCAGGCCGGTCCGGGTTGGGAAGCAAAATAATCGACCCGATCTACTAGCGAACCAGTACGGGTTGAACTCGAGTCGTGCCGGGCCGAGTCGCGAGTTGGCCCGATCTTTTATTGGTTTGTTTGTTTTTTTTCTTTTTTACTCCAAAAAAATATACAACAAGTTTAAGAGTTAAGAAAAATTGTATATATTATTCATTTCAACTTCTATGAATTCATTATAACTTTTATACATACAAATATAAGTTTAAAAAAAATACATTACATGTTTAAGATGATAATCTAGAGTTCGAGATATCCAAGATTTAGATTGAAGATAGGGCATTGGACTACTGTCGTACACATCTCCTTAACATAAACCGAGCATCTCATCGCCTTAAATTTCTACTCTTGTTGTTGGACTTCAGGCGAGTTGATTCTACTTGTTGATGTAGAGGCCATTTTTCCTCGAGTTCTGTCTTCAGCCTTCATTCAATCATCCGTGCACACGAGCATCTCCAACAAATCCGGCTTTAAACGATTTATGTAATCTATTAGAACACTGTCACTTGTAGAAAAAACACTTTCTGAAGCAACTGTAGAGACAGAAGGAGTTAGTAGATCTCTAGCCATAGGTGAACAAATAGGGAAAAAAATCATATTATTTCCACCATTGTAGTACTTCAATCTTAGTAGAACTCTCACTATTTTGTTGATTATATCAATCTAATTCATTAAGTGCATTAGTCCAATATTTTTTTTGATTGAATACGAGCAAATAAATTAGTAGACATCTTCTAATATGCTCAACCCTTACCTCTAGAAGTAGAAAAAGAAGAAGTAACTATATTAGTTGTACTACTAGAATCATCTTCAAGTAAAGTAAAAAAGTTCTATCATACTAATAATTATACAAGTTATTCACTGTTGATTCAAAGCTAGCTAAAAATTCATTACAATCATATTCAGAATCATCTTCAAGTAAAGTAAAAAATATTTCAATCAAACACCTCGTACCCGCTGATTTGATACGAGAATTCATAACAGTAGCAATACAATACAATATAGGAAGATGATTTAAATACTTCAAAATTTTAGTATAAACGGAAACAACAATATGGCTAATATATTCGTCCAAAATCATGTCTTAAAAAGATTGCTTTATAGTAATTATTGAAATAAAAATACTACTAGAAGTAGAATCATAAAATTTAGAAAACTTCGTAGTTGCAGTTTTAAAAGGTTCAAAAAATCGTAACAATGATTCGGCAAAATACCATAACTGGAGAATTATTTGAAAACTTTCCATATTTTTTGCAAGAAAAAAATCGTTTATAATATTTTGTATTGAGTAACAACATTTAGTAAATCGAAATTAGAGTTCCATCGGAGATTAACATCTCTAGAATTTTTTTAAAATGTATGTACCTAAGTTTACACAATTCTTTAAATTCTTGAAGTATAGTACCACTTGAAGCAATAAAATGTACATAGTTTCTAATTGCATTTACATATGCATCGGCTACTTTCAATGCATCTTGTACACATAAATTTAAAATATGACATGCACATTTAACATGAAAAATTTTGTTACATGAAGGAGCTAATTATGTTTTTAATGTACTAATCGAAGCATTGATGTTAGATGCATTATCAAAACTAATACTAAAAATTTTATCACAAATATGAAATATATTACAAACTTCTAAAATACGAGTTACAATAACCATACCACTACGGGGATATGGCAAAGTGGCAAGTGATATGAATATCTTTTGAATCATCCAATCACTATCGATCCAATAACAAGTTATGCCCATCACTGGAATATCGTTACAACCATTTCAATAATCAGAAGTTAACGATACCTACAAGTCAAAGATACAATAGTGCAATTAAAGCGTCTCTCATATCGTTGTAAAGTTTAAAACAATCGGTCTTGAGCGTGTTTCTAAGGATTCTTTTCCAATGTAGATTTGATGCATTTTGGTTTTAAAATTCTACATTCCTACTCTTGGAATAGGAAAAGGGTAACTCATCCTTAATAACTAGTCGGGCCATTTTCCGACGAACAATTTCGGGATCACAGAAGTGGCTATCTATTTGTCTGGTCCGAGAATTGATTTTTTGTTGGCCTTGTTGATTTGTACTAGTGCGAGGTGCACATTTAAAATGTGTCGTTTAATTATGCACGTTCCCTCACCCTTCTTCCATTTGTAACTCTTGTCACAAGTTTTACAAATCTTATATCTTATACTAGGATTTTCCTCGTTATAATGTGTCAATCACTATTTTTCCCTCTAGTTTTTCTACTACTAGTGGGTTATGTACATTCGGTTTGTTGTGTTTGTGTCTCAATATCATGTATTTCTTGTTCTATGTCGTGTGAAAGAACATCATGAGAATCTATGTTTAGCATGGTGTTATATTTGGGTTCTAATTATGAGATTGTTAGAGGCCGATGAGAAGAACTAGTGAAATCTTGTCCACTTTGGCTACGGCAGCTATCTCGTGATCTAGATATGATAAATGATTTGTAGTAGTAGTGTATGTAAAAAAAACGATTTCTAGTATTTTAATAGTGTATGTTAAAAAAATAAAAAACAATATAGCAGGAATATGTTGAAAAAAAAATCTAAAAAACAATCGGAGGATTGAAACAGAGAGAGAAGCGAAAAATCAACAAACAAATATGATTAAGAACTACAACAAAAATTAAGAGTTGAAAGAGTTGTGACATTTTGATACCATACTTCGCGAATAATCGTATATAAAAATGAGAGAAAAATAATAGTAGAAGTAGATGTAGTCGATTGACAAGTGTAGTAGACGTAGTTGCGTAGTCGAAGAAAAAGAGAGAGCTTCTTTGTTGAAGGAGTTTGTAGTAGATGTAGTGAAAGTGTTGAATCAATACGAATCTGATACGATCGAAAATTTTCATTTCTTTTTTTCTTTTGCTTCTTTGATGAAAAACCTTGATTGAATTGAGTAGTAATAATAGAAAGAATAAAAGGGTAAGGTGTGAACAAAGTTAGATTAAATTTATGGGGTCTTTATTGGCCAAAAAACCAATTTAAAAAAAACCCACTAGCGGACTAACCAATATCAGCTAACAATTAACTCGCGGGTTTCGACCCGCGCGGGTCGACCGTTCGACCTGGTCAGGTCCAACGAATCAAAACTCGGGGGTTAGCGAGCAGGTTTCGGGCGGGTTTGACTTTGTCAACGGGTTGGCGGGCCGGGTTAATGAGGTAGAAATCTACATTTTCTCAACCCGGGTCGACCCGGTAAGAGATTCAGGTTCAATTCGAACCTGAAATGGGTCAGGGCGGGTCGGGTCGAGCGGGGCGGGTTACAGGTTGACCTGAACCGGATGTCATCCCTATGAAATACTCAAAGATCAACCGAAATTTTCCTTGGGTACAACATAAGTTTTCGACTCTGTCCTGAGTTCCCAATCCGGGAAGGTGGTAGTACAACCCATTCGCCTACGACTGTCGACTGGTATTCAGATATACCAATTGACATCGATGTGCCTACCCCCCTCTCCCGACCACCTGGCCAAAAAGCAGAGAAGAAAAAAGGAAAATGGACGGCCGAATAATCTGATTATTCTACAATGATTGAAGAGACCAAAAATTTTAACTCCTTTTATAAAGAGAGCAGAAAATAATGATGACGATGAAACAAAAAGACTACGATTTGAAGGAACAAATGGAAGAAAACCGCTTAATGAGTATGGAGAAAATAAACTCCCCAAAGATGAACATAGAGAATGCTTGTGCAACCATCATAGCTTTAGTATTATCAACTTTTGCTATCTCGATCATATTGCTATGAAAATATTCTTCAGGATCGAACATCGTATTCCCTGATACTTCCAATCAGATTCAGTTATTTCAGGAAAGAAAGGGGTCTGAACTAATTCAAAATTGTAGTCTTCATCATTGCACGGAGGCTTCTCACCGACTTCGATGGATATTCCTGTTAGCATTGCCCAAATCCAATGGGGTGAATCCAAACTCACCGCACGGCAGGTGAAATGTGTGGATAGTGTCCCACCATATCTCAACTAAGACCTCGATAAGCCGATGAAATGACTTCTCGGTATCAATTGTAAAAAAACGGTGTCACCCCGCATTACCAATTATTTGTTTCACTGGTGGGACACGAGGGCATCACATGTATGCTTTAATTTGATCATTCCAATTTCCCCTAGATGTACAAAATCAACCATAAGAGATTTCGGCAATAAGCTTACAAATATGAGGGCGGTTATCGACAACCCGTTTCCACATTGTTGGATCGATGAGATCTATCTTGGGAGTATATGATTTGGCTTCTTTTTTTCCGGTTGCCATGATCTGAACCGGCTTGACTCTTTGATTTGATCCTACCAATAAATCTTAGGATCGACATTACGTTTTCAATTAGATATACCAGAAAAGAAATTGGGATGAGGGGAAAAAATTGGGATAGAGAAGTGAAGTCAGATAACAGAGGAGTAAGTTTGTATGAAGAATGATTTCAAATTATATGAATATATAGAGTTTAGATTGAGATTAAGTGTGAAGGGTAATTTAGGAAGAGAAAAAAACAAAATTGTGGGACGAAGAATGATATAGCGTCCAACCCAAAAGAAAATTTAACCAACTCTAACAAAAGAATGAGTTATGTCTGGTATGAAATGTAGCCCCACATATGTCGGACGCAAAATGATCTTGTGTCTGTGCATTTTTTTAAAAAAATATGTCGGACGGATGGTCATGCATTTTTTTAGTTTTATTTTTTAAGTTGTCGGACGCAAGCCGTTCAATTTTTTCCTTTTTCTTTTGAAATTTATAAGGGACGGAATTTGATCCCTCGTCCCATATATTTTAACATTAAAAAAATCAAAAAAAAAAATTTAATCAGGGCGATAGATCATATACCGTCTGTCAATTTTTAAACAAAATCCTCATATTTTGAGTTCAAACGACTGCATATAGAATTCAAAATTCCTATTTCTAAATGCCAAATATGAAAATTTTGAGTCTCAACGACTACAGATGCTCTAAAGTCACCCAGTTTTTTTCTTTTATATGATTTCTATGCCAAATTATGTAGAAAATTCATTTGCAACGAAATTTTGTGGCAAGCGAAAAAGGCTGAACCATGTGTAACACCCCGAATTCCAAAATACAACTGAATCCGAAGTTCCACAGGATCTTTACACTTCTTTCGTACAATTTTACAAGGAAATAAAAACTTTTCTTATATCAGAGTTACATTACACTTTTACATTGTCACAGCGGAAGCAATTTACAATAAATTACAAGAAACAACATTTAAATCAATCTTGAGCAGCATGTATACTTTAATTTGTCAAGCATCTTTACCCTGCATATAAAACTATGGGCGCGTCAGTTCATTCGATTGACGAAATATTATACACAGTCATCCTCTCTATGCCGGAAACAGTATAACGATTCTCAATACTTAACAAACCACAAATTTGTCACAAACGAAGCTAAAATGGACTATCCTATTGATGTTGTGTTGTGAATGTGCACTTAGTCCTTAATGCAATTATTTGTATTATATGACACTAATGTGCACTTGTTCAGTGTCTATGCAGCCCATACTACATAGGTCCAAGGGTAAGCCCTTAACTGTTCTTCAACTTGTAGGGTTCAATTCCTCGCCATGACTTAATCTACTACTGTAACTACGGTAAGTATCCTAGATGTTTTCTGACCTACGAACTCATATCTAGGCGCCCTAGAGAGAATCCCAACACACTGTCATATGACTCATCATGCAGGCATCCTGTGGTAATTCAGCTCCTACCATAGACATAACATCACCCGCAGTCGTCAAACACCCCACGAGCATCGCCACCGGGACGGTACTCTGGAGCAGTATCCACGCCCTATCATGACACATCATGGGACATCCTGTGAATACTCTCATGCCGTCAATCCAATGGCCCTCATACTCAATATTCTTCTCTTACTTTCATCATATCTTCACTATGTATCTAATCCTTAGTTTAATTGAATCATGAATAAAATCAAACCCTCAGAGTGTAGCACTCTCACTATACCGGTCTTATTCATTTAATTCACATGACCCATACCTTGGTCTTCTCATTTCAATAATCAGTTCCACATTTCTTTCATTACCGGTATAAGGCTTGGCTATACCCTAATTCTCAATTTCAACTCATAATTACAATATCGAGCTTTTCATACTCATAAGGTCTTTTCATGATTAATCACAAATTCATATTTCACAAGCATAGCATCCATGTATTCACATCTTTCATAACTCATCACAATCGATAATTCAATTTCACGTGCAATTTATGTGTAAGAATAAATTCCAACTAGTAGTAATCAATAAATCATGTATTCCACAATTCCATTATTCTCATTTCAAAAATCTTACTACAAGCACAAATTAGAAGTCCAATTAATTACACAAATCACACTTTCAAAAATTCCTCATTACTAATTTTTCATCTTTATAATTGAAAATTTTCTCATTTATTTTTCCTTTATTTAAAAAGACAATTTAATTTCAAAAAGAAGTCCTTTCTTGCAAAAACCCCAATTTCTTATTCACACTTCATCAAAAGCTATATAAATTTTTCTTATAAAGTCCTAATAATTTTTCAGTAATTAATCCATAATTTTTCCAATTTTTATTCATTTTTAAAAACTCAATTAATCCAAAAAATCAACAAAAAAAACATTTTTTTTAAAACTCAAATCTCCAACCGGATTCGAACCCACAACCAACGGTAAACAGACAGCGCACAAGACCAACGCGCCAAAGCCGCCAAACGATATAACTAGGGGTTATAATCCCTAAGTATCCATTCTCGGCAATTTGGATTTTTAACAAAAAAATAAAAACCAAGACACAGTATCGAACCCGAGACCTCCGACTACTGTAGCGACCCAAACTCTTCCGACCAATTGGTTTAAGTGGCCAATTCGTTTTGAAAGTAAATTATTTGGGTTTTAATTTCTACTCTCTGTTCATAATTTTAATTCATGAAATCTCAAACAAAATTGTCTCTTTTTCTCCTCTTTTGAAAACCAAAAATTTCCAGAATAAAAATACATTTAATTCTACAGTAACCAGTATTTTTAAGGGTATTTTTAACTCTTTAAAACATATATTTTAACCTTAGTTTGTATTTCATAATCACAATTTCGACATTTGAAACTAAAGCATACTACTTCATAATTAAAGATAGTTTCCCACCAAAAATTCACTACATTAATGTCCTCTTATTTATTGACAACTATGATGTTTTTAGAACACAACATCATCTTTCTTAATGAATAAAACTTATATTTTTATCCACTAATTTACACATGATGCATTCAATCATTTGTTTGCAAAATACATTCTCTTTCATATAATCTAACATTCATATGGCATACAAAATGGAGAATTCTACTACAACAATTTATAATTATTTCTTAGTAATTCATTCCATTAATTCATCTCTAATATGCCATTCTACTTTAATACTTTCATTAACAAACATGGTTCTAATCATTTACTAGTTACTTCACACAATTACATTTAAAACATACTTAGCATGCATACTATCATTAGAAGCAATGAGAACACTCACTTTTACACATAATTAATAAATCTAGCAACCAAATTAACACACATCTAATAGTTTATCAATTATCCTCTAATTAGGCAAACATGCATTTCATTTCAACTAGTTGCTTTATAATAACAATTCAATTCATTCCTAACATGATTTCTACTTTAGAAGTCATGAGAAACACCCACCTCTTTGGAGAAAAACCAATTAAAAGCTCCTAGAGTCCCTTAGAATGCGAGAGAGTGCCTTCTCATTCTAGATTGCGATGCAAAAGCTCCTTCTCCTTGCTTCCTTGCCAAACCGAGAGCTCCTTAGTGGGGAAAGATGGGCCGGCCTCCAATGGGGGAACACACACACAACTCACACTCTAATATATTTCTCCTATATAGTTTTCCTTCTTTCAATAGTTTCTTAATGTAGAATACAAATAGATAGGGGGTATTTATACTAATTCTAGGATGAATTGGAGGGCTAGGATTCATTAGATAGTTAAAGGATGGATGGCTAGGATAGGAGGGAAAGTTGTAGCAACCACCCACACTCACATAACTACCCATGCACACACACACCCACTCCCCATCACTCCATGCACAATCCAGCTTCCACAATGGTGTGCATTGCACACTACGTGCTTGCACGTGCCCCCTAGTACTCCCTATTTGAAGTTTGTACAATTTTTAATTAATCAATTGTTCACATTTTGTGTCTACATGACAAGTGTGACCATTTAAATGATTAATTAAATTTGTGGGCTTCACAAATAGTGGGCTTAGAGTTGTGGGCCAAAATAAAATAATAAATTATTAAAGTGGGCTCAAACTAAGAAATAGTATTTTAGGCTTTACAAAATAAGCTTTTAGAAAAATAAAGGAAGAAAATAATTGTTCATACTACAAAAATGAAATTATATATATATAAATAAATAAATAAATAAATATACACATGAAAATCAATATTTTTATTAAAATGAAAGTTTAGGGTATTACACCATGAGAACTCCCACCCACCACCACTCCCACAATTATCAAGCAGAGAGGTTCGAGAGAAGCTATGCCCATAGGTCGACGAACAAGCCTAAGCGTACAAGGGACGAGGAGAGAGAGCATCACGGAAGGAGGAGAGACGGTGACGACGACCACTCTCGTAGCAGAATAAGAGGAAGAACTGTGACTCGCTCGCCGACAGGTAATAGAGATGGACCAAGCACGATGGGAGGACGAGAGCATCATTCAGGAAAGGAGCAGGAAGTAGTGGATGAAGAGAGAGCACACACTAGCAGGAACACTGAAAGTGCAAGACGGCCATCACCTCAGCCACGCCACCTAGGGGTAATACAGGAGGAGCGCACCAAGATGAGCTACGCAGAGGTGGCCAGAAGCAACTACAGGGGTGAGGCCAAACATAGAGTTCGTCGCCAGCTGCCCTCACCTGAGATAGAGTCTCCCATGAAATGAGAATATGAAGAGGGTGAATGGGTGCTTGTGAAGTCGAGGAAGTCACAGAAGAAAGGACCCACCAAGAGCTTCTCCGGTGAGCGAAAAGCAGAGCCTCATCAGAGTTGCCACAAGTGTGCCAAACCTGGCCACTCAATCAATAGCTGCAAAAATAATTGGTTTTGCTATGTGTGCAAATCGACCGGCCACATCTCAATGGAGTGTCCCAAAAACTGAGCAACTTCAGCGTCGAGTTCCAAAGCGCTGTCACTACACTAAGAGGTACCCATTAACTCAGAGACGAGTAGAACTCAGGAGAGTGTTGCTGGGGAGAGAAGTGTCATTAGGGCGAAAATCACTCCGACACCGTTAATGGCGGAATTCGAGAGCTGCTATAACAGTTATATGATGGAGAAGGCACAGGCAGGGAACCCAAACATTAAAGATATTACTGAGCTGTTCCTAGCGGTCATCTCATCGTCGTCAACTTGGACCGTGCAAGTGACTACCGGCGGCAAGTTCTTTGTTCACTGCAATAACGGTAGAGTAACGGCAGATACGTTGATGATGAAAGGCTTGGAAGGCAGGGATTCGCAGGGTATGGAATTCTTCATCACTCTCAAGCCGTGGACGTGCGAAGTCGGTGCTCTAACAACCGCTTCCCTCCCTTCGGTTTGGATACGTCTATACAATCTGCCTTTTCATTGTTAGGTGAAGTCAGGATTGCAGAACGTCATTTGCAACTTTGGAATGGTGATTGAAGTCGATAAGGGGACGTTGACTCGTGCCTGCCGAAAGTACGCAAGACTAAGGATCGGGATAGCTAACAAATGCGACATTCCTTCGAAAATAATTGTGGATTTCAAAAATGAGGTGTATGAGGTGTGGGTCATCGTAGAGGCGAAGAAGAGCATCACGTTTCGAGGCGTGGCGGTGGCGGAAGCTGAAGGCGATGTCGACGGTCAGGATGAGGACCTGGAGGTTGAAGATAAAGAGCGACCGCTCAATCTGGGGGAAACCAATCAAGAGTCATCACAGTAAACAACCCCAAACCGCTCATCAAAAGCCAAGGAGATCTGCACCATCCATCACAATCAGACGAACAAATAGACATGCCAGCTGTCGTGGATCAATTCAATTTTTGGCGCCAAAAGGACCACTCATTGACTAAAGACATGGGTACTAGGTGATGTCAGCTGCAAAGTAGGGAAAGAGGAGGAGATGAGCTGTCTGTTGGAAAAGAAGAGACACCTAGGAATAGGGACGTCTGCCTCAAGACCAGTAGGGATTCGGAAAAGGAGCTGTCTGTTGTCAAATCAAGTAAGAGGTCCTATTCAAAAGGTGGCATTCTGAAAAGGAACGACTATGACATTGGGGGGATCGAGGCCAGTAGGGAGATGGGCATAGGCAAAGAGGAGTGGAATCACTTCACAAAGGCAAAGGTGGAAGAATCTATTAGGCTAGCTATGACATCACTAGTAAAAAGGAGAGTCCATGGACTACAAATTCATGAGCCACAGCACAATACAACAGGGAAAGAGGGCGATGGGACAGAGATGGGCCTCAACTCGGTAGTGGGGCAGCCAATCCTAGAAGGTGAGGTCCAGCAATCGTCCAACCATAATGATCATGGGGGGATTATTGGGGCACTGGACAGAGTTCGTAAGGGCAACATAATCTCCGAGACCGAAACAGAGCTAGGCGACAAGGAGACAAGGGGAAGTGTCTGCAGTAGCAATAGTAAGAAAATTACTGAGTATCAGAGAAAGGGAAAGCGTCAGATGAATAAGGGGGAAATGCAGATAATTAATCAGGATGGGATTCACAATGGGCCGCCTAATGATTTAGCAGAGGATCTTACTCCAAGAGGTACTCTAGTCCCCGATTGCTCAATTCTAAATTCATTAAATGATGATTCACTTATTTATTTTGCTAATCACTACGGTCTAGCCATGGGTTCTAACAGGGTAGAACAATTAGAAAATGTAGCAATCATTAAAGGTGAATCTAGAGTAACATTAGCTTAAGCTCGACGGGGTAGCGGAGGGAGTAGAGGGTAGGTGTCTAGATTTGTTTTATAATGGTGTACATCTTTTGGAACGTTAGGGGAATGAGGCATAAAAGTAAAAAGAGAATGATTTCCTTATCTATTAATAAAATATGACCGACCATATGCGGGTTTCAAGAGAACAGAATTGAGAACCATTCCGTTGAGGAATTCACTATGCTTAGATGGGCGGAAAACTTCGATTAGAGATTTAAAGCGGTGGTGGGATATTCCGAAGGAATAGCGGTTGGAGCAGATACTAAGATCTTTCAGATTCTAGATGAGTTTATTGGAAACTTCACAGTGTCAATTAGATTACGAAGGAAAAGCGATGATTGGGAACATGTAGTAACGACGATGTACGGTCCCTACGATTCGAAAGTACGCAAAGACTTTTGGATGGAGCTCAAATACATCACGAATATATGGGATAGGCCATGGGTGATTGGAGGGGACTTCAACATCACTAAATTCCAAGATGAACATAGAGGTAGAGGCCACATCCGCTCCGAACAAGAAACGTTCAATAAAATTATAGATAATTTAGAATTGATGGAGTTAGAGATGACTGACAGAAAATTCATATGGTCCAATATGCAACTCAATCCAACCCTAGCGAAGCTAGATAAAGTTCTGGTGTCAAACGAATGGGAGGATATGTTCCTGCAAGCAAAAGTGAGATCCGTAGCTCGATATACGTCGTATCATCTACCTCTAGTAATAGACTGCGATCAGGACTATAAGAAGAAATTCTTTCCTTTTAGATTCTTGGACTACATTTGATGAAACGTGGCAGGTGATTCGAGAATCGTGGATGCGTACAACTTCCCAAAATTCAGCAGTTGGAATTTAGGTGGAGAAGACAAGACACCTTCGGAGCGAGTTGAAAGGTTGGACAAAGCTAAAATTTTGCAACACAAGCATAAGAAGAGAGGCACTCGGCAATCGAATCTTCGAACTGGAAACTTTGCAAGAGAATAGAGATCTGACAGGACCAGAGAAGGAAGAATTGGCAAATGGGAGGCTAGAAATACAATACATACAAACTAGAGAGGAAATGCATTGGAAACAACGATCACGAATACAATGGTTAAAGGAAGGGAATGCCAACAAAAAATTCTTTCACAAGGTGGCAAACGGAAGAAGAAGAATACAGAATCAAATAGCTGGGCTTCTAGTTGATGGAATTTGGACAGAGAATGAGGAAATAATTAGAGGATACTTAGATAACAAATATCACGAGCTGCTTGGTAGCAGAAACACCACTAGATGTAGTCTGACGCCAGACATGTGGAATTCCTCTAAGATAGATGGGAGCAAGGGAATTGAAAATATATTTACGGAAGAGGAAGTTTACGAGGCAATCAAGATGCAGGGACAAGATAAGGCACTGGAGCCGAACGGGCTGCCTATATTTTTTTACAAGATCTACCGCCAGATTATCAGGGAAGATCTAATGAACATCTTCAAGGATTTTCACGATGGAATCGCAAACCTGGATAGGCTAAATTACGCTTCAATTATCCTCATCCCGAAGAAGTAGGAAGTCCGCACGGCAGAGAACTTCAGACCTATCAGCTTACTGAACAGATCGTTCAAAATAATCACGAAAGTGCTGGCACAAAGATTGGCACCTAACCTAGAAGATGTGGTGGCGCAATCGTAAAGTGGATTCATTCGTGAAAGAGACATCATGGACAGCATAGCTGCCGCCCACGAGATTGTGTTCAGGGGTAACAAAGGAAAAGTAGACGGATTTCTCTTGAAGATAGATTTCGAAAAGGCTTACGACTCGGTACATTGGGAGTGCCTGGACGAAGCTCTTCTGCTCAAAGATTTTGGAGTGAAATGGAGATCGTGGATCCAACGATGTGTACAGGGAGGGAAATCACTTATTCAGGTAGATGGATGGCAAGGCAAGAAAATTCGGTGCAAAAGAGGCCTCGGGCAAGGGGATCCATTGTCGTCATTATTATTTTCCATCATAGTTGACGGACTGGCTGAAATAATTAAAAGGGCACAAGACAACAACATCATCAAGGGAATTCAGATCAAAGGAATAGATCAGTCCATGCCCATACTCCAATACGCCGACGACACACTCTTATTTAGAAGGGCTAAAGTTGAAAAAGTTGTAGCTATTAAGGCAGCGTTGGCATGCTTCCAATGATGGTCAGGACTGAAGGTAAATCTACGGAAGAGCTGCGTGATCCCAATCACTGAACAATTGTCGACCCCAGCTAATACTTTCACTGCTACTTTAGGATGTAAGATTGCCGAATTCCCAATCAAATATCTGGGGACGTCCATAAGGCCGGGTCCACTATTAAGAGAGGACTGGATGCCACTTATTGAAATGATTGCTAAGAAACTGGCAGGCTGGAAGAGTAGATATCTATCATTAGGTGGAAAGATCACATTTCTTAATTCGGTAATTAATGCAATTCCGCTCTATCTAATGTCAATCTTTGAATTGCCAAAGTGGGTAATCAATAAGATTGATAAGATGAGAAGAAGATTCTTATGGAAGGGAATAGATGAGGGTAACAAAGGGTTCCATCTCGTAAAGTGGGGCAGGGTGTGTAAAAGAAGAGAATTCGGAGGGCTAGGAATCCATAACCTTCATGATATGAACCGAGCTCTGCTGAGCAAGTGGTGGTGGAAGATCTACAAAAGAAAAAGAGGGTGGTGGTCTTATTCGTTCGATCTTTTCTGAAAAAGGAAAAAATATCGATTCGGCGGACGGAGCGCAGGTGAGAGGGTATCGGTTCTCTGGAAATGGGTGGCCAAACAAGGAGAGATATTTAATATAAATACAGGGTGCAGAATTGGTGGGAACGGGAAGAGTACTAGATTCTGGAGGGTCAAATGGTGCAGGAATAGAACACTTAATAACCTATTCCCGTTAGCCGCAGAAGTGGCGGTCAATAACGACGCATTAGTGGCAGATGTGTGGAAAAGGGGGGAACTCACTTTCACGGTATCAGAACGATTGACATCGGAGACCATCAGCCAATTCGAAGAGTTAAACAGGGTCATTCAAGCGGAAGGAGGTCAAACGACTAACGATCCCTATGAAAGATGGTGGAATATCGAAGAGTCGCAATCCTTCTCAGTGGCGTCGGTCATTCAAGCGGAAGGAGGTCAAACGACTAATGATCCCGATGAAAGATGGTGGAACATCGAAGAGTCGCAATCCTTCTCAGTGGCGTCAATGTACAAATGGATTAACGACGGAGGTATCAGATGTAAAGAGGAGAACATTATTTGGGGTATTCAAGCCCCTTTAAAAGTTAAAGTGTTCAGCTGGCTCTTACACAGCGACGTCATTCTAACCAAAATAAATCTTTGGAAAAGAAATATGCAAAACGACGTTAGACGCGGGACTTGCTTACAAGCAGACGAGGACACTACACATTTATTTTCAAATGTTCTAAGGCGATGCTTACATGGGAAATAGTTTGTAGAGATTTCGGGTGTGCATGGTGTCCTACCTCCACCTCAGATGTGTGGGGGTATCTGGAGAAATGAGCTCATTAGAATAGAGGATAAATAGACATGGGAGTTAGCAGTAGCGGCAACCCTATGGAGTCTATGGCTAAACCGTAACGACTCATATTTTAGAAATATCAGCTACATATTTACAACTTCTATGCATAAAATTTTTCTTCTGATCCATGATTGGGCAGACTACGTGGGAGCAAAGAAGAAACTAAAGCTCAGCGAGGAGTAGAGTGTCAAAGTATGGAGGGGAGTGTACACCTCTGTGGACGTTAGAGGATGTGCTTCATTTGCTACTTTTAATGTATTTTGATTCGTCAAATGTACTCATGTTGATACTTTATCAGGACTAGGTTGTTTTTAGCTGGAGGTTGTTTTTTAGGGTCTGGTATGGCCCTCTTTTGAATGTATTACTGTACTACTTTGTTTTTTTAATTATCATTAATGAAACGATGATAGAGGTCATCTATATTTTAAAAATTTAAAAAAAAAAAATCGAGATGATACATTCTTGCTAACTTGATGACTTGATGCTTTGTTTTTGTTTTTTTTCTAATTTATTCTTCAAGGAAAAGGTGAAGTTGATGCATTGTTGATGGTATGATGCTAACTGAAACTGATCATTTTTCTTTGTCGTATACGGCGCTTGAAAACCTCACTGTTCTCTGCTTGAGAACTTCTAGTGGAATAGGCCTTTTGTTGGTGAGCTAGTGCGCTCATAGGTAGAATACCGTGTATTTATCTCACTATTAGTGATCATCTTCACATCAACCATATATCATCACTTCCTTCCCTAGATCCAAATTTCCTTGATTACCCTGAACAATATATAGCTTAGCCCTCCGTTCACCCTCAACAATCCCCAAAACTCTAGTAGAAATTCAAAAGAATTTTCAAAAAGAACTCTTCGAACGGACTGGAGTGTCCGATTGACTTCCAACTGATTCTTGGCTTGAACACGAGCCAGTAACAATTTGGCTTATGTCTAATCAATATTGACAGTTATGATAAAAGTCAATAATATCGCCGATTAGATATCGAAAAGGATTAAGATTTTTCAATTGAAGGAGGCCCTTTCAAATAGCAGTGTCTTCATCAAAGTTACCCTAGATTCTCTTGTAAATCTATATACTTGTTTGTTTCGTTAATTTTTTTATTATTAATCAAGCAGTTACAAGATCACCATTTTTTTTTTCTTTCTTTTTTAAAAAAAAAAAAATCTGTCATGAATATGCACTGCAGATGGGACTTGGGAGTACACATCACGCTTTAGATTTCTAAAGAGGAGAGAGACTGTGGGCCTAAGGATCATAACAAGAGGGCCAACAGCAATTTGCCAGTCCTTACAAGCAGAAAAAAGAGGGCCCACTTTCACTATCATGTAGGCCAAGCCCACAAACCCAAGTGGGCCCCAGGGCCCACCTTCCACTTCTGATGATACTTACGGTTCCCTAAAAGCAAAAGACAATAAAAGAGGCAAGAGGCACAATGAATCAAAAGTGGGGAAAAAAATATGCAAGGCTCCTTTCAGACAATGACCATGCGAGTGACCATCACCATTCACCACCATTTGTATTTATGTTTATGTTATTGACATCTAGATATATCTTATTTCTTAATCGCACCTCAATAAACAAGCCAATATTTGCACATGAGAAGCCTTGATCATGGTGGGAAAGTTCAACTTATAATAGCAGGGATGAAAGCGAAGCAAACTCTTTTTCTTTTTTCGTTTTTTCTTTTTTCTTTCTTCATATACCCTAAAAGCAGGAATGACTGACAAAACCCCACGAGCGATCTTAGAAAACAGTCATTCTCGACAATTTGTGTATATTGCGTTTGCTACATATCTATAACCTTACTCAGATGGAACCGTAGGTAAACCAATAACCCGATCCAACCAAAGATCCTCAAAAACTATAATGGATCCCGAAAAACCCTTTCCAAAAACTATGTTTAGTGGGTTTGGATCTCCAAGTGGATGTTGTTGGATCCGACCCGGATTCATAGTGTAGGTAGAGGATTTTTTGGTCCAGCTAGTCTCTATCCTGTGTATTCAGATAAGGAGGTGATTGTGATTGGAGGATTTCTCACATCCGGGGGAATCTTTAGGACAGAGGAAAGGAAAAGAGATTGTAAAATAAAGCTGACATGTATGCGAAATCCAATAGGAACTAAACACGCGGCAGTTATCCCTATAAGGTAAGGAGGCGCCGATTCGAAGATGAGGGAAACAAAACAATGTAGGTTTTGATTGGAGGTTAGAAGCTGTAACTGTGGAGAAAAGAGAGGGTGTCTCGGCAAAATCTTACTTTTTATTATTATTTAATTAATTTTCTGTGCTGAAATGACGGGACTGGGAGAGCATGAAATGAAAGGACTGTTATTATTTACTGTATTAAATAGAGAAGTAGACTGGTTTTTTATATATACACTAGATTTGCCCGTAGGCACGTGGCACGTGTCTACGGCACGTCTTCAGAACAATACAGTATATGAAGAGCCTTGTAAATAGTAATTCAACAATTATACAGCTCAAATTTGAATAGTATGACAATTATTAGTTGTAAATA
The DNA here is from genome assembly GCA_017893485.1 of Hemerocallis citrina. Lineage (NCBI taxonomy): Eukaryota > Viridiplantae > Streptophyta > Magnoliopsida > Asparagales > Asphodelaceae > Hemerocallis > Hemerocallis citrina. Next base: position 34,432,827 of record CM030363.1, read on the forward strand.
AAAGTCCATGTTTTAATTAGTATATGTTGAAAAATAATTATAAATTGGGGTATAAAAGTGTATGTTTCCATAAGTGCTGAAGTACATATATATATAAGTATATATATAGAGAAATCTTCGGTTGCACACTACTTTGGTGAGCACTCCGTGAGCACTCACGAAATAGAGCACCTATGAAAAATCCGAACCGCTCATATTGTTCTATATGCCTAAGATAGCCTAAAAATAAAAAATCAAGTAATTTGAAGTTCATTTGCCCATGATTTACATCGTCACAAAATTGTATGGCTGAAAATTCTAACGGCATGATGGATGGGCAAATGAACTTCAAATTACTTGATTTTTTATTTTTAGGCTATCTTAGGCATATAGAACAATATGAACGGTTCGGATTTTTCATAGGTGCTCTACTTCGTGAGTGCTCACGGAGTGCTCACCAAAAGTAGTGTGCAACCGAAGGGGACTCATATATATATATATATATATATATATATATATATATATATATATATATATATATATAAGAGAAATAATTAAATAAATAAAGGAGTTGTTTTGGGGGAATTTGAATTTGAGTTTTGGAGGAAAAATATATTTTGTGAGGTTAGATCTAGACCTTTGATTTTGAAGAGATTGAATGAGAATCGCTTGATAGCTTTCTCTGTGTTTTATTATATAGATGTCATTCTATTTTACACAATTATTAAAAATCAATTTAGAATTGAGCTAAAGTGCTTCATATTCTTGATTTTTTAAGCCATCAATTGTACAATATCTTATTTATTCTCTATAATTTTTTATTTCTTCTCTTACAAAAAAGAATAAGGATCAAATTAGAAATCTCATAGAAATTAACCCATAGACATTTAAGAATGACAAGACATCTTCTCAAAAATCTTAATTGACTTATATTATTTTATAAAAAAGCTAGAATGACTTATCTCTAATCTCCAATCTTCAATAGTTTAATGGAGGAGTTGGGGTCATGTAACCAAACAAACACATACATTGTAACAAAATAAATATGTACAATGTACGTGCATAACTAATGTAAAGAATGTTTTAGGTTCGATATCAGACGTCAAAAATTTTTCTTTAAAAATATATATATTTACAAAGATGTGCATTGCACGTGTAAATTACTAATATTTGGAAACAGCACGTGTAAATTACTAATATTTGGAAACAGAGGGAGTATTAAAAAAAAATACACAGAAATTTTGACAGGTTCATCCGGTAGATAAAAATCAAACGTTCATCACCTTTAAAAGCGAGAACATCACCTTAGACTCCCCTTGATCAGAAAACTTCTCTTGTGATTAGTTTGGTTTGGTCCCACCTTCAAGATCAGACACTTCTCGCTTTCATGGGGCCACACCTACAATACCAAGCCATGCCGCTTGTGATTGTGGGCCACCACTGCAATACAAAAGTCTCCAATTAATGGGCCCAGCATCCTTTGTCTTGATGCAGATTAGCAGTGCAAAAAGAGAACAAAGGAAATTATATTTTAAGCCCCCTTTGAGCATTTGTAGTCGTTTATGAATTGCAAAATTTGCAAAATTTGATCCAAAAACTTCGTAGTGATTAGCCAAATACTCAAAATTTGAGTGTGGGATAACCACTAGGCTGCTATATTTGGAAAGAGATGAATTTATAAAATATAACTAAATGATCTTATCTATCGTCATTCAAAATTTTTCCTCTAAATTTTTTTAATAGAAAGACGGAAAATGATATCCCATCTAATACTTTGTTTTCCAAATGTAAAGGGTGTATTCTATAAATTTAGATCTATAGAAAGAGTAATGCTAGAGCCACTACCAATTTAATTGAGATTTAATTAAAATTTCATTATCTTTAATATTATAATGAAAGAGTTGGAGTTATCATTTGTAGCCTACCTGTAATTTGTAAACATTCAACCATTTAATCTCAACCAATTATTTTTAAGTGGGAGTTACATTAACCATTTATTTATTCAACTGTTGTTAGTTACCATAACACTCTCAAAGTTCAAATTTATTTACAACATAATTATTTATAAAAGTGTCACTCATATAAAATAAAAGTTTGTCACTAGGAATAATTTGTATAGAGTATGTATGAGTAAAGGGAGGTCTCGGGTTCGAGGCCAGATTACGTCTTATTATTCACTTTATAACTTAAATAAAATTTTTGATTAGAACGTGTCTCGCACGTACAAATTACTAGTATTTCTTAATAAAAAAGAGCTCTCAGACAATATTACAGCTCTAGGATTTCATCTCCTGTCAGTGATTTTTTTTTTTTTAAGATTTAATCAGACAAGATTTGATCTCTCGTCCAATGGTGTTTAAAATTTTTGAAAAAAATTAACACGACGAAAAATCATCTACCGTACGTCACTTTTTTTTTGAAGCCATATTTTGGGGTTCGAACTACTCCAGCTATAACCCAAACTTTCTATTTCTAAATGTCAAATACCTAAATTGTGGGTTCAAACGACTACAATGCTCTTATCTGCCTTTGACTGTTCTTTTTGTTTGGTTCAAAGGAGGGGAGGGGAGGGGAGGGGAGGGGAGGGATTTTAATGGAGGGAAAGGGAGGGGAGGGATTTTAATCAAGACTCTGTTTGGTTTAAAAGGAGGGGAAGGGAGGGAAAGGATGGAAAATAATTATCTTCTTATTTGGTTCACAAAGGAAGGAAAGGGATTTTATAATTAAATTATTTTTATACCCTTTTATATTTTATAACAAAACTCAACCACAAAAAAATATCAAGTGTCTCTTGGAATGAACTTTTCAACCGATTTAAATATTCGAAATCCGGATCCGACCCGGACCCAGCATTGGACCGGAACCGACCCGACCTATCCGGATCCGGGTCCGGGTCCTAAAATGGGATCCGTTGTAGTTTCTGGTCCGGGTCCGGGTCCGTTTAAAAGAGATCCGACCCGGACCCTCACCCGGACCCGTTAAAAAAAACCCAACAAATCAATATAAAAATAAATATTCTATCCTCATCCCTCCCCTCCTTCCTCCTCAATTCTAAATTTTCCTCTTCCAAACTCAAGACTCGTGCCTTTTTTTTCTCTCCTTTATTCTAAATCCTCCACTCACCGCCTTCGCTTGCCGCTCACACTCCCGCTCGTACCTGAACGGGTAGGAATATTTTAATAGGACCCGGATCCGGTTCTCACGGGTCTGGGTCCGGGTCCAATTTTTGGACCCGTAGGGGACCGTATCCGGGTCCGGGTAGTGAAGGATCCGACCCGACCCAACCCGATACCAATGCTACTTAAAAGATACTTCATTTTAGAAAGACTAAATGTAAAAAACTACTCTTAAAATTTATTTTTCTAGCAAAAATAATCATCAATATGGGTTTTTTAAAAAGTTTCCCATGAAAATTTTAGTGGAAATTTTTGCTAAAACAAATTGGAGTATATATATCTCTACTATTTTAATGGGAGAGTTGGGATTGTAAACAAACAAATTCTAATTTTGTAACTGAGTAAACCCGTGCAATATACAGCCAAGCTAAATCCACCAAACATTCCCGTGTGATGCACGTGCAACCCCCAAAAAAGGGATATTTTAGCAAATGCCCCCATTTAAAATGTAAAAACTAGTATATACCCCACTATTTTTAAAAACTAAGAAATACTCCTATCTCTAATCTCTAATATTATATTGGGAGAAGGTCTTAGTGTCATTTGTAAATATTTTGTCAATCTATCAACCCGTGCAATACATGTGCATAACTATTATAAAGGAGCTGGTTCTAAGTTCAAATCCAGGTTATGTCTAAATTTTTATTTTAAAAAACTATATTTATTAAAACGTGTATCGCACGTGTAAATTACTAGTATATTTGAATTAACTGAAACGTCAGGGTAGAGTTTTGCGCTTTAGCCTTTCATAAACAGCAATGCACACCGGCAAAAAAGAATATAGCTTAACCCAAGAATGGTGTACTTTTATAGTATAGCACTAAGAGCATCTGTAGTTGTTGAAGATGAAAATATGGATATATGGATAAATGAAAATAAGAATCGAACTTTTGCTACACTTGTTAAAAGCTATTTTTTAGCTTTCTATCGTAAAATAATAAGCGACGGCACATGAAGTGCCGTCGGAGGAAAAAAAAAATTAAAGCCGAAGGGAGGGACGACACTAGAAGTGCCGTCTGACACATAAAAAAATTCGTCCTCGGAATGCAAAAAAATTACAAAAAAAAAATATAAAAAATTACAAAAATATTTCAGAAATTACGAAAAATTATAAAAACATTTTAGAATTTACAAAACATTTCAGAAATTGCAAAAACAAATAAAAAATTGCAAAAATCTCCGGACGGCACTTCATGTGCCGTCTGACATAATCGGAAAGTTTCGTAAATAAAAAATTACAAAAACATTTCAGAAATTGCAAAAAAAGTTTAAAAATTGCAAAAACATTTTCAAAAATTGCAAAAAAAAATCGAAAATTACAAAAAATCCGGACGGCACTTCACGTGCCGTCCGAGGAATTTGGGCTAGAATTTTTTTTTTCTTTTCAAAGGACGGCACTTCATGTGCCGTCCGATGGGATTTGGGGTGTTTTTTAATTGAAAAAAAAATCAAGGGTTGAAGTGCCGTCCGACGGGAAAAAAATTATTTTTTGGGTGGGACGGCACTCGAAGTGCCGTCGCTCAATTATGGATATTTCTCATATCGATTCTCATTTATGGCACACGACTGTAGCGATTTATCGATAAAATGGATATTTGGCAAACGAGTGCAGCACGTTTCTCAGCCAAATATCCATTTTATCGATATTTGGCAAACGACTACAGATGCTCTAGCTAAAGAAAATAAAGTACATACAACAACACAGTTTCAAAGGGTATATTTGGTTGATTTTAGCAAAGTTTTCAGTATATATTTTGAACAGCTTAAATGTACAAAATAAAGTCAAAGGTAGAGCTAATAAAGAAAAGTAGGAAGGGGCCTAACTGAAAGATCCTCAATAAACAAATTAGAGGAAAACTTTACCGTACTACCCCACTTTTTGAAAATATTTAGCGCTCTGCCCCACTTCCGAAAACAATTAGCGATATGCCCTTATTTAGGACACGTCAGCAAGAAACGTTATTGAAAAAAAGGCATAGGTTATTTCGATGTCGTTCTTTCCAATAACGGCATCTGTTTGGAAAAAAAATATCATGCCGTTATTTGGAATAACGGCATAGGTTGATTTGTTTTTCGACAGCTTGTAATTTTCACTTAGAAAAAAATACAAGTGTGAAAACTTTATAACAAATGCCGTTATTTTAAATAACGGCATCAGTGCAACATCATATGTTGATGACTGCCACAACCTGTCATGCATGCATGTATTTATCATGAAGTTGATGACATAGATCGATGTTGATCAATGTGCATGGGGACAATATTCAACTCTCCATTATGAAGTTGATGGCATGGATGTTGATCACGTGGCATGGATGTATTTATCATTGATGGCATGGATGTTGATCACGTGGCATGGATGTATTTGTCATGCAGGTAAAGCTAATTTTTTTTAGAAATTTTTTATAAATGATGCCGTTATTTTAAATAACGGCATCAGTTATAAATTTTTTTTTAAAAAAATAACTTCATTTATATATAACTGATGTCGTTATCTCCAATAACGGCATCAGTCATTCTAATGCCGTTATTCAGAATAACTGTATTATTTATAAGTTTTTTCGCACTTAGAATTTTTTAAAGTTAGAAGATTCACACTTGTAAGAGAAATATACTGATACCGTTATTCTAAATAACGGCATGAAAAAAAATGTAAAATAGATGCCGTTATTGAAAATAATGGCACACAAATAACCTATGCCGTTATTTTCAACAACGTTTCTTACCTACGTGTTCTAAATAAGAATATATCGCTAATTATTTTGGGAAGTAGAAAATATTTTTAAAAAGTGGGGTAGCACGGCAAAATTTTCCAAATTAGAGATAGAAGATAAGTCATTGCATGTTGCAAGCTGAGAAGTGAGAACTGCCAGCAATACAGCATTCAATATTTGATTATGAGGAGGACAAGAGGGCTTACCAGTTATGAATGGGAGACGGTAGGAAGGAGTACAGCCTTCAGAAGGTGACAGATACCTGACACAGAAGAGAGAGAGGATATCACACACAACACCAGTATCCAAATAAAATTATGAAAATTTCAGTACATCAATAGCAATACAGTGATTGATTGGAAGAGCATTAATAGTATTTCAAACGTAGCAGCAGCATTAGTGATGCAGAAGAAAACAGCTAACAGGACTTATTATTGTTCCGAAGTAAGAGGTCATGAACCTCTTAACCAATAGAAAACAAAAGGTTTTCGGCTTATATTGAAGAAATTTCCATGTTCATGAAGATCACACAAACAAGAAATGAGATTCTTAATTATTACCAACAAGGTCTTGTTAGGTTTTTTTTTTAAAAAAAGGATGTCTCATTATATCAAGTACAAGTAAAAAACATGTATGATCAATTTCTCAAGACATAAAAAGATTTTGTGGTTAGGTTCATGAGGTCTCTCAGCCACGTAATAGTTCAGCATGCTCACTAGCGCTGATATGAAGATGTGGATCATTTGAGGCACATTGCAGTTAGAAATATTTGCATTATGTAATTTGGAAGTACGTAACCAATTATGTCTCATGACAAAACATAGTATCAATCCATGATCCAATTTGGGTACCTCTATAGGAAAGAATTGACTCATAAAAGTTCATCAAATGCGCTGAGCTTCTCAAGGATCACCTTCTCTTGCTTAGCATCTGTAGAATATTAAGAAATCCAACAGCTTGCAACGAAATAAAGAAATTGCAGAATTTAAGAAATCTTGAGTAATTGGTTTTTTGCACCCATATAGTTTTTAGGCTATGCTGCCACATATGGCTTTAAGTGAAATGTTGTTGTTTAGCGTTGACATTAATCAAATCAAAATCATGATATAGGAATAGGATACATTCATGTTCTGGGTTATCAGTGAAGTTGGAATGCAAGGCATTTCCGACACTGTCGACAATCGCAAATGTTATCAAAGATTCAATGCATAAAATGGCAGCAATCGCATCAAGACTCGTGACCTCGTTTCTGAACATAAGTCGTGCATGTGCTACATGTTGCATTTATGTCTTGCATACTATGTTGGATAAGAAGACGATGAGACGATGGAGGAATCGAGAGGATCGGAGACGGAGTGGAAGCAAGGGAAACAGTCAGCAGCAGCAGCAGGTGGAGTTGCGGTCGACCGCGCAGTCGACCGTACATGAGGTGCGGTCGACCGCCCAACTCTGTAGAAGTTCCCGAGAGGGGGACGGTCGACCGACCTTGTGGTGCGGTCGACCGCGCGTAGCGCTGATGGATAATTTGGGTCGGATCTTGGTGATTCGTGAGAAGCTCAACTTGCTCTTCAAGTCAAATCTTACGGCTCTTATCGTAGGATTATCTCTTCAGTAACATCTAACGGCTATTGTATCAAGATATCAAACTAGGTTTTCTCTAGATCTCTATATATTGTTGTTATTGGCCTCCAATGAGAGCCAAAAGAAAGAGTACTTCATTGAAGGAGAGATTGAGTAATTCTCTAATTGTAAATAACTAGTACTTACTGGTGAGGCTTAAGAGAGAATCGTGATGAGAATTGTAATAATCTTATATCTTCTCTAGTTGAATAACATCTTGGGTTTCTTCTTCTCCGGATTAAGGCAAAAGCCCCAACCGGGACAAATTTGTGTGCTTTGGTGTGTTTGGTATAATCTCATATGTGCTATGATCTCATATGTGTTTGGTGGTTTGTATTGATTGCAATGAATAACTCAACAAGATCCTAAGAGGGGTTTTCGGTAGAAATCCCTAACAATTGGTATCAGAGCTTCAGGTCCAAAGGGTTTGTTCGAGTTCCTCGGAGATGATGACAGATCAAATCACAAAGATCAAACGGTTCAAAGGCAAGATCAACTTTGATCTCTTGAAGGTGGACATGCATGAAGCATCGGTTCAACAGGACTTGGAGTATGTCCTAGAAGGAGATAAAGGGAGACTAATCGGTTGCAGGAGAAGTGGAAGAAGATATGTTCAGAAGCCTTGGGTTTAATCCGGTTGTCATCGACGAACGAAGTCAGGTATAGGAGAAGTGTGGCGAGTCTTTGGCCAAGATTTAGAACTGACTACTTGAAATCGTTATCACAGGGTCGGATGTACTAGCAAAGAAAGTTGTGGGGTTTCTCAATGAAGGAAAGTACCACTCGTCTAGATCATGAAGTGGAGTTCAATATGGAATTATCTGAACTGAGAGCGTTCAACGCAGATGATCTAAAGGTTTCTAACTCGATATATTCATCACCAAATCCATCCAACATGATAACCGTGCTAGATGAGAAATCTACCAAGGAAAAGTTTTTCATAGCAGGTATGATCAAGGGGTTGGAGGAGGATGCACTTAGGAAGGAGAGTCAGAAATCGGCGTTAACTTCTGTGAGTTGCTTGGAGGTGGATTGTACTTTGATTGGAAGGAAAAGTGTATGTAGGGGTAAGGTCCGTGGCTACCAGTGCAAAGAAATTGAGCATTACATGAGAGACTGTTGCAAGCGGATGAGTCAGAGGGGCGCCAAATCAAGTGCCGCTGAATCAGGTGATGGCTTAAACAGTGTTTTTGTTTCAAGTCCTTTAGATGTGATTTCCGATTGTTCTTTTGATTCAGTTAGTTCTTCTCAAGTTTGCTCCAAGAGGGAGATGGTTTCTACTTGCAAATTTGCATCATATCGTTGAGTGGGAACGAATGTTGATAAGATTTGTGAAGTAATGGTTTCTACTTACAAGTTTGCCTCATGTCGTTGTGTGGGAACAAAGATTGACAAGACTTGTGAAGTAAGGGGTGAGAAAACTAATGAGTCGAAGATGATAAACGGAAGGGGATACACACTAGAGGAGGGCATGTATATTTCTTTGATAAAGCAGAGCCTTATTTTCATGTGAACACTAGAAGCTCGGGACTGCAGGTACACAGATCCAGGTGAGTTTGATCAGTTTGGGAAAGTTGTCGTGAGGTGATGAAGGGTGAGAGGAGGATTGAGCAGGGTCAGCACAACCTCTACCAGCTTTGGAGGAACAGAAAAACTTGCGCCAGTATTTCGAAGCCCATTGTTCCTAAAGCACCATCTAGTATGCCGTCACTAGAATCATCCGAGCGAGACTGCGACGTTCGAATATCGTCGGAAGGTGGAGAGAGCCTTGAGGTAGGTGGAGTTCGTGTGGAGGGTGACACCTCCATGATTACATCTACTGGGGTGTGCCCTTGAGGGGGGCATACAACGGGAGAAAAATAAGTGGAGATAGATTCAACTAGCAGAGAAAGCCATTGAAACGAGTTGTTTGCAAGAAGAGAAGGAAAAGAGTCTAGAAGGTTTTAAATCACACAAGTGTGGATTCATGAGTATGCAATCCAATGTGGAGATTGTTGGGTTTATGTCTTGCATACTATGTTGGATAAGAAGACGATGAGACGATGGAGGAATCGAGACGATCGGAGACGGAGTGGAAGTAAGGGAAACAGTCAGCAGCAGCAGCAGGTGGAGTTGCGGTCGATTGCGCGGTCGACCGTACATGGGGTACGGTCGACCGCCCAACTCTGCAGAAGTTCCAAAGAGGGGGACGGTCGACCGACCTTGTGGTGCAGTCAACCGCGTATGGTGCTGATGGATAATTTGGATCGGATCTTGATAATTTGTGAGAAGTCCAACTTGCTCTTCAAGTCAGATCTTACGACTCTTATCGTAGGGTTATCTCTTCAGTTCATCTAATGGCTATTGTATCAAGATATCAAACTAGGTTTTCTCTAGATCTCTATATATTGTTGTTATTGGCATTCAATGAGAGCCAAGAGAGAGTATTTCATTGAAGGAGAGATTGAGTGATTCTCTAATTGTAAACAACTAGTACTTGCTGGTGAGACTTGAGAGAGGGTCGTGGTGAGAATTGTAATATTCTTGTATCTTCTTTAGTTGAATAACATCTTGGGTTTCTTCTTCTCCGGATTAAGGCAAAAAGCCCCAACCGGGATAAATTTGTGTGCTTTGATGTGTTTGGTATGATCTCATATGTGTTAGGTGGTTTGTGTTGATTGCATCAAATAACTCAAAAAGATCCTAAGAGGAGTTTTCGATAGAAATCCCTAACACTGCAATAGGGACAAGCCCCCCAAATTTCCATGAATTGAACAAAAAAATTAAACTTAAAATCAATCTTCTCAAAAAATTTAAATAATAATAATAATAATAATAATAATAATAATAATAATAATAATAATAATAACATCAGAGTGAAATAGCCAAGGAAATACGTAGGCATTTGCAACAAAAAACACTAATAATAACATCAGAGTGAAATAGCCAAGGAAATACGTAGGCATTTGCAACAAAAAACACCAACATATAGACTTTTTTAAAACTAAAGTGAAAATCAGTTTTGTTGTCAAGTAGAGAACAGACAGTACATTTTTTTTGTTTTACAAAGCTGAGAACATATATTACACAAAAGAACTACAAAATTTGAAGCAAGTTAAAGCACTCCAAAAACTAAGTATGAGCAAATCTTAGGATATTTTCTGTAACAATGATTATAAAAATTACAATATTCAGTGTACCTTGGGCCAACCGAATCAAGCTCTCGAGCATGCGCACAGTAGTCCTAGCTGCACAGGAAGTAACGTCACTAGAGATCATAGAGATTAAATTCTGCCTTAACTATTTACCAACCGGCATTATGTGTTGCTGATCTTCGTTGTAGTTGATAATAACTTGAAATTATTCTTTCCGACTCCTTGGTTAAGATGGGCCTAAACCGCTTTTTAACATGGTGGATGTACCTGCAACAGAAAATGAGCCAGTGGACAATATGAAGATAGTTTACATGTATTTAACAGCCAATTAACCTGTCAAACTTCCAAATGTTTAGCATTCTTATGGGCCAAGAATAGATAATTTAATGTTCAACAAGACTTTACTCGAAGCAACATATTGGCTTTGAAAAAGATGGTCATCCATGCACTAAAGTAGATTCATTAGAAGGCCCTACAGGCCCAGATGAATGACACCACACTTTTAAAACTCCAATCCAAGAAAGATATTAATGGAAACTAACAAGAATAAACATTTTCCATAAGTGATATCTTTACAATGAATCAATGTCTATAACCAAGCATGGGAAGGATAGAAACTTGAAAAGTTTGGACTGTAGAATAATAAGAAGCAAGGTCTTCAATTTATAATGTTACAATCCCTAAATCTCTTGTTAATTTTCACGACAACCCATTGCTCTTCATAAGTGTCAAGTGTTGCTTAACTCTGAAGTACTTTTACCATGGCTACCTTAGAAATTTCAACTGAATTAGTCAGTTCAATGGCATTATTATATGTCTAGCAGATAGGAAAGGGAAAGTTTATATGAAGGCATGGTGTTAATTTAAACAAAACTATGGATCATGAAAGAAGATTAGATTTTGACGAGGTAGTTATAGTGAAGATCATTACTAGTCCATCTTGGCCGACACCTAAAGGATCATGAAAGAAGATAAGATTTTGCTGAGGTACTTATACTGAAGATCATTACTGGCCAGTCTTGTTTGATGACCCAGCTATTTAAAAATGAAGGCTCTATTGTTGTTGTTTATGCACTTGTTACTTGTTAGGCGTTACTCTTCCGTGGTTGAACATGCATGTGGCGAGTAAATCAACACTTCACAAAAATCTAAGCTTGATATTTCCTTTTTACTCTACAAAATAACAAAGGAATTATTTGAAGCTAGTGCCCCAAATAATTTCACCACCTGTTGTTTTTTTTTTCCAGAATAACTAAAACTTTCAGCTAACCAGATGACTATACATGTAAATAAGAACCACAAAGTAAATTGTTGAATCATGAAGAGCTCTTAGAGAGGTTACCTCCTCAACATTGGTAAAGACCAGACATTTCCCAAATCATCGTCATCTTTGCCTCTTTTTGGTTCTCCTTTCTAACTAGGTTTAAATATACTGAATGTCAAAAAGGATAAGTGGACAGATGTATCTTTGTTGTTTCGACAGTATACGCTGTTGTGCTTCATTAACATAGATCAGCATACAGGATAAGGATTTACCTGAGCTAGAATATGAGAGGAGACGATGGCATCCCACTCAGGATTCTTTGTATCCAAAAGTACAAGAACTATATCAAATCTGCTTAGTAACGGACCAGATAATGATGTGTTGACAGATAAAGCTGGTTAAGATAGAGACGATTAAGAAAATATTAGTCACCAGCCTATGTTCACTTATACTCCATGTTTATTGAAGAATGTAATTCTGCCTACACAACATGCAAATATAAGCACCCAAGGAGGCAATGTTATGCACAGGTATGTATTTGACAATAATGTATTGATGAATTATGTAATACACTACTGCAGGGTCAGATCTATAAAGGCTAAACATTATCCACGATTAACTAATAATATCAATAATGCAAATAAGAAAAAGCATGAACCAACAGCTCGCTTATAAACTTAACGTCTTTATCCAGCCTTGTACGTTTATGTGATGTGTGGTTATGTAAGATGACTATCTGAACATTTCAACCCATTGCTTATGCAAAACTATACCACTTCTGTAATATTGATTTTAAAGTTTTAACTAGTACTGTTCTCTCATGTAACATATTGATTATCTTGCTTTCAACCAGATGTACCTGTATTAAGAAAAAGTATGAACCAACAGATCTTTTATAAACTTAACGTCTTTATCCAGCCGTGTACATTTATATGATGTGTGGTTATGTAAGATGACTACCTGAACATTTCAACCCATTGCTTATGCAAAACTATACCACTTCTGTAATTTTGATTTTAAACTTTTAACTAGTACTGTTTTCTTGTCTCTCTCATGTGAGATATTGATTATCTTGCTTTCAACCAGATGTACGTGATATTCTCTTTTAATAAGTGTTGCGTCTCACTTAGCATTTACATTAATAATCTAGACATGTTTCACTCACTAAGGAAAAAAATCTAGCATGCATACAATTTTGAGATTAAATTCCTTGTAATACAAGATGATGTGAATTTCTCAACTTGATAATATATTTAGAAGGGAAAAAAAATTTCTGAAGGAAATAAACAAGGTAGTCAGGCTGTACTAGTGATTTAGGTAAAAATAACATTTTTCAATAAATGTACTACCTCCCCTGTTAGCTATGTGAAATATGTTAAAACAAAACGTAAGAATATCGAAATGGTGGAATGTAGGTGCAAAAGAAATACTGATAATATTGAAATTTGTTATGTTATGACCCAAATTGCTTTTTGGGCCCATTGGGCTTTGTATCTTCATATATGTAAGAAGATAAGAATCAAATGAATCTAATCAACATTCTGCTAATCTTCTCTTCCTATAGCCGCTGTCTTCTTCTTCTGTCTTCCTCTTCTCAAACCCTAACAAATTGGTATCAGAGCCAAATACTCCTACCCCCAAATCCCCACCATCGTCTTCTTCCTCAAATCTAGGGTTTCAAATTTCCACTTAGATTCCATCAAAATCCATCAACAACAACATCAACCTCGCATCCGATCGCGGCTCCTTCTTAGCTTCAACTTCCTTCCGCCACATTGCTGAACTGGACCGGCGTTGTTCAGTAATAGCCAGATCAGATCGCTGGAGACTGTGGTTCCATTGCCGGAGACTGCGGCCATTGCTGAGATGGGAAGGATATCAAGGAAGGTTTGATTTTTGTGATTTGAGTAATTAATTTTTGGGAAAAATTTTAGAGTTTTGTTGAATTGGGTTCAAGAAATTTGAATGGATATGTCGGGAAAATATGATATTGAGAAGTATGATGGGAAAACGAGTTTTGCATTATGGCAAGTGCGTATGGCAGCGATTTTGTCGAGCCAAGGCGTTAAGGATGCCATTTTTGGTCGGAAAAAATTGATTGATGCGGTGGCGGATAAGAAATGGAGAGAGATGGATGATAAAGTGCTCTCTATTATCCAATTGTGTTTAAGCGATTCGACATTGCAAGAGGTCCTATCGGAGAAAACCGCTAAGGCTTTGTGAGAGAAATTGAAGAACATTTACATGAAGAAGTCTCTCACCAATCGACCGCAGATGAAATTGCGCCTCTACACCATTTGCATGGTTGAAGGTACATCAATTTCCAATCATATTACGGAGTTTGCATCTATTTTGAATGACTTAAGTAAGATTGATGTTAAGGTGGAGGATGAGGACCAAGCCTTTTTGTTATTATGCTTATTACCTGCATCATACAAGGCTTTTAGAGACATGTTGATTTATAGTAGAGATAAAATTTCTCTAGAGGATGTTAAGAGCAATTTGCAAGCCAAGTTGCACATTGATAGTGAAATGACCAATAATGAGAAAGGGAGCCAAGGTGTTGGTTTGGTTGTTGGTCGAGGTAGGTCATGGGACCGAAACTCAAAAGATACAAGGACCCGTTCGAAGTCTAGGCACAAGAATTTGACGTGCAACTATTGTAAGAAGAAGGAACACATTAAGGCCGATTGTTTCAAACTTAAAAATAAACAAAAGACGGATAGTAAAGGTTCTTCTTCGGAGGAGGCCAATGTGGCCGAATGTGACACGGTTGATACTCTTTGTGTGATAGATACTAATGTTGATGATATACATTGTTGGGTGATGGATACGGGTGCTTCGCAACACATGACTCCAAATAGAGATTGGTTTGAGATTTATGAGCCTACGGATGGTAAGGTTCCAATGGGAAACAACATTTTGTGTAAGGTTGTCGGAATTGGTTCGGAGACAATTAAGTTCCATGATGGAAAGGTGCGAAGGTTGACGGGTGTGAGGCATATACCCGATTTGTCTAAGAATTTGATTTCTTTGGGGTCTCTTGAAGAAAAGGGGTGTAAGTTCCAAAGTGAAGGTAGAGTCCTTAGAGTCTCTAAAGGGGCTCTCACAATCATGAAGGCGAAGAGAATTGGAACTCTTTATTTCCTACAAGGTTCCACGGTCACGGGCTCGGCCGCCATTGCACGTTCGGGTACTATGTCGGATGAGGATGCTACTAAGCTCTGGCATATGAGATTGGGGCATATGAGCGAGCGAGGAATGACCATTTTGAGCAAGAGAGGCTTGTTGTGTGGCCAATGCACGGGCAACTTGGAGTTTTGTGAGCATTGTGTATTTGGCAAGCATAAGAGGTTGAGCTTCTCCACGGCCATTCATTCGACCAAGGGAACACTAGACTACATCCATTCGAATCTTTGGAGACCTTCTCACGAGCCTTCCAAATGTAATGGTTCTCGTTACATGCTTACTTTCATTGATGATTTCTCAAGAAAGGTTTGGGTTTATTTCTTGAAAGAGAAAAGTGATGTGTTTCACACCTTCAAAGAATGGAAGTCACTTTTGGAAAACCAAACGGGAAGGAAAGTTAAGAGGTTGAGAACCGATAACGGTTTGAAGTTTTGCAACCGTGAGTTTGATAATTTTTGTAAGGTCGAAGGGATTGTTCGGCACAAGACGGTGGTCAACACTCCACAACAAAATATTGTTGCAGAGAGGATGAATAGGACACTCCTTAAAAGGTCTAGAAGTATGCTTTCAAATTCGGGTTTGGGTAAGGAGTTTTGGGCGGAAGCCATCAACACATCTTGCTATTTGGTAAATCGATCTCCTACCACTTCAATTGAGTTGAAGACACCCGAAGAAGTGTGGTCGGGTAAGACGGCCGATTATTTGAATTTGAGGGTGTTTGGTTGTCCCGCTTATGCACATGTGAATGAAGGAAAGTTGGAGCCTAGATCGAAGAAGTGTATTTTTGTTGGGTATCCCGCAAATGTGAAGGAATATAAGTTGTGGTGTCCCGAATTATCCAAGTTCCTTATTTCAAGAGATGTCATTTTCAATGAGTCGGCTATGTTGAAGGCAAATGATGTTGCACCCGAGCTGACTATTAAGGAAAATGAGACGGTTAAGAAGAAGGTGGAGTTTGAGGTGCCGGTCCAAGAAGGTGATGATTTGATCTCACATGATGACGTCAATTTGGAGGAAGCCCAAGAAGAGGCACAACCATATGCATTGGCAAGGAACCGAGCTAGAAGAGAAACAAGAGCACCTACAAGGTATGGATACTCCGATTTTGCTTATTGTTTGGCAATTGCAGAGGATGTGGAGTATTGTGAGCCATCTTCCTACAAGGAAGCCATTTCTTCTAAAGATGCGGCCAATTGGGTTGTCGCTATGAATGAAGAGTTACAATCTTTGCAACAAAATGAGACTTGGTCTCTTGTGAAGCCTCCGAGTGGTAAGAGGATTTTGGATTGCAAGTGGGTGTTTAAGAGGAAGATTGATGGCTCAAATCCCGCGGATTTTCGATACAAGGCAAGGCTAGTGGCTAAAGGGTATAAAAAGTCCAAGGTGTGGACTTCAATGATGTATTCTCTCCTGTAGTTAAGCACACCTCCATTCGAGTTTTGTTCTCTTTGGTGGCAATGAAGGATTTGGAATTGGAGCAAATAGATGTGAAAACTGCCTTCTTGCATGGTGATTTGGAGGAGCAAATTTACATGAGCCAACTGGAGGGTTTTGAGATTGCGGGAAAGAAGGACCGTGTGTGTCTTTTGAAGAAGTCCCTTTATGGCCTTTAGCAATCACCGCGGCAATGGTATAAGAAGTTCGACTCATTCATGGTGAGTATTAATTTCCATTGTTCCAATTATAATAGTTGTGTTTATTTCAAGAAGTTGGATGGTGGGGATTTCATTTACTTGTTGCTCTATGTGGATGACATGTTGATTGCATCTTCAAACTTGAAAGAAGTTAGGAGGTTGAATGAGCAACTAAGTTCGGCATTTGAGATGAAAGATTTGGGGGCCGCCAAAAGAATTCTCGGGATGGAGATCACAAGGGATAGGTCCAAAAGAAAGTTATTTCTTTCACAAAAGAGTTTTGCCGAGAAAGTGCTACGCCGTTTTGGCATGGAGAAAGCGAAAATTGTTTCAACACCTCTTGCGGCGCATTTCAAGCTTTCGGCCGCTTTAAGCTCAAAATCCGATGATGAGAAGAAATATATGGAAAAGGTTCCATATTCGAGTGTGGTCGGGAGTCTCACGTACTTGATGGTGTGTACTCGACCCGACATTGCTCAAGCCGTTAGTGTGGTAAGTAGATATCTCTCTTGTCCGGGGAAAGGGCATTGGGAAACGGTGAAGTGGATCTTCCGCTATTTGAGAGGTACTATTGATGCTCGTTTAGAGTTTGGTAATGGCAAGAAACTAACGGGTTTTGTGGATGCGGATTTTGCGGGTGATTTGGACAAGAGGCGTTCTTTGACGGGTAATGTTTTTACCCTTGGAGATTGTGCAATTAGTTGGAAGTCTACACTTCAAGCCACCGTTGCACTCTCAAGTACCGAGGCCGAAGGCGTTTGTTGGTGAGATGTCTTCACTCGAGGGTTCTATTACGGTGTTTTGTGATAACCAAAGCGCGATTCGTTTGACCAAGGACCGCATGTACCATGAGAAGACGAAGCACATTGACATTCGATACCATTTTGTTCGAGATGTGATCTCGGAAGGCAAGGTTGCCGTGAAGAAGATTGGTACCGAATCGAATCTGGTCGATATGCTCACAAAACCTCTTCCAATTGCAAAGTTCAAGCTTTGTTCAAGTTTGATGTCGGCTTGTTTCTAGCTAGTTTGAGCTAGTTTTGTTTCTAGCATGTTGCTAGTATATCTTTATGTTTACCTTTGTTTAGGTTATATTTGCTTTATGCATTTGCTTTATGTTTTAGTTTGTTCTAGATGTAATTTGTTTCAAGGTGGAGATTGTTATGTTATGACCCAAATTGCTTTTTTTCGGGCCCATTGGGCTTTGTATCTTCATATATATAAGAAGATAAGAATCAAATGAATCTAATCAATATTTTGCTAATCTTCTCTTCCTACAGCCGCTGTCTTCTTCTTCTCTCTTCCTCTTCTCAAACCCTAACAAATCCTATCAAACCCTAATAAAATTAGTGCTGAAGCTTTCATAATATGTGCATAAAGACAACACAAACGAGTCATTGTCAATAATATTTAAATAATGGTTTAAATTAAGACAGAGATGGTTTACGAAGATGAAATCCATTGGTGATCATATTGTCCCTTCGGGTTAGTTACACCAAACACAACAGTACGAGTACTCAAAGTGGTCACAAGGCCAGCCTGAAAAGTATCAAAATTCTCAGCCCATCAGTAGTGCATTCGTCAGGTAACTTTAATACATTTACAAAATGTAGAGAGCAAATAGAACGAGCTAATATGTGTGTAATGTAGCAGTTTCAAATCCATTGAAAATGTGGGAAACGAACGCTTTGATCTTCAAATCCATTGAAAATGTAGGATCCAAACACTTTCATCCTTACACAATACATACTCAAACTTGTGATAATAGTTGCAAATGATCCAGGAAGCATGAATACTTCCAAACGGCCAACATTCCCGTGTCGGGTGCGTATCGGGTGCCGATACTCCTTGGGTACTCCCGGGTGCATACCCAAGGAGTACCCAATTTTTTAAATACATTTTTCATAACTTTTAGACAATTATATTTAAATAAATGCATGGGATCCTAGAGTAATTTAAAAAGTTTGTTATTTACAATTATGCACAAACACAAAACAAGACTACCCAAAGATTTGATAGTTAGATTATCATTTCTTTTCTCTAAAATGCTCATAATTATAACGTATTCTTATAATTCTATGAAATGGTTTAAATGTTTGCATTTTTAATAAGAAAAATATTTTATATCTATAAATATAATATAAATTATTTTATATTTAACATACCCACCAATGCACTCGTATCCTACTTTTTGTAAAATCACGTATTCCCGTACCCGTGTCGTGTCGTACCCGCACCCCGTACCAGTACCCGTACTTCATAGGTGATATGGCTAAAAATGGGGTTTAATCGGAACCGTCCAAATCAGGCACGAATCTTGAAGTTCAGGGGTAAAACGGTAATTTTACTTACCAACGGGTCTGAAGCGGGTACTGGTTATCTTCCCCGAAGACCCACTAACCCGCAAACGGATCCACGTCAACTGGGTGCGGCTTTCAACTCGCAATGAACCCGGTCCAGAAGGGATAGAATTAGGGTTCCTGATTAAATCATAATCAACGGCTCTGATTCATATCTATCCCTTCACTGGGGATTATGGATTACATTCCTTATCTAACCACAGGGGGATTACATTCCTAATCTGATCCCAGCAGTGCCTATAAATACCCCCCATCCATCTCCATTAAGAGGTAATCAATCTTTCTCCAGTTTTTGCGCTCTTTCATAGTCTTCCTAAATTACTGACTTGAGCGTCGGAGGGTGCGTCACCGGGAACAATCCCGGTGTCTCGCACTTTTTGCAGGTGTACGGCGGGAGCGACGATCAAGCTCCGACGGAACAGGTATACAGGTTTACTATTCAGTTTCCCTAAGAATCCACAAATACTATCTGTTTGCCCCCACACCAAATTTAGCGGCAATAGATTGGCGCCGTCTGTGGGAAACTAACGAATAGGAACCGCTCATCTTCCCGTTGAACAGATCTTCTCCAGCCATGCCTCCTAGGAAAGTCAGATCAAGAGGGTCTAACAGAGGACCCAACCCCGATCAGCAGCAAGAAGTTCCCATCCAACCTACCCAACAGCAGGGACAGCTTCCTCCTCCAGCAGAGGGCCCGCTCCAACAGGACCTTCCTCCTCCTCCAAGTCAGCCACCTCCCAAGGGTCCTAACCCTCAGAAACAACCTCTTCACCAGGACCGCGTCTCCATCCACAATGCCTCTTCGGACTCTATGGCCTCCCATCATCCCCGAGCCTCTTGTCTCCGCAATATCGCCCTCAATCGGCAGAAGGACGATGATCTTCGCCGCCATCTGGATGAAAAGCGGGCCCGAGAGGGAACCTCCCGCCAACGCCGTTCGGATGAGCGGTCTCCTCACCGCCGAGAATACAGAAGATCCCCTATCCGAAGGGGGCGGGAGGAGTCCCCCGAGCATTACCGAAGAAGGCCACACTCCCCTGCAGGTCGGCAACAGCCCAGGAACGATGAGGCACCCATCACCCGTGCCGAGTTCCAGCAGTTCCAAGCGACCGTCCTACAAGCCCTCAATCTCCGTCCTAACAATAATGCACCCAAGATTCCCTCGCCTCCACCGGTCTGAAGCCCTCGCCGACGGTCCCCATCTCCTCTTCCCGCTCCTAGCAACTCCCGGCATACTCCAAGTCCTCGTCGCTCCCGGAGTTACCGTTGCCGTAGCCCTCGCTCTCCCTCTTATGAAGACGAGTCTAGAGGCTCGGCTGATCACCGTCGAAGGGATGACACCGTATACCGCCGTCTCCATGAGATGGAGAGGCGCCTGGGCCAGTTAGACCTAGAAGAGGAACTTAGAGGAAGAACCCTTTGTCCTAGCAGACCTCCTTTCTCCCGAACCATAATGGATGCACCTGTGCCGATCGGTTTCAAACCTCCCCAATTTGAGACTTACTCCAGGGAGACTGACCCCGTTGATCACATCGAAAGCTTTAAGACCCTAATGCTCCTCCATCAAGCTTCCGATGCCCTCCTCTGCAAAACCTTCCCCGCAACTCTTAAGGGCCCAGCTCGAGAATGGTACTCTCGCCTTGCCCCCTCCTCAATATTCTCCTTCGAGCAGTTCGAGACCCTCTTCGTCACCCATTTCGTAAGTAGCCGAAAAGCTGAGAAGACCAGCATCTCGCTATTGCACCTCCACCAGAAGAAGGGTGAGAAATTGAGAGACTATATGAAGAGATTCACAGCTGAAGCCAGGTCCATAGCATCCCTCGACCAATCGGTCGCTGCGGCAGCATTTCAATCTAATGTCCTCAATTCCAACCTCCGCTCCTCCCTCGCCAAGAAGCCTCCGCAGAACTTCTCTGACCTCCTTCTTCGCAGTGAAAAGTACATTCGAGCCGAAGAGGCCGAGCATCGACCCAACTGGGAGGGGTCTTCCTCCGGGTTTAAGAGATAGGGAACAGATGAGGAAAGAGCCAAGAAGCTCCAGAAGGATAATGCCGGCCAGCGCCGACCTTGATGAACCCAATAATATTCACATTTAGGAGCAATAATCTTAGTGCAATTAGACATTTAAATGCTCTATATGTGTTATTTTATTCTTATTTCTCTTTTCCATAGGAAACAGCCTAAAAGCAGCTAACCAAAGCAGATTCAAGGCTAATACAGACTGAGAGGATGATACACAGGGAACTGCAAAGCATAGGTCGACTGATTCCACCAACAGGCGACTGGACTGAGAGATTGATGGGGCTCGGCAAAGTCGACTTCTCCAACATCAGTCGACTTGACTAATGAATCATGAAGCCACAGATGTCTCGGTGCAGTCGACTGCTTCCAAAGCCAGTCGACTGGCATTCGGCGGAGTCAAAAGATAAGAACAGCGAAGATTTATCCTCATCCAAATACGAAGCAAGATTTAGTTATCCAAACCCAGGTTATATGCGAATAACAACTTCTCCAACAAATCAAAGCTAGAGACTGGGGATTGGCAAGAGCACGAGGTTAGCAGAAAAGGAAGAAAAGAAGAAAAGAGAAAGAAATAAAATGCCGATCAAATAAGGAAATAAATAAATAAATGAAGAGGACTTTTCTGAAAAAAGGTAAAAACCCTAATTCTCCTGCTGCATTCTATAAATATCAACGAAGAGAGAGAGGACCGGAGGACGGAATTTCTGAATCATCAAATCACCAAGAGGATTATTCTAGCAGTATCGAAGAAGAAGGAGATCGAGTACGCTGAAGCAACAAGCTAGTCGACTGAGTGACAGCAGTCGACTTCTCAGATCAAACATCATCAGTTTATCTCTTCTCTTTCTAGTTTTTATTTTCATCATGTATTCAAAACTGTTAGTCAATAACAGTTTTATTATGTGGAACTAATTTCATAGTTGGGTAGATTGAAACCGTAGTTATGTAATGCTTATATTCTTCTAAATGCTATTCTGTTACTTATTGATTAAACCTGTGAGTATTGGTATAGATTTATAATATACAAACTTGTTCAGAAGTTCTAAGAGCGGTCGACTGAGAGTGACAGCAAGTCGACTGCCATACAGAACCTGAGATTATCAAGTTTGCATATTATAAATCTGAATCTGTTATATGAGTATAGAGACGACCCGTATCTCATGCTCATAGCTTGTAACACAGGAATCTCTAGGGGTTCTTGGTTTAATCAACTTGAAGGATCTAGATCTGATACCAATTTCTAGAATTTCGAGTGTTTGTTCGTTTCCATTGTTCTTATGTTTTCTTTAAGTGCAACTTAGTAGATACCATGCTAAATACTTAAGGAAAGAAATGAATTAAAGTAGATACCATGCCTAATTCTTGGCTTAGGAAAACATTAACTTTAAGGAGTAGATACCATGCCCTTAGAGGAACAAACATGAGTAATTAGAATAGAGAAGAAGGTGACTTGGCATTATTAACTATAGGTGGAAATCAAAACCCAACTACTTAATAGATATTTGTGATTCAGAACTACTTTATATTGTTTTTAATTTCTCCTTTTCTTTTAGAAAAATTCTTTACGATTCTTATTTCTGTTTTATTGGTTAGTAAGTTAATTTCTACAATCTCTGTGGGATCGACCCTTGCTTGTCACTACGCTTCTATAAACGATTCGTACACTTGCGAGGTTTTTTAATTTGTGTCTAGTTAGATCATCTAGATTGCACAACAGACCTTCCCCTAGATTCGAGAAGTTCACTCCCCTCACCACTAACGTCTCTACCATTCTGATGGAAGTCGAAAAGGAAGGGATCATACCTCCTGCTCCGAGAATGAACACCCCTGCTAAGAAAAGAGATAAAGAGAAATGGTGCCATTATCACCGGGACCACGGGCATGACACCAATGATTGTCGCGCCTTGAAGAACGAGATAGAAGCCCTTATCCAAAGGGGGCAGCTGACCAGGTTCGTGAGAAAGGACCGAGCCGAACTTCCTCCCCCGCCTCGGGGGGCTAACAAGCATCCGGAACGAGAAGAGACGCCCGACTTCGAGGAAGAGTGAGTCCTTCACCTCATTCATGGGGGCCCAATGGGGGGCTCCTCAAACTCCTCTCGGAAGACATTTATAAGAGAAGTCAACTCGGTTCGAACCACCCCTCCTCCCAAAGGCCTCGGAGTACCTGTCACATTCTCGGACGAAGATCTTGAAGGAGTTCGCACCCCACATTGTGACGCACTTGTCATCAGCCTCCACATGGCGAACTTCAAAGTGGAGAGGATCCTAGTGGATAATGGCAGCTCCATTAACATCCTCTTTCTCGCCGCTTTTAAAGGCCTAAAGCTCTCCCGAGATAGACTCAAGCCCACCGGCTACACGCTCCATGGGTTCACGGGAGTGCCAGTGACTATTGAAGGTGTGATTACCCTCGACGTAACCGCTGGCAAAACTCCTACTACCCGAACGGAGTCGATGGACTTCATGGTCGTAGATGTCCCAGCAGCCTACAATGTCATTCTGGGCCGGCCCGGCCTAGCCGCCCTCAAAGCCGTCCCTTCTGCCTACCACCTCAAAATGAAGTTTTCCACTCGGACCGGAGTAGGGGAAGTAAGGGGCAATCAGGAAACGGCCCGTAAGTGCTACATGACCTCTATCCTCGGACCAGTCCTCTCCCTAGAAACTCTGGAAATCCCCCAAGATGTTGCTCGGCCGACGTCCGAGCCGGTGGACGAATTGGAGGAAGTGCTCTTCTCTGAGCAGGACCTAACTCGCAAGTTCTTTGTTAGCAAGACCCTCCCGTCCGCCCTATGCTCGGACATTGTACAGTGCATCCGAAGGAACCAAGATCTCTTCGCTTGGTCAGCTGTAGATATGCCCGGAATCTCCGAAGAGCTCTTAGTCCACCACCTGAGCGTTGTTCTGGGATCTAAACCGGTTCAGTAGAAGAGGCGCAAGTTCGCCCCCGAGCATCAACTAGCTATTAAGGAGGAGGTGGACAAGCTCTTGAAAGCCCGGTTCATACAAGAGGTGAACTATCCCGAGTGGTTGTCAAATGTAGTGATGGTAAAGAAGTCCAATGGGACTTGGAGGATTTGTATTGATTTTACCGACCTCAACAAGGCTTGCCCCAAGGACCCCTTTCCTCTTCCGAGTATTGACACTCTGATTGATGCCACCTCGGGACACGAACTCCTCAGCTTCATGGATGCCTTCTCAGGCTACAACCAGATCTGGATGTTCCCCCCGGATATCCCGAAGACATCATTCGTTACCGACCAAGGCCTCTATTGTTACAGGGTCATGCCTTTCGGACTAAAGAATGCAGGAGCAACATACCAACGCCTCGTCAACAAGGTATTCCAAGCTCAAATCGGCCGAAACATGGAGGTGTATGTTGACGACATGCTTGTGAAAAGCATCCGAGGTGTTGGTCATGTGGCCGACCTCCAAGAAGCATTTGACGTTCTGAGAAAGCACAATATGAGACTCAACCCGAACAAGTGTGCGTTCGGAGTCTCCTCGGGGAAGTTCCTCGGCTTCATGGTTAGCCAACGAGGAATTGAAGCAAACCTGGAGAAAATTAAGGCCATATTAGACATGGCCCCTCCCAAAAATGTTAAGGAAGTTCAGAGATTAACAGGCCGCCTAGCCGCCATTGGGCGCTTTCTCTCGAAGTCCGGGGAGAAATGCCTCCCTTTCTTCAAGGCTCTCAGAGGGGCTAAAGGTTTTGAATGGGGCAGCAGCAACAGGAGTCCTTCGACCAGCTCAAGGCTTACCTCGTCAATCTCCCTCTCCTCAGCAAACCGATCCCTGGTGAACCCCTCTACCTCTACCTGGCAGCCTCCGAGCAGACCCTCAGTGCAGTTTTAGTGAGGGAAGAAGACCGGGCTCAGAAGCCCATCTACTATGTCAGCAAGGTGCTTCGGGATGCCGAGCTCCGATACCCGAAGATAGAAAAGATGGCTTATGCCCTGGTGATGGCCGCGAGAAAGCTTCGCCCGCACTTTCAGTCTCATTCGGTGGTCGTTCTTACCGACTAGCCGCTGAAGCAGGTCCTCCACAAGCCCGAGACTTAGGGTCGCCTTATGAAGTGGTCTATCGAGCTGAGCCAACACAATATAACTTATCAGCCTCGGACCGCGATCAAGGCTCAGGCGCTAGCCGAATTCATAGTTGAGAGTACTATCCCCGAGTCCAGCCAAACAGTGAAAGGACCACCCGTCTGGTCGGTTTATGTTGACGGATCCTCCTGCAATGAGGGAAGCGGGGCAGGGGTCATCCTGGCAGGTCCAGATGACTTCATCCTCCAATACTCCCTCCGTATAAACTTCAAAGCCTCGAACAACGAAGCTGAATACGAGGCACTCATAGCCGGCCTTGGAATGGCCCGAAATGCAGGGGCACAACGCCTCCGGATCTTTAGCGACTCCCAGCTAGTCGTCAATCAGGTCCTCGGCGAGTATGAAGCACGCGATGACAGGATGGTTAAGTACTTAGCCAAAGTCAAAAGCCTTATGGCACTGTTTGAAGAGGCCCTCATCCAAAGAATCCCCCGAGAAGAAAATGCTCAGGCCGACGCCCTATCCAAATTAGCCTCCTCTTCCCTTCAAGGTCTCGAGCAGACTGTATTGATAGAAGTCCTTCTGAAGCCGAGCATAGAGGACGAAACTCTCGACTCTATAGAGACGTTGCCTGTCCTCCTCGAAGACAATTGGATGAAACCCCTCGTCGAATTTTTAAGGGACGGACTCCTCCCCGAGGATCCCAAGGAAGCACGAAGAGTTAGAACCCGAGCCGAGCGTTACACACTAATCGGAGGTATCCTATATAAACGCTCCTTCACACAGGTGGACGGCCGGCCCTACCTGAGGTGCCTCTCCCCCGAGCAAGCCGGTTACGCCCTGCAAGAACTTCATGAGGGCATCGACGGGGCACATTCGGGTTCCAGAGCCCTAGCACGCAAAGTGTTGAACTACGGATATTTCTGGCCCACTCTCCTACGAGATGCTGAATGACATGTTCGACAATGCAGCTCCTGTCAGAAGTATTCCGATATCCGACGCCTCCCGCAAGCTCCACTAACTTTCCTATCAAGTCCGATCCCCTTCGCGATGTGGGGGATGGATTTACTAGGGCCGTTTCCACCAGCTCTCGGACATCTCAAGTTTTTAGTCGTGGCAATCGACTATTTCTCAAAATGGATAGAGGCCGAGCCCCTGGCCACGATCACCGAGAACAAGGTCGTTCAATTCTTCTGGAAGAGCGTGATCTGCCGATTTGGCGTCCCCAGGGTCCTGGTAACAGACAATGGAACCCAGTTCACGGGATCTGCCTTCCAAGCTTTGTGCGAAGAACTTACCATCCAACACCGGTTCTCCTCCGTCTCTCATCCACAGTCGAATGGCCAAGCCGAAAATGCTAATCGGCAGATCCTCTCCGGCATTAAGAAAAGGTTAGACAAGTGTTCCAAAGGATTATGGGTCGATCAGCTTCCCAACGTGCTCTGGAACTACCGCACCACAAAACGGACCCCAACAGGAGAGAGCCCATTCAATCTCACCTATGGGTCCGAGGCCATCATCCCCCTAGAAGTCGGAATACCCTCTCCTCGTCTGATAGCTTATGAAGAAGAACAAAACGCCAAAGAGCTCAGAGCGAGTCTGGACCTGATAGATGAGATCCGAGAAAGGGCCGCCATCCGACAACAAAGCTACCGAAGAAGGATTGAGATGGCATACAACAAGAAAGTCCGTCCTGTCGACCTTAAGGAAGGGGACCTGGTCCTCAGGAAATTAGCCATCTATTTCTCCGGACAGAAGAGCAAACTCGCCCCGAATTGGGAGGGACCTTACAAGATCTCCAAAGTAATTCGCCCCGGTGCATACAAACTAGAAGATCTCGAAGGCAGGGAGATCCCCAGGACTTGGAATGCCGACCATCTCTTAAAATACCAAGAGAGAGAGAGCTAACGCCTCTCTAAATGCTTTGAGATGTCGAACCGTTCCTTTCCTGTTACTTGTAGTGATTTTCTTTCATTTTTTCCTTATAATTACGGCTAGCAACTTTAGAAGCGGCCGATTATTAGTCATTAATGGATAAAGTCTTTTCATATTTTTGCTATTGTTTATATCTCTCTGCTTTTAACTCTTTAATCTAACGATGATTCGGAGTCCAACACTCGGCTCGACTTTACCTCCTCGGCTCGCCCTTAGGCGAGCCAGAAGTAGATTGCCGTTCGGAACTGCTCCCACAACCGTTGAACTAATCTAACGATGGTTCGGAGTCCAACACTCGGCTCGACTTTACTTCCTCGGCTCGCCCTTAGGCGAGCCAAAAGTAGATAGCCGTTCGGAACTGCTCCCACAACCGTTGAACTAATACACCGATGGTTCGGAGTCCAACACTCGGCTCGACTTTACTTCCTCGGCTCGCCCTTAGGCGAGTCAGAAGTAGATCGCCGTTCGAAACTGCTCCCACAACCATTGAACTAATCTAACGATGGTTCGGAGTCCAACACTCGGCTCGACTTTACTTCCTCGGCTCGCCGTTAGGCGAGCCAGAAGTATATCGCCGTTTGGAACTGCTCCCACAACCGTTGAACTAATACACCGATGGTTCAGAGTCCAACACTCGGCTCGACTTTACTTCCTCGGCTCGCCCTTAGGCGAGCCAGAAGTAGATCGCCGTTCGGAACTGCTCCCACAACCGTTGAAATAATATAACGATGGTTCGGAGTCCAACACTCGGCTTGACTTTACTTCCTCAGCTCGCCCTTAGACGAGCCAGAAGCAGATCGCCGTTCGGAATTGCTCCCACAACCGTTGAACTAATACACCGATGGTTCGGAGTCCAACACTCGGCTCGACTTTACTTCCTCGGCTCGCCCTTAGGGGAGCCAGAAGTAGATCGCCGTTCGGAACTGCTCCCACAACCGTTGAACTAATCTATCGATGGTTCGGAGTCCAACACTCGGCTCGACTTTACTTCCTCGGCTCGCCCTTAGGCGAGCCAGAAGTAGATCGCTATTCGGAACTGTTCGGATCGACTACACTCACCTAAAGCCTCGAGCCGAGCGGACGAGGGACCGACCCTCGTATATGGAGAAAAATCCTGCCGAACCAATTTCACCGTTAGATCATCTCAAAACGTGTGCTAGAGCGTGATGAACGGACCTGATCGTACCACGTGTCCACAAAACAACAAGATAGTGTTTTCTTGGAACTTGCGCCTCCCTTCTTGTGACCGCGCCCTGATCATGATCCACCATCCAGATCAGGCCACGTGGCTCCTGCCTCGAAAAAAAGTTGCACTTCTACCGAGGTACCGAGCCGCACCGGTATCTACCGAGCAAGGGTCAGGACCATAGCTAAAACATGAGTCTCGCGGCTAGGGCGCTCGACGAAGCAAACATTTCTCACAAGTCATCTCAAGAGTAAAGCAACCGAGCAAGCCAACTCCAATCTCATTAATACAACTTTGATAAATTTACAAAATCTAAAGGTTACAACAAAGGACAGTTCGGAAACTCAAAAACACAATACGACCCGTTTAGTGCTTCCGCGAAAGGGGGACGCTCCGGTTCAGGGATACCAGGGGTCGGTGCTTCTTGACCTCCGAGCTCGTCTCTAAGCCGACGAATCGAGACATTCCCTCACCGCTGACCCTGACAGTCGCTCCAACCGAAGCACCACTTGAAGATACTGCTACTCCACTTTGAGCATCAGCCGCTGTCCGGCCTACGATGGGGGCTCAGCTCGCGAGTTGATAAAACGTAATCCCACGATCAATCTCTTTGCGAGTACACGAGGTACTTCGGACATTAGCCCTCACCGGCTGAGGCATAAGCCGAGCAACCTCTTCCTCCAGTTCTATGATCCTGTCCTTCAGGGTGTCGTCCCTCACGATTACCTTGAACCGAGGAAGCTTCGCCGAACCAGGATACTCGGCGCTATCAGATATGACACGGCACAAGTGGGTCACCTCGATACTCTTGTCGACCGTTACCCTTTGCAGCTGCTCTACCCTCCTTGCGAAATCATCTCGCTCGGCCAAAGCCAGGGCCAACTCTTCCTCTTTCGCGGAGAGTTCGGCCTCAACAAGTCGACCAGCAACTCGACCAGCAACTCACTGTTTCTTTTCTCTACGTTGTGCAGTATTCTCCTCATCAGATGAACCTCGCCCTCAAGGCGAGCCTCACGGGATTGCCGAAACAACTCCGCACGGCGCCGTGCTGCCGCGGTGACATGAGTTTCCTCGACAATCTGAAATAAAGGACAACATTGAAAAACTATATGGCCGAACCAAACACTTGGACAAATCCAAAACCAAAACAATCCTTTTCATTCATCATAAAAGCGGTGGCCAGTCCGCAAAAGGCATTACATTGTTTTTGAAAAAGAAAACAAAAACTACAAAAGTTACGAGGAGATCAGGGGTCCACCTGCATCGCCGCTTCGACCACAGGCACCTCGCCAGATGCCCCCTCGTCCCTCGCCTCGCCCTGGGGGTTCGTCTCCGGAGCGTCGGTGACAACCTCCTCCTCTTCGTCGCCCTCCACCTCGTCATCTTCGCCTCCATCCTCCTCGCCGTCCGATGGGGGACCGGGCCACAGTCTGTAGCCGACTCGTTCAAAGCCGGGGACGTGCTCCTGGACGTGGTCGAGCGCCCTCTGATAGGACTTCTCCATGTTGGAGGCCATATGCTTCTTCGCCTCGGCCTCGACCTCCGCCTTGATCGTCGCTGCCAAGGCATCTTTCTCTGCCTTCACATCGGCCAGAGACTTTGCTGACGCAGCCAGCTCCTCGGCGGCCTTTGCGACTTTGGCAGACTCCGCATCAAGCCGCCCCTTGACGCGTTCCAGGTCAGCCACAAGATCGGCAGCCCGGACCTCCAAGGCCTCGACCCGTCGCTGCTCGGCCTCGAGTTGCCGAACCGCCTTGACCTTTTCCGCCCTGTCCTTGTCGCTGGCGGCCTTCAACTCTTTATCCTGCTCGGCGAAGGTCTCGAGGAGGTGGCCAAAGTGACATGTGGCATGTGAAGACAACAAGCGATGAGTGCAAGATACGGGCCGAACAATAAACTTGAAGAAATTCATAAGAAAAACTTACCGATACGAGCGACCGAGCCACTTCGTAGGTGTCGTCGCCGACTGTCCCCGCCTTTAGCGCGGCTCTATCCTTCGGGGTCTCCAAGTGCTTGACGACCTGCACCGACATCTGTGAGTTCCCGAGGAATCCGTCGTGATTTTTCACTCTCCAGTTCGGCACGAACAGCTGTTTGTGCTGCTCGGTCAGGATCTCCTCGGCCGCATTGGTCAACGGCGGAGCTTCGAGCGCCAATGCCGCATTGACGTCGAAGGCCCCACCAACCGGGGCAGATGCCACAGGCGCCGAGGGCTCTTCGGCAACGACCACCGTCGAAGGCGCCTTGGTGGTCGGAGGAGGCGGAGTGGTAGTCGAAGCAACCTTGGGCTACGGACCTGACGAGGCAGCCGCGGTCGGCCTCTTCCTCTTCCTGCCACCGGCCACTTTGGACCTATCGACCATCATGGCGTTGAAATCCATCTTCAGCGCTTCTGCATCAAACGAAACACAAACTGAGTCAGAAAGACGAGCAAAAGACTTGGAAGAAAAACAAAATGAACGAGATGTCAGGAGCATACTCGGGTCGATGGGGCTAAGGCCGGACCCGGACAGCACCTCCTCCGTCAACTCCCTCCAACTCAACAAGGGGAGGGCCATGATCTTCCTCGCCACCTCCTCCTCGGACGCAGGCAGTACGGGGTCGGCTCTCGCAAACTTGGGCACCTCCGGTTTCCACCGGGTCGGAATCTACAATATTGGTTCCCCCTTAATATAAAGAACTTCTCTTTCCAGCCTTTAATTGAGTCCGGGTTTTCTATGATCCTAACACCCTTCCTTGGCCCCAAGTAGTACCGATGCTCGGTCTTGTGCATCCAGTTTATTCGATACAAGCCTCGGAAGACCGTTAGGTCCGGCTCGACTTCAGCGTTGCGGCACTGAAGCAGGAAAGCGTTCACATGACGCCATGTGTTCGACATAAATTGGGTGGGCACGAGGCAGAACCACCCGAGGACCTGGAGGATGAAAGGATGCAACGGAAAACACAGTCCGGCGTTCAGGGAGTCGAAGTCGAACATGCACATATCCGACGACGATAGTTTGGAATTTGCCCGCATCCCAGCATCGGGGACAATTAACTTATACTCCGGAGGGATAGCGAATCCCTTTCTTATCCGAAGGAGATCCCTCTCGGATAGCACCGACCCGATCTCGTCTGCCTCGATAGGAAGTGCCGGATTGGGTTCCTCGTAAACTTCCGACTGTCCGAAGACCGCCTTCTTCAAAAGATCGCCTTCGTACTGCCTAACCCCTGAATGCCCGGACAGTACAGAAGGGTATCGACCCATCTCGGGAGCCTGCTTCGGGTTCTCCACGATCACCTCGACCACGGGGGATTGGGTGACCACCCTCCTCTTCTTCTTCTCCTTCCTCGCCTCGGCCGCAGCCGGCTCGGCGACCTGTTTACCCTTCCTTCGGATCTCTGCCTTCCTCCTCTCCTCGGCGCCATCATTGCCCGAGGACGAGGCCTCACTCCCCGAGTTCACTCTTGACATCTCTATAAAAAAAGCTAAGGCTAATAGACTGACCTTGAAGTGACGTTCACGGTCGAAATAAGATCGCCGGAAATCGCCTGGCCCACGCGACAGCTAGCACAACCGCCTTGGAGCAAAAGATCGCCGCTAGCAGAGAGCACAGAGTAAAAGTAAAATCTTAAGAGTGAAAAGTGAGAAATGAGCTTGGGGGTGGGGGAATGATCTTTTATAACCCCAAAGGCAAGTTCGGCCGCCTTGGGAATCTAAAAAGCCCATTAAGAAGCCAAAGCGCCAAAGCGGAGAGTTGCGACGTTTCAGTTTCAATGACAGAGGATCATGAAACAGCCAAGTCCATCACTCGGCCACTGGTGTTCTTAATCGAGCTACTGAACAGCTTGGCTGGGCCACCGAGCTACTGAGTCTTCATACGTCGACCAAAAGCACCGAGCTTCCGAGCCGAGAGGACGAGGTACCGACCCTCGTATACGGCGAAAAAGCCTTCCGAGCCGAAGGGACGAGGTACCGACCCTCGTATATGGAGAAAAATCCTTCTGAGGCGAAATCATCGTCGGATCTCCCCAAAATTCGCGTCAAAACTCGATGGACGGTTCAGATTGCACCACGCCCACAAAATGACAAGATTACGTTTTCTCGTGATCTGAACCCCGTCCTCGTGATTCACGCGAAGATGGACGCTCCAGATCCGACCACGTGCACCTTCCGAATTGACGGCCACCGGTGTGCTTAACTGAGCTATCGAACAGCTGGGCTGGGCAGGGCAACCGAGCTACTGAGTCTCTTCAAAACAGCTCCAAGCTACTAAGTCTCCATACCCCGACTAACGGCACCGAGCTTCCGAGCCGAGAGGACGAGGAACCGACCCTCGTATATGGAAAAAAATCCTTCCGAGGCGAACTATCGTAGGATCTCCCCAAAATTCGCGTCAAAACTCGATGGACGGTTCATATTGCACCACGCCCACAAAACGACAAGATAACGTTTTCTCGTGATCTGAACCCTGTCCTCGTGATTCCCACCATGATGGACGCACCAGATCCGACCGCGTGCACCTTCCAAATTGACTGCCACCGGCCTGCTTAACCGAGCTACCGAACAGCTTGGCCAAGGAGCCGAGCTACTGGGCTCGGAAGGTAGCGACCCATAAAGCCACATCCTTCAAAATGTCCAACTCAGTACCTCGACAAACGACACCGAGCTTCCAAGCCGAAGGGACGAGGAACCGACCCTCGTATATGGCGAAAAAACCTGCCGACCCATGTCTGCCGTTGGATCTTGTCAAAAAGCGCACTCGTCATGATGGACAGTTCAGATCTCGCCACGTCCACTAAACGACAAGATAGCATTTTTTGGGGATCCGCGCTGAGATGGACGGCCCAGATCTCGCCACGTACCTCGGCAGATTCCGAACTACGGGCGCCGACCTTCCGAGCCGAAGGGACGAGGAACCGACCCCCGTACATGGCGAAAACCATCCAAGCCGAAGGGACGAGGAACCGACCCTCGTATATGGCGAAAACCTTCCGAGCCGAAGGGACGAGGAACTGACCCTCGTATATGGCGAAAAACCTTCCGAGCCGAAGGGACGGGGTACCGACCCTCGTATACGGCGAAAAAGCCTTCCGAGCCGAAGGGACGAGGTACCGACCCTCGTATATGGCGAAAAAACCCACCGACCCATGTCAGCCGTTGGATCTTGTAAAAAAGCGCGCTCGTCATGATGAGCGGTTCAGATCTTGCCACGATCACTAAACGACAAGATAGCATTTTTTGGAGATCCGCGCTGAGATGGACGGCCCAGATAATGCCACGTACCTCGGCTGATTCCGAGCCGAGGAGCCGACCTGCCGAGCCGAGGTACCAAGGAGCCGACCCCCGTTAATGAAGAAATTGCCTGCCGAGGAACGAGAATCATCTAATCGCCCAGAAAGTCGCGCTCGGCGCTGATCAAGGGTCCAGATTGCGCCACGCCATAAATTGGTATTTAAAAATCAATTTTTATTTATTTAAATCATTTTATTTATTTAAAAATTGTGAAAAATTGCTAAAAATTCGGGAAAATTAACTAAAAATCCTAGAAAATAATTAAAAGTTCGGGGGGGGGGGGGGGGCATTTTTTAGCCTCTGAACAAACAATTATTGCCTATAATGTACTGTTAAGGACCCCGAACGACTAGCTAACATATCGCAAAATTAAATAAATAAACCGGAAAAAATAGATAAAAACTGCCAAATACTCAATAAGGCTTCAGAACAGCTCACGGCTTCAAAAATCACCTCACTACCCCCTTCGAGATTCAAAACCCTCCATTCGGACTCCAATACAACTCCACCAGCCATTAAAACAGTAAAACTACTCCTCAAAGGCTGACCAAGCTCAGTCTTCGAGAGTGGGGGGCTCGTTATATG
The DNA here is from genome assembly GCA_017893485.1 of Hemerocallis citrina. NCBI lineage: Eukaryota > Viridiplantae > Streptophyta > Magnoliopsida > Asparagales > Asphodelaceae > Hemerocallis > Hemerocallis citrina. The sequence continues at coordinate 34,466,945 of CM030363.1, forward strand.
GCTAAAAATGGGGTTTAATCGGAACTGTCCAAATCACGCACGAATCTTGAAGCTCAGGGGTAAAACGGTAATTTTACTTACCAACGGGTCTGAAGCGGGTACTGGTTATCTTCCCCGAAGACCCACTAACCCGCAAACGGATCCACGTCAACTGGGTGCGGTTTTCAACTCGCAATGAACCCGGTCCAGAAGGGATAGAATTAGGGTTCCTGATTAAATCATAATCAACGGCCCTGATTCATATCTATCCCTTCACTGGGGATTAGGGATTACATTCCTTATCTAACCACAGGAGGATTACATTCCTAATCTGATCCCAGCGGTGCCTATAAATACCCTCCATCCATCTCCATTAAGAGGTAATCAATCTTTCTCCAGTTTTTGCGCTCTTTCATAGTCTTCCTAGATTACTGACTTGAGCGTCGGAGGGTGCGTCGCCGGGAACAACCCCGGTGTCTCGCACTTTTTGCAGGTGTACGGCGGGAGCGACGATCAAGATCCGACGGAACAGGTATACAGGTTTACTATTCAGTTTCCCTAAGAATCCACAAATACTATCTGTTTGCCCCCACACCAAATTTAGCGGCAACAATAGGATATACACATTTAGGGTAATCAAGCAAGGGTGACATCAATGCACATACTCTAGTGATGCAACAGAATATTATTTTTATTGTCATAACCATTTATATATCATTGCATATAAAATGGCTGCTATTAGATTGAGAAGGCACCCCATAAAATTACGTTGAGATCCAGTCTAAGGTTACAGAAACCTATCTTATAGGTTGTATATAGGTGAAGCAGCAGGGGAAGCAGTATGTAATCTAATGTAATCTATATTTCAAGCTAGGTAGTTAAAATCGGTTTTTGGAACTAATCGATCTAAGAGCGATTAGTGATTAATCAGTTAATCAGAAAATAATCGGAGATTAAATCAGAAAAATCGTTATATATATATATATATATATATATATATATATATATAAAAAATTAAAAAAAGATATATCATCATCGTCATTATGTAGCAACCCTAAATCCTAACATAAAACTTGTAACACCACGCAAAACTGAGTAATGACAATTTTGCCCCTCGCGTGTTACGCACGTATATATTGTACTGTTACAGGTAATATCCGTAACATATTTTAATATATATTTTTGTATTTCGACTATTTATACATTTTTCGTCTTCTCAAAATTCATTTTTTATCCTAATTGAGCCAACTCAAGTAATAATTTTTTTATTTTTTGTGTTTTTACGTGCATTTCACGTGTTTCTGATACACATGTCGATTTTACCATTACGTACAATATTTTCCTACGTGTTTCAATTACTTATTTTATGACGTTTTCGAATTCGTTTTATAAACAGAAATTTATTTTTCTCCTAATTTGATTAAAATATTTTTATACATGTGGTGCACGTGTTTTCCGTGTACGTATTGAGTACCTTATAGTATAGGTATAATGAAATATATTTTCTGAATGTATACTTCGATTATTTATAAACATTTTCCTGTCGATAAAATCTATTTCGTATTTTAATATTTTACGTGCGACGCACGTGTTTGCGGTGCACGTATTGGGTGTATTCTTATTTTCAAAATGAAATTTCTGAAGTGTGTGTTTATTTATTTATTTTATTTGTGCATGAAAGCCCTAATTTTTAATTGAATTAAACTAGTTTTATAATACATGATAACTTATGTTTTAATTAAAACAAAAATAATAAATTATGTGAGGTGTACACAAAGCACGTGCACGTGCACACATGCAATGTGCACACCCCAAAATGAACAGCCGTTGGCTGGCCTTTTGACTGGGTAAAAATGAGAGTGGTGTTAGTGGAGGAAATATAGGGTAATGGAGAGTGGTTTTATAACTAAATATTTTATAAATAAACTCCTAAAAGCCTAGTTCATTTTTATCCAAATTCTAATCAAAAAAATTAACAGTGAGAGAGAAACAAAGGCTTTCGAGATTGAGTTGATGTGCTTTCGGTGGGATTTCTTAGGCTTGACTTTTGTTACTTTTCTTGGAGTTTTGAAGGGGATTATTGCTAGTATACTCAACTATAAGGTGAGTGTTTCAAACTACTTCTAATTTGTATGATTAATGCATGCTTAGGTAATTCATAGTGCAATTGTAGATGAAATTTTGTTTTGTTTAACCTCAAATTATTGATATGGTGCCTGTGATAGAGAATTCTACAATTTTAAATAACTAGTGAATGAAATGCATGATTAATTTTAAATTCGCACTATATGTGGGATTAGGAATTCAAATTTTGCATATTGTTAAATAAATGTCATGGACACTTTAAAATTTCTGTGTATAAATAGAGTTTGTGAAGGAAATTAATTGTGACTGAAATTTTGAGGGAAAATTCCCTATCTTGTTAATTGATATTGAAAGAAATCTATAAATGTGATGTGGGATTATAATTTTAATATGATGTTTGAGACATTCTTAACTTGGTAGAAAATTTTAAATTGTGTAGAATTGTTTGACACATGAATATTCAGTAATTTTTCGTTGATTAGACTTTCTGAATTGTGTGGAATAAATAGATTGAATTGATGTGAGGAATCGAAGAAGTTTGAATGTTTGTATTTAAAATAATGAATTACACAGAAACTACTTACTTAAAGATTATAACCCCTTATATGTTGTGGATCTGAGCTTGGCTCAGTGGGTAGGTATGTGTTTGCCTCGCTATTGGCGCTAGTTCGAGCTCCTGTATGTTTGCTGTGTGGAAAGAAAAACTTTTTTTTTAATATTCAATATGGAGGAGTTTCAAGTAGATAAAGATTTAAACTCGATAGGGGTTGTGATCTGAGCCTAGCCTCAGTGGGTAGGTGCTCTGGCACTGTGGTGGGGGTACGGGTTCGAGCCAGGGGGCTGGTACTTTTGAAAATTTTGATTTTGATTTTTTTTTTTTGGGTTTTGGAGTTTTATTTTGAGGTGAGACTTCACAAAATTGAAAGAATAAATATTAGAACTTAGAACTTCTTTAGGGAATTTTGCACTGTTTAAGATGAATGTGTGTGTGTGTCTGTCTATATATATATATATATATATATATATATATATATATATATATATATATGTTTGTGACAATCTAAAAAGCATGATTATGTTATTTGTAGTTGGAGTTCAAGTATAAAATAAATGTAATTGAAAATACAGAAATTTAGTCTTTTCGAAATTTAAAGCAGGCAAAGCATTGAATTGGAAGATCGAGAATTTTATGTGTCGGTTTTTAAAAGAGTTTTGATAATAAAAATTAAACGATATAAATTAAAGAAAAATTGTTTTGGTTGACTTACAGATTACCTGTTTGGAAACAATTAAATTTTTGAAGAAAGGAGTTTCGAGGAAATTTTAAAAGTGATTAGCTTATTTTGCTAATTAAGAGTGGTTAATGAGAGTTTGCATTTGGAGTTTATGGTTGGGTAAACTGTGAAAAAGTTGAATACTTCGAGAATGAATAAAATTGTAAAAACATTTTGGTGCAACAACATTTTAGATCATGCAACAACATTTTGTTTCTTACTTCTCCATGTAACTAGATTTCCTCCAACAAATGTAAAATATCCAGAAGTGGAGCGCCTATCAATTATAGATCATGCCCAATCAGCATCAGTATATGCCTCAACCTTCAAGTGACCATGTTTCGCAAATAGGATCCCCTTTCCTGGGCAGACTTAATATATCTCAAAATTCTCATCACTATATCCATGTGGTGTTCTTGAGGTGCATGCATAAATTGACTTGCCACACTTAAAGCATATGATAAATCTGGCCGTGTATGTGCAAGATATATCAGTCATCCAACCAATCTCTGATATCTTTCCTTGTCACAAGGCACATGATCAGATTCGTTGCAAAGTTTCAGTCTTTCTTCTAACTGTGTACCAATCGGCTGACAATCAGACATTCCAGTTTCCTTCAATAAATCGAGAGCATACTTTCTTTGAGACAAAAATATACCATTTCTTGAGCGAGAAACTTCAATACCAAGGAAATATCTCAAAGAGTCAAGATCCTTCATTTCAAACTCTTGTGACAAGTAGCTCTTCAATGCCATTCTCTCCTCAAGATCATTCCCAGATACTATCATGTCATCCACATATAATGAGAGCAGTAATCTAAACTTCTTTCTTTTTCAGGAATAGGGTATGATCTGAATTACTCTGACAATATCCGAATGTCTTCATTGATTTTGTAAATCTCCCAAACCAAGCTTTGGCAATTATTTGAGACCATATAGCGCCTTCCTCAACCGACACACTTTATTACTGTGTTGGACTGGTCCATTTGATCCTGCCGGTAGATCCATATAAACCTCTTCTGTCAATTCCCCATGTAGAAATGCATTCTTCACATCAAATTGCTCCAACGACCAGTCAAGATTTGCAGCAAGTGACAATAGAACTCGAACAGTGTTGAACTTTGCCATGGGTGCAAATGTTTCGCCGTAATTAATTCCATAAGTTTGAGTGTACCATTTGGCAACCAGCCTTGCCTTGTACCGCTCTATCGAACCATCCGACTTATATTTCACTGTATAAATCCATCTGCATCCTACCGGCTTCTTCCTAGCTGACAGTTCGACTATCTCCCAAGTCTCATTCTTCTTCAAGAACTTCATTTTCTCATCCATAGCTACTTTCCACCTTGGATCGACTAAGGCTTCCTGCACACTGTTAGGAATAGATACAACAGATAATTGATTCACAAATGACTTATTTGATTTAGATAATCGGTGAGTGGACACATAATGACTCATAGGATAATTGACTTTACTAGTAGGATTAGGCTCATAAGTGGGCTTTGGGATACCTCTAGTAGTACGGTTTGGAAGTTCTCTTCTTGGAGCTTCGGACAACAATGACGATTGGTTTTGGGGTTCTGCTGGGGGTAGAGATAGATCTGGTGGTGGAGATGGTTCAGATGGTGCTGGTGGTGGAGATGGTTCAGATGGTGGTGGAGATGACTCATCTTCATGGAGGTTCGACACTGACTACAGTTCTTCGTGGAAATTTTCTTCCTCAACCAAGTCTTCATTCGAGTGATCGTCACTACTTACATCCTGATTTTCTTCCCTTATATCTAATTGTTCAGTCTGAATAGTAACCACCCAAGAGTTTGAACTTCACTTCAGTACTCTCCCTGAAGTTCAACCTCAGAGGAAAAATACATCTCATCTTCATGGAACACAACATCCATACTCAAAAACATCTTTTGAGTTGGTGGGTGATAGCACCGATACCTTTTCTTGTTCTGTGCATATCCCACGAAAACACAGCGAACAGCTCGAGAAGTTAACTTATTGCATTTATGTTGATGAAGATGAACAAATGCAATACACCCAAACACACGAGGTGGCAAGTTGATGACTTTTGGTGCATTCACAGCTTCGGTTAATGCTTGAAATGGTGTGAGGAAGTTTAGGATATTAGAGGAAACTCGGTTGATTAAGTATGCAGCAGAAGCAAGGGCTTCTCCCCAATAAATGAGTGGCATATTTCCATGGATGAGAGAAGCGCGGACCACTTCGAGCAAGTGTCTATTTTTCCTTTCTGCAATCTCATTCTGTTGAGGTGTATATAAGCATGTAGTCTGCTGAACAATTCCGTGTTCCACCAAATATTGTTGCAGATTCGAACTCAGCTACTCTCTGCCATTATCACTCCTAAGAACTTGAATCTGTGATTTATACTGAATCATAACATGCTTGTGAAATTTCTGAAACAAGCCACTAACTTCACTTTTCGACTTCATCAAACAAATCCAGGTCATACGGGTACAGTCATCAATAAATGTCACAAACCATTTGGCTCCTCCAAATGTAATGGTTTTGGATGGACCCCAAACATTAGAATGAATAATCATAAATGGAAGGGAGCTTCTACTTGGACTTGGGGGAAAAGAGACACGGTGACCTTTTCCGAGCTCACACACATCACACCGAAAGGCAGATATATCGATCTTCAAAAATAAACTTGAAAATAATTTCTTCAAATAACCAAAAGAAGCATGTCCTAGATGTCGATGCCATAGCCATATATCCGATTTCTTCTTTTCATCTTTGGATCCTTCCACACTTAGAGCTTGAGTCAACTTATTTGAACTTTCAGATTCTAAATCCAGATAATAGATCTTTCCATGTCTAACCCCATAACTAATCGTCTTGCGAGTCCGAATATCCTTAAACACACAATGTGAAGGCCAAAAAACTACAATACAATATATGGCAGTAGTTATTTGAGCAACAAATAATAGGTTAAAAATTCAAGGATGGCACAACTAGGGCAGTATCTAAGGTTAGGTTGTTTGTGAGATGTATGGCACCCTCGCCAGTAACAGTGGCAGGATCACCATTAGCAGTGGACACAGTTGATTTGGTGGATGGTTGAAAATTTTGAACTTGTTTAGAATCAAAAGTCATATGGTCGGTAGCACCCGAATCAATTATCCATGCATTATTCATAACAGAAGCAGAAATATTAAATACCTTACCATCATTACATGCAGCTATAACTAATGTAGAGGCGAGTCCAATACTCTTCTCAGCTCCATTAGTTGTCCTATGGTAGCGGCACAAGGAAAACAACCGATCTGATCTTCAGCAACCAATAGCAAACGACACAACTTGGCCAATAACAGCAACTAGCAACACAACAAACAAGACTACTAACAGCAACAGAAGGTGAAGAACAGCAAACACCAACAATCCCCAATCAAAGAACAGCAAACAGAACCACGATAGGGATCCTCTTTGGCTTGCAGATCGAAATAGCAAACAGGAGAAACAACAGCAACAACACAAGGGAAGAGAGAGCAGCAACTCAAAGAGACAGCACAGCAACAGTAGCAAGGGGCTTCGGTGCTGGCGTCGACTGGCTTGATGGCGACGGACGGCGGTGTTGCAGGCGAGCGGCAATACCAGAAACAGGGCAGCGCTGGCGGATCGATGCAGGGCGGCATTAGGGGAAGAGAGGAGCAGTAATGGGTTCTGGGTTCTTGGCTGATAATGTCGAGGAAGAGGAGAAGAGCGGTGCTAGGGTGGGAAAACGATGGGGATGGGTCAGGGTGCTGGCGTGCGTCAGGGGGCGCGATGGAAGACGACGACGGGGCTGGGGGTCGCCGGAGTCGGAGGCAGCGTCGGTTGTCGATGACTGGTCGGGATGAGGTTCGTCGAGATCGGAATCGGTAGGGATCAGAGAACAAGAAAGAGAAGAAAAACAGGTTCGGATCTCCCCTTTTTCTTGCTCTCCACCAAGTCTAGATCTTATTAGACTCTGATACCATGTTGAAAACCGATTTAGGGAAAAATAATTTATTATTCTTGTTGTTCTTTATTCTTTACTGTATACTATATATAAGGATTACATTCTTGGAGAGAAGAAAAGGAGATTGAGAGAAGATTGAGGGGTGAGAGATTTGGGAAATTTGTTTCCTATAGATTAGGAAACAGAATATACATATTAGTGCTAACTACATTTCAACATTGTACTCACTTGTGAATATATATATATAGGAGGTGATCATGTGAGACCCAACCTCTCCTCTTATTTTGAGGCCCCCATGATATTGAGTCATTGACCCCCCATGCGACATCCAAACCGATAGCCTAAGGGTGTAAAATCAAGTTAATTGACATTCATTTGCCCATCCATCATGTTAGAAAACTGAAGAATTTTCAATCATACAATTTTTTCACATTGTAAAACATAAACAAATGAACTTTAAATAACTTGATTTTACACGCTTAGCATATTGTAGGCATGTAGAACGAGATGAATTCGGATTTTTCATGGGGAGTTTGTATCAGTAGGCTCACATATTAGGCCTCAGAATAAGAGAGGTAGGGTATCACATAATCATCCCATATATGTATATGTATATGTATTTGTACTTTCTTTAACTATAAGCCTAGTTCATTTCATTTCAGTATTGTCATAAAGTCATAAAAGACATAATCAGTAATGTATAACTTTCTTTAACTATAAGAAAGCCTAATTCATTTCATTTCATAGTACAAGTCATTTAGAAAATAAATGAACAAAGATGAATTGTTTGCTAAGTGTACACATAGGGGTCAAAGCTTACAAATTTTTAGATGTAAATTCCTTACCAGAGAGAGAGAGAGAGAGAGAGAGAGAGAGAGAGAGAGAGAGTAAAAAGTTTATTCCCCTGTATTTATTTATTATTTTAACCTCACTAACTAAGTATTTCCTTGGAAGCCAACTTCAAATTCATACATTTAGAAATCAGGGTTGTTTGATATGTTCCATCTGCAAATTTATTCTTTCATTTCCTAATCCATGACTGCGCTTCTCACCCCACCCTAATCTCGCATTTTTTGTATAACTCTCTAAACATTACCATCCGCCATTACTTCCTCTACATTCCAATCTCCTTAACTATCTCTTTCTGAATTTGCTTTTAACAGCATGAGACCTGCTAACTTCAGCAGCTTTTACCTCGACTTTCTGTAGGATCCACTACAAATCACTTCATCCTAACATAATTAATTCACTGTATGCTACAGGGTTTAGCAGACAACTGGCATCTTTTTTGGTTGTATCACATATTATAAAAAAAAAAGTTTGCAGATACTTTGAGAGCCAGCTTCCTCCAAAATGTTTTGATGCCAAGTACAGAAGCATATAACTGAGATTGCATAAGGGAACCTCCCTATAATCATAAAAGTCTTGAAGAAATTTACTGGTTGAATGTTTTCAAAAATAACAATTTAAAGATGAATCGACAAATTATGAAATATCGGTTCTTTTGTTCAGAAAGCCTTTTCAATAATAGGGGTAAAATAAAATGACAATAACATGCAAATTTTCACCAAATCCATTATTAAATCTATGCTGCCCAGCCTATGAGAGTATGCTTTATTGCTTGGATGTTTCTGCAATATGTATCCATGGTAATCAAAGGCTGAATATCAAGGTACTTCTTATAATAATACAAATTTCATATCCAGGTTCTTTGTCTGAGAAGGAAAAATGGTGATCTTTCTAAGAGACATGCATCTAAATACATAAATGAAACCAAATAATATGGAACAAACTTTCTTACGAAGCTTGACAGCATATTAGTCAAGATCTGAACCAGTTATCCAATGTAATATGAGAGTGCTGAATTTGACTAATGAAACATAATGGTAACTATATAATTCAAATTACAAAGTGAATAGGATAGCATAATCACCTCACGTAATTAGCAATTAGTATAGGATCAAGGTCACAGCGCACATCCTTTACATGTGGAGACCATTTTGCTTTTAAAACCCCAGTTACTATGACATCATCTGAAACAGGAAAAATTATCGAAGAATCGTGAGAAATTAGCACAAGAAGCTGCAGATACACTTCTTGATAATGGTATGTTAGAGGCGAGGAATACACTTGAAGTCAAACAGAAATATAACATTAGAGTTCCTGATATAATAGAGAGATGCATATACTTCCAAATAAACCTTTCATGGAAAAAAGGGGGAGAAAATTTTTAATTTTGGATTAGTCTTGCACTTCTAAATTAGAGTATGGTGTATTTTTACAATATTTGATTATTAAATGCTAAAGTAATGACTTAAAATATTGTTATGACGAATAAAGTAATACAAGAAAGGAAACACTTAAATCCACTTGGAACAGTGTACCATACTAATCATTTCCATTTACTTCAGTTAATCAGTACACGATCACCTAATCATCTATAATTGTTAAATCAGATTTTGCTTCATTGTCATTTGTCAGTAGCACGACACATTCATATATAAGGACTGTTGTTCAGCCTTTCGACTACTGGTGAAGAGAGTTTAACACCATTTTAAGAAAAAAGTTCAATTTTGCAACATGGTAAATATACAGAATATAATGGACAGCTGTCTACTGATTTCAATTTAAAAACGCACCAGATACCTATATACGGAATTCTTGTGCCGGTGAATTTTCATCAACAATAAGAAGTAAACAGTCCCCTTTGTTTTGGAAGAGTGGATACCATTATTATTCCCAGTGCTACTGCAAGCCGTTTATATGAATACAACATAGAGGTTCGTGTAAATATTGACATAGTAAACCATTCATAAAATAATAACAAACAATCATGTCGATACAAAATTAATCTTTAAGAATACAAGGAGGTTTATGACACCGCTGCTTACTGACTGGGACATTACCTTCCGAAGAAGAAATGCTGCCTCTTCTACTGGGCTTCTTAACTTCGTATTGGAGTTTGCGGGGTTTAACCAACACCCACTCGCCCTCCTCGTCTTCCTTCTTCCTGAATTCTGCCTCCGGTGTATGGGTTGAACGACGAACTCTATGCTCGCCTGCAACCTCTTGATCCCCCCTTGTAACATCGGCGTATGATCGCTTCTTATCTTCTCTGTTCTCCCCATCCTCTTGACTCCCCTCCATAGGGAGCTTCTGCACTCTGCCTCTATCTCTTGTCTCAGACCGGCCTCTATGGCCCTCCCTTGAACGATCTCTATGATCGGAGCGGTATTCGCGGCGTGGAGGACTCTCTCTTTGGCGAGATTGCTTGTCACGACGGTAGCCTTCGCCGTCACGACGGAAGCCTTCGACGACCTGCCTTTCAGAGCGACGAGCGTCCCCTTCAACTCTGGAACGTTTCACCATGATGCTTGGATGGGCAGATGAGAGCTTTTGGAACTGGGTGTGAGGCTTGGTTGAAGAGGAATATTGAGTGAGCAGATGAGATCTTTTGCCTTCCTGGTTTTGCGGAGCTCTCATTGCGTTGCCTTCCTGGTTTGTTTGTATCCTACAGTCAGCAATCAACAACTGCACTTTTGACTGGTTTTGTTACGTGTGTAAGGAGAACGGACACATTTCCGTGGACTGTCCTTTGAAGAAGGCGCCAGGGTCGAAGGTGATGAAGGAGGGTCTTTTTGAGATGCCGCGGAACCCGGAGCTCAGTATGACAAATGAGAGCAAGTCGGGGTCGAGAAAAATTGCGCGAGCTACAATCACGCCAACTCCGATTATGGCAGAATTCGAGAGGCGATTCTCATTCTGTGTTATTGTCAAAGCTCAGACTGGGAATCTAACGAGCGAAGAAATCGCAGAATTGCTCACTGCAGTGATCGTCCCAACAACGAACTGGAAGTGGATTGTTCAAAAGACGAGTGCGAACACCTTCTTCGTGCATTGCGCCACCGAGGACAGGATGCGGGAAGTGGTAGCGTTGAGGGGGCTCGATGGAAGGAACTTTTATGTTACTTTCACGAGGTGGCATAGAGCCATCGGAGCAACGAAGGCTGAGAATTTGTCAGCGATTTGGATTCGTATCTTCAATTTTCCCTATCACTGTTGAGTTAGGTCTGGATTCCAGAATCTTGTTCGAAGCTTTGGAATGGTTGTCGACATTGACAAGAATACGATGTTGCAAGAACGACGAGAGTATGCTCGCATCAGAGTCGGGGTAGAGAGAAAAGAAGACATCCCGTCTCTAATCAAAGTGGATTTCGAACAGGATGTTTTTGATGTTACAATCGTGGTGGAGACGTCAAAGAATGTTTCTTTCAGACCGGGTGGATTTGGGGATTGGAACGAGCGTCTGAGAGAGGCTGAGCGAGAGGTTGAAGACGAAGGACACTCGTCAGATGTGAGGAGGGAGGTTCTGAGCCGTCCGATTCATCGTACTAGAGGAATTATCTCCCCAATGCAGGATCTACCAGGGGGCTACTCTCACCGATCGATTCAAAGTTTGGAGGCAGTAGGGTCTACGAATGATGTGATCGTTAGATTCAAAAGTTCAAAAGAAGATCCAGATTTTGGGGAAGGTTTGAGAAGATGTGAGGGAGACAGGAACATGGTACTTAAGGAGATTCCAGAAAAGAGGGGAGGTGACATTGAAGCTGCCGCCGAACATAGGTCTGCTCTTCTTTCACAGCAGGGTCAACCTACAGATGTTACAGAGAGGGTAGAGTATGCAGCAAAAGTACATAGAAAAGAGATAAGGGGAAAAGCGACGGTTTTTGAAGGAGGCAGGGAGGAGGGATCGTTACCTGTAGCAAGCTTGGCTTTTCAAAAAACAGTGGGTGCACGGGGTAAAGGCTTAGAGAGTATTTTGAAGAAGCCGTTGGATACGGGAGTGTTGGAGAATTGCGCAGCAGTCAAAATTAATAGTGATATACTGTCCGTAACTAGAGAGGAGTTTGATGCGGCAATTAAAGCAGCGGTGTCTAGAGCATTGGAATGTAAAGACGCGGATAAGAATAAGCTCAAGACGCTACAGATGTCTGTTGAAACTGGAGATAAGATATGCTCTCAAATTGCTATTCCAACAATAATGGGGAAGCCAACGTATCTACCAAGCACAGTGGGAGAGTCGTCTCATTTGAATGCAGCGAATCTCAAAAGCATCAGCACTCCAGACCAGCAGGTTGATCATGCGATTATAGAGTATGTTGGAGGTGATGAGAGCATTACTCCTGGACTTGGCTATGGTGATCAGATGATAGAGGCACTTCAGGGAGTAGTAGATGAGGAACACATTTCTGATATGGATACAGAGCTATGGGAGAAGCGAGTAGATGAGCTTGCAGGAGGAGATATCGGTGAAACCAGTGCAGGGGCAAGCGCAAAGACAACCGTGGAATATCAGAGGAGGAGCAAAAGGCAACTAGATATGTGGGGATCCCAAGGTCCGAGTGAAGATGACCTAATCAAAGCAGCAGCCAGAGCTAAAGAACCGGTGTCAGCATGCGAAGGTATTATTATCAATAACGCTTCCATTTTGCATTTACTAAATGACGATTCTTTGATTTATTATGCAAGTTTATATGGTATTGCATTGGGTTCGAGTAGATTAGATCAGCTAAGACAAATCAATTACATCAGAGGGGTCAATAATGGGGTGGGGTGCTAGGAGAGGGGTGTGTATAGATTGTGACAGATGGGTAGAGGTCAAATTATTGTTAATGTTATACATTTTCTGGAACGTTAGAGGGATGAGGCAGAAGACTAAGAAAAGGTTGATAGGGGATTCTATTGCTAGGAGAAAGCCGGCTATTTGTGCGTTTCAAGAGACCAGATTAATTAATCGTACCATTAATGACTTTTGCGACCTTAAGTATATAGGGGCCTTCGAGTGGAGATTTAAGACAGCCATCGGATATTCGGGGGGTATAGCGATTGGAGTCGACAATAATTACTTTGAGATTTTGAATGAACAAATAGGGTCCTTTTCAGTCACTGTTCGACTTAGACATAGAGGCAATAACAAAGTGCATATGGTGTCTTCGGTTTACGGCCCATATGACTCAAGGATGAGGGAGCGATTTTGGATTGAATTAAAAAATATTAGGGAGTCGTGGGCGGGTCCTTGGGTGATTGGAGGGGATTTCAATATAACTAGATTTGGGCATGAGCATAACGGTAGAGGAGCGAGTTGGGTGGATAGATGCTATTTTAACTACATCATAAAGGAACTAGAGTTGTTGGAGATTAGTAGTAACGATAGAAGATTCACATGGTCGAATATGCAGACAAACCCCATTCTTGCTAAGCTAGACAGAGTTCTAGTTTCGGCCGAATGGGAAGAGGAGTTCCCGCAGGCTTTCGTCAAATCTCTGTCTCGTTTGACGTCGGATCATTGCCCTTTATGGCTAGATTGTGGCATCGGGCTTAAAAGTGTTCAACATCAGTTCCGATTCGAAAAGATGTGGACATCTCATCCAGACTTAAGATCGATCATTAAGGAGTCTTGGAATGGGGGGATTACGAACGTAGGAGCGGTAGGAATTTGGACTGAAAAAATTAGAAGGTTGCGCAGATGTTTGAAGATGTGGGCTTTCAAAGAATTTGGGGAAAGGAAGAGTAAGGTGCAGAAGTTGGAAGCTAAGGTATTAGAGTTGGAATTATTACAGGAGCAAGGGACCCTACAGCCACAGGCGGACGAGGAGCTCAGGTCAAGTAGACAAGAAATTATTCAGATAGAGCAGATGGAAGAACTGTATTGGAAACAACGATCTAGAATACAGTGGTTGAAAGAAGGGGATGCGAATACAAATTTTTTTCATAAGTCAGCAAACGAGAGGAAAAGATTTAACAAGATAAATGGGTTGGACATTGAAGGTGTTTGGACTGAAAATGAAGACTTAATAAGGAGTCATATAGATGATAAATTCAAAAGACTGCTTGGGGGAAGGGCAAAATATACATGTGAGTTCTGTACGGACATGTGGGAGTCCTCAAGGATAGGAGGTAGTGAGGGAATTAAAGGTCCTTTCACAGAGGAAGAAGCGTTTGATGCAATTAAAGAGCTGGGCCAAGACAAAGCGCCGGGGCCGGATGGATTTCCTCTGTTATTCTATAGACTCTATTGGGCCATTATTAAAGCCGACTTCATGAACATCCTTAAAGAATTTTTCGATGGCACAGCTCAGGTAGATAGGCTTAACTACGCTAATATTGTCTTAATTCTAAAGAAGAAAGAGGTGCGCTCGATTGACGATTTGAGGCCAATTAGTCTCCTAAATGGGTCGTTTAAGATTATCACAAAAATCCTTGCACGAAGGTTAGCCCCAAACCTTAGGGACGTGGTTGGGGAGGAGCAGAGTGGATTCATCAAGGGGAGAGACATTATGGATAGTATTGCTTCTGCCCACGAGGTGGTGTATAGAGGTCACAAAGACAAAGCTGACGGGTTCGTGCTCAAGTTAGATTTTCAAAAAGCATATGATTCGGTGGAATGGGAGGCGGTGGATGAAGCTCTATTACTGAAAGGTTTTGGGGTTAAATGGCGTCACTGGATCCAAATGTGCTTGAAGGGAGGTAAATCAAATGTGCAGACTAATGGGTGGAGGGGGAAAGAAATTAGATGCCTTAGAGGGCTCAGACAGGGGGACCCTATTTCATCTATGTTGTTTACCATTGTGGCAGACGGGTTAGCGGAGATGGTAAAGAGAGGGAGAGAAGGGGGGTCTATCGGAGGGATATTGGTTAAAGGTGTGAAAGACCCTATATCCATACTTCAATACGCGGATGATACTCTAATGTTCGGGAAAGCTACGGAGGAGGAAGCTACCGCTATAGGGATATTGATTAAATGCTTTGAAGCATGGTCAGGGATGAAGATCAATCCGACAAAAAGTTCTGTCATAGCTATTAGCGATGGAGCCTCACCCTCGATAGTGAATATGGGAAGCATATTAGGGTGCACTGTGGGAGCATTCCCAGTTACATATTTGGGCTCGACGCTGAGACCGGGACAGCTGACTAGGGAGGATTGGAACCATCTTATTGAAAAAATTGGTAAACGTCTGTCCGGTTTGAAGGGAAGATTCCTTTCGTTGGGAGGGAGATTGTCACTAATTAATTCAGTTCTCAGCTGCATCCCAATTTATATGATGTCCATCTATGAGCTCCCGAAATGGGTCATTAGCAAAATCGATAGAATCAGGAAAAGATTTCTATGGAAAGGGGCATGTGAGAATAGCAAAGGAGTGCATCTTATTAAATGGGGGAGGGTATGCAAGCGTAAGGAGTTTGGGGGGTTGGGGGAATTAGATCTTTCAGCAATGAACAAGGCATTGTTATGCAAGTAGTGGTGGAAAATGAGGAACAAGAATAACATTTGGTGGAGTAAGTCATTCGACTCATATAAGAAGAGAAAGAGATTCAGATTCGGAGGAATTGCGGGGCGAAGGAAAGCATCTCCTATTTGGAAATGAATTGCAAAGGTTGGGACGATGTACCATGACTATACCTTATGTAGGATTGGGAACGGAAAAAATACTAGATTTTGGAAGGATAAATGGTGCGGGAGTAACACGCTTAATAGTCTGTTCCCGGAAGCGGCGACCGCAACAATTAATAACGATGTTCTAGTGGCAGATGTGTGGCGGAACAATACGTTAACCATAGATGTCCACAGTAACCCAAATCAGGAAAGCTTAGTACAACTTTGGAATTTGAACTCTTTCATTAGGAGTGAAGGGAAATACTCAAATAATAATGAGGACGAAAGGGTTTGGTAACGCAAGTGAGGTTTTTTCTGTCCGGTCTATGTACAGGTAGTTGAATGATGGGGGTTTGCGGAATTATGAGTCAGATCGTATTTGGGGTATAGGGGCTCCTCCTAAGGTGAAAGTATTCCTCTGGTTAGTATGTAACGATGCTATTCTGAGTAAGGTCAACTTAAAGAAGAGGAATATGATCCCCAACCCAATTTGTGATAGGTGCCGGCAGGAAGACGAGGATACAAACCATTTGTTGTTTCGGTGTCCGAGAGCGAGAATAGTTTGGGAAATGGTTAGGTTAGATTTTGGGGGGTTTGGGATACCTAGGTCATTTTCAGATGTGTGGGGAAATAGCAGATTGATTACGATTCCGAGTGAGAATACAATACAGTGGGATAAAACAGTAGCTGCAACTATATGGGGATTGTGGTTGGATCGTAACGGATTTTGCTTTCATAAGACTATTCATTCATTGTCATTTTTGATGCATAAAATACATTCAAGCATTTATGAGTAGAATGTATTCACAGGTGGGAAGAAGAAAATGCGCCTGGGAGACGAAGCATAGGGAGCGAAGGTTCTCAGGAATGGTCCTCAGGAATGGGTCTTGGGCAGATCGGAAAGATGTCATTTTTGTTGTTTTTGGTTATCACTTGGTTGCGTGATGGTTTGTATTATGGAGACTGATGTATTTTGTCTAGTTGTATTCTGTTTCGTTAATCGTTTGTTAATGAAGCGATGATTTTAGTCATCTTTTATCAGAAAAAAAAAAAAAAGAATACAAGGAGGTTTGGAGTAATTAGCTAGAAACCCGAGTGGTGAGATAATGCTTCAAAATTTTAAACGCAAGAAATTTGAAGAAGAATGTTCAGAAGTGCGTGTACTTCTAATGTGGACGACGAAGAAGAAAAATTCAGACGAAATCCTTATGTAGCAAAAGGCTCAAACCAGAAAATGGGACAAGAATTTACACACCGAAATAAATGACCACAAACTACAAGAAATAATCATATTCAGCCAGCGTCTTGAAATCGATCAATGTATAATGTAGAAAAACTAAAACAAAGTCATTCTGATGAAATAAAAAAAAATGTCAACAACTCGTTCCACAAACAGTAAAAATAATAAAGATGGGGAGATGAGACAGAACACAAATATAGAGAGAGGCTATGATGAACAGTCAAACTGCCAACATTTTTGCATGATCTTTTTGAATTTTTTCCCAAAATGATCCTTTTTTTGAAAGTTTTTTCCGAACTGCTCTATTTTTTTTGTTCCCTAAACGACCCACTCGCTTTTTGAAAAAGCGAGTTTGGTTAAAAATAACTCGCTTTTTCAGAAAGCGAGTGTGAAACTTTTGATTTTCGAAAGGTTAGACTCGTTTTTTGGAAAAACGAGTTATTTTCAACCAAACCCGCTTTTTCAAAAAACGCACTTAGTTATTTTGGTAAATACTTTTGAAAATGGGTCAGCTTGGTAAATACTTTTAGAAAGTGGGTTAGTTTGATAAATAATTTCAGAAAGTGGGTTATTTTGGTAACAAGTTCTTTCTATATCATATTGTCACTTCATCTTCCTTAGACTACTATATATGAAATCGTTTGTCAGGACTTTCTATATCACATTGTCACTTCATCTTCTTTGGTCATGATTTTATAAAGTTAGCAACTGTTTAGAAGTAGTCGAGGATATACATAACTTGACATTATTTCAGTATATACATAATTGGTGTGTTTTAAGTTGTTGAGAATGAGCCCATAGATACTCCCAATTTCCGGTATACACATAATTGGCTTTTGACCTATTAATCATATGCGCTGAGTTCTTGCGCCAAAAGTCTCACACTCGCTTTCTAAAAAAGCGAGGGTGGTTAAAAGGGTCCATAATTTTTTTTTTTTGTATTTCACATTGGCAGAAATGATCAAGTTACCCCTTCCTTCATATAACCAGATTATCACCTTAGGGGTAAGAGGGTCATGCGGTAGTGAGGGACGGATGAAGTTCATCCGTCTCTCACTTTCACAAATTTTTTTTTATTTATAAACTTTATATATTTGATATGGCTAAAAATAGGATTAAATCGGGATCGTTCACATCGGACACGAATCTTAAAGCTCAGGGGTAAAACGGTAATTTCACATGCAAATGGGTCCGAAGCGGGTACTGGGTCTCCTTCTCACAGATCCAATAACCCGCGAACGGATCCACCTCAGCTGGGTACGGGTCCCGACCCGATACAAACCCAGTCCGACAGGATAGAATTAGGGTATCTGATTAAACAAAATCAACGGGCCTGATTCGCGACTATCCTCTCACCGGGAATTAAGGGATTACATTCCTAATCTGATTACGAGGATTTTACGCCTTATCAGATCACAGAAATTACATTCCTTATCTGATCCAAACGGCGACTATAAATACCCCCCACCCATCTCCATTAAGAGGTGATCACTCTTTTTCCAGCTTAAGCTCTTTCTTAATCATCACTGGTTACTGACAAGAGCGTCGGAGGATGCGTCGCCGGGATCAATCCCGGTGTATCGCACTTCCTTGCAGGTGCACGGCGGGAGCTCAAATGTCCAACTCAGGCGAACAGGTTCGGATCTGCTATTCAGGTTTTTCCACGAACCCACAAATTCTATCTGTTTACCCCCACACCAGAATCAACGGTAACAGATTGGCGCCGTCTGTGGGAAGGCCATACGAATAGCAGCCCCTCCTCTTCCCGTTGGTCAGATCTTCTCCAGCCATGCCTCCTAGAAAAGTAAGATCCAGGGGGTCCAACCGTGGACCCAACCCTGTTGATCAACAGCAGGAAGTCCCCGTCCATCCCGCTCCGCAGCAGGGGCAACTTCCTCCTCCAGCCGAGGACCATTTCCAATAGGACCAGCCTCCTCTTCAGAATCAGCAACCCCCTAATGGTCCCAACCCGCAGAAGCAGAAGCAACCTGTTCACCAGGACCGCATTTTGATGCGCAATGCCTCTACGGATTCAATGGCCTCCATCAACCCCCGAGATTCCGACCTTCTCAATACCGTTCTCAATCGGCAGAAGGATGAGGATCTTCGCCGCCGTCTGGATGAGAAGCGGGCTCGAGAGGGAACCTCCTGCCAACAACGTCCGGATGAGCGATATCCTCACCACCAAGACAACAAGAGGTCCCCTATCCGAAGAGGACGGAGAGAGTCCCCCGAGCATCATAGGAGAAGACCCCATTCCCCCACTGGTCGGCAACATCTGAGGAACGATGAGGCACCCATCACTCGTGCCGAGTTCCCGCAATTTCAAACAACGGTGTTGCAAGCTCTCAACCTCCGACCCAACAACAACAATGCCCAAAGGGCTCCTACTCCTCCACGAATCCCAAGTCCTCGCCGCTCCCAGAGCTACCGTCGTCGTAGTCCCCGCTCCCCTTCCTATGAAGACGAGTCCAAAGGCTCGTTTGACAACCGTCGAAGGGACGATGCTCTCTACCGCCGTCTCCACGAGATGGATAGGTGCATCGGCCGAATAGACAAGGATGAGGAGTTAAGAGGAAGGACCATCTGCCCGAGAAGACCTTCCTTCTCCCGGACCATCATGGAGGCTCCTATCCCAAGAGGTTTCGAACCCCGCAGTTCGAAACTTACTCGGGGGAGTCGGACCCCGTGGACCACATCGAAAGCTTCAAGACCTTCATGCTAATCCACCAATCTTCCGATGCTTTGCTGTGCAAAACCTTTCCCGCCACTCTTAAGGGTTCGGCTCGGGAATGGTACTCCCGCCTCGCCCCCTCTTCTATTTTCTCCTTCGAGCAGTTCGAGACCCTCTTCATCACCCACTTCATGAGTAGCAGACGCACGGAGAAGACCAGCCTCTCGTTGCTCCACCTCTGTCAAGAAAGGGGAGAGAAGTTGAGGGACTATGTGAGGAGGTTCACTGCAGAGGTCAGATCGATCGCCTCCCTCGACCAATCGGTTGCGACTGTCGCATTCCAATCCAACGTCCTCAATTCTAACCTTCGCTCATCCCTTGCTAAGAAGCCCCCACATAATTTTGCCGACCTCCTTCTTAGGAGCGAGAAGTACATTCGGGCCGAAGAAGTCGAGAATCTCCCGAGCTTTGAGGAGATATCTTCCGGGAACAAACGGAAGAGCACAAGCGAAGAGGGGTCCCAAAAATCCCAGAAGGACGGCAATGGACAGCGTCGCCCGACTCCTCGGTTTGAGAAGTTCACCCCCCTCATTGCCAATATATCAGAAGTTCTTATGGAGGTGGACAAGGAAGGGCTCCTCCGCGCTCCCCCGAGAATGAATACACCTGGCAAAAAGAGGAATAAGGATAAGTGGTGCCGCTTTCACAGGGACCACAGCCACGACACGAATGATTGTCGGGCTCTCAAGGAGAAGATCGAAGAACTCATACAGCGGGGGCACCTGATCAAGTTCGTCCAAAAAGAGGGGGCCGAGCTTCCCCCCTGAGGAGCCTACAAACGAACAGAAGGGCCCGCCGAGCTTCAAGACTCAGAATCTCCCAGCTCCTCCCAAGAGGTCTTCACCTTATTGAGCAGCAGGATCTTGATTTTCAATAAAGCCGATGCTTGTAACTCGGCCAACAACATTTAATAATGGCTCGCCCTATTGGAGCGGCCACTTAGTTTATTTCAATAAAACTTTACATCTTTTCATTGAAAATTATTGCTCTTGCTTCTCTATCTCTCCGAGTCACGACTCTCTTAAATGGTGGGTTCGGAGTCCAGCTTCTTCTACATGGCTGCTCCCGCAACTTACTAACCTTTAACAACGAGTTCGGAGTCCAACACTTGGCTCGATTCCTCTTCAAATAACTTGCTCCCACAACCGTTGAACAACTACACCGATGGTTCGGAGTCCAACACTTGGCTCGATTCCTCTTCAAATAACTTGCTCTTCAGCGGGTTAGAAGTGGTTCGCCATTCGGAATTGCTCCCACAACTGTTGAATCCCTCTAACGACGAGTTCGGAGTCCAACACTTGGCTCGATTCCTCTTCAAATAACTTGCTCTTCAGCGGGTTAGAAGTGGTTCGCCATTCGGAACTGCTCCCACAACCGTTGATTCTGTCATTTAAATAGCGAGTTCGGAGCACAACTCTCTGCTAGAGTTCCTCTTCACACTCGTCTCACAAATGGCTCTCTCCCAGAGCCGAGCTCTTCACCCCGCTCTCCTCCGAAGCGGACCTCTTCTCAATGAGTTCGGAGCACAACTCTCTCCTAGAATTGCTCCTCAAACGCTTCCTTCAAATGGCTCTCTCCCAGAGCCGAGCTCTTCACTCCGCTCGCCTCCGAAGCGGACCTCTTCTCAAACGAGTTCGGAGCTCACAACTCTCTCCTAGAGTTGCTCCCCAAACTCATCTTCCAGATGGCCCTCTCCTAGAGCCGAGCTCTTCGCTCCGCTCACCTCCAAAGCGGACCTCTTCTCAACAAGTTCGGAGCTCACTACTCTCTCCTAGAGTTCCTCCTCAAACTCGTCTTCCAAATGACTCTTCCCCAGAGGCGAGCTCTTCACCCCGCTCTCCTCCGAAGCGGACCTCTTCTCAACGAGTTCGGAGCACAACTCTCCCCTAGAGTTGCTCCTCAAAACTCGTCTTCCAGATGGCTCTCTCCTAGAGCCGAGCTCTTCGCTCTGCTCACCTCCAAAGCGGACCTCTTCTCAAACGAGTTCGGAGCACAACTCTCTCCTAGAGTTCCTCCTCAAACTTGTCTCACGAATGGCTCTCTTAAAGCCGAGCTCTTCACTCCGCTCGCCTCCAAAGTGGAGCTCTTCTCGACAAGGTCGGAGCACAACTCTCTCCTAGAGTTCCTCCTCAAACCTGTCTCTCAAATGGCTCTCCTAATGCCGAGCTCTTCACTCCGCTCGCCTCCAAAGCGGAGATCTTCTCAAACAAGGTCGGAGCACAACTCTCTCCTAGAGTTCCTCCTCAAACCTGTCTCTTAAATGGCTATTCTAATGCCGAGCTCCACTACACCGAGCTACTACGGGCAGAGGGTGAACTACTGAGTCACCGAGCCGAGCGGACGAGGTACCGACCTCCACATATGAAGAAAAATACTACCGACCCGATTTCACCGTTAGATCATCTCAAAATTCGCACTCAAGCGTGATGGATGGATCAGATAGCACCACGTCACCACAAAACGACAAGATAACGTTTTCTCAAAACTCGTGCCTCTTGTCTCGTGATTCGTGCCACGATCGTGATCAACCGTCCAGATGGAGCCATGTAGCTCGGATATGAAATCCGAGCTACCGATCTACCGAGCAGCAAAGTGGCGGAAAATGTGCCTCAAAATCCGAGCTTGGATTCGCCGAACAAGCAAGCAGATAAAGAGGAAGAAAGAAAAAGAGGCTAACGGGTCAGGGTCGGATCCGATACCCACGGTCCGACCCATACCCTTCTTAGCTCCTTCATTCTTCTCCTTCTTTAGTCTTCCTGCCAAAAGTACCCAACACTTCTGCTCTTCTTCACTGTGCAAAAGAACAAGGCAGAGGAGAGAACCCGAATGCCTCTCCTCCCCTTTCTCTTTCTTCTCAGGGCCGAGCTCTTCACTTCGCTTACCTCCAAGGTGGACATCTTCTCAACGAGTTCAGAGCTAAAACTCTCTCCTAGAGTTGCTCCTCAAACTTGTCTTCCAGATGGCTCTCCTAGAACCGAGCTCTTCACTTCCGCTCGTCTCCAAAGCGGACCTCTTCTCATCGAGTTCGGAGCACAACTCTCTCCTAGAGTTCCTCCTTACACTCGTCTTCCAAATGGCTCTCCTAAAAGCCGAGCTCTCCACTCCGCTTACCTCCAAGGCATACCTCTTCTCAAACGAG
This sequence comes from Hemerocallis citrina, assembly GCA_017893485.1. NCBI lineage: Eukaryota > Viridiplantae > Streptophyta > Magnoliopsida > Asparagales > Asphodelaceae > Hemerocallis > Hemerocallis citrina. The sequence goes on from CM030363.1 coordinate 34,489,793, forward strand.
TTCGGAGCTAAAACTCTCTCTAGAGTTGCTCCTCAAACTCGTCTTCCAGATCGCTCTCTCCTAGGTCTGAGCTCTTCACTCCGCTCGCCTCCAAAGCGGGTCTTTTCTAAGCGAGTTCGGAGCTCAAAACTCTCCCATAGAGTTGCTCCTTGCACTCACTTGAAAGAATGGGTCTTCTCATGGCTCTTACGAAGATCTTCCTAGCACCTCTTCTCCCCCTAGGAGTGGAGCTCCTCTTCAAAAATCTCCCAAACCAAACATAATAGAGGCAGAGCTTCAGAGCCCTTCACCTCTCCCATATGCCGACCCATCCTCCCGAGCCGAGGAGCAGAGCTCTGACCCATCCTCTTGAGATACCGAGCTACTACGGGCAGAGGGTGAACTACTGAGTCACCGAGCCGAGCGGACGAGGAACCGACCCTCACATATGGAGAAAAATGCTGCCGAGCCATCTCACCGTTGGATCATCTCAAAAAATGTGCTAGAACATGATAAACGGCTCAGACCGCGCCACGCCTCCACAAAACGACAAGATAACGTTTTCTCGAAATGTGAGCCTCTTGTCTTGTGATTCGCGCCACGATCGTGATCAATCTTCCAGATTGAGCCACGTAGCTCGGATCTCAAACCCGAACTACCGAACTACCGAGCTGTAAAGTGGCAAAAATGCACCTCAAAATCCATGCTCGGATCTGCCGAGCAAGATGCATCTACCGAGCAGCAAGGGGGAGAGAGAGAGAGAAAAAAAAAGGAGGCCGGGTTCGGACCCGTTAAGGGGATCCAAACCCGAAGCCCTTCCTTTCCTCATCTTCTTCCACGCATTCCCGCCAAAACGAACCAGAGCAAAGAACCCAACGCTCCAACATCTCCTCCAAGCTCCAGGAACGAGCTCCGAACACCACCATCGAGAGCTCCATTCGTGCCGAACCCCGCTGCCGAGCTCACCTCCGAGCTCCAATGGTGCCGAACCCAACTCCTCACCAGCACCGACAGCTCCTTCAACTCCGAGCTCGCCTCTTCTCTTCGTCGAGCACCGAAGCACCGAGCTCGTCAAAATGCTGACCCACTTTGCCGAGCTCCTCTACCATGCCGAGCTCACCATCGGAGCTCCCCACGGCGCCGACCAAGCTCCTCGTCGAACTGTCTCCGTCGTCAGCTCAGCGACCGAAGCATCGAGCTCGTCAAAATGCCGATCCACTTCGCCGAGCTCCTCTACCATGCCGAGCTCACCATCGGAGCTCCCTACGACCACCGAAGCCTCCTTCGTCGAACTCCGAAGCCCGAAGCTCCACCACTTCCTCGTCACATTGAGCTTCATCGACCCATCACCAAGCTCTCCTCCTTCGACAGCCGAGCTCCACCATGCTCCTCGTCAAGCCCATCGAACCGAAGCTCCGAGCTCCTCTACCATGCCGAGCTCACCATCGGAGCTACCCACAGCACCGACCAAGCTCCTCGTCGAACTGTCTCCGTCGTCAGCTCAGCGACCGAAGCATCGAGCTCGTCAAAACGCCGATCCACTTCGCCGAGCTCCTCTACCATGCCGAGCTCACCATCGGAGCTCCCCACGACCGCCGAAGCCTCCTTCGTCGAACTCCGAAGCCTGAAGCTCCACCACTTCCTCGTCACATTGAGCTTCATTGACCCATCACCAAGCTCTCCCCCTTCGACAGCCGAGCTCCACCATGCTCCTCGTCGAACCCATCGAACCGAAGCTCCGAGCTCCTCTCTCCAATACGCCGAGCTTCGAGCTCGAGCACGCAGACGCGAAGAAGAAGGGTCGGAGCTAAAGCAGGGGTGAAGAAGAAGGAAACGAAGAAGAACAGAGGAGAAGAAGCAGCGGGGGAAAAAGAAAAAAAAATGGCCACGTGGCATCACCCCACATGGTCGGCAGATCCAAGTTGCCGAGCCGAGGTGCCGATCTGAGGAGCCGAAGAACCGACCCTCGTATATGGAGAAACAACCCGCCGAACCACACGATCCGTCCGATCGCCTCAAAATTCGCATCGCGGCACGATCGACGCTCAGAAACGCGCCACGTGTCCAGATCGTGATCTGCCTCACGATGCGCGCACATCTGATCATGATGGACGGTCAGAAACGCGCCACGTGTCCAGATCGTGATCTGCCTCACGATGCGCGCTCATCTGATCATGATAGACGGTCAGAAACGCGCTACATGTCCAGGTAATATTTAAATTATTATTTATTTATTTAATTGTTTTAATTATTTAAAAAATCCGAAAAAATATTCAAAAAATCGAAAATTAATTTAAAAAAATTACTTTTAAATTCTGAAAAAATAATTATTAAATAGAATAATTAATTAATATTTTGGATAATTAATTATTTAATTCGGAAAATGAATAAAAAATTCAAAAAAATGAGAAAAAATTCAGAAAAATCTGGAAAAATCACCAAAAATCCAGAAAATTCTGAGAATATTTTTGGGCATTTTACAAGCCTAGAATAACACCGTTACACCCCGAGCATGATACAAACTCCCTTAAGAACACCGATAAAATCCCGTACGCCATTAGAACAGTAAAACTACTCCTCAAAGGCTGATCAAACTCAGTCTTCGGGAGTGGGGGGCTCGTGATATGGCTAAAAATAGGATTAAATCGGTATCGTTCACATCGGACACGAATCTTAAAGCTCAGGAGTAAAACAGTAATTTCACATGCAAATGGGTTCGAAGCGGGTACTGGGTCTTCTTCTCACAGATCCAATAACCCGTCAACGGATCCACCTCAGCTGGGTATGGGTCCCGACCCGATACAAACCCAGTCCGACAGGATAGAATTAGGGTATCTGATTAAACCAAATCAACCGGCCTGATTCGCGATTATCCTCTCACCGGGAATTAAGGGATTACATTCCTAATCTGATTACGAGGATTTTATGCCTTATCAGATCACAGAAATCACATTCCTTATCTGATCCCAACGGCGACTATAAATACCCCCCACCCATCTCCATTAAGAGGTGATCACTCTTTTTCCAGCTTAAGCTCTTTCTTAATCATCACTGGTTACTGACAAGAGCGTCGGAGGGTGCGTCGCCGGGATCAATCCCGGTGTATCGCACTTCCTTGCAGGTGCACGGCGGGAGCTCAACTGCCCAACTCAGACGAATAGGTTCGGATCTGCTATTCAGGTTTTTCCACGAACCCACAAATTCAATCTGTTTACCCCAACACCAGAATCAGCGGTAACAAGTAGTCTAAAGAAGATGACGTGACAATGTGATATAGAAAGAACTTGTTACCAAAATGACCCACTTTATGAAATTATTTACCAAACTAACCCACTTTCTAAAAGTATTTATCAAGCTGACCCACTTTCGAAAGTATTTACCAAAATAACCAAGTGCGCTTTTTGAGAAGGCGAGTTTGGTTAAAAATAACTCGCTTTTTCAAAAAGCGAGTCTAACATTTCGAAAATTAAAAGTTTCACTCACTTTCTGAAAAAACGAGTTATTTTTAACCAAACTCGCTTTTTCAAAAAGCGAGTGGGTCGTTTAGGGGAAGAAAAAAAAAAAGGGCAGTTCGGAAAAAACCTTCAAAAAGAGGGTCTGTTTGGAAAAAAATTCGATCTTTTTGGTATTCATGCAAAAAGGCTACTGCAAGCTCGCACACGAAAATAAAGTGAACTTGGCCAGGGATTCGTTGTTGTTGATCATATTGTTAAGAAAGACCGCATTCAAGAGAAAATGTAGATGAGAGAGAGAGAGCAGAGCTAATAGAGGACACATGAATGAGTGTGCGAGCTAGAGGATGCATGATTTTGGCCCAGAAGGTTGGCGGCTGTTGAAAGCGAATGACAAGAATCCCTACCACAACTCTACCTTAGGGAAGCACTATTCGCACACCCCCCTACCTCTTTACCCCAAAACCCTCAGGAATACTATAGCACAGACAAAATCCGCACCTACCTCATGTAAGTGTGGTGAGAGAAACTGTATAGCTGTATAGCACAGATAATTCCTCTACCTCCAGCTTTGACAACATCAACAAGGTCGTCCAATAAAATAACAGGAATTGAACGAGGTATAGATCCGACACTCAAAACTTGTGTATACTCCTGGATTTTAATCTCTTGATAATCGTGGCACACTATGCTGTCAGGTACAACTTGGAAAGTCATCCCCTTACAAGTTACTGTTCCCTGAAACAAAGAAAGGTCTCAAATTTGGTAGCGATATGTACGTATAATGACCAAGTGCTGAATAGTGAACAATTTGAAGATAATAATTAAGCATGGGGAAAACACGAGTCTAACTATATAAGTCAAAATATGCTAACTAACCATAAAAATAAAATAAAACAGGAAACTGAAACGGTTATAAAGAAAAGAAATGCCCAGAAATTAACACCAAAAAACTGAAAGCAAGTAAAGGTGAAAGAAACTACAATACCCGAGATGGACAGGGGATGAACTTTGAATCTGAATATGAATAAAATTAAATCTTTAAATCATAAACTTTTAGCTGTGGACCGCAAACTTAAATATTACTGTTATCCATAGCAGAATAACTAGATGCATATTATAAGTTAAAGTAATTGAATCACTTGCATTTAAAAGTAAAACACCACAAAATTTGCCAGAAGATGATATTCCTCCTATACTTTTACTGATTGTAACTGTCATTACAAAGGAGAATGAATGCATTTACTAACTCACTTTTTTAGTGAACCAGTGAAATAATTGTTCAGCTACAAAGCACGAACTTCATGAAGTTTCCCGATTCCCAGAGATATTTGCTTGACTAACTAATAAAGTAAATGATTTTTTTATGTAAAAGAACAGATTGAAGAAGGGGAAGGCCATAGTGTGTGTGTGTGTGTGAGAGAGAGGGGGGGTTGTAAGATGATGAAAAAGGCTTAAGACGCATAGATGCTCTAAAAATTGACACCTACAGGTGGCCTCTTTGGCGTAATATATATTATCTGCTTTTTTCTTTATGCTCTCCAATGGTT